>CANUEZ040000098.1:4493125-5712500 GCA_948099385.1 Fasciola hepatica | reverse complement strand
ATTCAGGTGAGGAGTTACAGAAAGTTCCTTGATGTGGCATTTGAGCAAAATCTGTTATGCAACTGATGCTTCCATTGTATTGTATTTTGACCTCATCTCATCCTCACTCTAACCATCTCCTTTGTTGACTATCTAAAATGATCTTCATCGATTTTTATGTCCACGGAGTGAGGAGTGCTTGATGTTTGTTTGTACATCCCCAATAACCGCCACACGGATAACAAAACAGTTATCACACTGATTCAGTCCTCCCTGATTCCGACATTATCGTGATGTTTGATTTATTCAGATGACAACTTCCCTGTTTAGTATAAAATTTATGCAACCATCTACAATGTGGGTTGATAACGGATTAGTGCACGTACCGAACGACAGAAGATGACAACACCGTCGTTACTGCCCTCGGTTCACTGCCATATTCTTTAGTGTCTCCAGCCATTTAGTTGAGGAATCACTTGGACTGAAACCACGCAGATGTGAGGCAATTACTTTTCCTAAGTTAGATGTACATTTTCATATTCCCTACTGTCATGTCATCCGTTGACCACCACGTGGCTTTATTCGAACCCTAGGAGGAAATCTATGATAGAATATCCTCTGAAATAGTAACCAACACGCGATTTCTGACCTCAGTATTGCTCACCCGGTCATTCCACCCAACCTTACCGATACTTCGCAAACTTTGATGGGAATAATCGTCAAAACAGCGGACAGCTTTCGCACACGGACTCCAGGTCTTTCAACCACATAACGGAACTGGGCGCACAGCAGCACAGTATACACAACATTTCTACTTCAGCAAAATATCAAGTCGATGCCACAAATGCTTTTGTCTAGCGTACAATGCTCGAGGTTTTGATGTACGCGTGCTTACTTCGACTACCATGCTTCCATCCATCGTCAGGCTGACACCGAGGTAATTGGAACTGTCAAAAACTGCCAGTACCTCCGCTTCGAGCATCAAGCTGGGAAAGGTTAGCCTCTAGTCTTGCAACATCACTTTACACTTTGAACGTGCAAAGTACATGACCAAATGTAGGTGCTGCACTTGCGAGTCTATCTTATGCACGTGCTGCGTATTTCGTGCATTGGAAAACAGGTGACAAGGTCGTCCGCGAAATCTGGGTCACAGAGCCTTTCACTATTTGCTAGTTCGATGCCCACATCCTGAAAATCTCGCAAGGCATTCTGCATTATCTCGTTCATGACGAAGTTGAAGAGAAATGGAGAAACGGGACAGCCGTGTAGAACACCGCTGATTGTCTCGAACAGACTGGATAGTTCACTGTAGGCGCTTGCGCGATCAGAATTATGAGAATACAATGATCTTAGTTTATTCACGAACTTCTGTGGAATACATTTTTAGTGAAACGCACTGAGGAGCGCTGTTCGGTTAACACAATAGGAGACGCCTTTCCAGTTCAGGAACACCATTATTGTTGATCTAAGGTGTGTGATGCACGTCGAGTAATTGGCAAGAAGTAAAAATCTGGTCGATGCATCCTCGACCTGGACGAAATCCTGCCTGTTGCTCGCTTGCGTTCCTCTCGCGAGCTGATATAAGACGGTGCAGTAAAATTGAGAATAGTATCTTGGTGACCATCGGAGTAAGATTGATCCCGTGATGATTGCTACAACCAGTGTGTATTCTCTTCTTGAAGATTGTTACAATCATTGACTCGCCCTTTGCTAAAATACTGCTCGTCGTTTCAAATGCCACACAGCAAGGTGGTTAGTGGTACTATCAGCACATCACCACCCATTTTGAGAGGGCTTGTGGGAGTTCGACGGGTCTGGCCGTTTTCCCACGTGTTTGTAATCGAATGCTTGATTCCATCTCCACTTCCGATGGAAGCTCAACTGATACTCCCTTAGTAACCGCAGTTGTTTATGTCAGAGTAACTATATTAGCGGTCGGCCAGCTAAAGTGCTTCTTGAAGTATTTGGCTCAAATGTGAAGCCTTTGTTATTTGCTATGAATATACCCTCCATTTCTATCGTATATCGTTCCATTGACCAAGGTCCGCCACCCACCGGCGACGCAAATATGTATAACTAGTCTCTGACTGATACCAGAAGCAGCTGCTACTTCCATTTCTTCGGCTACCTTGACCCACCAATTTTCGCTATCCTTCTTAAGACTTTCCGTAACATGATTTTATAGGTTTCTTCTTATTTTATTCCTTCCTCACAGTTTGACAGCTGACGATGTATTCCATTAGACTGAGGAACTATTGATAAATCCCGTGATTTGATGTACATTCTGCTGCTATGTGCATCGCCTGTTTGATATGGACTCAGTGCTCGTTCATATCACTGCTCGTCATAGATCCTACCAAAGGTAATGGTTTCTGCTTATATCTGGTGGAAACATCTGGATCAGACAAACATTGAACGGTCAACGGGGTTCGCGTTTTTTATCGGAAACCATGGAATGGGAGTGAAAACCGAAATAAATGTAGTGCATAATACCATTCTATGTGCGTGGACCTGTAGGATCTACAGCTCTGGACAGAACTGCATCATCGGTACCTTATTGCGATATGATCCATCAGAATACCTGTAGTGTTTGAGTTCCATGTGGCTATGTGACACGAGTTGTGTCAAAAATGCATACTAGATAGGAATAACCCAATATCTGAACGAAACCGGAGAAGCCTATTCCCGATATGTGTATTCTAAGTGGGTAAGGCTCAAAGCGCAAATAAACGAGCTGTTTGCCAGAGCTGCAATCATTTATTGGGTATACTGGTATTACAAAAGAGTGGCTGTTAACACGGCTATCCCTTAGAAAGCTAACCGATCCGTGGAGCCTTAAAATACATAAACGGCTACTAACCGGTATCCAGTCTAAAAGAGCAGCTTCAGCCCTGTCAGCCAAGACTATTCCTATACCACGAAGACTCACAGCTCCGGCTGCTTCGTCTCCTGAAGTGCACAGGAAATACCTCGATGAGATACCAGGAGCAGTTAGTTGAATAACACTGCTCGAATCCTGGATAAGCGCTTCACTTAAGCAGCAGAGATTAATCTCCAGAGAACCGCTTGTGAGCGCTAAACACGCCTGCTGACCAGCATGCATAAGAGTACGCATGTTAAAAGAGTTGAGATTCAGTGGTTGACGAGACTTGAGGAAATCAAAGTTGCGGGACAGAGGATTATTCACGACGCTATTAAAGAACAACCACTTACGAGGATAGGGCTTGCTATCAGCGGGAGCATTATGGGCTGATAAGGGGGCAACGAGAGGTGGTTGGAGACAGAAGACAAAGGTTGAATAGAAGAGAGGGAACTTTGAGCAGCATCCCGCTTATCACTACTCACTCCGATGGATGCAA
The DNA here is from genome assembly GCA_948099385.1 of Fasciola hepatica. Classification (NCBI taxonomy): domain Eukaryota; kingdom Metazoa; phylum Platyhelminthes; class Trematoda; order Plagiorchiida; family Fasciolidae; genus Fasciola; species Fasciola hepatica. The sequence continues at coordinate 5,709,162 of CANUEZ040000098.1, read as the reverse complement.
TGGGCGTTGCAGTCTTGATTATCCTGGGCGCCAACCGAAGCAGTATGTAATTCTTTCATGGGAGGTGTTGGGCTGCGGCTGATAGGGTGTCCAGTCACAAAGTAGAAGAACGATCAGGGGTTCTCAGTCAAAGCCTTTAGTTCGAACAAAAACCAGTTCGCAATGCAGCGGGATGGCTTAGTGGAAGCCTGTCTGTGTGGATGAATAATTCTTCCACTGATTTCAGTGACTTAGCTGCCAGCTCAGATCAACCCTCAAACTGGAGCTCGAAGAGACTGGAATTCGTCTGGCATCTACCCATTGGTTTTTCAGGTATGATTGCATCTTCGGTTAATGAAGCAATCCTGCATAGGTGATTGGGTCATAGAGGCATGCACGCCATCACACCACTTCAAGGTGCAATCTCGTCATGATGGTGCTAATATACCATCCCAACCCTGTGTGAACCAGTAACGGCATAAATGCTGCTACTTCGACTCAACAAAAACGTTTTCGTAGTGAAAGTTACGAATATGAGCTGTCAAATTGTAATTCCAGTCACATTTATATTGTGGAATGGTTGAAATGGTCAAAATACATATTTCCAGCCAACTTCGTGTCAAAAATTATACCCTCTGTGTGACTACTTCCGTTTTGATCAACTCACCCCTCCGTAATGGGAAACCATTCTGCAAGAAACTGTTTGAGCGATCCAGGGTTATGCTTGCTGATAGGGCGACAGCAGTCCGTATATGCACAAATGGTGTTGGTACTCAACTCGACTTCACTGTCAGGTTTTGGGGATCTCTTATAGCTAAGGAGATATTCTTGTTCTGCAGCGGTTTAGTATTTTAATTGTACACGAGCAATTCACAATTCACAATCGAATAAGAAATTAAACACAGGTGATCCAACTTGATCACAATAAGCGAACAAGTACTCGCAGAATTACCACTAACAAAGTTGCTACAATGAGCCAGTGTACGTGTGTAGTTATTGCAGCGTTGGGATTGGCGTATAGATGCAGTTATTCAGAAAATATCCGGAAGAGTTCAAACGTGTACACGAGTTTGGAATTAGAGCATCTACTTCCATTGAATTACTCTGAACGAGAGTGAGAATATTCCAGAACTGATAAGTGTGATTATCCTTTCCAACTTTGATTCACCCGTTTTGCTTTCGGGCAGTTATTTATTATTGCTTTAATTTGAGGAATTCACTCGAAAAGCGAATATCATTGAGGGAATGGAAATGGGTATTTTCAAAATTCATTCCGGTGATAGCAAATTCTAGGTATGGTCAATAAAACTAACCTCTCCGATATCAGAAAATGCTCTTCCATATGAGGTGATCGAAATGTGGCTGGAGAACAATCTGTCCTCAAAGTTCGGTAGATTTATTCGCATGTAATATATATCACTCGTTTTTCCCAGTAGTATGGTCAAGTGTCGTCCATTGAAAGGCGATTTATTGATATGCGTGGTTCCGCTTGTCGTCAGGGACACAGATTCTGTTGTTTGGTATGCGGATGTCCATGTTTGGACTTGACAATCCGCAGTTTCGCTCGAAGTGTGGTCTATCAGTTGTTTGAATTGGTCTAGTTTCAAATACGAAAGAAAATTCAACACTGGTTCACTGATGTGACCACAAGCTGGTAGGCAGAAATATGTTGGATAAACAATCATGAGACTCTCGAGAAACCGTGGTAGGTCATACTTTTATCTTACATGAATGAAAGAATTGCTTCGAAATAATATGCCTATGCACCACACTGTTCCTTAATAATCGATAAACTGCCAGCGGTTTTATTGTCATTCACTTAAATGATAATACCTTACAGTTTGTTGATGATGATTTATTGCAAAGAGAAATATTAAAACAATAACAATGAAAGATATTACAGTTGTCAAATGGGGTCATCATGCCACCTAAGCATTACTTACTGCGTTCGGAATGTAAGATCACGTGTTCTATGGTATGAACTGTAGCCCACGGATGTTTATCGATGGGGAATTGCAACTGACAGTACAAAATCATAGTGAAGGACAATATCCTCAGTCGAAGGTGTGAACTAAAATCAAATAGTTCTGTAAATCGGACATTGACCGAGAAATTCCATGTGTCCATTGAGACGAAATCTTTTATCTGAAACAAAAGTCATTATCATTAGATTATAATGTACATCATACGTTATTTCCTGTACATTTTGTTATTCAGGATTGACGAAACAAAATGGATCATTCAAGTTTGTGTTTTTGCAGAAATAAAATAACCATTTTGAAACTGATTCCTGGAATGATTTGCACCAATAAAGACGTGGAATAATTTCAGAGCAACTTGACATTTTTTGAATGAACCTTGACTTTACTTCAAATATAATCAAATAAGTGTGTTTACCTTACTTTTCTAATTGATGAAACAGTGAACCGAGTCATATCTGGTACACAAATTTGAAACTGGCTATTCTGCCCCAAAAATGTCTAGTCATTATCTGAACGACTGACTAATCGTTATTTTTTTGTGAGCAATGTTTCAATTCATTTATCACGAACGTTGAAATCGACGATGCTTCTCACCGTGTGAAACCTTTATATCTGATTAGTATCCCAATTACTTCACTGCTCAAATCTGGTTAGAATCATAATCCTTAATTATTGAATGGTCTGTTATAGTTATACTGTAGAACGTGGTTGTCGAATATTGAATGTCAATATTGAAATAATGTACATTTTAATGGATTTATAATCCCAGATGTAATACATATATCGGTAAATTAAAATACATCTTTATTTGGCAATTCGAATGTGGTATATAAAAAAGTATATTGGAAATATGTACATCATTTATTATTTGAACTAAATGGAATCATTTCGTGAGAAAGACTGGAAAGGTGGAAACATCCAAAAAAAATTCACAATATATTTCGGTCATTGAACTGTCGAAGGTATTCCACTCACGCGTATCTCCATCCGTCGAAGATCTGTCTTGTTCAACTTGGTATCCACTTTGTTGGTACCAACCAGCACTCCATCGACGACCCATGGTCCAGCATGAAGATCCAGCATTGTTAATTTGCATTCGCATTGGGACCGTTCCGTATTCTTCAATGTTGTATTTATTTGGACCGTGTCACTGGATAAGGTTAAGAAAGTAAAGGTTTTTTAAATAGGAAAGATTGAAAAAGTATTGTAGATTGGAAATCATCATGTACCAGGAAATCGGTAGTGATACCACGACCGTCAGCGTCGTTTGAGATGAAATGTGTCAAACCCTTGAACAAACTAACCCAAGCAAAATTGTTGATTCGATGTTGAATTTGTAGACCAGGAAAATGTGACGCCAGAAGTACTACATAAGTGAAATGATGCACCCAAATTCGTTTTTGTTTATTTATTTCTATCCGTGTTTTTCCAATCTGCTTTCATCTGGGGCACATAAAATTCTCAGTCATGAAACTCGAGTTCTCTGTGTTTTATCACAAAACACAGTACTGTGTCCATGCAGTACTCATTGTTGAGCCTTGAATATGACGTTATATCTTGCTGCACAAATGTGTGTTGCAGGCTGCTCGTTCAAGTTTTACCCTTGTGTGCTCTAGAAGAGCAAGCATAAACAGTTTTCTGATGCTTATCGGGTTATGTTACAAGAAATATTACGGATATTTCATGTTCTGTTTTTCGTCTGAAATCACTCACTCAGTCCTATCAGCTTGTTACCAAGATAGTTTTACCGAGCTAATTATTCACCTCTACCTGTAGCAGCTGGTCTGCGCAAGGCGGGTTCGGGGAATTATTCTCTTCCATCCGGTGCTAGTGTTCAACGAGGAGGATATTCCACAAAGTTAAAGTGTTTCGGTAAAATCATCCACTTTTTTCCGTTTATTGTGAAATAAACTGGAATGGGAAGACATTCACGAGATCGCAAGCCCCGTTTCTTTTCTTGTGATGACCTCGTTAGACAATTTTGAATCTCTGTATCGTCTAATATGAAGATAAATTGAAAAATATTAAGTCGCAAGCAAATCGTTATTTCCGGCACTGTTGACGTCTAGTACTAAAATCGATCTTTTCATGAAGAAAATACACAGGAACATGTTTAACCGGCTTCTCACCACACGTCTGATTTTGAGTGAATACGTGCGTAATGCAAAAACATTGTTCGATGAATGTTGGAGAGTGAAGTAATACAGTTTCTCGTGCGCTGTTCTTTGACTCGCTGTCTATCGCAACTAACAACTACGTTCAGGAAGCGAGAAAGTTTTCACTTTGAAAGGGGTAAGTTTTAGCCTATATTCCTTGAAACCAACTCTTTTGCACTAAGCAGAAATGCCAAAACATTTCCTGGAGCGCTCATGCCTCACCGGTCAGTAGCAGTTCCTACTATGCTGGCCTTCAGCAACCGTTTATCAATGCGACGCACTCACAGGACGGCATATCAGTTACCTGTATGTTTCCATGCGCAACAGCTCGGTCTCGGACCATCTACTCATTCCTCCTTGTTTTTACAATGGCTGGTGTGAAATAACAAACTTTATTTAGTGATGCTCGAAACGAGGTCTCCTTAAATTTTCCCTCATGCCAGGATTCTGTTTCACATGTTGGTAAGAATGTTTTGCAAACTGAATGGAACATTGTCACAAAATTTCATTTTCTGGGTTTGGCTTGCGTCAATGATGGTCCAATCCCACCGAATACCACTCCATCATTGTTAAAAAAAACACTGGGTTATTCAGTAGTATAAAGTGTCCAAGCTCCCCCGAGACGTTTTTTTTACGTTTAAATTCTTTCAATAAAAACCGTTCATATTCATTTCAACGGTCGCGTTCTGTTGCAATACTATTGAGCTGTCTTGTTTATTCCTCTCACAAAACTGCAACATCACCTGCGGCTAAACGTTTAGCTTTTATTCAGTTAGTGTGAACACAAGAGGGAGTTATTCGCAGGGAGTAGAGCGTGAATATGTGAAGTTAAATCTGTGTTACTGTAAGTGTAAGAATATAACAAAAATATTACATTTTTACATGGATCATGGTGTAAATGAAATGACTGAATAGTTAAACTCACATTAACTACGCTCGTATTTCCGTCCGGCTTACCCTGGATAGACATCCGAAGTGTTGATATACATTTTTAAATCGAGATCCGTGATAGGTTGACCTTTGTGGTGCACATTGATTGTTGCATTTTTCAAAATCAATTGTTTATGAAAACGGGATTCAAACTGAATGGTGATAGTCTTCTTGTCTTCTAACTCCATGCAGTGGTTCGCTCTTAGTTCGATCTCCAAATGGATCATATTCGCATCTCGTGTTTTGTCTTCACCTGAATCCACAGGAGAAAAGAAAGTTTTCTACAAGGCAATGAAGTCTATTCCATGATCAAGTAGAGAATACGAGAGATAAGAATTCACAACGGTAGATTTGGGCAAGTGGGTCAAAGATATCCTAGCAAGTAGAATGCAACAGATAGGTTGATAGAGATGTTGTGCTGCACTGCATCCGATGGGACATTTAAACCGTTACCCACTGGCAAACGAGACATTTTGAGATAACTCGAATGTCGACCGTGAGTCAGAATTAATAGGAAGCAAAGGTAGCAAGGGTTGGCTGAAAATCCGAAGAAGTGCACTGGCTTCTGATAATCAAAAATATTTTTCATTGCTGAATAATTGCAATGAGCCTTCGAAGATATATTAGCAATAAATTGTTATCATTCTCCTTGTAGCGTCTGATTTGTATATGGATATGGTGTGGCTTTATTTAGTAGACGACACACTTTCACCAAGGCAATCGTATCTATATTTTTGTAAAAACCCAAAAGTTCTTATCATCATCATCATCATCATCACAATCGCACTGCATTAAACTTCAGCGCGAGCCAAACTGACAACAGCCTTTCTCATCATGTTCCACATAGAAATAGAAAGAATAATTAAATACAACATGGAAAACGAGTGGAACTACACGAGTTGGAAAAGGCAACAAAGTCCCAGCAACCAACACACGGAATACACAGTCTAACTGGACAAACGCATATTGATCAATCATTCTAATTTGACAGAAAATGACGACACGATTGTCACTGCTCTCGCTTCACTGCCATATTCTTCAGTGTCTCCAGCCAACCGGCTGAGGAAATATTTTAACTCTAATCACGTCTACCTGATACACCTACGTTTCCTAAGTTCGATGTACATTTCCACATTCCCTAATGTCATATCATCCGTTGACTTCCATGTGGCTTCCTTTTGTCCATAGGAGGAAAGCTGAAATCGAATATCCTCTGAACGATTAACCAACACTCGATTCCTGACCTCAGCATTGCTCACCCGGTCATTCCATCCAATCTTACTGATACTACGCAAACTTCGATGGGAAAAATCGTCAAAGCGACGGGAATTTTCCGCACACAAACTCCATGCTTCCCAACAACACAGCAGAACTGGGCGCACAACAGCACAATACACACAAAATTTCAACTTCAGCGAAATATCAGGTCGGCGTTACAAGTGCTTTGGTCCAGCGTACACTGCTCGAGCTTTTGTTATAAGCGTGCAACCTCAACTGCCGTGCTCCCATCCGTCGTCACTCTGATACCCAGGTAATTGGAGCTTTCAAAACTGCCAGCACCTCCCCTTCGAGCATCAAGCTCGGAAGGGTTAACCTCCAGTCTTGCAACACTACTTTACACTTTGAACGTGAAAAGTCCATGCCAAATATAGCAGGTTCACTTGCGAGTATATCTTATGCTCGTTGTGCATATTTCGTGCACTCTAAAGACGACAAAATGTCGTCCGCGAAGTCTAGGTCACATAGCTCCTCACCATTTGCTAGTTAGATGCTCACATCCTGAAAATCTCACAAAGCATTCTGCATTATCTCGTTCATGACGAAGTTGAACAGAAAGGGAGAAATGGGACATCCTTGTGCAACACCGTGCTCACGCGATCAGAATTATGAGAATACAATGATCTTAGTTTATTCACGAACTTCTGTGGAATACATTTTTAGTGAAACGCACTGAGGAGCGCTGTTCGGTTAACACAATAGAAGACGCCTTTCCAGTTCAGGAACACCATTATTGTTGATCTAAGGTGTGTGATGCACGTCGAGTAATTGGCAAGAAGTAAAAATCTGGTCGATGCATCCTCGACCTGGACGAAATCCTGCCTGTTGCTCGCTTGCGTTCCTCTCGCGAGCTGGTATAAGACGGTGCAGTAAAATTGAGAATAGTATCTTGGTGATCATCGGAGTAAGATTGATCCCGTGATGATTGCTACAACCAGTGTGTATTCTCTTCTTGAAGATAGGTACAATCATTGACTCGCCCGTTGCTAAAAAAAGCTCTCCTCGTTTCAAATGCCACACAGCAAGGTGGTTAGTGGTACTATCAGCACATCACCACCCATTTTGAGAGGGCTTGAGGAAGTTCGACGGGACTGGCCATTTTCCCACGTGTTTTTAATCGAATGCTTGATTCCACCTCCACAAGTGATACTCCCTAAGAACCGCAGTTGTTGATGTCAGAGTAACTATATTAGCGGTCGACCAACTAAAGAGCTTCTTGCTGTCAGCGGGAGCATTTTGGGCTAATAGAAAGGGCAACGAGAGGTGGTTAGGGACAGAAGACAAAGGTCTACCGTACCGTGTTTTATTTTCCGTTCCTACTGGGGAGTGGAAGAGACCACATAGAGGTCAACTGATGACGTGGCAGCGAGGAATGAGAAAATGCACAGCAAACTTAGGAAAAGTAGGTGCTTCACGTCTTCGTGGTTGGGGTCCAAGAGATTCGTCTACCAGTTGGCTGGAGACACTGAAGGATATGGCTGCGAACCGCAGTCAGTGGCGATCGTGTTGTCACTTTCTATCGAATCAGAATGACTGGTCGATTTGCTTTTGTACAGTTTGACTGTGTTTTCCGTGTGTCGGCATTCTTTCCTTTTCCCACCCATGTAGGTCTACTCTCTGTCCATCTTGTATATTGATACTTTCTAACTCAGCGTGCAAGATGGTGAGAATGGCAGTGGTTAGTGGAGCTTGCCCTACAGCTTAAAGATGCACGATGATGATGATGATGGTGGTCAGGTGATTCGCAATTCACAATCAAATAGGTAAGTAAACACGGATGATCCAAGTTGATCACAATAAGCGAACAAGTACTCGCAAAATTATCACTAGCAAAGTTGCTACAACGAGTCAGTGTATTTTTGTAGTTACTGCAGCCTTAACATTGGTAATAATTCAGAATTCCTATTACGTAAATCATATTTCGATGGTAACCGCTTTTGTCGGCCGAGGAAACCAAAACTCACAAACTAACTGCTACCATCGTCATCAGCAGCCAAAATAAAAATACAAAGCTGCCTTTTTTGGCGAAGACCATGTATAAAACAACTTTTCGTGCACTCTATGGCAAAACACAGTACTGAATGATAACAGTAGTTCTTCACGATAGTATTATACGCAGTAATGATCTACGGACATATGAATAATATTCGGAGACGAAAATATATCAAGATTTATTGCTTGGACCCCATCTTTCAAGGAAACTCCAGTTCGTGCGACCGACCTTGAAATTGAAAACACTATACTCGAGTTTTGCTCTTGTTAGAACTCATCAGTTGCGCATACAGTCCACCAAACCGAGGGTTTCCACCCGGGACTTTTCACTTCGAACACGTGTGTGTTGACACTGCTCTACCCCGCTCCGGTCCGGCTTGATCCTAAACAATACAGGTAATTGTGAGACGTTAACAAATATGAAAAAGGGAAGAGCGCAAATGGATACGGTGTCGCAGTCCTGCAGAGAAGACCTGACTTGGTGGAAGGCAATTTCGCTCACCAATCCGATATACAGTAATTCAGGCAATAATTATGCAGTTGATCTACACCCCAGGAATCTCCTGAAATGCTTTATCTGATTATCACATCAGACGGATGCGAAACCCAATCGATAACTCGCACACATTTTCTCAGGAAAGCAAAAGCATCGCAAGAGTTAATAAATATACCGAAAATAATATTTCAGCTTTATGTTTTTACACAACATGGTGAACTCAGAAAGAGAAATATATACCTTAACAGACACCCAATCTTGCAGTCGCAAAACGACCGGGTCCAGGGTACAATACTGGGACTGCCAACGGTGATCAAATAATGAAACCCATCTTACCTACCAGCCTAAGTTAGAAAGTAGGTTAATGAGCAAACAGGAAAATTATTCAGTACTTCACTAGCCACTTGAGAAGAGTGGTTTGAGGAGCATCGAACACAGTAGTTTATTTGATTTTTTCAGAGCGGAGCGGACAACCTCGGATATCGGCGAAGAAACACATAGCCATTCACTGAGGAGAATCAAATTTCTTGGTACTAGTGTTTAAATGCTTTAGGAGGTTCAACTTCCAATATGCAATGAATCATTGAGCCAGAATTCTTCAGGCATCAAGTGATATTGAGAGAATGCAATTATGCCGTCCTAAACATTGCCTTCATACTGATGAAACAGAATATTCTGCCGAATGACGTGTGTAATGAAGTATCATTATAGAAAACAGTTTTTCAAAAAAACGTTCTTTACCAGTCAACCTCACACGAACTCCTTAGTTTCAAATAACACGAGCGTTTGAAACTCACGTCGGTTTAACTGATACTGACCCGATCTCTCCAATCGTTGCATTTGCCGGCTGAGCTCCGTTCGACACCTATTTTCCTAAATGCAAGTACCCACTGGTTCATCTCAGGTTAGTTTCAGAACCACAAATGAGAAGTTGCACAATATCAGTGTGAATGGACATTCTGGACAATTTACTATTGATCGATCTGAATTGTATGCAATTGGTGTTCGTCACATTCAATCAACGAAATGCAGAGCGATATGATTGGCAACTGAACAGTTTGTCCTTCCTCTCGTCTTCGCTGAACTGGTTTATTGATGTCATTGGTTTACTCCACCACGGTCTATGTGTCAAGTCACATTCAGGAAGATTATTTCCAAGCTTTTCCATTATTCAGTAATTGCAAAACTTACGATATTATAAATGATGAATTCATCACAGGTTTTCATGTGTTTGTTGCTTGTCACATTTAAACACAGTACGTATAGTGAACAAATAACTTGGGAGTTCAATTAAATCGGTTGTTGATTCTCATCCAACAATGCACGAATGATGACCTCATATCTGGCTCGTCCATTTCATTTGAGTAAATACTTGTCACTGGAAAACTGTTTCAGGGTGAGCCAAATAATTTTCTACACACGTTACCTTCCTCATCTCTCGCCTCTGCGATTCCAATCAACGTTACAACTTGAATTATCAGTCAGAAAGTGTTTGGTTGATTATCATGGAGAGTAGCTGAACGGAGAAAAGTCAATTGGGTATAAGCTACCGAACTCTTTTGTTCAATAGATCTAAACGCGTGTTCAATTATATCCCTCAATCATTGCACAACTGCCATTATGGTTCACAATATAATGGACCACGTAAAGATTATTTGTAGGAAAAATGAATAAATTTTTTATACCGAAGAATTTGTGAACCATTGGAAATAACTGTCTTATTTAGAATATCTTCGAATGCATTTTGGCTCTTGCTGTCAAAAATCAACCATATGATGCAACTAATTACAGAAAATGAACACATTTACATGTTAAATATTAGAAATTGTTTCTTGAGAGATTTCATTGTCCATATGATTTACACTAATGTAGTTAGACTGAGGAAGTCCCAAACCGACCCATTGAATTCAGCTTCACTTATTTAGTAAGTAGTCTGTGGAAATCTCTGAGCTAAAAATGCATCCTAGGGGATCGTCACATCAACTGGCTTTCAGTCATACTTGCTGACAGTTTTTGAGGCACATGCACAGTGATTTTCTTCATGCTATGCAACAGTAACCAGTTTGTCTAGTCAAATAAGAATAAGCCTCTTTCATCAATTCACTCTTTACTTCCTAGCAAAATTTCATTTTTCAACTTGATCACTAAGCTTATCAGATTATTTACCATTTCAGAAGTCAAACGCATTTGTCTGAAAAAATTCGACATTTCGAATGAGCGTTTATTTTGATTAAAATAACTAAGTTTGTTTTGTGCGTTCCGATGTGGTTGACTTAACAACTCTCAACAAAAGGATATGGTTTAGGAGAGAAATAAACCCCCACAAGTTACATCGTTTGTGAAACACGTAATCGATTAACTCACACTTTTCAGATTGAGTAAATTGAAGTTTATCAACATACGGACTGCATCCCATGCGTGTGAGCCAACGAAACAGACCACATGCACGCGAACCACCGTTTCGGCCTCAAAGAAATTTGATCCATCATCTAAGATAGCTCGGACAGTCAAAGCCATTGATATTGGCGGAAGCTTGGAGAACAATTCCAATGCTCCGGTTTTGGTATCAATCCTGAATGCGCTTTGCTCAACTCCTTGATTCTCAAGTAAGTACTGGATTCTACTTGTAGGTTTCATCTCGCCAACTTGTAGACGGATAACAGGGATGAGACTGGGTATTTCATCTTCACAAATCGTCACATGGTATATGGATTTTGTGAACGAAAGCGTCTCAACCACTAAAGATTTAAAATAGAACAAAGCAAGAGATTTTGGAAACGGAACATGACTAAGTTTAACATCAGCATAGGACGACTCCTACTGTGCAGTATTTCAAAACACAGTATTGATGGAAGTGAAAATGGTCAGAATTGCATGTAATCTAAATAGCATTCATCATTTGTCGTTTGGGTTTCAGCATTGCTCAGGAGAGTCAAATTTTTGCCCGAAAATAATGAAAAAGGGATGTTTAAATGGAATTATTCATGGTGATTAGCAAAATACTTCAAATAATACGACTGAACATACCCAACGGACAGTACTGGAGAAACAGTAAAAGTGTTTCTGCATGAAACATGATCGACAACTTTCAATGATGGCACCGTCAATGATGGGGACCCGCCCATTGGAGAAATTTATACAATGCCTACTGTGCGGTGGCAGTTTATAATTCGCCAAAATACGATTGGTTTAAAACTGAACAGCCAGTCCAAAATGTACAGATAATTGGTCAATCAAACGAGAGATAGTAAGCGATTGAAAAAATCTAAGCCGTAGCTACGAGCAATGAAAAACAAATTGTAAGAAGTGATACTAATGCGTATCAGTTTAGCTTGGGCATTACACACTGATTCCAATCTAGCTGCCAAATGACGATAACAAGTAGGTATTGAAGGAGCTTTCCAAATAGATGCGAACTGACTGAGAAAACCCTTTTTCATATGGAAGTTAATTCTAGCCCAAAGCTATCAGCAATTTATAGCAATGAATGAAAGATGAATGGAATGAAAAAATTCCAATAAATTTTCACGATAGATGTTTCTCTTGAGATAAATTCTGATTACTAAATGAGACCCACCGTAAATTTGTCACAAAGGTTCCAGTTATAATTCATATGGGTGTCCACATTCGTGTCACTATTACAGCTGTTTGGAATTGGCATACTTATGGGCCCAGTCAGGCAACCATTCCAAGTCAAATCAATTCATATGCCTTCAGTATGCACCTCGTGCGGTGAGTTTTCATCTGTCATATGAAATCAACATTTATTGAGTAAATGAAAAAATCAAGCAAGCCTTGCAGCCAGCTCAGTTATAGCTTGATCAGGCTTGTTAGGAAGTCTGACGAGACAGGAGACAACATAACATTTGTATGAGCCTAACGAGCAAGTAATTGCAACCAGGTGGGGTAGAATGATTCGGAACACGTCTGACAGGATCACGGTGGGATAGGTGTCAGGCGTCAGGTAATGTTTTTTCGGACAGACTTGGCAAACACAGATATATTGTATTGCTGATTAGTGGGAGGAGGATATACGATTGAGGTACCGCTGCACTAAGAAACAGTCGTCAGCAACGTGAAGTTAAAGTGGAAGCATATTTGATAGACAGTGAGATTTCGAAAGCCGGCTTGATAACAAGATACGTAGAGAATAAATGAAAACTTGTAGAACACTCAGTTTCAAAGTTGTGAACGAAGAAGCCCCGCCACCTTAGCATGTGAATAAATTATGTTTACCGAAGCAATCATACAATCAAGCATTGGCAGAACATAGTGGCCGACCGCAGAAAGAATGTGGAGTAAACTCCCTCTTACAGTATAGTTGAAGATGTCACTGTACTGTAAAAGAGCACCATGCGAATTTTACTTTACTGGTCCAGGGATGGCAAAATGCGATGGCATAAACAGCCATGGGAATTCACACTGAAGTGTGAAGAAAGTGGTAATTCTATTTGAAACAGAAAAAAAGGTGGTTCCACATGACGGATTACACCCAAGGACTTTTGGTTCCAATACGAGTCCGGTATACTTTCAGATTATGGTAGATATATGTCAGGAATAAAATTTAAATTCTCTTTTTCGTCTTAGAAATGTTAGCAGGACATTTCCGGAAACCGTGATATGATGGGGCGCAAAATAGTCTACATTTCATTCGCGCATGTAATGAACATATTTTGGTAGCTCTGGCTCAGATCGGTTTCAATCACCCTTAAATAATGCTTCAAACTTTAAAAATCTTCAGGTGAATTGTGTCGATGAATTTATTAAACATTTTAATTTTATGAAGACTTTAGAACACCCCAATCCTGTTTACTCACCTAAAGAGCTGAAGTGAGAAATGGCCACGGCTCAAGCAAATACACGAAGTTCTCTACTTTGTTCAACCTCAGGCAAGTCAATTCTCTTAACGGTATGTATAAAATTTACCGCACGGGAGAATATCGGGAATCGTTTTTTTGTGTTTGGAATTTACCGGAAGCTCTGATTTAGTGCCACTTTGAATGGTTGGCGGTTTGATTCCGGCTCTCGGTATTGCACTTTTGGATGAACAATCTAAATGAATTTCCCATTATGTTATAGCCATACTGCTTGGACCAATAATAAATTTGGTAGAGGTATTTTGTATTCTATTTCATCGTATTAAGTAGTGTGATGTATGTTCCACTGGTCAGTGACTAATGAGGATAGTCCAGTTATCAAAATCAAAACATGTAATGATTACTCTTGGAACAGTGTTTTTTGTATCATTGTATATTCGTTTGCGTTATCCACTTTCGACTGACCGTAGTACCGTAGCTCCGATGATGGCGCATCTTCTCGATAGGTAGAAGGTTGTCGTTTCGGTCGTAGCTGGTGGCGTGGCGCTTTTGGAGGTAATTAACGCAATTCTGCCTAGCTGTGGTCCGTGCTCCTACTGGCGGTAATATATTCTTAGAGTAAATATATCACACAGATCAGATGGGAATAATTAAAAAAACTGACTAGTTACAGCTGTTACTAAATGTTTCAAGAATGACTGCAAGTCACTGTTAAAAAATGGTCAGATATGCTCTTCCCCTAACGCTTCTTATATATTTAGTTAACAGTATGTACAGATGGGAGCCATTCTCCTCCTAGAAACCTGGCCATACAAATAAAATGGAAGTAGAAGGTTTCAGCCTCGAGGGTTCATTGCTGTCGGTTTGATGAAAATATAGTTCTAATGCCATACCAGGAATTACCAATTGATATTCAAGTTAGTGAAAACATTGTTTTTAATATACATAGAAAACACGAATAGAGAACAAGCTCGTTTTCGGTACCATCATCCTCGTGGCTAATACAACTACATTTATAGGTTAGAAGTGCATAAGTCATGAACTATGTCTGTGTGCTAAAGTGTGATCTGACAGACATCAAAATTGGTGTCTCGTAGTTAGGAAAGATATAAGGGGAATGCTGTTGTTTCGTGGTTGGCAAAGGACCCGTGGAAGAATGGACATGGCTTCTAGGGAATATGCATTTCAGGGCTTCAACCAAAGGGTCAAAGTCTAGTTCACTCCGAATTCCAGGGTCTGTCTTGGATCGCGGTAAGGGCAGTTTGAGTGCCTTAACAAAGTGTTTCTGAGAAAAAACAATGGATTGAATAATCTGATCGCTGTAGTTTTTGCCGTTGCTAGATGTTGTTTTCGAGCTGCTTTCGGCGCGTTCGTGGGGACTTTGTAGACTATTTTGAACGCGTCGTCGTCTGTGTAATGTACAATATTTGCAAGATGCGCCACAATTGCACTGGCGATGAATTTCCTGTTTCCCGCAGTTAGTCAAGTTGGTTTGTGCCCTTTGATCCTTTGTGATAGTTGCCGTGTCGTTCTGCATACATAGCTTGCCGAACATGAGCAAACAAACGAGTAGGTTATCATGGGTGTGATGAAAACAGGTAACTTGTCTCTCAGTTTCGATGTGATCACTGGTCGACTGGTGAAGCGGGCACGTAATGTAGGAGCGAGAAATGTGCGAGTGATTGTTTTTTCCAGACGTCTTATTAGTAAATCCTTTGGAAGAAAGTTGAATGCATGACTCTTTCTTCTTGATGGTCACTCAAGCTTGTCCCGTTGCTCCTGCCGCCACGTTCTTCCGGATGATGCGCTCGGGGTATTCGTTATCCAGAAGCGTTTGCCTTACCATGTCTAATTCTTCATTCAACGCCTTATCCATGCAAATCATTCGCACACGGACTGAGAGGGTGCGAATGAGGTTTCCTTTACGCCCAATAGGTCAAAAGCTGGTGACAAACTCAAAAAATCGCACAGGTGTGATCTTGAACTCCGTCTTGTGAGATCTCTTGACAAAAGTGAATGAACTACAGTTGAGCTTCAAGTGATGCTTTTTGACCATTTGATATGTGATGAAGTATAAACTGAATATGCACTTCTCGGACGGAATTAGGCATTCACTTAAGTTGACTGGGAGCTTTGCAGTAATAACTTTGCATGCATATTTGTTGAAGCCGAAAACGTATAAATGCCTAAAGTTGTTTATCTATGCAAGCACACTCACACGTGATTTGTCGGTCGAAATCATAAACGTTCAACAAAACCAGTAGTGTCATTTAGAGAATTCACAAAGCAATTGATAAAACCTAAGGTTTGTGATTTTCCACCCCTCCCCCCATAGTGCTCGTTTTACCTAAAAGTTCAATAATTTGTTGCAAATTTCTCGTCAACGACGAACGATGCTTTATTGACTTGGTAGGATTGATCAAGACGGCTTGCTAATAAATTGATTGCGCTTAGCGTGGGTTCTTCCTGAGCACTGTGATTGGTCGCATTAGCCCGTTTTGCACTTTGTATTAAACAGACTGGGCTGTGTGTGTCATTGAGCTCACTTTTTGATAGATCGTGCATATAGCAATATCCACACACCTTTGCATATTAAAGTCTCAGTGTTATCTGTTATTTTTCAGTCCTTCGTGGGTCACGAATTTTGTTCCGCCATGAAACTTGTGGCTATGTTATGGGGTATTGTTTGCTTTATCAGTTTCAGTAGGACAGAAAATGCAAGTGACGTAGGTGAGTTCTATTTCGTGTATCAAACACATACAACTTTACTCCAAACTATATTGCCTACTTACAGAGGTTTTTCAAGGCAATGTACTCGGTGAGTTGACAAACAACTGATTTCTTGTTGTTTGAATCCGTCTCTCATACTCAGTCATCTCCTACTTGGTGTCTAATTTTGTATCCGTTATGATAAGGAAGTCCCTGCATTTCTTGTTATTTTACGACTTAGTGTACGAAATGAAGTTTTCCATACCGAAATGCGGAACCATCAGTAAAGCACTATACAAGATCATCCAGCTCCTAAATAGTGTACCCGTTTGCGAAGTGGTAGGTGGCAACGACCTGAATGTTTGAGCTATAATGTATCTGCATATATTGCCCTGTACAATCTATCTACGCACATTCTATCTATCAGATTGATCATATGGTTTCGTACATCGATTTGAACATGAGCTATGCTTACATTGGATGTTCTGAACAATCACCGTTTGCTCGGAGTGGATTATTCTACATTCATTTCTTCGTAAAGCGCATAGATACAAATGTTGATGCCAGTTGTTTGAATTATTCTGCAAAAACGTTCAATCAATTATTTAAAAAGAGAATGAAAATACAAGGGACGATAGACTCGGAAGCCTTTGACGTAAAAAGTAATGAAGTTAAGATTACTTCACAAGTGTTTATTACTGCTGATTTCAGTTAACTATCGAACAAACCCACGCCTTAGATAAAAACATTATGTACTTTCACATGATTGATATGCTGTAGTAGATTATATTTGACATTGTGTTACTAAAAAGTGGGAATTGGTTTGCGCTCACTGACAATGTTCGAGTTAATTTTGGTTAATTGCTGCGGAAATTTTTATCCCCAGTGGCTGTAATACAACGTGATGCAATCAGTAAGTATAGCCCTTTACGGAACACACAGGAAAGTGACGCGGAAAACGTTATTGTGTATGCATATTTTCAGGATCACAGTTCATCTACCTGCACGCGACTTTATAAAATACTTTCTATAATAATACATATTTTTCAAGCACATTATTTACAAACATTTTGATTCATTTCACTTTGCTATATCTTTTGATCAAATCTGATAACGACCACTTGTTATATGCATTGTTATCTTCGATTCTGATGCACAGTTATCAGGCAAGCTTTTAAGTATTCCGAATCGGAATTGGTGGAAATCAAAAGCCTCTCAGAGGAAAGCCGTATTTCACGTAAATACCAAACACGAATGGGGGTAAGTGGTTGAGATATTGCCCCAATTACATGTTGATTAAAGATGCAATGCAATCAGTTTTCAGATGAAATAATCTACACTGCGCTTCAAATTAAGCGAACTTGCTTTGAAACAACACAAACACAGTCATTGACAATTTCATTTTGGCGAAGATGTCTCCTTTGTTAGAGTTAAACTTCTTTAAATAACTCAGAATCCGGTTTGTCACTTCGATAGTTTTCTGTAAATACTATCTGAATAATTTTTGATCGGATATTCTATAAACTTTTTTTCATATTCGTCTTGATATTAGCACAGAGGTAGACTACTTATCCTAAGCTCGAAGAAATCATTATTCAGTAGCGGTGATTATGTTTAGGTGGACTAACTGATAATGACTGGCATTTGACTGATAAGTGATCAATGATACTAAAATTGAGCCAAAGTAAGATCACATCGAAAAATTAGAAGAACCGTTATGTTATTGGTCACTAAAGTGCAGTTTTTTGGATTATACTCCACATTCACAGCTGGAGCGTTGCTTGAAGAGGGAACAACGTGAACTGATGAACGACAGTCGCGTGTACACATACTTTTGGGGGGGAATAATAACTGGGAACGTTATTTACGGACACCTGTGGACCCATGGATCTGCGCATCAAACAAGCACGCCACGACTGAGAAGCTTTTTCGTGAGCTGTATCAGCACCACCAATTTGATCATAGTTCAAAGTAAATTGGAACATTTTAGTGCTCATGCGAATTCATATCACGCTTTCATACACGAATTGACTTACTCCGATATCATCAAAGTATGGCGCGACCGTCTTGTTAGTTAGTCATGATAAAGAATTCACAACAATATTTAGCAATTTGTTCATTGTTAGGTATGAGTAGCAAAGCAAAATATTGGTTTGAGGACGCATGATATCCATCGCTGAATAGTGGAAATCACAAATGACCTAACACGGACGAATCTTCATATTACTGTAACGGCTGGCGAAAGGTAATCGAAAGTTTTAGGCCGACAGATAGTTTTGGCCTGTGGTAGTGAAGTGGCTTAACGCGTTCCTCTACCGTCTCGAAGGTTAGAAGTTCCAAGTTCCACCGAAAGTCAACTTGGTGGTAGAGGGTGATGCACTCTGATCGGGCTCATTACTACACGTTTTTTGAGACCTTACGTGGTTCTGTAATTCAGATCTCTGATTCGGGTTGCCGGTTATCACTGACAGTAGTGGACCTTCGCGGCAATGACGTACACCCCTTATTCTGCACGAATACCAGCATTACGCACTATATCACTGATTTCCACTAGGGCTGGTCAGTTCAAATTTGGAATACCAGTGTTGATTAGGAGACAAGAACTGCAATCTTTGAACCACACATTATTCAAATCAGTTTTAAAATTATTCACTGAGGGTATCTTTTCGATATTTCTCGTTTAGTGTGAATGAAGTTGAATAGGAAAATGAATTTCTCACGCGATTCACTTTCTACCCTAGATATCCAATATTTTGCCGAGAAAAGAATCTTGGAAATTGAGTGTCCATCAAGTGTCAGCCGTGAGCAAATTCCTGACCGTGTTTTAATTTGAAATTCGATTATACGTGCTGAACATTTATTCTGATACTTGGTTTATTTTCACAGGTGACAACGAGATGCAAAACACAAATAAAACTCTAGCGAATCCTGGTTTGTCCTCACTGCTTGCCGATAATACTGCCTGTTAATTCATTCAAAATTCACTCTTTGAAGCATCACATTCTGTTTATTCTCGAAGTAAAATGCAATGCAACATACATTGTGTTCACCAGCACGGATCAGTGACATCTACGTACAATGGATCTCTTGATCATTTTAGGTCAAGAAGTCACGATCCCATGTACGGGCGTGTACCACAATACTACCACAATCCCCATCTATTTCACAGAGGGTATGCCAGATATTTAAGCTTTATTCCTTTTACAAAGTGTGTCGATGAAAATGCTTTAAGAAATCAATCCAATGCTTGATCCAAGTTGATATTACATTCAACAGTTACAAACAGCATATGAAACCGTCTTTCCTCTGCCAATGATAGCAATATTGGTTCACTGGATAACAATAATATTTTTTCGTTTTTTGTAGCTGCGCAGCCAAGGGCATCTATTTTGGATATTACGACAATGGTTTCTTTTGGTACAATTCTGAGTAGAGCTTTTGGAATTATCGTGATCCCCCCTTCTGTTTTCTTTCTTATCCATATTTTCTTCTTGTGATTATCCAAGGCCAGATCCCTCGTTTCTCGCTGTATCCATTTATTAAACCATAGGAAAAATAAATGGCTTCTATTTGTTTAAATTTATGAACCTCACCGGCACCACGGGGAAATAACCCCAGAAATGATGGAGATTTATTTACATTTCATTAGTTCAAATTGGATGTTGGTGGTCCATCACAGAGTGACTGAAAAGTGATACGTACAATTATTTTTACTATTTGCTCGGCTCAATTGTCAGTTGAAATATAATAATAAACTTATAAGACGTCGATGCATTTTGTGGCTGAAATTCAAATAAAGGTTTCCGTCGATTTCCTGGAATCTCGTATTTCCACAGTGTATTTCCAGGATTTTGTGTGCCATGGCTTCCACACTGTCATATTGCACGAAACTACTTTTTTTGCTTCGGTAAGTTATTACTTATCAAAGTATGCTATTAGTGGTACAATGACGAAGCCACTGATAGGCTACCAAATGAGGAATCACAAGGTAATGGCAGAAAACGAACTTGGGTTGCATGGGTTCAGAGATCACGGTGATATCTAATTGATCACCGATGAGCACAAATGTTTCCATAAGTCTTAATTCATTAGCTATTGATTCTCTTTGCGATAACAACGACCAATGCATCATTCAGAATGGTGAAAAAGCTGCACAGCTGTTTTATCCTTGTTTGCAGTGATTATCAATGCCCGTGATATCGCCCTTGTGGGCAACAGTGCACAGGCAGTTCAATGCGCAGCTGACCGCTTGGTAGTTGATTTGTCCCGATATGGTGTGTGCTTTTCACCTTCAAAATGTAGAGTATTTTTTAAGACTGGCAGGAGCCTGTACCTACATCAGCTCATTGCGGTGATCGACTAGAGGTAGTCAGTGGCTTTAAATACCTCGGGAGCTTGATCGCAGCTGGTGGTGGTGTTAGGACGGCGATCACATTAGGAATTGCGAGAGCCAGAGGAACGTTCGTGAGCATGCATCACTGTTGGCACCGCCATTACATCAGTTTTTTCCTCCGGAGAAGGGTGTACACTGCCACAGTTCGAAGCATTCGTTACGGTTGTGAGACCTGGCCCCTCCGAGTTGAAGATGCTCGGCTTCTTTCCGTATTCAACAAATGATATCCTGGAAGCATTGTTTGAACCTGGTAGCAACCTCAGATGAGCGATGAAGAGGTTCATTGTCGTCCTCTGATCAAAATTATCTTTTCACCACCTTCAGTAGCTCGCGCATATTTTGCGCATGCTTTTCGTTTTCTTTTTGCACACGGTTAACAAGACTGGGAGAAAGGAATTGGTGGTCAGGCTATGACTTGGCGCAGGGGCACGAAGAAGTTAGCTTCGGCTTTGATTTTTCTTGGTGCTTCATTTCTCCCTAGTTGGGACACGAGAGATGAAGAATGCTGTTGGTTAGAGACGCTCACAGATATGGCTCAGAACCGAATCCAGTGGATGACCTGTCGGTTGACTCCCCTTTCCCCATAAACAATTGAAAGAGAAACAAAACATTCACAAAATATGTGCAGTGTAAAAAACAGAAATTTGCTTTCATTTGTTGTAATCTTTATGTTTGTGAACTGAACATCTTATTATTATCACGGCTATCAGGGGTCGGACCCTAAACGGCTTGTCTTATTTCTTAACAACAAGATGAAGCATCCTTCGGCCCCTAGCCTTAGCAGTTCATTTTTCTTTCACTGAGTATAATGTATAACCTTTACCAAGCATGCTCTTAATTGCATTTTTAACGGTATTAAATTATTAGCCTGGTCAAGATATGGTGGCAGTTCCGTTGCATTTCAGGTTTGAACACAAATTGCATGAACAAATTTCTGTTCGTAGTACTACAAACCTCTAACGGAAGCTGAATCGAACAGGAATCCAATGAAATCATTATTTTACGTTTGGGTCTTTCATTCAGTTTACGAATTCAAATGTGTCTTTGAGGCTGTACTTTGACATTGCCTGTCTTACCGGTTCTAGTAACCATGCCAACCAATTATTCACCGCTTGGTACGATGAAATGCACAAGTCGAGGATAGGTCCTAATGGGACTCCACTCTTACGTGTTTTCGGTAACCCGTACAACCTAGGAATGGTTGTTTTCGTAGGGCGTATCCGTTCAAATGTGGCTGAGTCTATCATGTCTCTTTGCTTCAAACGTCGCAGCAATGTGGATAACGACCTCTGTACTTGTGTCTCATCGAAGCCGGACAAGGGAACAGGAATAGTGCTTCTCAACAGGTCAGACTATATTGAGAAAGTGGATACCATTTTGAGTAACACGACTAAGTTCGCGAAAATGGTCACAGAAAAAGATACGACACTTTCTTCTTGTGCCTAAGTTGAATGTCACGTTCGGGAGCTAACATAATTACCAGGAAGCAGTGCGGCAATTCTAGAGTCATTGACACTATGGTTTGCTTCAGTCCAACAAATAAGTGTGCTTGAAATTCGAATAAAATCTATATTTGTTGCTATCAGCAAGCCTCACTCATGACATAAAATGAGCTTCCGAGAGAAGATGGTGTAAACTATACTTACGTTGAAATGACCGAGATGATAACGGGAAACAAAGTCTACCGATCTTAAATGTGCCTGATTTTACTCTCAAGAAATCTTTCTATTCTCTTCAGCAAGTTTTCCACCAAGTTGTCTATAAATTATTATTTTCCTTGCTCACAGTGATGCTACTAGAAAGATCAAATAAGCTAAAAAATGGCTGCTATCTACATAGATGGTTATTCTTTGTGAATCTGATCACACTTGTTCACTTTACATCCGCGAACACAATCTGCGACCTATCATTTTCTTTTTGAAAGCATCTAATTTCTCCTAATGAAGACATATGGCCAGCAATCTACTTGCACTTGGCCTAGGATTAGGCAGACCCTTTCCTTGCACTTTCATGATTGCCGACTTTAATGGCCCTACTCCAGGTGTTGATTTTCGTTCTGGTTTGTCTCTCGTGGTTGCAGTGACACACCGTGTTCTGTTGTAGAACAGTAAGCTTTTGTGGCTTAAGAACCTCTGTCAACCCTTATAGGATTCAACCCATGAAGGTACGCCCGCAATTTCCTATTTTTGACGATTTTCTGGTAGTCACACAGCCACAGACATCCCTATCACAAGTACCACGTAGTGTCCCAAATCACACTGTCCACAAATAATCGCCAATCTTGGCGCGTTACCGACGGCTATTGCCCGGGAGACTATCTGTGGTCAAAGAAACAGTCTAACATATGTTAATCATTGGGATAATTCACCTGTCAGTAGTCATTTAGACGTCAAACTCCATATGGTTCCAAAGCACAACGGTAACAGTCGCCCGTGTGGCGACTGTATTGCTCTCAAAAACGCAAACGTTCCCCTCCGATACCCAACTGTACATACTCACGAATTTTTTGACAGATTGTTCAGCAAATGCATTTCTTCAAAATTGATTTAGTAAGTGGGCATTACCATAATCATGCATATGTTTGGAAGACTGCCATAACCACGCCACTTTCGCTGTTTGAATTAGTTTGTTCACGTTCTGACTCGCGTAAGTCAGCACAAACCTTCTAGTGACTCAAGCAACAGGATCTTCATGACTAAGATATTTCTTTCATGCATACTGATGACACCCTAGTGGTCAGTAGGAATGAACGACAACATTGCGAGCACATAAGCAAATATTTTAATGATTCCAAGATGGTCCGCTTATTTCCACCGAGCAAACTGAGAGGATAGTTTGGTGAGTAATGTTTTAGTGATTTATACTCAGGCATTTATACCACAGTATATTCCGAGAAGCAATGGGATTAGTCCACTCGGACCACTGTTTGTCGACGCCTTTATAACAAATATGGAAAATGACCCGCTTGAATCAACGATCTTCAACTGTTGTTTATACCAACGATATGTAGACAACATCCGGTGTGGTATCAGTTGCTCAAATGAGATAGATCAGCTCTCGAATGTGTTTACATCAGCTCATTAGAGCTTAAGGAGTACAATACGAACAGATTCAAACAATGCAATGATATGCTTTGACATTCGGATCGAAGAGGTTAGGTAGTCACTTTGTCCAACTATTTACAAAGTATTTGGACGGAGCCCGATAACACCTTTGATCACTGTACTTAACCCACATATCCCAAAGAATATTTCGGAGGCGAATCGTTGACTCTCTCTCTCTCTGCACTCCTCGTGCGCTGTCTTTAAACGTGCTAACACTCCTTCGAATCTCAACAGATTCATAGCACTTGGTGGCCCCACTGATTCTTCTATTTTCCATCAAAAAATGCGTCCTAGTACTTTGACCACCTAACGGACTACGTAAATTTTTGTTACTACTGATTTGCCTCATGGAAACCTGTTATGCTTGACCTGATAGGTTCGTTATCCTTTGCTTTAACAGGCTCCTTAGAGCTAAAGGAAGAGCGCATAAAGCTGAATGGCGTCAAGTCATTAGAAACTTATGCATGATAGTCGAGTCAGTGGTTATAGAATCTGCTTTGAAAGAACAGGGGAAAATTGGACGACTGGATCTAAAGGAGGGCATTCCGACTGTGAATCAGAGCTCGGCTTTGGGAAATTAACGAGTGCCGTGAACTGCAATCAGAGGTATGGTGCTTTGCTGGGCCAACTATATGTGGTACTGGATAGATATTGCTGAATTATGTAGTTGGCATCAGAGGCTGGCTACTTTGACAAGCTATTCGGTTCAGTTCAAGACTTATTGAATAAGGGCTACAATTAAGAGTTATATCTGTGCAATGCAGTTAGTCAGCTTATACCCGAACAGAGAAAAAAGATAGACGAACAGATAAAGCCCGTTGATCAATTGCTCAAACGACAAAAGTACAACCCCAAGTTATTCCATACCCATGGGATGTCAGTTGAGAACCACCACTCACAACCGAATTCATCACCGGAGAAGATAGCATACCACCGTTAGTCTGCAAGTGCGAGCTGTTGTCACTGATCGACAGGCTGCACACAAAATTGAATCCATTTGGCAAGAGTAAGTCTTCCTGAGTGATTGGGGCGCTTTTATTATAATAACCAATTCAAAGAAAGGGTACAAAACACGACTTCAGGATAACCCAGGGATCTACAGAAAGCTTCAAACATTCTGCATGCTTCTACTTAATCGCTTCTCGGCTGTGAGACCGTCGCACCCGAACGAACCAAGGGGGCGTCAACCATGGCAGAGGCTGCATTGATTTATTCTTCACATTGCATGTAAGATGGAGCACCGATAGAGGTTCTAGCAGTTAACTGTGGCCTGTTTCATCAAATTTCAGGTTGCTTCCGTTTGAGTTACTTAGGAACCTCTCTGGGCAATAACTGAACTCGATATGATGCCTAGTAAACTAGCAACGCTTCTGAGGCCACACTATTCGCCAACTATGGCCCGGATTTGAATGAACAACAACGAATTTTGAGAGCCTACTCTAACAGCCGCATTTATACATCTTTCCTCACTCTCCGATGCTGTTTAGCCATGCTATCTACTGGACTGCAAATCAAGCACTGGCCGACTACTTGGGAGTTCATCTGAGTCATGAAATACACATCTTGAACATAGAGTTAATGGACAATATTTTCTCACCAGGAAGCTCCCCGCAGAGCTTCAATTATTGCTGGTGGAATCGATTTCTTTGCAATACCGATCGGGATAGAAAAAACACAACAACCTGAAACCTTTTCATCAATGGATAACTAATTGATCACGTTTAATTGCTCAGACTACTGAGAATGGTCAATTGAGGATGAACACTGGGTGTCAATAGCTCTAGGAATCTGTTTGATTTGTTACGATGGACATAGTGAATCGACAGTAAAGCCAGGTCTACACTAAGGCTGACCGTCGTGCCGCTATCCACCCTATACTCCGCAAAGAATGAATGTTCCGACCACTGGGGCAGGAAACACTAAAATGCTGAAAGTATCTGATCTCTGGTATAAAACCTGGTGATGACCTGTTTTGATAACGTTTCCAGCTACCGCTCAAGGTCAGGTAGGATCCACGACTTATCCTTTCCAGCAGAAGTCAATAAAGCGGCGTCCGTTTTTTCGATGTGAATGCAAGTGGATTTCCCATAACATACGATTCAGGCTCCTCGTGCAGACGATCAATTCTCTGAATAAATTAAATGTTGGAGAACCAGGGGAAAAGAGAGTCGTAAAAATGTGTACACAGTCGGAAAAGAGTATATCACACACACACACACACATACAGAAAGAGCGAGAGTGTAGGTCCAACCGGACTATAGCGCACAAACAGCGAAAATGTCTGTT
The DNA here is from genome assembly GCA_948099385.1 of Fasciola hepatica. Taxonomy (NCBI): domain Eukaryota; kingdom Metazoa; phylum Platyhelminthes; class Trematoda; order Plagiorchiida; family Fasciolidae; genus Fasciola; species Fasciola hepatica. Next base: position 5,683,040 of record CANUEZ040000098.1, on the reverse strand, counting down.
CATCCATATGTGAAATTACCGAAATAAGAAAGAGAAGGGATCACAAATGCAGGTTTGCCGGTGGCTTCCGCAAGCTCAATTTAGAAGCTTCCAATGTAAGACTAATCTCATGATTCGTCTGAATGACTCGGATTTTCGTGCATCCCATTTGAGTCATAAAGCCGTATTCAACTATATCATAAATTGCCGACAAAAATTGACAGAATGGTGTCAACATGAATCAATATATCTACTGCAGTCACCCAAAAACTGTCATTCACAACTCTTCATCACTACGGTTGTTTAAATTCATGCAGAAATAGAGCGGGAAAAGACGGCAAATAAGGAGGTTTTGCATTATTTATAACAAAATATCCGTTCACACTGACAGTGGTGATAGAAGACTTCAAACTGAAATGTTGGGCGGAAAAGAACTTACCAAATACTAAGGCTGCTGTTAGGATGTGAATTCAATACAACTGGTGAAACACTTCGGTCACGGTGCGTAGTGGTGCAAAAAATAAATAATTGGCAATCCATATTCCAAGAGCCTTCGGTGGGCTTTAGTAGCTCACAGATCATAATGTATATGGAAATGAAGCTTAACAGGGAGGGTTGATATCCAAAAAGCGACGTTGTCCTAAACGTTGATAGTCAGTTGTGGGCCGTAATTTGAGGCGGGTGAAGTGACCTGCTTGAACGAGACAATAGATTTAAGCGATAATACGTCTCAGCAACACTTCGCTTTCACATGGTGTGACAGCTTGTGCGTCTCAACGAGCCAACCAACAACCTAACTCGAGGCTATAACTCAGGATTGATCGGACCCCCTACCCTAACTCCAAATTTATTTTCCACTAATGTTTCGAGCCACACTTGCTCATTCGCTGAACCACACACCGAACATTTACCTTATTGACCAATGACTGCTGCGTGCATTGATTTTGTGGTAGTATCCGTACAACGTCTCATATGAACTGTACGAATGCAAAATTTCTACACAGCATCGGTCTTGGATCAGAAAAATCAGGACCACGCTGCCTATTGCATCCAACAGTATTGGTAGGGATCGGTGGGCTACAGTTCAGAGTCCCCTCTCTTTTGTTCAACCTCTGTCTCCAGTCGCCTTTCTATCCACCTATAATGCTGCCACCAATAACACCGCCGATACTCGCAAAGATTTATTTTCAAATAATCTCATGAATAATCCTCTGTCCTGCAACTTTGATTTCCTCAAGTCTCGTCAACCACTGAATCTCAACTCTTTTAACATGCGTACTCTTATGCATGCTGGTCAGCAGGCGTGTTTAGCGCTCACAAGCGGTTCTCTGGAGATTAATCTCTGCTGCTTAAGTGAAGCGCTTATCCAGGATTCGAGCAGTGTTATTCAACTAACTGCTCCTGGTATCTCATCGAGGTATTTCCTGTGCACTTCAGGAGACGAAGCAGCCGGAGCTGTGAGTCTTCGTGGTATAGGAATAGTCTTGGCTGACAGGGCTGAAGCTGCTCTTTTAGACTGGATACCGGTTAGTAGCCGTTTATGTATTTTAAGGCTCCACGGATCGGTTAGCTTTCTAAGGGATAGCCGTGTTAACAGCCACTCTTTTGTAATACCAGTATACCCAATAAATGATTGCAGCTCTGGCAAACAGCTCGTTTATTTGCGCTTTGAGCCTTACCCACTTAGAATACACATATCGGGAATAGGCTTCTCCGGTTTCGTTCAGATATTGGGTTATTCCTATCTAGTATGCATTTTTGACACAACTCGTGTCGCATAGCCACATGGAACTCAAACACTACAGGTATTCTGATGGATCATATCGCAATAAGGTACCGATGATGCAGTTCTGTCCAGAGCTGTAGATCCTACAGGTCCACGCACATAGAATGGTATTATGCACTACATTTATTTCGGTTTTCACTCCCATTCCATGGTTTCCGATAAAAAACGCGAACCCCGTTGACCGTTCAATGTTTGTCTGATCCAGATGTTTCCACCAGATATAAGCAGAAACCATTACCTTAGGTAGGATCTATGACGAGCTGTGATATGAACGAGCACTGAGTCCATATCAAACAGGCGATGCACATAGCAGCAGAATGTACATCAAATCACGGGATTTATCAATAGTTCCTCAGTCTAATGGAATACATCGTCAGCTGTCAAACTGTGAGGAAGGAATAAAATAAGAAGAAACCTATAAAATCATGTTACGGAAAGTCTTAAGAAGGATAGCGAAAATTGGTGGGTCAAGGTAGCCGAAGAAATGGAAGTAGCAGCTGCTTCTGGTATCAGTCAGAGACTAGTTATACATATTTGCGTCGCCGGTGGGTGGCGGACCTTGGTCAATGGAACGATATACGATAGAAATGGAGGGTATATTCATAGCAAATAACAAAGGCTTCACATTTGAGCCAAATACTTCAAGAAGCACTTTAGCTGGCCGACCGCTAATATAGTTACTCTGACATAAACAACTGCGGTTACTAAGGGAGTATCAGTTGAGCTTCCATCGGAAGTGGAGATGGAATCAAGCATTCGATTACAAACACGTGGGAAAACGGCCAGACCCGTCGAACTCCCACAAGCCCTCTCAAAATGGGTGGTGATGTGCTGATAGTACCACTAACCACCTTGCTGTGTGGCATTTGAAACGACGAGCAGTATTTTAGCAAAGGGCGAGTCAATGATTGTAACAATCTTCAAGAAGAGAATACACACTGGTTGTAGCAATCATCGCGGTATCAATCTTACTCCGATAGTCACCAAGATACTATCCTCAATTTTACTGCACCGTCTTATATCAGCTCGCGAGAGGAACGCAAGCGAGCAACAGGCAGGATTTCGTCCAGGTCGAGGATGCATCGACCAGATTTTTACTTCTTGCCAATTACTCGACGTGCATCACACACCTTAGATCAACAATAATGGTGTTCCTGAACTGGAAAGGCGTCTTCTATTGTGTTAACCGAACAGCGCTCCTCAGTGCGTTTCACTAAAAATGTATTCCACAGAAGTTCGTGAATAAACTAAGATCATTGTTTTCCCATAATTCTGATCGCGCAAGCGCTTACAGTGATATTTCCAGTCTGTTCGAGACAATCAGCGGTGTTCTACAAGGCTGTTCCGTTTCTCCATTTCTCTTCAACTTCGTCATGAAAGAGATAATGCAGAATGCCTTGTGAGATTTTCAGGATGTGGGCATCGAACTAGCAAATAGTGAAAGACTCTGTGACCCAGATTTCGCGGACGACCTTGTCACCTTTTTTTACAATGCACGAAATACGCGGAACGTGCATAAGATAGACTCGCAAGTGCAGCACCTACATTTGGCATGAACGTTGCACGTTCAAAGTGTAAAGTGATGTTGCAAGACTAGAGGCTAACCTTTCCGAGCTGGATGATCGAAGCGGAGGTACTGGCAGCTTTTGACAGTTCCATTTACCTCGGTGTCAGCCTGACGATGGATGGAAGCATGGTAGTCGAAGTAAGCACGCGTACATCAAAACCTCGAGCATTGTACGCCGAACAAAAGCATTTGTGGCATCGACCTGATATTTTGCTGAAGTAGAAATGTTGTGTATACTGTGCTGCTGTGCGCCCAGTTCCGTTTTATGGTTGAAAGACCTGGAGTCCGTGTGCGAAAGCTGTCCGCTGTTTTGACGATTATTCCCATCAAAGTTTGCGAAGTATCGGTAAGGTTGCATGGAATGACCGGGTGAACAATGCTGAGGTCAGAAATCGCGTGTTGGTTACTATTTCAGAGGATATTCTACCACAGATTTCCTCCTAGGGTTCGAAAGAAAGCCACGTGGTGGTCAACGGATGACATGACAGAAGGGAATATGAAAATGTACATCTAACTTAGGAAAAGTGCTTGCTTCACATCTGCGTGGTTTCAGTCCAAGTGATTCCTCAACTAAATGGCTGGAGACACTAAAGAATATGGCAGTGAACCGAGGGCAGTGACGATCGTGTTGTCATCTTCTGTCAAATCAGATTGATTTATCAATGTGCGTTTTTACAGTAAGACTGTGTATTCCGTGCATTGGTTGCTGGGACTTTATTGCCTTTCCCCACTCGTGTAGTGATACTCGTTTTTCATCTTGTATACAACTATTCTTTCTATTTCTATGTGGCGATGTTTTTGATGATTTAAAGAGTGCAAACCCCAAAGGTCTCACTGGTTGCTGAGAGTTATGTGACTTAGACTGGTTCTAATCTCAAACCAATCTCTGAACTCAAAAGAACCAGCACGGATTAGATAAACCTCCTAATGTTTTGCTAACAAGAGGTAAAATGGTGCATATCTGGTTAATTATACCCACAATGTTCTCTTTCAGTTTATGTATTGAATGGGACTTTCGGCTTTATTATTCAAGGGATATAATTTATTCTTTCAAGGTCCCTCGACACTGTTTGAGAAGGTTGGTACATTGCCTCCGCAAAGTCCGTGAAATAAGCGGTGTTCGTTGTATTTAAGTTGAATGAACAAGTCTACAAGGCCTATATATGCAGAGCTTTGGTACGTGGAACGATTTCTTCGTTGTGTGTTGTTACTATGAATTTTCCATTGGTTTTACACACCAAATATGACGGATCTCAAGGCGGACGACGTTCCTTCTCGGGTGTCGGATTCTCATTATTCCTTGTCGTGCTTCGACCAATGATTCTGATGAGAACCGATTGTGCGGAAACGATAAACGGCCCGTGTGTGATAAATGGCTAGTCTTCATTAAAGCAAGAGCAATATTGTGGTCAGTAACGAAATTGGTCACGTTCGTTACGTGCACTAATCCGTTATCAACCCACATTGTAGATGGTTGCATAAATTTTATACTATACAGGGAAGTTATCATCTGAATAAATCAAACATCACGATAATGTCGGAATCAGAGAGGACTGAATCAGTGTGATCACTGTTTTGTAATTTGTGTGGCGGTTATTGGGGATGGACAAACAAACAGCAAGAACTCCTCACTCCGTGGACATGAAAGTAAATGAAGATCATTTTAGTTAAGCGAGAAAGGAGATGGTTAGAGTGAGGAGGAGATGAGGTCAACATATAATACACGGAAAGCATCAGTTGCATAACAGATTTTGCTCAAATGCCACATCAAGGAACTTTCTGTAACTCCTCACCTGAATGACGCGCTACACAATGACATGTTATGGTCGCATCGCGCACTTCACCTTTGCTTGATAAACTGGCGATGAGAATGAATACTGTTTAAGTACCAAAGAAGTTTTCTGCATATTGAATGATGCTCTCTGTGATGCTGGACCATTGCGCAGTGTTCATTTATAAGTTTAATAAAAACATTTATACTTCAGACAAAACTTTTCCATCCTAGATAAACCTTACCGGAATTGGAAATCGCTTTGGTAAATTGAGTCCAATGTCATGGGGAATAGACGACATCTTGAACGAGGGTTTTCTCATGATTTGATGGAACAGTGTATTGCTTTGTGCGTTTGATATCGGTGATACGAGTGTTACCCAACTGAAACATGTTTAGACCCTGGACCCAAAACATACCATGACTGTATTATTTTCGGTGATAAATTGACAAATAATAATATTGTAACGCAACTACGTTCATGTCTGGCATCCGTCAACGTTGCTTTATCACTCCGATTCAAGCTATGCAAGGATCAACCACCAACATAACCCACTCTCTTGTGAGTCCTCCTTGATCGCTCCTCACTCTGCACTTTTTACTGTGCAGGTTTGCATAAACAACTCTGGGACTTGTTACTGGTTTATGACTGCTAGCGAAGCATTGTTCGATTCAAGACTGAAATCATGAAGCCCTTATTTTGTTCTTGATCATACTGATAGATTGAAAACGGTCGGCAATGAGAGGTAAAATGTGAAGGAATTTGGTTTGTAACAAAATCTTCTTTTCAATTTACGGTGTGGATCGAATGCGGCAAAAGTACTGAATTTCACTTGCTTGTTTAGTGGTACGGGTTAGCGACAGCTGCTGCGAAAGTTGAGCGAAATTCAACCGTTAAAATTCAACTCATCATCAGTGCACATGTCTGTCCACGGTATGCAAGAACGTACTACGTATAAAACACATCGCAAGTCAACAAGACGTCAGCTTGCCCAGAAAAAAATAATCATTACAGAAATATAGTTCAAATATCATAGGACCCACGTTATAGGTACCACGGAGCCTATTTGATGTAAACCTGAAATCGAATGACATTTGAAACTGGTGTAATCTAAAAGACTGAAACATGCTTTTCCCGAAATGACCTTGGAAAGAGAACTCAAAGTTGCAACACAGCACCAATTATGTGGTGAATTTGTCATAGATAGTAGTGGTCGAAGAGGCACTCCGGGTGAGTGTTGTCTCGGTAAACCATACAGTTGTGGAGTTTCAATTACTTGTAACTTCAGATGGTAAGCTGTGCTTTCAATGCTGAAGTGTCTTTCTAGCAGAAATTGTACTTCTTCCGATATCCGTTGTTCTACATTTTTGTGATCATCACTGTTACCTTCGGACACGAACTTGCTGGAACGGTCAAGAACACATTTCATATTCTTCTCATAATCTTGCCGATCCATCAGCACGGCTCCTAAACAGTATGGTTTATGACAACTTCCCCACAACATGAATTAGCGAAATGGCTGATTTGATTGTTTAAGCCAGTTCATGAATCATCGATCAGACATACTATCAAAGACAGTTTCGAAATAGTAAAGCTTTTGGACCGAAGCACTGCGTTTCTGGTCGTGTATGTGGCAAGGAATACTAGGTTGTTGAGGTTTGCCGAAGCCATTGCCATGCATCGATTGAAACCTATATTGTGTCAGCAGAACCAGCTCTTTGGTAATGCGTCTTTACCATAGTGATGTAATTTGGCTATTGTAGTTTCCCCTATATTTTTCGAATATTATTGTTTCACATGACCTTATATAACTAGTATCGGCCTGCAGCTTACATCCTGTTGAGATGCAGCGAAATCGTCTCGGACATAAATAGTGCTTCGTTGCAACTCTGGATTTACTTTTCAATTATTTAAAAGATGTTTAAAAGCGGGTAACTCATAGATTTGAAATCCGTAGGCCAGTGTTCATAACAATTTTGAGGGAATTTCGCAGCACATGCGCTGGTTATGACTTTCTGATTTTCTGCAGTCACTTGCGCTGCCGCTTTTGCTCATCCATCCAATATATTCCACGGATGAACGTCACCAACTCCGGATGATGAATCAGATACATTTGCAAGTATGTTTAGTGTGCTCTCGGTACTGTCAGTTCAGTGGCTCACTCCATTTGCATGCTTTTGTATTTTGTGGTAGACAGCGTTATCGATTCGCGTCCTAGGGTTCACTCAAAAATATTCTGCTAAGCCAACATAAGCACACTTTCTGACTTCTTGATTTCAATGATTTTTTCTTCTGACTGCCTGTTCTCTGATGTTCCATCATGAAATCTGGGGTTGGTATTTCGTGTACTGTGTATCCTGGGAAATGTGGGTAGAACGAAGGGTAAAAATGATGTAGATGTGTTCGATTTCATGCATTAAACCCTCACTGTTCATTTTTACCTAGCTACATACATTGGTGAATATAATGTATATGGGAGGTAGACTAACACCTTCGGAATTTGAAATTCCGTTCCGTGGTTTCTTGTTCATCCGCTTTTCTATCTGAAAAGACTACGATATTCCGGATCATTACTACTAACAGAACCTAGAGTAGAAAATTGAGTTCTCTATATTGAGCTGTGGAACTATAAGCCAAGCTGATTAGGGCATAATTCTGTTGTAGGCAAAATAAACAACCATTTGCCAAGTGGTCAACTTCAAGCAATGTAGCTTGTATTGCAATAGTTCGAATGCGCATTTCTGCGTCATATCGTACACAGTCTCTTCTTTGTTTAATTATGAGGTTGCGATCAGGAAGTGAGAATGGGACTTTGTCTGTTGCCATTTCAAATTAATTTCAATGGAAAGCTTGCTTCCTAAATCGTTTATATGAATGACGATGATGACCCTTCAGCTAGCTCAGCTGTATGTTTAAACGTTCAGTGGAAGATAATATCATATTATTTTACATGATGGAACCGGAGGTCACCAAAATCACGGGAAACATCAGTTAACCCACAGCAAAATACTTCATTGAACGTGGATTATTCTTTCAATAAACTGGTAAATTTGACGCAATGAACTGAACAGTTTTATCGGTTTTGCTCTAAATTGTTCGTAGTTTATTGTGAACACAAATATCATGAACACAAATATCATGAACAAACTAATTTAGACACGTTCAGGAAAAATGTGTTTTGAAGGAAAATGCGCTACAGTTGCAACGAGATTCGACAATCGAAAAAGGAAGTCAGCACTTAATTTATTCATTTATCCTCCGGAAGTGCGGCATAAAAATCTATAATCGGTATCCTTGAATGTCATCGACCCCAGCGAAATATTACGGTATCATCCAAATAGTGTTATAAAGTTATGCTTTGTACAAGTTCACCAACTGACAGTTCTTTAAACCTTCAAATAAACATCTACTCTAGCAATAAGTAAATGAACTGGGTGGTTGTATGAAAAGTAGATATGACATTTTTACCTTAAAGTAAATGGTCAGTGACAGAGTAGTGAGGGGATATCTTAATGCCATCAAAACGTTTTGATTTTCTTAGAGCCCTAATGCAGGATTTGGGACTACTTTTTGTAAAGAAGGAAGAAGTCAAAGCATTTCAAAAACAATAAACTTCTTAAAAACACCGAACTCGAGTAAAAGCAATTAATTAACTAGTGTACGTTTATTAAGAAAGCACTGAAATCACCCTTGAAATGAAACAACTAATCGCAGACTTTCATTAAAAGTGGTACTTTCAAAAACCTGTAATAGTTTCATTGCATTGACCGGCAGTGGACTTGGGACATTTAGAGCTCGGGTTCGATACCCGTCACTGTCAGCCAATTCCCCATTTGACAGCCATTCTTTGGCAAAAGCTCCCTTTCAGAAATGTTGTTCGTTACAATATAATGGATGAATGAGAAAGGTGTAGGGAATTAGGAATTACGAAAGTATACTTCACGTCAAGTACGGTCCATGATGACCTTCACTCTTGGTGTGATTATCATCAAAACACAGAGTTATTGGTTGAGATTTTGAACTAGCGGACGCCTCGGTTATCGCGAGTAACCTTCTTCAGGGCATATTCTTTTACAAAAATGATATATTTCTTAATCCGAAATAAATGACACGTTGATTTATTGATGAACTTTGAACAAGATTCAGACTTGATATACTCAGAAGCTGTTTTCATTCTATAGGCATTGCATAAACCGACGCATGCGGGTATCTGGTAAGCGCTTTTTGTTTCCGTACATGATAACAGTAACGCAGAACATTATTTCGAAGACATTCATTTCCATCACACTGTAGCTGTATTAGCCAGAGGATGAAGTAACCGTGTACGAGCCTGTTCACTATCGTGCCATTTTCTCTACAAATTTCGCAGCTCATGATGTCGAGGAGCTTGATAATTTTTGTCCAACAAATTAATTCCATGTATTTGTTACATAAATTACATGGAACCCTGGACGGACTGTGAGATTCTCAGTACTTTAAAGCGGGACAAGCTTTCAAGTAACTTAAATCGGTAAATATCAGCAAAGATACCGGGCTCGGTTTTTCCAGTTTTCTCATTCTGGAAACGATTGCTACCGACAAGCCTCTTTTGCTCTCATCCGTATTTGCCTTATTTTAATCAGAAGTGAAAATCGGTGACCACTGTCATCAGGTTTGCGTCGCTTTGAAGGAAAAGATAAAGATAATTCAATCACACATGCCAATACTATCCAGGACATTCTAGTTGACTGCTCTTCATAATCCTACGTTTGCTATTAATAATTCGGAAGAAAATCAAGTTGCCCACCAGAATCGGTGCCCTACCGTGGAAGCTTTCCGCTGTCATATTCACTCAGGCATAACATTTACTCCTCATAAAGGCGAGCTCGTCCACGTTGTTTTCACACCATAAAAATGTTTTCAATTCCCTCAATAGAAAACCTTTATTAGCTCTTTTAAATCAGCGAAGGATATTCCTAAGGCTTTTCTGTTAGTGAATTCCCAGTTGGCGAACCGATTTCAGTTTACTTATATAAATGAACATAAATCGTCCACAACCCATGTTAACACCTGGGTATCGCAAGTTCCTTTCGTATAACAATCTTTCTTCACTTGCTACACGTATGACTTCCTATCATAAATATCATCTTTCACTTGAACACACCCTGAAGATATTGTGTAGACGAGTTAACGCCAATCCTTTGCAAAAAACGTTTTTGTAGGCAAAGAGACTGATATTTCAAATCCCCTCAACTTAAGTCTCTACGTGTGTCCATCCATACCAATTCGAAGTTTATTCATTCATGTGTGTTATTTCACCGGTTAATATGCCCCCTGTCATTTTCTCCGGTTCACATTTTAACAAAGTCATGTTGACCAAAAGCTCCTTTCAATTCATTTCCAAGTGCAGCAATATATATCCTATCCTCAATTACTGAATTCCATGGGGAAAATTCAATGTTGTTCATGCGAGTGCTTGTGCAGTTCAATATTTTCTGGTGTTATAAACCCGATACACTCACTCTATCACAGCGTTTCCCTATCCGCTACAAGTAGTGAATGTGTTATAGTTTGGTTGTGCCGTGTCTATCGAGGCTGCTTGAAAAAACCCACCCAGTCGTCACTTATCATATTCCGTTTGGTCTTTGATTGACGAATAGGACTTGCTGATTTGACTATTACCATTTCTCTTTACCACATTTTCATAACTATTTTTGATGCACGTTACTGCAACTTTTTCCCTGAAAATTCGCTCATTCAGACAGAAAAACGGCATCTTGGTAATGATATGACTCAACTTGTTTTCAAGTGAATGAGTGCAAGTTTATAACTGTGATTTCCACTGCACAGTGATGTCCCGTTTTTAAATTTAGTAACCGGAGTAGGATGAATGACCTTGCACGTTGTTTTCGGATGCCGTTGGGCCACACTGCACCCCTCGTCAACTCAAACAGTTGAGTAGTACTGTTTGTTCCCAAAAAGGGCAATGTAACCCTTCCTTGGGGGTCATTACCAATTGTGTCTTTGGAGCATAGTTCAACGACTCGATACGTTGGAAACTGGATAAAGTTATTCTTTCAATTTATTGAGACGAAGATTAGAAACTGTATATGTAGAATTATTATCCTACCCATGTTTTCTTGTCATTGGTCAGGATGTTGTAGTACACTATTCGGGAACCGCCACAAGAACATATCTATTCTACCTGTCCATCACTAGCTAATATGTGCACTTAAAAATAACGCTGTTTTCTTCACATTGTTTTCTGCTGATACGAGACCTGAGGACGATCCGGATGCTTTTTTGGATTTTGAAGGTCAAATAGAAATCTGATGGTGAATTCGATGAGCAATGGAGTTCACATGATGGCAGCCCAAAGAATCTTCCAAAACTTGTAACATACACACTTGCTTACTATGACTCTACATTTTTGAACCCCTCATTGACCACAATCTCGGAGAAATATAAACTGAACATTCGAGTACACCCATGCAGTCTGAACTATGTCCCCTCTATTTTGGTTTGTTCCGTTATCTCTGACACTTTACCGTGACATCACGCGGTGAAATGCGCGTATGTAGAATTCAACGGCTTTGAACATAATTTCAAGTGAAACCTAGTTCGATCATAAGCCTCTGTGCGTCGACATCGACTGGTCGGGTTTTTGGGAATAGGAGAGTCAGTCAATCATTTCTGTTTCCCAGGCCTGAATGAAAAACAGTGTCAAGTCAAAGGAATAGCTTAGCTTTATTTATCTGGTATAAGGTATCTTGATGTGATTCACGTGAATAGCGAGCCACAATCTTTTTTTATCGTTTAGCCGTTGAAGCGCATTTCATGCTATGGATAATATAGTCAATGATGACTTGATCTGAATGATCTACGAATCTTGGCCACGGAAAGGCTGAGGTTTTAATTGTACGGAATATCCATTGGTAGAATAAATGGTATAAAACGGGTGAAACATGTTTCTGTCTTTTTATTGCTAAAGTCGGCTGTCCTAAAATTTATCCTTCCGTTCTAGTACCGAAACTATGCGAATCAATGTACACTCAGTTAGAGTAAATGGGCAGAATTTAGGCAAATAAGTGAACAGATTGAAATTTTATGAGATGCTTCATCACAAGACCACCAAAATGGAAGTGAAGTTAGTAGAGCTGTCTACAAAATAAGGTAACACAGTGGTTTTTAAATAACTGTTCGTGAAAATCGAATAAAAAAGACAAGCATTCCTACCGTTATACCTATGTTTGATGCATGAGGACATAGGGAAGGCTAAAATCAAGGGGCCTATTGTATAAAAACCATGAAAAAATCCCTCTATCACAAAATAAATTGTAGAAACAGACAAAGGATAGGTAAGGACACCAAAATAAGGCTTTCCACATAGATGGACCGAGTTTATCTCCTTCATTGTTATTAGTGGTAAACAAAAAGAAAAGCGAATGAAGATTCTTCATATTTTGGGATTTTCATTATTGACCAGAATGGTGAAATGTTTTAGCCTCCTAGTTCACTTCAGATACGAAATTCCTTCGCCAATTGAATCTTGGATTTCCAAGGGTACAATCTACCATTTGTTAACCACTTGAGCAGTAGTTCCTGGGGAAGGTCAGATGCAGTAAAGAATATCTGGTAAATACTATGTGGTGTTTATCAGAAAGCTGACGGAAATTGTCGAGGTGCTCTGCAGATTGCATTTTACAGAAATAAAGTTTTTTTTAACCAAACAGCAAATTCATTATTCTAGAGGCAGAATCTCAGAATAAGATTATCGAAAGTGAATGAAACTATGGACTACTTGGAATGTCGTCATCGTATCACATAAATCTAAACATCAATCAATTTATTTGGAGATAACAAATTTCACCTATGACTACATCTCAAACTGCAATGATTTGTAACTAATCATTGAATCCTCGGTTGAGCCAACGATACCTAGTGCAACTGAAGAAATAAAAATTTTCCGGCATTACGGGAGTAAGTTTAACCGAATTTCGAGCTTCACTAGCCCTCTGGTTCGGGGTAAACCTGAGGCTAGATACCAAGAACTACGGCATCGAGGTATAATTTGAAAATGATATGGATCTAGAGTAACCGAAAAAGAGGTTCGTGCAGAAGACTGGCGAGTTTATTGTTATCTGCGAATCCGAAACCAGGAATAGTTCTTGTGGCCATTGAGTTCACCGTGGGAAAATGCTACAATTATCACCGGGCTCACGGTTTAAAACTGTATTTTAGCCTTCGCGAAACGACCGGAATGAGATAAGATAAGATAAGATAATTTGGGACAATTACACGTGTAACAAAACACTCACCTAACAATTAGCTATTAGTCTTTCATTTTCAGGCACGGGGCATAAACCACCTTGAAGGCAACAATAATGGTACACAATGTGGACGATGATTGGTTTCGAATTAGCAAGGCGTTTATGGGAATCATATTGACATTAACCCCGTACCCAATCCCGTAGTCCGGGTGAGCTACCATGACAATAATAAGGACCAAAATGTTTTGTTCACTGAACGTACAGTCATGTAGGTCAGGGGACTGAGCATAGCAAACATTCTCCACTTGTTCATTGTTTGTCCAAATGACTCGTTTGCTTAGTTTGGTTTCCATGACGATGATTCAGATCAGTTATGGTTTGTTCGGTCAAAGAACTATAACGAAATGCCAAACACGTGCCAAAAATTAATTACTAGATAATTTATTCTCCACCTTCGATCAAACTCAGCAGTTCCTTAGAGAAATAGAATATATTGGGTAAATAATAATCATCTCTCTCCCCCAAGTGTCCCACATGTTTGTTTAATCCACGGATGAAAATAGTGTGGTGTGGTGGAATGGGGAAGAGTGAGGTAATCGCACGTTAGTAGGAGAGAGATTGTAGAATTGAAGCTAGGGATAGACTGCGAAAACGGTGCACTGCCCTATTTCGCACGAGGTCCAGTAGGGTAGGAAGAAAGATCCCTCCCATATTCGATTGTAATATTCAGGACGTGAGCGTATTTGTGTGCACTACATCGTAATAATTTGAGAGGGAGTAAAAGATAGTCTCTAGAGGGAGAAACAATTATTAAATTATTTAACGGGAAGTTCTTTAGTAAATTATTCTTGATGAGAGTCAGGTTCTCCATGAAACATCAGGTACACAAGATAGTGAAGGTGGAAACTGGATGCTGCAATTTATTGAAAGTGAGGTGGAACGAAATGAATCGTCGTCAGAACTGAGATCGCGGAAAAGCGTACGCCATTCTGAACATTGGCGTGTTACGATCCAATGCATTCAACAATTAATCGAACACAGAGCTTGCTTCGAATAAGAAGTGAGATGAAGCCTGCATCAGAGGTGCAATATCCACAGGAACTAACCAGAACATAACAATGGTAGATGATGCATACAAGCTCCGAAGACGATGAATATATTTTTTTCTGTCCAAATCTAGACTTCCGAGAGGAAGGAATTTGTCATTCTTATGCAATCCGGTGATCCGGTGGAGCTTCGTTCTTAAGTGCCTGCCGGGGAAAGATGCCCTTGAATTCTGTCATTTATTATGAAGTTCACCTCCTGACAAAAGTATCTATCCGATACAAACTCATTGATCCAAAACGCCTCATTGGACTGTATTGGTTCATCTGTCTTTATTGTATTACCACTCAATCCATGAATAGCTGAGACCATGGTAACGACCAGCCTAGTATTTGTCAACCTCAAAATTGGAAATTCAGTGCTTTCAATGCAGGCGCTAATGTGGGATGGAAAGGACTGGCCACGGCGCAAAATTTGAAAGAGAGGACTTTGCAGAAGCAACTGCTAGTGGTTGATTCAAGTAGGAAAAGTAACGATAACAAGTTCATCTGCCGTTTCATTTGGTCTCGAAGTTCAGATTTTAGAAAACGATTGAAAAAGATGTAAAATGCTATTTTACTGGAAATCTGAAGTTTGGTGCTTTCTTACTACTTGAGAAGCATGATTTACGCTAGAAAGGATAAATCCAGTAGAAGGCTCCTGAAAACAGAATCCATGAGTATACCATTTGTAAAGAGAGTAAACTAGCTAACCGGCAATGGGCTAGAGACCATGTAGAATTGAAGCTAGGAATTGACTGTGAAAACGGTGCACTGCCCTATTTCACGCGAGGTCCAGTAGAGTAGGAAGAAAGATCCCTCCATATGCTACCATAGTATTAAGGAAGTGGGCGTATTTGTGTGCACTACGTTGTAAATATTTGAGACGGAGTGGAAAATACTCTTGAGGGGAGAAGGTGTATTAGTAGACTCTCAGGATGAGCGTGAGGTGGTCTCTGAAACATCGAGTAAACAATAAAAGGAGGGTGGAAAATTACAGTATCTGAGTACCGAAAATAAAGTGGAAAAAAGTGAATCGTCGTCAGAACTGGGGTCATGGAAAAGCATAGGCCATTCTGACCATCAGTGTTCTGCGATTACATGCATCCAACGATGAACCGATTACAGTGCTTGCTTCGAACGTGAAGTGAGATCTAGTTTTCATCAGATATGCGCTATCCACGGGAATTACACAGGCTCCGAGGAACAATAAACAGGGTAAAGTCCTTCATCATGTTCACTTCCGGTCGTCGGATGTAGCCTCCGCTATTCGAAACAGTTCCATAAATAGTTGTATTTCTTTGCTTTTTGTTCACTTCATTTATCCTAAGAGATTTGATAGCTCATTTCATGCCTTCAGTCATGATCCTCACACTTCTGTGCTCTGGTTTCGGTTTCTACCTCCAAGGATATGTGAGTCAAGGCTGACATGAGTAGGTGCGCAAAAGTGTAAAAAAGCGAACTCGAAGTAGTAAGTGGAAATCCTGAAGAAAATGAAAGTCCAAGTGTAACTACTGCTCTGGATACGCAATCTAGCCGAACCTCCAAGTGTGCCTAACCATCAAATAGGTGGGTCTCGTGGACCGCATTCTAAAAGTCAGCCAGTTCCTAATTGACCGAGTTCACATGTCATTGTTTTCATATCATTTCGTCATGTCATCGACTGAAAACCTCTACCAACCCTCTGTATGGATGATCCAATTACACCTAAGATGAGTAACACATGCCCCAGTCATTTCGGTACTTATTCTGACGACTAACCTCTGGCTATAACATTTCAACGCTTAATTTCGGCATTTCTGATACAAGGCTC
Source organism: Fasciola hepatica (assembly GCA_948099385.1). Taxonomy (NCBI): domain Eukaryota; kingdom Metazoa; phylum Platyhelminthes; class Trematoda; order Plagiorchiida; family Fasciolidae; genus Fasciola; species Fasciola hepatica. The sequence continues at coordinate 5,666,792 of CANUEZ040000098.1, read as the reverse complement.
TGAACATATTTCAGCACAACTCCGGAGATATCGGTGATCAACCGCCGACAGTCTTCTCATATATTCTACCTGAACCGGATCGATTTTTCTGAGTCGTATGAAAGACAAATCTAGGAGAGGGAGTCGGATGCCAAAACTGTGCCATAAATGACTTTGGCGAAAGCCATACGCATTATTTGCGCTCACAATAGCAGTTCAGTCCTTTTCCGACATCTAGGTAGAATGTAGTTGCCTAGGTAATTACACTGAATTTTTTCATTTGGGGCTTCCGTGACTGGACAAAGCTTGGTGTAGAGTCAACCCATTTCTGTAGAAATGTTTTACACGTCGGAGATGCTAAACACATTTCAAACGTTGCTACTCCGTTTTTTTTGACTGCCTAGAAAAATAATTGTAACTTGAGTGGATCTTCAGTTAGAAGAGAAATATTGTCCACTTGTTCTGTAACGCCATTCTCACAAGAGGATAAGGCTGTATCAAGAAATAATAAAATTACATAGATAAAAAGGAGGTACGGAGAAGGGTAATCCTAAGGAACACTCCCTCTCTTGGTGGATCAGGATGATAGAAAGCACTAGGCACAAATTCCGCTTCGGCTGTTCGAATACAACCGTTGGATAAGATAAATTTTCTATTTCACACCTATGAAAGCCAGCCCTAGGGAACTTTAAGTTCAGCTGAATAGAGTTCCGCTTCCAGATCAAGGAACGTAAAGATGGTGTGACTACAGAAGAGTTGTCCGTGATCCAAACTTATTCAAATGGTTTGTTGGGTCTGAAACCGGCTTAATTCTTACACACCCATACTTCACAGGTTTTGGATAGTGGGAGAAGAATAGTACTGAACAATAGTTTGAATAAGGATCTTACCAAGCTAACTCCGGTGGTTTTCAGGAGGAGACCGGTAGCCTCTCTTGCAAACTGGCACAAACGCCAAGACATACAGTCCCTGTGAGTCCGTTAACTCTCCCAGATCACCAGTAAGGGTTCTGTTAAATACAATATCAGAATTGTGCCTCCATTTTCGGGAAAGAAATGGAACAGCCCACCTTATCTAACAGCTTTGAATCTAAAGTACCTCCTGTCCATCAAATTAATTAGTTAGTTTCCATGCGTCTGTACTTGCAATCAAGTGGTAGTTGCTAAAGCTACGTCAACTAGCGCAACTATCTCAAAGGATTGAGGAATATTATAGGGGGTGACTGAGAGGAGTAACACCTCTGAGTTGATAGACTGTCGTGCCTCTTGGGGTATCTTCCATTTGTTTGGTCTCCAACAACTGCTCAACTCTCTCCTGTGGCCCCACGAAACTGAGGCATGCATCAGCGGCCACATCCCGGTAAACCGCTTGCAGGCGGTCCAAACCAGGATGAAGGTAACTGAGGCCTAGAAACCTCATTGAGATGGGGCAAACATGCAAAGACGGATATTCCTGCATAGATTGATGAGATCTGATGATGTCCAGGGGCTAGCAAGGAAACTCGTCCAGTCAACAGGGTTGTATGGACGCCTGGGTCTAGGTGACCTTTAACTAATGACGAACGATTCACAAGACAGCCGCCGGCAACAATATACCAAGATCACTAGGACGCATTGGGCATGCCAAATTGGTAGAACATCATCCAATAGGTGTGCGAACCGCGCGTTCGGTCTCCGGGTTCCAACGCAGGATGCTACTGTTGACCGACAGGTAACACCTGATTGTGCGCAGGCTAGAGCTGCTACCTCGAAAAAGTTGAGTGGGCCTGGGGACTCCACTTCGTACCAAATTCCTCAGACTGTTCATGACAAGTTCCCTCACAAACAATACTCATGTTACGGCGTCCCCGGTAATCGATTGGCCTCTTGTTCTCCCCGTGGCCGGGGTGACAAGTATTCTAGCTGGGGGCCTCAAGACGCGAAATCACATCCAAATCACTCGTTGGGATGTGAGCAAACTCCTGGATGTCGGAAGTCAAGCCATTACTGCGCGAACACTACATTGCCATGGCATCAAAATCGCACGCCTCTCCGAAGTTCGGCTGGAGAATTCTGGCACCCGATGTATAAAGGTTCATGGAGTAGATGACAGTTATTGCCTCTATCATGGTTCACCCACGGATAGCTCTGGTCTGTATGGAGTCGCGATAGCTGTCAGCAACCAGCCCAACAAAGCACTGCTTTCATGGAACATCATGTCGCATCGGATAGACTTAGCTCGTTTTCAAGCCCCACTCTTGGGCGTATCGGGTGTTGCGGCCTACGCCCTGACAGTTGCAGCCTAAGAAGCGGCAAAAAACGATTTTTACGATAGACTGAAAGCGGTGATATAAAGTGTCCCGAAAAGTGACATTCTCCTGGTTACAAGGGACTGGAACGCCCGCACTTGTCCATCCATCCAAGCAACTATACATATTTTGGGGACATATGGTCTCGGACATCAGTGCACTATTAGTGAAAGTCTCGTCAACTTTGCAGACTTCAACAGCATAACCCTCACCAATACCCGTTTCCAACATCCTAAGAAGTACTTGCTAACGTGAAACTCTAATAACGGCCATACAAGGCACCAGATAGACTACATTCTCAAACGACCATTCTGTTCATCTTTGACTGAAGACTGCCGGTCCTACAGAGGATACTAGTAACACGAATTGCATCGACCACACCCTCGTCTGTGCATCCTTCAAGATCTACCTAGACAATCTGTGCCCTAACAAGGAAAAATACAGCAGATTTAGGATCATTGACAAAGTGCCAAGAGGCCTCGGACACTATTATCTTTCATCTAGCCGTCACGTCCATAGATGGAGAAGAAATAGAGGTAGAAAATCAGTGGACTTCACCTAAGGCATAGATTCAGCAATCCGCTTTGGATGGACCAGGCTTTCCGCTCAGGCGACAGAAAGACTGGGTCTCAAGTGTTTCCTCTCCCGTCAACCGAAATGGCTCGAGATGTCCATCTGAATGGTCACCCAGACTTCCGTGATACCCAGCGAAAAGTCACCCGTTAGGCCATTAGCTATCGTAACAACTACTGGACCGAGATCACTGAAAGCCATGGAGACTGAGAATAACTGCAGGGACTTCTGAAAACTCTTCCGTCTAATCCACACTTCATTCGGTAAGCGACAGTAGGCGGAACCCTCCTTTGCAACGCTGACGGGCTGCACATTCTTGAGAAGACCAAAAAGATGCAGCCACGGACCAAAAACTTCGACTGTCTACTGAACCGCCTTAGGGCAAGCTCTGCTAACCAAACACAAGCAAAACAATGCGAGATCTATGACACTCACCGAGCCGAGATGATATCACCAATGTAATGCAAAAGCTGAAGAATCGGAAATACCCTGGAGAAGATGGCGTGGCACCGGAGGCATGGGAGTCATGACTTTTAACACTGATAGAGCCATTGGACACCGTATTTTGCACAATCTGGGAAAAGGAACAATTTCCAGCTTATATTTGGGACTCCAATTTTACCTTCTCTTTCAAAGAATGGCTACGGACCTACGTGCACAAACGGCCGTGGCATCAGTTTAATCAACATGGCCACCAAAATATTCTCCGTACTTTTGTTGAACCACTTTTGAGCAGCGCGCGACACGTGCACACACCCAAATCAAAGAGGCTTCCGCCGTGTTAGAGGGTCCGTGGACCAAATATCCACCCTTAACCGAGTATTAGAACACCGGTACAAGTTTCAACAACCGACTGCAGCTTTTTTCATTAATTTTGGGGCTGCCTTTGACTCAGTTGACAGAGAATAGTTATGGACTCCATTACAAGTGGATGGAATGCCCCAGAAATTTCCCAGTCCCATGATGTCGTACTACGAAGATGCGCGCGGGAGAATACGCGTCTTTGGATGAGGTCCACTAGCTTTTTCCTCAACTCCGGTGTTAGACAAGTATGTTTCCTGTCACCAGTGCTGTTCAACTACACCATCGATTGAATAATCGTTCAGGCGCTCACCGATTATTTTGTACTTACCTGGACACAAATTTAGAGTTCTCGGACGATGTTGCAACCCTTGGATATAGCTTATCTGCCTTACAGCCGGTATTTACTCGTACAAGATCCTTTGTAAAATCCATGGGACGATATCAGTACGTCAAAGACAAAGATTCTGTCGACATGCACCACACAGTTCATTCTCCCGATATACTTGAACGGCAAACCGATTAAGTACTTCCCGGCCTTCAAATATTTAGGCTCCTCGATTTTCCTGGACGGTCAAGCCAATGATGAAGTCAAGTTGTGCATTGACTGTGCCAGAATTGTGCTTTGCCAGCTTCACAATGTATTCTGATCGTGCAACGAAGTCAGCCTGCGTACCAAAGTTCTCGTCTTCCAGGTCGTTATCCATCCATCATTAACACACGGTTGCGAGTCGTGGTCACTAATGCATTTCTAACCTATAAATGTAACTGTATTAGCCACGAGGATGATATTACCGGCAACGTGCTTGATCGCTATTTGTGTTTTCTGTATGTAAAGCTAGAAGCGTTTGGCCTTTCGTGTTTGCAACCGATACTGAAAGTGGGTTGGCATGATATGCTTTTAAACCAGACAATAAAACAACGGTGCCCTGACATTGGAGAGCTGTCCGTGTTCCTCTAAAGCCGACTACTGAAGTGGGTCGGATATGTCCTGTGACGTCCGGACAAAGAGATCACAAGATAGTGCTTCTCTCCTGTTCTGTGTTCCAGCTTAAAACATGGGTCAGTGCTGCCAAGTCGGACGTTAAGGGATTAGGACCCGAGTCTGTCTACGACGTTCGCAACTGAAAGCAGGAGTGAATTCCCCTGTGCTCACGTCTCATATTTAATTGCCGCCCATGGGCAGGTGCCTTTCTGAACATGCATGAAGCCTGTTCATCCGAGGTCGCAAGTCAACCACTCCCACGCCAATGACTCAGATTTTAATCGCGTGACCGACACCTAATTGTCATGCAGATCAACTTTTCGACATGATCCCAGTGTCCTCCTGTCACAAAACTGTTTTGACCGATCCGAATGACCCTTGATATTTTCAATGCACCCATTTCCAATAAGATTTGTACGAGCTAGATGATGAATCATTGGAAATAATTGTTTGCCTTCGAAAACTGTCTGATATTGCCAGAAGACGCCACCTTCTACATTTTCCTACATTTTGTAATCAACCACTGTTCGCCGTCAGTTATCAAATTCCTAGTCAGTTGATATTTCTGAATTTCGCATATCTCATTGAAAGTAGCATACAGAGGGACGGAATATTGAGCACATAAAATAGAAACTGATGTCGAAGATATTCATCTGGTGACTTTAGTGTTAGTGCGACCACAGACGGTACGTGAACAGAGAGGAGCACGTAACAAGGCGTGATATGTGCAAAATCATGGACTAAATTGAGTGAAATGTTTCGATTGATCCACGCCGGCGGTCACTGATAAAATTGTTCTTAACCTTAGCCCAGTGTTGTGAAATTGTGGTAGGACGTCATGTGAGCTTATACTGCTTTCTATGACAGACGTTCAGAATTCGGGTCATAGCCAGATGAGACCATTGCCGTTTTCAGTACGATCGGCCCGGATAATGAGAGAGGCCTTCTGTGTGCATTTCAGAATCTCAAAAGTATTCATATTTGGCTTCGAAATCCCAAGTAATGATCGAAATATCCATTGAACGCACCACAAAATGCATCATTGATATCATAGGAACTGCCTTCATTGGGTACACGCGCAAACACAACGAACGAGCGAAATGTAATCAGCGAAATGGGAACGTGTATGCCTGTGTAGGGGACATAACATGCATCTGTTTTAAGACTTCAAGATTTCTAGCTAGAGCAGCCTGTTGTCCTGTCCGACATACAGTGCGAACGGTGAGTGCGATCGAGTGATAGGGAAATGTGGACTGAATATGTGAATTCGATTTTTGAACTACCCTTGAAATACGGTTTATTCGGAGCTGCAATAACCCGCAGCATTTTACGTCGATCCCAAACTAACGAAGGGAAAATTAGCAAAGTTCATTTGCACGAAGCAAGCCAAAGATTTCCGGTTGAATCACACTCTACAGTCGACCAAAGAGCAGGAGGGCTTTTTTGAACCATAATCGTGGCCTTAAACACAATAGTCCGACCCACAGGGTAGTGGGGCATCTAACGACCACGGGACGGTAAAAAAACGTCTGGTCTCCCAATGAGGCTTGATTGTTCTACATGTTCCTTCTTGTCTTTTTGATAAATTTTTCGTATTTAGTCATTAGCCGTATGTTATCAAACGGAAAATTGACGAGGCAGTATTCTACTGGCTGGGAGCTGCCCAGATTTCGCGGGCGATAGATTTCACTCAGATGTGATGAATTTCACTGCCGTCTAGCATGTTGATCGTTATTCTGAATTCGAGTAACAAGTTGCCAAAAGAACGGATCCCAAATTAAAACACGCGTGGCAAATGAGTATCGAAGCTCAACAGCCGCGCTGATTTGAACGTTTATTGTGTGTCTCATAAACACTGCTCTGGAAATGGTATTGTCGAGTGATAGGTAATCTGAGCGACCTCAGAGGAAGCTACGAATGCGGGATAAAATCAATGACATACCAAGAAGCAGACTATCTCGTCTAGAGAGCTTCGTACCAGACACGCTTTACTGCCTTAATGTTATCCGGAGGCGGAATATGAGACCCTCGATGGAGAAGGGTTGTTGGTTACCAGACTTAGTATATGTGTCGTAATAAGTCATCGGTAGACCTATGCTAGTGAAAGATAGGTGCTAAGCAAGGCATTGCATTCTCGATTTTTGTGAGGAAGTGCCTCGTGGTTATGGACTGATTGATTTTTCAAATAACACTAAAGAGTAGGAGAACAGTGTTCCAAATATCGGAAAATCCCCAATGAACACATTTGGAGAACACAGTTCGGCGAACAAGCTCGTTTTCAGTGATTCAGAATCGAGCCATTGCGTCACAATATATTACGACAAGTCAAAAAGTTGAACCAACTAGATAAGTGGGAAGTGATAAAAATTATTAATGAGAAAAGGGGGTGGAACAGTTGAAGCAAAAGGATATGATAAACTCAGCCAACTTTGAACGGATACGCCCTAGGGAACAACCACTCCCAGATTGTACGGGTTACCGAAAACACATAGGAGTGGAGTCCCATTGGGACCTATCCTCGACTTGTGCAATTCAACATACCATGCGGTGGCTAAATGGCTGGCAAGGTTGCTGGAACCGGTGAGACAGACAACGTCAAAGTACAGCCTCAATGACACATTTTTATTCGTAAACTGCGTGAAAGATCTAAACGTGAAAGGATATCGGATGCTTTTATTAGAAGTCAGTTCACTTTTTACCAGCGTCCCGATAGGTGAGACCGTCGACTACCCATGTGACTTTATTGAAAGGAACACAATTGATATAGACATACCTCTGGAAGATCTACCGTTTTTCGCACGCACAACATTCAGTTCAAATTTAACGATTAGATCTTTAGCCAAAAGGATGGGGTAGCATTGAGCTTCCCACTCGGAACAGGTCTTTATCGCAAAGTTAGAAAATGGCCCACTTGAATCTTCAATCCGAAACTGTAGTGTATACTAACGCTACGTAGATGACATTTTCTGTGTTATCGGTTCATCAGACCACATAAGCCAACTGTTGGACAGCTTGAACTCAGCTCACACAAACCTACATTTCACAATAGAAACAGAGTCAAATAATACAATCGCCTTCCTTGTTGTTCGGATGAGTCGCCGTGAAGATGGTTCAATCAGCCGGTCGGTAAACAGAGAGGTAACGTGGAATGGGCAATACATTCACTTTCACAGCTTTGTGCCTCTAAAGAATAAAAAGAACTTAATTCGATGCCTCACAAACAGGGAGAGAAGAATATGTTCGGAGAACACAGCTGTAGAAGAACTGCAAACGGTGTGAACAACTTTCACCCAAAACGGCTACCCAGACCGGCTTGTTGAGATAATGCGAGTTGAAATGGGAACCTCAGGGAAGTTTGGAGTGAGAAGAAAGCCGATATGCATCTCTTTGTCATTCAAGGGTGATATGTTGGCAGAGATTGTGTGGAGAAGATTGTCAGGGTTAATCCGCACGACGTTCTACTGAGATGAGCTCCGGGTTTTGTTGAAATCCTGTCCGGTAGTGCTTTTGCGGTTGAAAGATAAAGTGCCTGATTCCGCAGCCTCATTTTGTGTTTATTTATTCACTTGTTCCTGTGGAACGGCGTACATCGGCCGCAAGACCAAGCGTTTGTCTGAACACATGCGCGAACACCACCCAGCATGGTTAAATCCTGGAGCAGGTAAGACACTCACTAGTACTGTCGTTTCACACGTTGCTCAGACGAATCACACAGTAAACGTGGCTAAGGCCTTCCCTGCCCTATATAAGGTTCAGGGTCTGCAATCAAGTCCGACAAAGGGTCGCATACTAGTCACGGCTGAGACTGTCAGCATTCGCCTACACAACCCCCCTCGATGGGCTCAAAAACAATTTGTATGTGTCCTTAAGTTGCCCTGGCCATCCCTCCACCCTACAACAGGCCATAGAACAGATGAAAACTGGTTTTGATTTAGGCCCGGATTGCAATTGTTTTCACCACCCCCTCCCCACCCCATTTTCTCACTGTTACTTTTTATCACTTCCCATCTACCAACCCTTTAACTTGTCGTAATACATTGTGATGTCATGACATGTTTATGAATCACTGAGAACAGTGTTTACTGGGGGTTGTATGAAACACTTCATAAAAAAGGGATATAAATAATCATACTAAAAACAGTCGGAAAGTATGCCGGAAAAAAGATGTGGGAAAACGTTTCAACGAAATACGAGTCAGTGCGTGTGCTCATGATTACAGGATGATTGGTCTTATGCCGTTCGTATTCCATTTTCGGTGTGTTCAGTTTATTGATCAGAATGCCCTCTGCCATCTTCTCTGATTCCAAACGTTTTGCATTCCTAAACACACGAGCGGAAACTCCTCCATATCCTGGAACCTGCTTGTAGTGGCTATATTGTCTGACAACACACGAAATTTGCAGTCGATATCAATTCTGCTCACATTGTTGTTCTCGTTTTACTAAATGCTGTGCATTCAACATACACCGCTCGTGCACAGTTTTAACACAATCGATCAACAGTCTCAGTAAAAATACCAGTGACAAAGTTGGTCACTCGAGGAGTCAAATTGTCATTCTTGAGACTGAGCAAGTTTGTTGTGAAAATCAATAAATAATTTTGATGGTCAGAGCAAGATCGTCAAACCATCTTGCATTCTCCAGCTATGCGCACTTGTTCGTGTGAAATCACCAAACCAATTTGACAAGGCAGTTATTTCTGCATTTGTATGGTAAAGCCAGGAGTATGCTGAAGTTTCGGCGATAACACGCAAAAACGAAATAAAAATAAACAAAAATTCACAGACGTCTAAATATCTGGAATGTATCAGTAAATAAGGTCAGTTGGGGAAAACTAATTTAATTATAAAGTTTTGAAAGTAACTCCCTTCTTATTTTCTCTACATCAGTTATAACTCGAGAAATGTGCAGTATGGTGGATTTTTGTGCAGACCTACTTTAAAAGAAGTGTGCTGAAAGGCAATACGGGTGAATGATGGGATGCGACAAAGGAATAATTCAGTGTGTAATGCATGAGGATCAATGAGTTCAGTTAAACTAGTTCAGTTCATTCAACCAGTAAAATCACTCGTCTGTTCCCTGATTTCAGTGACCAACTCCCAGCGTCGTCTAGTCAAGGGAGAAAGAACTGGAGCATGAGGTTAAAAGAGCTACCAATCGCAGTCTGTGGTTTAATCGGACAGTTTGCGAAAGTTGAATGCAGCTAACTGAAGCAAGCTTGTAGGCTTAAGATGTGCGTTTGATTTATGCCCAAATCCTGAACTATTGCTTTCTTCAAAACCTAAGTTATCCGTGACATTTATCATCAATCTTACACAAAGGAAGTGGAAGCTGATGAGACACTTTACAGGAACCATGCTAAAGGTTTCTGGGAGAATTATATTTCGCAACTTCCCACACCACAGAAGAGTATTTTCTTTGTGAAACCTGATCGTGGCCTTTAGCATATTAGTCTGACATGCAAGGCCGTGGAGTGTTAACAGCGCAGGAACGTGACCAAAGAAACCTTGGAGAGACTTCTTCTGGCTTGTCACACGAAACCTGGTTGTTTCATGCTTACATTGTTTTCTTTGATGTTGCATTGTTATCGATCCGCTTGTCGCATTCAGGCCTTAACTCCATGCATCCAATGAAAGAAACGAACGTTTAAGGAGTAGCCTCCTTTGGGTTGGGGCTGCCTAGCCTGAGCGAGCTATAGCTGTCCAGTTAAGTGAGATTACTTCTCCCACCGTCGAGGGGAACCACAGGTACTTCACTCCTACGTCCATCTAGTGGAGCTTTTTGACCGGTAAACTGTTCCTCTCCGTGTTTATCCGCTGGACTGTTCTCTCCAGAGGCATAGTGGTTAGAACCAGATGTTGCCCATCAACTGGTTCAGTGACTGGACTTCGTCTGGCCTCTATCCATTGACCAGTCTGACATGATTGCATCTCGGGCTAAAGTAAGCCATCTTTCATAGCTCTTTGGGTCAGGGAGGCACGAAGTTCATCATACTACACCATGATGATGTTGCTAGTGGCCATGGAGTTAGACGAAACGGTGCTTATAACTACAAAAACTCTTCACGAAGATGTAGGACAACGTCTTAGAAGGCCAAAAGAAAAAGTGAGGGAGCTGTAGGTGAGGGTAGGACGAATACACCGGAAGGCGATATTGGAAGTAGCTGACTGCGGCTTCCTATGCTGTCTGAGTTTCCATGTTTGAAAGTAGATATATCACAGTTGTCAAATATAGTTGTGAAGATCATTTCTTCGTCGTAGATTGATATCTGAGTTAACTCTCAAGCACTTAACACAGTTTACTTTAGATAAAGCTTTGGAAATAAACAAAACAGAATCTGTCGCCAACGCAGAAAGGAAATTATTGAAGACACTCACAACGCGGGAAAGGGTTTACTTTCAAACCAGGTTGAGAAAGAAAAATGCCCTATCTGAGATGGATTTTCTCAAAATTTTCTAAAATTGAGGTTAGTAGGGGGTGCTGGGAAGTTGGAAATAATCTTAATAAGAACAATATCACCGTGGTATTCAAATACCTCAAAAGAGGAAGGTACTTACAGGTAGCTCTCACAAATGAAAAATGGTAAAAGTGAAAGTTCAACCATCCTGGAGTACTCCAGAATTGTTGACAACAATTTGGAGATTTGTGTCCTATCTTGGTTTTTTTAATTCTATTGTGATATTGGTGAGAAATTTGGACAAGCATTTGTGAGTGATAATTAAAAGCCTCCGGTATTGAATAAGAAGAGAATGGGGTACTGAATCAGAGGCTGAAAAATTATCAATAAACACTCGGCGGAATGATCGGGGGGATCTGTTTGGGGATTCAGTAAGGAAGTGGACTAAAGAAGCTGCCGCATGGAGTATGTATCTTTCGGATTGGTAGCAAACGGATGAACATTCAGGCGAATTTGAAGTCGTTTAGTATTGTTTTTCTGCGGTTTTTATTCTTGCTAATACAAGAAATATCGGCCAAACTGGTTTCATTGTGTAAGATGACATCAACGCTTTACGACACATTGAATGAAGTACCAAAGAACTGTGCCACAAACAATGAGTTCTAGATGAGAGTGTAACCTAATTGTTGAAATTCTCATCATGATCAAAATTCAATAATTTTGAGAAGTCTTATAGTCACAGATTCGAAATTGTACGTTATTTCAGAATAACAATGTACAGAAACCCCTACAGGGATTTTATCAATGGTAAGATGTTTATGCGGAAGTAATATCAACTCCATTTTCAGGTATTGGTCTTGATCATCTGGAGTGGTCAAACCAGTCATGCCAATTTGAAATTTTGTTACGGTTTATTTCCCAAATAGTCTCACATTGTGCTTCCAGAGTTTTCTTTTGAATGCTGTCTTTGCTAAATAAATGCATTCAGAAAATATTGAATACGGCATTTTGCCGCTGAATATCCAGCCCCTAATGCATAGAACATATATTTGTCTTTATCTTATGTGATATATGTGCCTCTTGGAAACTGTGCATTTTACGAACAGCAGAACAGCTCTCCGCTGTTCAAACTTCTGAGGTATTAAACAGAAATTGTCTATATAACTAAACGTTTCTCCTTTCGATCCATACCTTCTTGCACTACCATATACCAATCTCCACCTTTCCATACAGGGCACGAGCATTGGCTGAATTCCTCTGTCTTGATAAAACAAGAGATACCAGGAGTAAATACACCATGTTTTCACTCGTCTTTCTGTACCACGAATTTCAAACTTCTTGGACCACAGTGAGCTGGGTAGAAAACTCTCAAACTCTCATTTCCACTTTGCAGGAAAAAGCAGCTTGGTGTAAAAGAAGCTGTTGTTATTTTATCTGGTACTGTCTTCTTTCAATCCTACCTTACTGAACTCTCATAATCCCTCATGGTTTACCTATAAAAGATGTTAACAGAGCACACTACTGCTTGACAATTATCAGCTTTGCTAGACTCTCCTGTGCAAATTCATTATGAGGTTCATTGGAAACCACACGTCTTTTCGGTGCCGTGACTTATATGCATGCCGCCTGCATCCCTCTACCTTTCGCAACTCTACAGTGAATTATTTGGCACCTGTTCTACTCGATAATGTGAGTCCGAGAGGGAAGGAAGGTGAAAATAAGTGACTGAATTCTTCTTCTCAACACTCAATTTGAGCTCATTTCAAATTGAAGTACTTCGACTTGTCTCCTTCTTCTGACTGAACTGTGAATTCATTAAACCTCAGAATATCCAAACAAAATAAGATACAATACAATGAACCTGAACATAAGGAAATCTGAAAACGTTTACGTTCCTTGGCCATCAGTTTTACCCTAACCAAAGCCCTCTTTAGTATGATCTATAATAACCAAAGTGATATCATTCCATCCATTTCTATTTCGCAACAATGAGGGCTTGATTACCGTCAGTCATGCTGATATATTATTGGTGACCCCAACTCTGAACGGTTTATTAAAGCTTATAACGAAAGTTTTAAGTAACCCAACCGTCTGGCTTACAGTACGACCGACTGAATTCCCCTTGAAATATGCTGTATATTCCGGGTGAGTAAACTACAGGAAATGTTTATTTGCAGTTAGTGTGGCGTAACTGAGCCAGAGTTCGGTAGGACGATAACTCAATATCGGATAAATCTTAGTCATCCCAATAAAATCCATCATGTTTCTGTTTGATCACACCTCATCAAACAAAACATCCTGAGGCGCGATACTGTTTCATTTTCCTCACATTGATCCCAACAACAGTGCGCTGTAGTTCTCACGTCATCATCATCACCTTCACCGTACAGTGTTGAACAGCAGGACGAGCCCCACTGACCGCTGCCTTTCTCACAACATCGCACTTAGAAACAGAAAGTAAAAGTACACAAGATGGACAGGGAGTGGATTTACAGGGGTGGGGCAAGTAAGCAACCCCCTTGTAGCTGACACAAGGAATACACGGTCTAACTGTACAAAACAACATTGACCAATCAGTCCGACTCAACAAAACTGACCACAGGATGGCCACTGTTCACGGTTCGTAGCCATATCCTTCAGTGTCTCCAGCTAACTAGTTGAGACATTTTTTGGGCCTTAACAACGAAGATGTGAGACAATTACTTTACCTAAGCTAGCCATACTTTGTCTCACGCCCAGTTGCCAAGTCATCCGTGGACCACAACGTGGCTCTTTTCACTCCCGAGGAAGAAAGAAAAACGGGGTACAATATGGTAGACGTGTGCTGGGAACAAGCAACACGTGTCACAACCAACGAAGTCTACCTAGCCGGATACGCTGTGATAGAATATTCTCTGAACTGGTATCCAATACTATACTTCTGAACTCAGCATTGGTCACCCGGTCATTCCATCCAATCTTAGTGATACTACGTAAACATCGGTGGTCGAATGGTGACGAACATCTTCCTTACACAGGCCTCATGTTTCGCAGCAATGGAACCAAACGGGAGGCACCGAGGCACAAACCGAACGATCTTTCAACTGTTCGAAGCCACAAGTTTCTTAGTCCAGCATACGCCGCTCGAGGCTTGGTTATACGCTTGCTCACCCCTACTACAGTGCTCCCGTTCGTCGTTACTCGGCTACCGAGGTAAAGGGAGCGGTCCACGAATAATAGTTCCTCCCATCGAGCATCAAGCTCAAAATCGATAAAGTCCGGTCTTGCAATATCACTTTACACTATGAAGGTGCAAAGAACATGTCGAATGGAGTTATTGCTCTAGTGAGTCTATCCTGTAGATGTTGCGCATGTTCCGTGCATTCAAACAAGCAGACAAGGTCGTCAACATGATCTTGGTCACACAGCTTTTCGTCTTTTGCCAGTTCAACGCCTACATCTTGAAGACTTAGAAAGGCTTTCTCCATTATCTTGTTCAATAAGAATACATTCAAAAATGGGAAAATGGGATACCCTTGTCGAATACCGCTTGTCGTTTTGAATAAACTGGAAAATTCCCTGTAAACCCTCAAGCAGCCAGAAGTATGAGGGTACAATTATCTCAGTAGATATAAAACCTCTGTGGCATTGCTTTTCGGCAAAGAAAACTAAATAGCTCTATTCAATCGACTGGGTAGAAAAAAACCCTCACTGTCGGTCAACGGTACGTGCGACGCGTTGCAGGTAATTGGCGAAGAGTAGAAATCTGATCGATGCAATCTCGACCTGGGAGGAGTCTGGTCTGCCGTTTGCCGGCACCTTTCTAGCGAGCCGGTGTCACACGAAGCAGCAAAATCGAGGCCAATGCCTTGGTGATTATTGGAATTAAACGAATACCATGGTGATAACTACGGTCATGAATCCCCTTCTTGAAGATGAGTAAAATCAAATGTCACAAGCAAGACGGTAATTGGTTTGATCAAGTCATCTCCATGCCGTTTGAAAAGAATTGGAGGAATCTTGTCAAGACCGACCGCTTATCGACTCTTCGGTAGTCGAATAATTTGTCCCAATTCAGGTTCTATTCGAGGCTTCTGTGATACTCCTCAGGGAATCACAGTTATTGACGTCGGATTAACTATATAGCGCGTGGCCAGTGAAAGTACTGCTTGAAGAATTCAGCCCAACGGGAAAGCCTTTGCTCTTTGTTGTGGCTAGAGGCCGCGATCAGTGGTGCTCTGGCATTCACAAACTATCTTCATCGACTTCGTTCCAATAATGTAGTTATCCTCTTACTTGCTTCATGCTCTTTCCTCCTTCATTGTTTCCTTTCGAGTTCGCCGTTAGGAGATAACAACCAAAGCAACGGCACCCAGTGCATGGTTATTGGTTTTCTGAAGTGAACTGAAATTTGTCATGAATAGACTCACTATCTCTATCGCATTTTGTTTCACTGACCGGGGTTTGCCGTCCACTGGTGTTGCGAATAAGTTTGAACATTCTTTGACTGTTACCTGAAGCAGCTGCTATTTTCGCTTCGTCGACTACCTTGACCCACCAATTTTCATCATCCGTCTTAGAGCTTTGTGTGACTTGTCTTTCGAGAACCGATATTTTACTCCACTAGACTCAAAGCTTTTGGGAAACCCAGAGTTTTCAGTGGACATCGGATCTAGGACATGAAGAGAAACTTGCTGCCACGTGTACGCCTGTTTGAATTGGGCTCGGTTCTCGTCTGCACTACTGTTATTCGTAGATCCAAGCTCACATGATAGCTTCTTTTCCTAACGTGTGCGAACTTCTGGAGCAGATAAGCTTTGTATGGCTAACTGAGTTCGTGGTTCACGTCGACAACCTTGGAGTTGGAGCGAAAGTTACACTAAATCTAATGCGTGGTCCTACCCCACCTATTTGGACCAGTAGAACCTACAGTTCTGAACAGAACTGAGCCACCAATAGCTTACTGCAACATGGTCAGTCTGACTCGGCTTACCTGTAGCATTAGAGCACTATGTTGCTGTGCGATGTCAACAGTGTCGAAAATTCTAACCAGATAGGAATAAACGCATGTCTGTGCAAAACTGAAGGAGTCTATTCCTGTTTTCTGTACTCTGAGTGAGTAAGGCAAACACCTACCTAAGCCAGCCTTTGGCATCAAGTTGCCAACTTGTGCAATAAAGCACCAGCCAGCACTACAATTTCAGAGCCTTTGCTCTTGCGAAAAAGACCGATGTGTTCGTTACAGAACTCGTCCTTCTACACGTCAGAACTGCAGTCTGTTGTAGCGTATGCCGAGATCATCAACAAGCTTCGCTTAAAACAGCTATCCTTCTGAACACCAGCTGACTCCTAGAGTCTAACAGCACATAAACGTTTATTACCCGAAATCCATTCAATACGGCAGCTTTACCTCTGTCAGTCAATACTATTCCAACACCATGTTGACCATCAGCTCTAGCTGCTTCGTATCTTGGTGTGAGCAGAAAATGCCTCGATGAGATATTAGGAGGGATTAGATGAATCAAAATGCTCGAATCCTGGATAGGCGTTTTACTCACGCAGCAGACATCAATCTTCAGAGGTCCTATTGTGAGTGCAAGGCACGCCTGCTGACCAGCCTACATGAGTGTACGCATGTTGAAGGAGCCGAGATTCAGAGGCTGCGGAGGCTTGAAAAATGTGAGTAACTAGACGGAGGATTATTCACGACATTATTTCACAATGAACCGTAGCGGGTGTTTGGCGTGTTTCCAAAGAAAGCTTTATGTGTAGGTACATAAAGCGTCAAAACCGGATACAATCTCCCTGTCAGTTTTACGAAGTACCCCAATTTATTTCGCTGACATTATGGGACCATCATCATACTCAAGTAAAGGATTTTAAGAGGCAATTTTTCTCACTGAGCCTTCAAAATTTCTACGGTATCACCACAACAAAATCATGCGATAAACAAACGAATGTCTTAGTCTGAAGAGTTACCTGACAGTCAAGAAGTCCTCCTAGAATAGGTCCCAGTCTGACGGACTGTAAAGATGTATTGTTTCATTTCAGTGAATTATTTTTGTTCTTTGTGTCGTACGTAATACTTACCCAGTGCAAATAGTCGTGATTTATTCCAGCACATAGCAGTTGGCGTGACGTATCTAACAAGTTGAAATTATTTTCGAGATGAGTTTCTTGTTGAACTTCTTATCAAGCTTAAAGTTTTCTCAGTCCCTAATTATCTCTTGCGAACACACAAAAGTAAATCGAAAGCCAAAACAAATCACAATGAAATTTCAGATTATTTGTAATTGCAACAAGCGAGCATTCACATTGAATGTGTGACGATGGTTTTTGATTGGGTAAAAGATTCAGCAGTTCAGATTACCTCATCCTTTTTCGTAATGACCAGTAAGAAATTAATAACAAATGTTGTCTCTCTGTGTATATTTACTGCTCTTAGCTCATTCTTTTTATCAAAATCTAGAAGATACTGTTATCCAAATTGACTGTGTTAGTTCTTCTCAGCGCATATTTTTGTATCATCATTGTTTACGTGAATAATGCAGAAACGCGATAAGGAACTGAAAGTTAAAGAGATCACGCTCTTATGGCCTTTATTCCAAGGTCATGTATTCCAAAACAGTCAGCATTATTTTCTCGTGAGCCTAAAATGAACCTTGAAATTTCTGTTTAACCACCAGTATTTCCCAAATGTGTTAGTAGTACATTTTTCAATTTCTGCTTTGCGAGAAAAAGTCAACTTTTCTGTGAATGAAAATTCTCTTATCAGGATTAGAAAGTTTACCCACGGTAACTGAAAAGTCGACTGACTACCATCTTTTCCGACCACACTGTATTATCGGACAACAAACACTCACGTACAGCACCTAATTGGCGCATCGTTTTTTCGATACACTCTGGATAAATTTTGGCTCCAGCACTTGGGTAATATTCAGTTATGGACATATTTATATTTCTGACTTTGCTTTGTATCATGTGAAAACTATCCAAATGTGAAGCTCAAATTGAAGAAAATAGTTTTTACTCGAATTTCGAAGGAATCTGAAGGTATTGTGGACCGTGGGTGGGTCTTAGGCACAGTATAAAAAACAAAAGTTGCCGAGTCTTCATGAACATAGCAATTATAAGCTGAGAAATCGTTAGGTCTTTGGAAATGATTGCCTCAAAACACTTCATTGACAAAACTTTGGATATCACCGTGTTGTTTTCATGACAGTTTTCTTATGTAAGGTTCCTGTTCAACTGTAGCACGTGTTACTCGCAAACTTGGGTTTATCATCAAGAAGTGCACTTATCATGATAATATGGTCCATTCTGTTAGGATTGACTATCACAGCATTTTTGTTTGATATTTTGAGGAAAATGTATTATTTTCCATTTAGCTTAAATTCTGATCTGTTCTTTGTGAGAAGTTGGTTGACTTGTGCCAGGAACAGAAGATATTCACAATAATTATATCTCAGACTGTTCTACAGCTTCTCGGAACAGCAATGAGTGAGTATTACCAGATAATCAGGTTGCCTACAAGATGCACTGAACTGAGTCTCCAATCTAACTGTCCAAATGTATCAACTGGAAGGGAAAATCGGGACCCAGTGACAATGCTCTGAGCGCTCATCTTTTCGCGAACAACTAGAAAACATAATGAACGCAGTCCTTCGGATTGATGGAACCGTGTGCTCTTGTCTTTGTGGATAAGATTTCTTGTTGAATTTGTATCATATCACCTAGTTTTATTTCGATGGGATTTGCTTAGGTGGAAGACTGCATTCTGTCTTTACTTTTAGATATTGAAACGATGATGCTGCTACGGATTACCGAGTAGACAATGGTTTGATCTGACAATTCCACGGACGGTGTTCATTGAAGGACCGCGGTTCACTGAATATATACAGTAGGTTAGAGAGAACTAGGCATCCAAGAGATGACAGTGAAATTCTTCGAGATATTTCACCACAGGATAGTTGAAAAAGCATACACTTAGTAGGGCTGTACGCGGACGAGAAGCAAAACAAATCTGTGCGCGGAATGATGAATTGTATCCGTATTGGACCAAAATTTCACGAAGAAAGCCGTCCACCTTTCTGTCAACAAAAATTTCCACTTAGCAACTCAGCGGAACGAAGGAACGAAAGAGAACCGATTACGTATTTTAACTGCTGAGGAATTCAGCTGGTACTCGCGTCCGATTTGTGAGGAAACCGGAGAAACAAGGAACAATAGGATTTTTGTAGGTTCTAAAGCGATAGATTATAGATCGAAAAACGGAAGTTGTAGAAGCCAGAGATTTACACTCGTATAGATCTTTGTATGAAAGATGAGCGTATTCTGAAATGCTTGCGTGAGCAAATTTTTCCCATGCAGCGTTGTGTAATTCGCACAACTTAGCAGATAGTTTAGTTAAGGTTGTGAAAGATACCCGATTGATAATAGACTAACGTCGGCAAAGAACTTAAAGAACTTTCTTCATTTGATCAGCAAAAATAACAAGGGAAGAGTACATGAGAAGAGAAACAATAGTGATAAAGAATAGGAAGAATAGTAGTTTGATCGACAGTATGCAGCTTGAGATTTTGTATTTGGAAAGAGCTTGCGTATTTTGAATTGTGGGTTGAACATCTCAGATTTGTGTCAAAAGTAATTCCTAAATATTTGGCAGCACCTGCTCTAGCTAGTGGTTATTCATAAATGAAAAGTTGATCAGAAGGCTACTCCTATCTAGAAAGGGCTATTACATATTCAAAGCATGAGGACTAAATTGAAGTTAAACAGAGAAATCAAAAATATGGAGAAAATATTAGACAGAATTCAGCCGAATATTCAGATAGTCAGTTGGTTATAATCACATTCGAATCTCTATTCGATTGTCAGTTACAACAGAATCCCTATTGGAACCAGAAGTATTCAGCCCAAAAGAGATTCAAATTTTGTGGCTTTGGGTGAGGGTTATTTTTATTCGAATGTTACATGCCTGCATTTGTAGGGGCGTTCCCCATGACCACATAGCCGACTGCGTTATTAGGGATGGCGGGTAACCAAGCCCCGAGATTTGGAGTGATGAAGAACCACAAACGATCCTAGTAGGGCAGGTGTGACAATCATAAACGCTGCCCCAAAATATGGTATAGGAAGAATATAGAGCAATTTATGGTGACGTTTGTTAAAAAATCACACGTCCTGATATAACCCGGTTGTTTGAAACGAGCAGTAGTCAGTGTGGCTATTGAGATGAAGATGGAAAAGGTTACGATCATCTTTCTCCCAAAAGATAAACAACACAGCATAGCCCCTGAGAAACAACTGAGATGAATGCCATGGTAATTCATGACAACTACACATGTAACAAAACACTCACCTAACAATTAGCTATTAGTCTTTCGTTTTCAGGCACGGGGCATAAACCACCTTGAAGGCAACAATGATGGTACACAATGTGGACGAAGATTGGTTTCGAATTGGCAAGGCGTTTATGGGAATCATATTGGCATTAACCCCGTACCCAATCCCGTAGTCCGGGTGAGCTACCATGACAATAATAAGGACCAAAATGTTTTGTTCACTGAACGTACAGTCATGTAGGTCAGGGGACTGAGCATAGCAAACATTCTCCACTTGTTCATTGTTTGTCCAAATGACTCGTTTGCTTAGTTTGGTTTCCATGACGATGATTCAGATCAGTTATGGTTTGTTCGGTCAAAGAACTATAACGAAATGCCAAACACGTGCCAAAAATTAATTACTAGATAATTTATTCTCCACCTTCGATCAAACTCAGCAGTTCCTTAGAGAAATAGAATATATTGGGTAAATAATAATCATCTCTCTCCCCGAAGTGTTCCACACGTTTCATTTAATCCACGAATGGAAATAAGGGGGAGAAGTGAAATAGGGAAAGAGAATTAATCGCGTGTCCGTAGGAGAGAGATTGTAGAATTGAAGCTGGGGGTAGACTATGAAAAAGGCGAATCGCCCTATTTTTCACCCCCTGTTCAGTAGAGTAGGAAGAAAGGTCCCTCCCATATTCGATTGTAATATTCAGGACGTGAGCGTATTTGTGTGCACTAAATTGTAAAATGTCAGAAGGAGTAAAAAATAGTATCTGAGGCGGAGGCAGTTATTAAATTACTCGAAGAAAAACTCCGTAGCAAATTACTCTTGATGCGAGTCAAGTCGTACATGAAATATCGCGTACACAAAACAGTGAATGTGACAACTGGATGCTTCAATGTACTGAAAATGAGGTGGGATGAGCTGAATCGTCGTCAGAACTGAAGTCGTGGAAAAGAGTACGCTATTTTGAATATTGGCTTATTGCGATCCAGTACATCCATCGATAAATCAAACACAGAGCTTACTTCGAATAATGGGTGAGATATAGCCTAAATCAGGGGTGCAATATCCACAGGAACTAACCGGAATGTAACTGTGGTAGATGATACATACAGGCTCCGAAGACGGGGAATGCCTTTTTTCTATCCCGATCTTGACTTCATAGAGGAGGTAATTTGTCATTCTTTTACAATCCGGTGGTCCGGTAGAGCACCGTACTTAGGTGCCTGCAAGTTGAAGATGCTTTCAATTATTTTCATATATTAGGATGGTTTCTTTCTGACGAAAGTATCTATCGGAAAGAAACTCTCTGATCCAAAACACCTCCTTGGATTGTAATGGCTCATCTTTCCTCATTGTAATAACATTCAACCCACGAATAGTTGAAACCATCGTAACGACCATCGTAGTGTCTTTCAATCTCAAAATTTTAAATACAGTGCCTTCACTGTAACCGCTTATGTGGGATGGAATAGACTGGCCACGGCGCAAGATTTGAAAGAGAGGACATTTTAGTATAAACTGCTAATAGGTCATTCGAGTAGGGCAAATAACAATAACAAGTTCCCATTCCGTTTCAGTTGATCTCGAAACACAGGCTTTAAATAACGATTGAGAAAGACGCAAAATGATACTTTACTGGAGCTCTGAAGTTCGAGGTTTCTCTATTACTTGATGAACATGATTTACGGTATACAGTAGAAAGTCCTTCAGAACAGATGGCATGGTTAAACAGATTGTAAAGAAAGTAAATTGGCTAACCGGCAACGGGCTAGAGACGGTGAAATTGAGACTATCACGCTATCGTCGGTCATGATGATCCCCAAGCTTTGAAATCGATCCGACAGAGGTAAAAAAACGTCGAGATCCCGCAATAAATACGTCTCCAGTATTCAGCAGTAGGGCGTGGTTAGACACTGTTGAGAGGGAACAGTTAGGTGAGTGTCAGAATAACGTCTGGCACGAGAAAGGAAGTCGGTTTCATTTTAAGTATCTATTCAAACTTGCACGTTTTGCGGTCTTGAAAGAAACACGACTGAGTGATTTCCAAGTGGTAATCATACAAAGATCGGTTTCCAGATTCTCACGAACATTGGATCGAATGTGGGAAACATTATCTAAGTTACTAGAAGATGGGCAGGAGATAGGACAGCGAATGACAGAGTCATCGGCACAAGTATGGACAGGGTTGGAAGTGGCAAAAACGGAATCACTATTAAAAAGCAACTATAGGGTGCAAGGGTAGTAGATCAGTGTTTAATAGAACCCGTTGAGTCGGATCACGATATAGCGTCCACCGTAAAACTTGGAGTTCATGAAATGAGTTCCGGAGAAAATTCAATTTAAGGTTGTTTTTGGTGAAAAACCTCCGTGCCACAACGGATCGAATATTTTAGAGATATCTGGCGAAACCGAATAAAATTCACCGTGATTGTTTACCACAGAGGACGAGATTTGCGAGCGGTATGCCAAAAATCACCCGTGAATCTGGGACGGCGAAATCGCTAATGGTAAACGCTCAGCAGGGCAAGGCATTTCCAGGTAGGACTTAGGTTGTTTCTCAATTACGGTTTCCATAACTTCGGATAAAACTGAAGTGGGATAAATTGGATGGTATTTAGCACTTTGAAATAGGTCATCACGATTTTGGATGGGAAAAGTATGCGCTGACATTCATTATGGGAAAAACACGTTATCCTTTAACGGCTGACTGAGTAACCTACGCAGAAGGATGTAAGGAACTTTAAAACAATGGAAGAATTTCGTACTGACCAGGAGGGTTAGACAGAGCAAGTTACCGCAGAACAAAAGAACTATCCTTGTAGTAATCTGCGTTTAAGAGGAGAGCTCAGAAGTTCCTGCGAGCCGAGGAATATAAAGGAGAAATTGTGGAATAGAAGGACGGGCTAGAAATAAGAAGATGCTCAAGGACATGTGCACTGTAACCTAAAGAGTTCAACCTTGATATTTCAAGTAAGTAATAAACATTTGTTTCCCGTATAACAAACCGCATTTCAAGAAGTATCCCAATAATGAGGTGCTACTTCTTAAAGGCGAACGTTGTGGCAACAATCAAATGTACAGACTCCAGTGGAACGATGTTTCACAGTCCAAAATATGTGAGGATTAGTTGGACACAGACCCGGTTGAACGGTGAGCTCTGTGATGTCCAACAGTGAAATGGATGGATCTAATTATATGACACTGGAATGTCAAAAGTAGACCGCCTAGAAATCACGAAAGCGGATTCGCACCGTCAGAGGAAAGCAACAAATTGAACATAGGTATCTTACAGAGGGGGATTTACAAGATAGCGCGATGATGCTGTGTTAACTTGTTCTAAGGAAAATGAGTAAAACAATTCCGATAACAAGGAGGTATCATAGCCTAATAAAAGAGTAATACATTCGATTTCTCATTTGAGTCCATCAGGAAATTGTTGCTCTCTATTATTTCAAAGAAAAAAGACATTTTAGTAGCATGTTATGCCATGTGATTAGTAGCATGAGAAATCTATACCTATTAGTATTTCCGCTCACATAGTTCTTTCATCCTCGCACAATATTCTTTCTGGATCACACACAATTTCTTCAAAGTATGGACGGAATCGATCGGATTGCCTGTCGCAGCATAAATAACAATAACAAAATTATTCACACGAGAAAGAAAATTACCATCATTGAAAGTGAACAAGTTTGTCGCGAAAATCGATGAAGCATTTCTACGGCAAGATGGCCATATTCCCCAGCTGTCTGCATTGCTCGTTCATATCGAACCACTCAATCAATTCAACGGTACAGTGAAATCCTGTGTATCGTAGGCGGAGTTAACGAAGCATAAATCAATGAATCAGTTATCAAATAGATTGGTTCAATGGTGAATTCATTAGAAATAAGGATAAGAAACTATAAGGTTTCTGTTTTCATGCATTTTTTGAAATTCCGCAAAACTCGAAATTAAACCCAAACGAGGGCTCTTGTTGTGGTCTTACCAAAGGCCGAAAAATTTTCCTTAGATGTTCCAAATCACCTGCAGTTGTCAAACTGATCGTTCAGATAACAAATTTGATCAGGGTTTCACAAATACTCCCCATCTCTCTTGGCCGTCAAAACTCAATTAGACTAACTAACCAGTATTTATGTGAAACATGTTCACCATTTGATGCTGTCGAGTAGAAGGATGTTCTGCAGTAATCAGGGCTTCTGCTAGAACCTGAAATTGCAATACGTATAAACTAAACAGTCGGAATAAAGTTGCCTTTCCAAACTCTGCTGTTTCGCTGGCAACCCCAGCATCTTGTTTATTATAATCTTACAATAGGTCCGCGACGGTTTCCTGGTTCAGTAAATCCTGTGATATGTAATGACCAATGAATAGCTAGTAATCTGAACGTGCAGTACACTTGAATATCACCAACAAGATCCACGTGAGGAAGCACTAGGAAATATGGCCTTCGTCTTGATTTTGTACAAATGAACGAACAAGTTGTTGGCACTGGCACACGTCCGCGTTGTTGTCCGAACAATTCCAATGAAATACATTTTGTTACCTCGAAGCGATCAGCATAAAAGTCGGAACAATATGAGGCCACTGTAGAAGCGAAAAAACAGCCATTGAATAATTTCTAGTATCACCAGCTATGGTGGCCTTTATTTTCAAGCTCTGGGGGGCGGGTTAACTTGAAAGGAACAATAATGCTAAACAATGTTAATGTGCGGGGATCGCATTTGCCCTGGCAGAGTCTACGTGAAATAGACTGATGCTCACAGCAAAACAATCCCATTATTAAAAGTGATCCCTGCCGACTGTTAGGAGCACCTGCAAGCAAAGTACGAGCAAACGGTGCTATTGAGGATCTGGAAGTTGTTCATTTTAGGACCTTGAGAGAGAATTTCCTTGTATATTTTGTTCTTCCTTCTCTCCAATCTTTAGTAAACCTGGAAATCTTCGCTTCCAACAGAGCGTTCCCCACAAGCTGGAGATTTTGTATGTCCCTTAGTTTCTAATTCCAACCTAATTACAACTTCCGTTGGCCAAATATTTGCTGTCTATCGTGGTCTCCTTTTTATCCTTTCGATTACAGCCAGGACAATTTGCTTTGTATTTCTCTCACTGAGCACGGTGAAAACATAGTTCATATGGAAGTCACGAGAAGCTATTTTTGAACGCCCCAGTAATTACAATTTTATCATTCCTTCACTTCCATTTATCCGTATGCCATTCTGTCCATAATAGAAAAGCTTTTGATTACATGTACAGAATGTTATTATCCGCTGAGCGATCTGACCATCCGTCATCACCAATGTTCTACTTCTGGTACCCAACAATCGGTCTCACCTTGAAACTGATGTTATGTCACTTGATATCTCCAAGAGAGTTAAATGATCCCGGCAGGTAAAGTACTGCAGCTTCATACTTTTCGAAATCATCTACAGTGTACATCCGTCGAGTGCTATTTCATAAATAAAACCGGAGTGAACCACGGTGACTCTAATACCTAACTACCCGGCTGTCAAACTGGCTCTCACTAGCTTATTTAACCAACTTCAGTTGACAATGCCTTTCCGTCGCCTAGTTTTCAGCGGTACCAACCCGTTGCTTGCACAGCAGTCGACTCCTATGGTAGATTATCTCTCTATTCACACAACAGCTTAGAGGAATTCTCATCGTAGTACACTTTCTCTAAAAGGTTTATAAGTCATGATGCTAAAAATATAAAAAGTTGAAAATTTACTGTATAAATTATAAAATTAATATGCTAGTTTAGATATTACTGATCCTATATTATTTTACTGAGTTCCGCCGAGGTCGGACTTTTTCTTGTGACATTCGACAGAGGATTGAGACAAACCTCACAACAGGCACATTTGTTTGTATGTGTTTTATACGGTGTTCGGAATAAAAATTGAGAATTTTTGGGTGATAGATGGTCCCTTGTGTCACCCACGGAAATGCCAAACTTGAAATTCCCATGAAGTTCTCCGCTCGAAGCTCTCTGAGGGATTTGCGAATTTTCTCATTGCGCACATGAACCATGACTTAGCGTTAGGGTCATCATATGCACACTCCCTTTACTTATCGTTCTCACAACTCTCGCATTGCACTCACAAACAGTCTTGGGCTAAACGGTTACTTTGGCTTTGTGCACCAATCTCTGGAATCTTCCTCCTTCCTGGTCCTTATTTCCAAAAACCAAATTTATCAGTCTTCTGACAACCCATCTTCATTTTGCTCAGTTACCCACTCTGTCATTCATTATGTTTGGATCCGGGGGACTCAGCTTACATCCACAAATCTTTCGCAACAATTTTTTGATCCACTTCCAGCATTTCCAACCAAGAATTCCTGCTCTTGTGAATAGAACTCAACACTCCACATCACAGCCATTACTTCTTCATCCCCTATCATGCCTCCAACAGTACCGGTCGTTCTGTTTTCGAATTGTTGTTGCAAGTTACGACAGATCTACTGGTAAATGATCCGAACTACAATGTAGCCTTTTTGGGGTATTTCAGTGTCCACATCAGCTAGTTGCTCACACATTCATTAGTTAGCGCTACCGTGGGACACGTAATGATAGTAGTTTCCATCACTAACCACCTATGGCAGTAGGACTGTTTCCCTACACAAGTATCCAATCATCCTGGTGATGGCGAGCACATAATTAAACTTCTTTTCACATCTAACTTACGTATTTCTCTCTCTCCTAATGTCGGAACATCGGATCATTATCTTCTCAAGAGCTTACGACCTTAACTGCTGACAGATTTCTTTCTTCATATTAGGTTATCGTCCTCTGGGTTGAAAACGACTATTTATATTTGCTCTGTAACTTCCTCAGCGAGGATCTTCATTTTCCCTTGTTCGTTTTCGGAATGTCTCAGTTGCCTATCCTCATAGCATCATGTTGAGTGGAAACTGAGGGGATGACAAACAGCCGGTCACGACTAATGGTTAGTTATCATACTCCCATGGGCGATTCTGAGTAGCTGACGGTTAGTTAGCAAGCATTTCACCTGGCACTGCCCTTGGCTACAGACACTGAGGTTCTCCGGAAAATCCGAGTTTCTATGATCAACGCATGCTCGCGGTGATTGACTGAGTTTTTATCCACCGATTATTTTCCTTAGTATAAATTACTTATACAAATCTATTTTGCAAACGAATTGGCGTACAGTGCTGCAGCCTTAACCCTTTTGCTATTTTGTTTTGTGCAATTCTCGGTTGTAGAGTCGAGGCTTTCTCAGTTGAAGCTTAGCTAATAGTTCTGCGGTGCTCTCATCACTTCTCCTAATCAAGCTGCTCGTATGTATCCAGCCCATTTATTCAAGTCCTTCCCCCGGTAGGTAAAAACACATTACATGGACTTCACAACATCAAGAAGCGACAATCAAATGCCGTAACAATTGAATGTTTCTAAATGCGCAAGTGGTACTTTTGAGTCTTCAGTCTCACTAAGTTCTAATGTGCTAGCAGTTTGAAGCTGGTCTAAAAACCTTGTTTCAACCACTTTCTCGAAGTCAGATGGACACTTCAATCACCTGACTAAATGTTTTTGATTCAAAATCTCCAAAACTTCACTATTAATACAGGGTGAGGAAAAGTCAGTCAAAAGGTGGCCATTTATGGCTCTAAAACTGCGGCGGAGGACTTTTAAATTATGGCGCAAATCTCCTAAACTATTCTTCTATTCTCTTTCATTTACTTCCTTTATGTCATAAATTATTCGTACAACATTTGAATAAGGAAGTCGCGGCCAATTTAACAGTGTCAATTGGGGACAGTCACTGGTGGCTGTATGAGGATTTAAACTCCAGACAGAAAGGATTTAAGTCCACCACAATCTCGTTTGACCACCGCCTGTCACAGCGTTTGACATTTACACCGTATTGGTGAGCCAAAGCCAAATGGCACCAGGTGGACCTAAATAAGCAAACCTAAAAATTCCAGTGGATGGCTAAGATTGGATTTACTAACCTTTAGACGACCACTGATTAGCACTAGCCTACCTGTGATGTGCGTGCTGGGGCATGACTGAAGAAAGCCACCGGTATATGAGGTAAGCATTCGGTGATGGAGCTGCCAGTTGTCTAGTTGCGCTTAATTATCGTTATGTCTGACTGTAAGACACTTCTTAAGAATGAGCAAAATGATAGTTCTAATCTCGAAGATGATTTGAAGGCATGGGTGTGGCACACCGTCGATGGACAGTCAAGTCTCTCTAGTAGACAGTATCTCAGAACCTGTTCAGAACCAGGGTCAAGAAATAAGCAAACAGACCTGTGAATGACGGGACCGTGGATCAATGACGAGGATCGATAAGACAAGATTCCCATCAAACGGTGTATGACCGTTTCTCTGACCGATTAGAATAGGCATTACCGATGTCTACTTTTAGACTCACGTGTTTCTGGTGCAACGATTGATGACAGTCACTCTTCATCCTATATAAACAATTTTTTCGCCCTAACAGACCCAGGAAATTTGAAAGCAGAACAGTCTTCTCTCTATAGCTAGGGGGGGGGGTGAATGAGAACACTAGTGATGACTATTTGAAGATCTGATTCTGAGTCTATATGGGCTCCTGAGGAGTAGTTATCGTTTTGATAACAGACCAGACTACAAATTCCTCTTTAAGATAAGTCCCAACCAAAACTCTAGAATCGAAAAATACTTTTTTATTTTATTTTCATTGAAGTGTGGTTTCCTCCTCACAGATTAACGGTGGGTCTGTTGTAAACATATATGCATGCCAGCCATAGCAGTCAAAAGATCGAAAGCTCCTTTGGACTTAACCACAGGTAAGACAACCCGCTCAATCACACTACCGCAAACAGGGTTGAAGTGCTGATCTAAACAACCTGATAACTATTAGCAGATGGCGGTGCTTTCTGCCAAAACTAATATAATACGAATGCGCCGAATCTATCATTTATGATAGGACTGACAAGAGAAAATGGTTTCGTGATTTGCGGGAACCAGTCCCATACGTGGTTAGGAGTACACACGTTTCCATGTTGGCATTTTTTCGACGGAAACGAACAATTCTACTAAGCTCCGCTATGGTAAGTGGTACCAATTCCCCAACTCAAAAGGTTGTCTTGGCGCGGGTGGTAACCAACGAAGAAGAAAGAAAGAAAGACGAGATAGCTCGGGAGGTGGGTTATACAGAAAGGCAAGCTTTTCTTATGCGTTTAATATGCTTGTTCCAAGTCAAAGAATTTGGAATTATTAGACACGACCTTGTGCACACCATGATGGTGTGAACCAGCGGTGGAATTTTAAGACATGATGTCCACAAAATATGTAGATTAGAGAAACAACTCGAATAAAGCACACATACACACAACGTTGTTCACGATGAACGGCCTGTGATCCGCATGTTTCACATTCTCCGTTGAGGTTGGCGAGCGAACGTGAGGAACAGGAGCTGCTCTAGTTAAGCGAACCTCGGCTGATCTGTGTCTGAGACGAACATGCGGCAGGAGAATTTCGGGCCTGGTTAAACGCTGAATCAAATGGTTTATGAAATACTCAAGCTGAAACTTCAACGTCATTTTTATTATTCCCCTTTTTGATCACATTGAGCGCAATTTGTCCGTCTCTTTCTACGTTGAATTTGCTTTTGTCTAGCTTTCTTTATCTACCACGGGTTTAGGTGCACACTTTTACTCTGGAGAATCACGACCTTCACATTTTATTCTTGTAACCTGTTTTGTGCATGTCTACGTCTCGCATGGATGCACGCTTAGGTTTCACACGAAATCCCGGTTGAACACCTCCTCTTTACCATGCGAATGAATTTTGAGTGTAAGGTTAATATCACTCCATATGTGCATGCTTATCTAAATCGGGCGCGTGTGCAATCTCTTCTGTCATGGTCTGAACTTGCTACCCGTCCAAATGTAATACGAGTGTCCCAGGTTCCTTCTCTGATTCGTTTCTTCTGTACCACAATAACTGATACTTACTTTCCGACGATGACTTGTTCTCGTATCGCTAGCAGTACGTTCCTCTGTGTTCGTTTGAACGACGGATACCTATTCATGGTTCCGTCTAAATGGATTACCTCCAATAATAAGGTGTTATTTACGCTTGTAATGATCGTTCCCTGAAGTACAAGTATTTCACCAACTCACCTCATATGACTTTGGATTTCAGGCTAGTGTCCTACTAATCCCTGAATCACTCGATAGGGGTTCAGTCAGAGTATCGATAAATCCAGCAGCCTACCAAAGGTGACGTTAGGTTATGACATGACGCAGCGGCATGAAGAAGTTAGCTCAGGTTTTGGCTTCGATTGGTGCTTCCCGCCTTCCTCGTTGGAGCCCACGAAGTGATGATTGCCATTGGTTAGAGACGCTGGGAGATATAGCTCAGAACCGAATCCAGAGGAACGAATGCTGTATGGCCTGTGTATTGACTTCCCTTTTCTCCTTAAACAACTGAAAAACGGACAAAAATTTTACGAAACCAAGAAATTTTTCTTTAACTCGTAATCTTTATGCTGACTGCCCCTTGACTTCGTGCTTCTCTGTTGTGGATGCGTTGGCATCATGCTTGTTTTCAAGCCTGTGTAATATATATATATATATATATATATATATATAAACATATATGTATATATTGATAGTAGGTAGTGTGTAAACGTGTGGACAAAATTTCCCCGGAAGCACACGACCGGTTTCGCGGTTGTTGCCACTCATCAGGAATGCGTACTCGGTACTCCTCTGCCCACTCTTCTTCATACTTGTACACTCCGATGTTATATGTTCACTCGAATCTAATTTGAATCGTCTGGAGTGTGAATGGATACTCTTCATTGAAGAGTCCACAAATGAATCACAACTGTGCTTTCTCATAGTTATTCGTGTCTGGGTCACTACTAGCCCAACGAACAACGAGGCTGCATGTGCAAGAGCTCATATTGACAGTAATATATATATATATATATATATATATATATATATATATATATATATATATATATATATCAAACATGATTGTCTATCCCTCCAATAATACGGTGGCATTTGAAGTTATCAGTAGTTAGAACCCTGGGCCTTTACAGTAATATTTCAATTGTGCCCAGAAACAGCTAAAATTTCAAGCTTCAGTTACGCAGGTCTAAAGAGATTCAGCCAAGTGATCACCAAAATCCCCCAGATTCCGAGGAGAAAGGTTTTGTTTTTCTGTCTGCAATGTTTGATAGAACAAGATTGAGTTATCTCGTGCTGGATTACGCACACTTAGGGTCGTCTTCAGTAATCCCTTATAGAATGTCACGACCGTCACTCCATCTTGCATCTCGGGTATGAGAGAAAGCACTTTATCTAAATGATTCATTGATGTGGTGTCAGCTAGGAATCCTCGTTTTACTTTTGCAGAATTGGTGGGAATCGTATATAAACCTGATAGCTTAGTCTTTAGATCGTGCCATGCATTGAACCAGTGGAACTAAGTGTATTGCATTACTTTGTAAGCCCCTCACTTCTGTTCTTTGTTAGTCGAACTTATTAACGATCGCTTTCAGTGTATTCTGTGATCTTTGGGAGTAGGTACACTTCAAGAGGTAGGAATTTGCAATATAACTACGAAGAACGATAGCAATATTTAAGTTTTAGAATATTCAGATTTCTCGTGAGAAAAATTATTGCATTTTCTGCTTGAGAAGGACCAAGAACGACGCTGAATTTCGAAACCTCGGTCTGCAAATGTACAACTTTATTCACATTTTACCACATTAAGCTACCTGGGTAAGTAGAGTGGACCAATAGTGTTATAGAGACGACCGCGGACTCGTTCTTTGTGAATAAACTGGTCAATTTGTCAATTCATCAGCGCGTTGTACAGAACGCCCAAGACGAATGGCGACTTGAGTATTACTTAATGAGCGGTAGGTGATCTCTCAGTACAACCTTTACCACCAATAAATCTGCAGTCCGATTTTCTATTTCAATTGTACCATCTACTAAATGCTCATGAATCGCATTGATTCTTTGATTATTACTTCCCAGCAGCACCCAAACTAAGACATAAAAACAATTAGCGGTATGACTAAAGCTCCACTTGTCAAGATGCGAAGTCAGCTTCGCAAATATAATCCCACATTCAGCCTGCGCTACTCATTCGAACACCTCGCAGGCATTAGCGACTGCAGTCAGACCAATCGATGTTGAACTACTTTATGTATTCATGAATGACAGTTACTGATACTCATACGAGCTGTGTTGATCTGTTAGCCATGTTCAACTGACTAGCCCTTAAATATCTCACAACACTTGATTATTTGGCATGTAACCGCTAAGGATGAAGAGGGAACAAATTCAGTTACCATCTGCAACGACAACCTGTCTAGATCATTGAGTATATCACTTCTGTTCTACAGGCAGGCAGGCAAAATAGTATAAAAAAAGGAGTTGGAATTAGACTCGCGCTCGCACACTGCTCGCTAGTAAACACGGCCGTGAGGATTGCAAAGCAGTGATGCCAATCAGCGGACTCAAACAATATGTCGCCGAGATTAGTGGTTCTATGCTTCTCACTGGAGCTAAACGAATATAGAATAAGGACACGCTTATAAGTGATTTATCCCTCGAAAATGTAAGTGGAAGAAATCACGGGCCAATCTGATAAAGCCAGTGGTCCAAACGAGTTGCAACCAAGAGTTCAAATTGAATTTGCTCTCATTTAGACTTCAGTGTTGATAACTTCATTCGTTCTACTTCTAGACCGTGAAATATCACGGATTATGGATTATCATAGGATAATCATACAGTTGCATATTTCCAGAAAAATTTGAAGAAAACCGCGAATTAATGAAAACGGATAAAACAACTTTGAAAAATATCCAAAAACTCGTCATAGCCTCTGTTCCTGAAGTATAATCCGGTGAAAAGGTGGCACTGGTTAACCACCGTAACGGGAAAATATGAGGATAAAATTTGAGAAATGATGACTTCTAGGTATGATCGTTAGCCGGAAGCGTGGAAATCAGGAGGTCCCATGACAAACACTCTGGTAAATTTAAGGTCAAATTTTCTCTAACCTATGTATTTGGTTTGTCAAATCGGTCTCTCGAGGGATACGATGAAACAGAAGTGAGCTGTTTCTACTTTCGTTAGTTATGAAAATTAGTTCGACATATTAGACAAGTCTGCTTTGGTTTGTCGCTTTTTCACCAACATTTCATGTACATCCAGGGATAATGACCACTGCCTTTTCTCCCCAAGGGTACTTTGAATGCTCTGTCAGTGCATTTCACTCGACTGATCTAACCGCATATCAATAATCTGGAATATACTGATTCACCAGCAGAATGCTGTTATATTTTTGCGTTT
This sequence comes from Fasciola hepatica, assembly GCA_948099385.1. Classification (NCBI taxonomy): domain Eukaryota; kingdom Metazoa; phylum Platyhelminthes; class Trematoda; order Plagiorchiida; family Fasciolidae; genus Fasciola; species Fasciola hepatica. The sequence continues at coordinate 5,633,116 of CANUEZ040000098.1, read as the reverse complement.
TCTTGGTGTAGCCCTAAGTGTATTGTCTGTTCAGCTTGGTGTGACTAGCTGTCAAAATGAATTCAAAGCACTTTATCTACGTGATAAAGAGGATGCATGATTATTACCAGTTCCGTACCACTAACGAAACGTCATCAGTGTACTATTTCCATCTTTATTATAGAGGTTTATTAGCAATTGTCCGGTAGGGTAGAGGGCATTTTGAGGCGGGTAACAAGTGAGTGATACCAAAATACAAAAGGTGACTGTCCATCCTGTTTGACTCTAAGTGAGATCATATCAGTCACTAATAACTTACCGTCTTGGGGTAGATCACGAGAACCGCTGAGCCGAGATCCGATCTCTGATTTACAGGGTCAACTTGACGACCGTAGCGGCAGTCTTGCCAAATGATCCTATTTATCAGAGAAGTAATCGTGAACATTAAGGCCAATGGTTCTTTGTTGACATAACAGGCATACCAAATAGACTGCATACCTAAAGGACGAAGGACAAGTGACAGATTGAGACTGTCATGAAAGTGAAAATATTACTCACCACTGTATGCAGAAACTATACGGTGGCCATCGTTCGTCGGGATTATCACCAAGCGAAGTCAATGTCTGAAGGCGGTAAACGAAAACGTAACGAGAGTCAGTTGGTTAATTATGGTTAATGAGAATGACAAACATTTCCATGTTGAAAAACCTAAGTCGCATGTTTGGGAACAAATTACTTTTCACAAAGAGTAAGTGCGAGAAATGGATAAATATCACAAAATGATAAAGTCGGTTGCAAAATTGGTCCACATTGTGTATTGTGTCCGCAGGCTAGTGCGCGTATCTAGTTTACATTTCAGTAGCACAAGAATTCCCTCACTACGATGCAGTGCGGCAAATTGAGAGTAACGCTTACTGTAAACATATTAGTCTAGTGAAGATGTGCAAGCAGCTCACTGGTGACCAGATCCTGGTGCATTAGAAGACGACCGAGTTACTTTACGGCAGAACTCAAGTTTTTTTCCTGTGACGAAAATGCAGTATGGAGAACGAGTCATGGAGTCACAGAGGTATTTCGAAAGAGCCTCATAGAAAGGGTGTGTGCGATCACCGATAATTTTCACAGTCATTTGTGCCAATCACACACCTCACTAAGTGGAACGACACAGGATGAAATAAACATGATTAGTTGAAAGAACATTTTAAAATAACTTTATAATCATTCAATTACATTTCTGAAATAACCATGGAATAAATATTTGTCTAAATACGAGTGGTTTAAAACCGAACAGCCAGCCCTAAAATGGTAGAATAATAGACCAGTCAGATGAAAGTAAAACAGAGAAACATTAGTTACAAATTATGAAAAGCAACTTGTTAGCAGTTATACTAAAGTTAATCATTTAAGCTTGCCCATTACAAGCTCTGCATTCAAACTGGCCTTAAGGGTAGGTGATAGGCGAATACTATCGGTGTTCGAGCACCGATGGCTCGGTAGCATTGCCTGAGACTTTTGAAAAAAAACCGCATCAGATTAGACAATATTATAAACTGGACCTCCTTCCGTCTTTCGCATTCGAATGGATCTAATAATCACGACATATCGTGTAATTTATCACCCGAGGGATCAAATCAGAATATCACTGACAGATTCCCGCATCGTCCACAGTCGAATATCTTGTTTCTTTACTTACTTGCGCTCCGTCGCGGTCTATGCACGTCAAAGAGGTATTTTACAAAGTTAGACACTGCCTGTTTTTTTCTCTCAGAATACATATGCTCCCCGTACCTCAAAAGTGCACTTCAAAACTTGAGACTGCTTGCGTTATTCCCTACTGACTTTACTGCGCGCTAGTTTTTTTTTCCTGGTTTGCTAAAGAAGGGCTTTCGTTTGATCATAAGATCCATAAAACGTATCTCTACATGTAGTCACATATCTAAGGTTGTTGACATCACAATAATCAGGCTCTTTTGTGTTAGTGATAATTTTACTTCTAAAGTTTTCTCTGATTCCCATCATCCGCTGTACAGTGAATCATTTACGAATGAAGCCCAAATACTGCGACAAACACAAACGCATGGACAACAACAGAAGAAAACGAATCAATTATTGCCATACTTTCCAGCAAAACATTTCATATTTCTATGAGGTGTGATTCGTTCGTGAACGAAGAGAGTATAAGATGGGATTACTCTCGCAGCTTTTGTCCTCTATCTTGTTTGTTCAAACTGGAAAACACTGTCTACCCTCCCCACTCTCAAAGTTCAAACTGCTGTTAACCCGCACTTCCATGCGTCGTAATTCTGTTTTGCCATATCTAGCTCGTCTACTTCTTCATCGCAAGAAAGTTCACCAAGAAATACGAAACAAACCTCAGATCATCCGAACAACCCTGTACTTGGTGCTTCCGAGTGAAAGATTGCTCGAATGACCTAAGGTTTGCGCGTGAAAAGTAGAGTCCAAAAGACAGTAAGGCAAACAATGTATCATCAGTCCCACACACTGCCCGTAAATAATTGTGACATACATATATTAAATAATGAAACAGCCTGAATTTCGAACACTAGTCAATTGTCAATCCTTTTTCCTTCGTTGAAACAGTGCACGCATCGCATTATTGTATCCACAGAAATCGTGCGAAAGGATGAACTGATTGTTTGGCTTGGTTACTTATGACACCATATCTCTTCTTTGTCCAGAAAGCTCGTGTTTTGTTTCGGCTACTGATGAAAGACACGAAATCTGAGTGAACTTCATATATGAAAGCTTCGTTCAAGGAACTCAAGGCAATTGTAACAAACCCTTGCAGCTGTTTGACAATACAAAGGCCAAACGAAAAATATGAAGTGACGATAAATGCCAGCGACGTCGGAATGGACGCAGTATTATCAAATCCGTCCGGGGTAATCATGTTCGCCGGCCGCTTGCTTACAAGTGCAGAAAAAAATACTCTCCCACGGAAAATGAATGTTTGGCAGTCATGAGGGCTTTGCGGAGTGGAGAATCTATCTGAGTGCTACTAGTTTTCGCAATAAAACCGGTCACAAACCATTGCCTCGATCGATAACAGCAATAGGTCCGAGAGGAAGACTGGTGTGGTGGGCTAATCGCCTGTAAGAACTCACCTTTACAATCAAGCATATCAGTGATCAAGTAGATGAGGTACCTGAAGCTTTGTCCTACCCGATCCTAGATGACCAATTACCGGCCGAAGCAATCCCAGTTAGTCGGTAGGTGCTATGTGTTGACGCTTTCAACCATCAAAGGAATGACAGTCAAGCGCGGCCTTTTTTCACATATGCGAACCAAAATCAAACCAGATGAGAGCACACCCGAGATGCACTACTTACTGAAAATGTGGGATCCCTTGCATGTGAAGGTTGGTAGACTGTCTGCTGACATCGATGTGACAAGTGTTCTGCGACCCAGATGACTGCCTCTTATTCCCGAGGCCCTACGTGAGCGTGTGACACAGCTAGCGCATGACAGTGCTCACTTGGGATAACAGGGAACCTTCGGTTTATTGCGGCGCACGGTATTCTTGCCCTTGATGCGGCACGACGTTGATGACTACCTTCAAACTTGTACTGACTGTCAGAGGAACCGATAGCTCGTGAGGGTTGCACCGCCAGTGCAACCAGCAGAAGCACAACGAATCTTTCGAAGTTGGTGGTTGGATATTTTTGGCCCCTTACCCATGAGTTCGACCGGAAACCGGTATATCATAACAACGGTTGATCATGTGTCTCATTGGGTGGAGACTATCCCGATTCGAGGTCAAACGGGTGATAAGGTCTCCCGAGTATTTGTGAATAATGTTTTGGAGCGATTTGGTATACGCAAGACGATCATCACTGATCGAGGCATTGGCTTCGAATCTAGGAAGTTCCGGGAAAGGTTGGAACAATGGGAAATCCAGTAAACACAGAAGTCACCTTACCATTATCAATCGAAAGAAATGATGGGAAGATTAAACAGAGCGATGAAAGAAGGGTTGATCAACAATGGAAGTGATAGGCAGAAGGGCCACGGAAAATATTGTCAAGCTACTAAAAAGAGCCACAACGACCACTCAGCAATGATAACGACACAATCTGAACCGGTATTCGGACCGGAACCCAGAAAGTATCTGGACTTGTAGCTCAACATGAGAAACGACAAACTTCTGACCACCCTCGATAGGAAGCACATAGAGGAATTTGAGGTACATCGGATGAAAAATACCCAAGGTCGAAACAAAGCGAGATACGATTAACGAAACCAATCACAAAAATGGAAGCTGTTGGTGCTCAGAGAGTTGATAAAAGTAGTCACAACAGATTGATTTGGCCGGTCCGAGGGCCAGCAAGTTGCATGGACGATGAAGCGGACCGTACACGATAGTAGGAAGGAAGAATACCAGCCTCGTAATCAGTCAAGGGTCTCAAGGCAAATAGATCAACGGACTCGGCTTGGCTTGCTGGTACTCTCACAGCGAAAGTCCTAAGGGAAGGGCAAATTCAGCGGGCAAAGCTGTGGCAACAGAACAAGACGAATATCAAACCGATGGGGTTAGTCAATGGACAAACGCAGACCAGAGAAGGAATGGTAAATATATGGGAAGCTTACCGCGACAGGCCAAAAGAGCCATGCGGACTCGTCAAAGGAACTCGGTGGGATCTTAAGCAATTGCAAAAAACAGACGTAAACGGCTCAAAAATAGAGAAATGCAGTTAAACCGGTTCAATGTACGATATGACCTGGAAACTAAACTACCAAGTTTATTTACGATTCATACTAATTCTGCACACCTGAAAGTGCGATTCCCTCAAGACCCATAGCTGACACCACGGGAATGAGTGATCTGGATTAAGTGTTTTCTTCCTCACCCTATTAGCGAGATGGAATGACTTTCTTGGTATCCTTCGAAGACGACCCTAACGGTGCGTAACCAAGCACGTGATAATCCATTATGGTTCTATCGGATATTGCAGACAGAAAATGAGACAATTCTTGGCTTACTTCACTGCTACGTCCTACTGTGTAGCGCCGTTGACTGTTAGCCATGGGAGTTGGAGTGCTTGGACTAATTTTCGCTGCACGCAAATCTCAGGCTTCGAAAGGTGGATGATAACTGCCTCGGCAGTCGCTAGTATCCAGAGACTGATTGCTCTTTACACGTGTTGCAGGACCTGATAGACGACTTTGAAGGCGGACTAGATGTCGATTGAATGCCCAGTTTCTACCAAATTCGCGGCGACTAGTACTGCTACTGCTCCATTGCCTCCATGTCTGAGCCACCGTCAGTGATGTTCCCTAATGCTTTTTGAAATCTCCTTTTGTGTTTAGAACTCAATGCGTTAGTAAGAGAGAAGCATTGTAATATAGAGCATGAAACAATCAATCGTCCATGGGCTACAGTTCGTAGAATTTGAATCAATCAATAGGCCTTCAGATTAGAGCAAATTTCTTATCGCTCCGAAAGCACGCGAAGCGACACAACCGCTGTCTTGCCAGGGGCACCTCAACTGGTAGATGATCATGGATGAGATTGTTATGAAATTTTGACGACGGTCACTTAACGTAGGATTGAGCGTACTAATTCATGCTTCTTTCTCTGTTCCAGGGGATGCCATCGACCTGGTGGACCCCGAAGATAACTAAAGACAGTGTTATTGCCGGAGACTGAATCGTAATGTGCATTTCTTCTCTTACTGTAATTGCGTTTTTGTGTGCCACCTTTCCTGGACAAATCTCCATTTTGGTCGAGTCTTCTTGCCGAGTGTCACAACTGGTGCCACGACCCGGGACCGACAATGTCGAAGAAGCAAATAACTTTTTCTAGTGTGGAGGAGGCAGACGACAGTTCTTCGTATAGGTGCAGGTCGATATGCCTGTAGAAGAGGTCACGCGAGGTCTGGCAGAGTGCAGAATTCAAAATAGCAATAGATACCGACTCCAAGTTCTCCCGAGAAATTTGGCGTTGGTGGCAATTATAACAGATGGGACAACCAGGTACGACGGTATATTAGGTGACTCAATAGCAATCAACAAGAGGATGTTATTAGGCGCCTTTTAGTTGGAGAGGCTTATGATTTTGTCGACGAGTCAGACGTGTTCAAAGATGGTCATAGTGATCTCATTTTCAAACGCATTGAGACGTTTCAGGACGCTCTGGAGTATCGAGACCAACTGCATCAGAGGCGACAACTCCCAGGGGAAGATATACGGTCTTTCCTTGGGAGTTAAAGCAGTTGGCGATGCGAAGATACTCCGAGGAAGATAGGGCTGAACAAGAACGGCACGTTTTGAATCCGTTTGTTGGGGGCGTGGAAAATACTTCGGTAGAGAAAACCCTCTTGAGAGGAAAATTTACGGAATTGTCAGAGGCCGTGGCAGCAGCGAAAGAAGAAGAAAGAATGGAGAAAGTGCTATCTAAGTCGACCACGGATCAAGAGTGCTTCGTCGTCCAGCGGCAATGGGCCCAAGCGTCTAGGGGATTATGGTATTCGGGACCGAGAACTAACAGAAGTTGGGGGGCAGCCGCGATAGATTATGGTCTACTTTCAACTACCGGGGATTCGGTGTACGTGGTCAGTATCGCCCAGTGGCTAAAGCAATTCTCGATTGTTGGGTTTATTGCTGGGTTGCACCCTGCCAGCTGCATTCCGACAAGGGGTCGAATTTCTGGAGCGCCCTTATTGCTGAGCTGTGCAGGTCACGGAGACTCTTCTCTAGTGTCACGCGATCTCTGGATCTTTTGACAACATTTCACTATAAATGACAGTAGAAAAGGCGCTTATTGAATTCCTTACTGAATGCGTATTACATTGTCCTTTTCCAAATCGATTTGTGAAACTTTTGTCGAGGGAGAATTTGCACAGGAACAACATCAATCTCGTAAGAATCGCAAATGCCCACATTGAAGCTGCACGTGAGGAGACGTTCAATCTCATTGAAACACAAAAGCTTTTCGTGGCTGTTCTCGGCACGTTATCTTTCTTCTGTCGAATCAAATTTTAGAACTTTTCAAAAGAACTGATATAAAGAACCAGGGTGAAAACAATCAAAAGCCTTGAGGGCAGCATGTGCGAAACGCAACAGTGGTCATTATTCCCGACAGACACAAGCCCATTCATTCACAATCCTTCCGGTTATCAGTTGACCAGAGCGAAAAGTGAGGTTTCGTCGTTGAAACTAAATTTCAAAGTGCCGCCCATGCAAGTGAGCTAGCGTCCAGTTCGAGAACCTTTATGATCAAGTTAAGGATCTAGTGCCCACGTCATTCAACAAAGCCGGCTGATTCAAGACCAAGTTGGTTGATATTTCTGAACAATACCTCTCTACTCCCATGCATCAGTGATGTTGTTCATCACAAGAACACCGGGTGGCGGTCAAGTAACTTAAACAAATGAATGATTTATTGTTTCTACAACCGGACAAAGGATCAGGAGTCGTAATTATGGAAGATAAAGAATACATGAAAAAGATGAAACAGATGCTTCCCGATGCGCTGCTCTTCAAACTGGACACTACTCCAGAGAACGAGATGTTGACAGAGAAACAAATATCAAGACAACTCCAAATTTTGCTCCTACACGATTTCGTTTCTGAAACTGAATACAAGAAGCTAAAACCAGTTGGAACACAGACACCCTACTTGAGAGGATCACCCAAAGTGCACAAGCTTGGAGACCCTTTGAGGCCGCTATTATGCATGCAAAACTCGGCTTATCACAAGCTTGCCCGGTGGCTCGTCGAGATTCTTAACCCCGTTCGGAGACACATAAAATCATTTTGTCTACAAGACTCATCTGAAAATGGGAATCAGCTAAACAGTATTGCATTGAGTTCGGATGAAATGTATTCGGCCGATGTTGAGTAACTTTTTACAACAGTACCGCTTCGTGAAACACTAGATTATCTGTGTGATTTTATTTCTTCGCACAACTTTCATTTGTCTATTCTTGTTGAATACCCTAAAGAACTCATTCTTTTATGCACAAATAACATTCGATTCAATTTTGAAGGTAAAGCTACCAAAAAGCTGATGGTGTGGCCATGGGAAGCCCTCTGGGCCCAACCTTGGCACATGTATTTTTGGGTATGATCGAAAATGAGCTCTGTGATAATATTTCCCAATTTCTATTTTAGAGACCATACGTGGATGATATTTTAATTTTTACTACTGAAGAACGTGTTATCCCTTTTGTTAACGTTCTTGACTCTATTCACCCAACCCCAGTGTATTTCAAGAAGAAGAACGCGATAACAGTTTTTCCTTCCTAAATATTCTATTACCAGGCGACAGGATGGGACTCTACAGCGCAGAATCCACCGAAAATCAATGTGGGGCGGACGTTATTTACAATTCTCCAGCTTCGCTCCAGTGGCTTACAAACGTGGATTGGTCAAAACTCTCTTCAACAAAGCCCAGAAAATCTGTACAGATGATCAAATACAAAACGTATTGGAGTTAATAAAAAGAAAGCTTCTAGCCACCGGTTATCCGGAAAACTATCAGACAACAGCAGAAGCTGCGACGTGTGCGCGAGAAAACAATGAACGTCGAGAAGAAGCAAGTTTTGTCACTTTGCCTTTCAAAGCAGATCATTTAATAATTCAAATAAATTGTAATGTTAAGTCAGTTCTACGGCACATATACACATCGGCGCAGTTGCTTTTGCTGCACACGACCAAAAGGTGTCTGAACTTATCACTTTATCCTAAGCTTTTGTCGAAGGGAATGACGACTTGCACAAAAAGCAGCTTAACTGCTTATTAGCTTACCGTAGTACGGTCTATGCGTCGACTAATCAAACTCCATATATGTAATGGACCAGTCGAGAGATCCGGCTAACAACGGATGTTCGTCTACCCTTCACCAATAACCTCCCCGCTTCGGTAACGGAGTATGTGAGCTAGCTACGGGATTCTATTGAGTGAGGAGAGGAGCTGGTACGCACACACCCAAAATCAGCCCACAGGTGTCAGAAGGAGGGAACTTGGCACCCCGATGCAACTAAATTATCTGGTGTGGCACTATAACACTGTCCCAACAGGGGATGTGCAGCAAAGCTGTCAAGACATTGGAAAGGACCTTTTGTAGTTGAAAAGATATTGTCAGACTGCACATGTGTGATTCGTAATGCGTAGCACTCTGGTCAGCTTTCGTTTGTTGTTCAGTTTAGTAAGCTCAAACCCTATGAGAGTTCAATTCATCCAGAAAGCGGTACAGTACAGCCAGTACAGTTAGAACTGGGAGTACCTCCAGAAGGTGGGAGAGCTGTGGCTCCGGGGACGGAACCAATTGACGGAGAGTACAGTGTTACAAAACTTGAAGACGGTCACTTGACGTAGGATTGAGCGTACTAATTCATGCTTCTTTTTCTGTTCCAGCAGAAGGCATCGACCTGGTGGAACCCGAAGATAATTAGAGACAGTGTTATAGCCGGAGACTTACCCTGTCGGCTGCCATGTACTATGTAGTGACCTCGATCGTTCTTAGAAAATGACCGTTTTCTGGATGTTATTTTGGATCTATTTTTTCTACGATCTTTTCTGACATTTGACATCGACATGTCTATTTTGTTCGGTTGCGTATGTTTTACTGGAATGACTTTCCCGTGATATCCGTGGACCTCGTTTTGAATAACGTTCACTTTCGGTCCTCTGCCCATTGTACACACTCGCGGTTCGCTTTCTGCCTAGCCGTTGCGTCCATATCCGTTCGGTGCTTTTCTCGTATCGGTGTTGTTTCGGCGCCACGATATATAGAATACACATTTGCATCTGTCAACCGACTTGCGTCTTCTCTATTCGTCAAATAGAGGAGACAACTTTGTTATTCCGTTATCAGAGCGAATAGAATATACGTTTACTAGCCTCTCTCGAAAGTCTTCTATAACCCTTTGAAGCCGAGTTGGATGAATAGTAGTTTCTTTTCCGCCTGTGAGGTTCTCATAGGTTTTGTCCGTTCAGTCCAGTTTCTTTGGATAAATATTCTCGTGATAACCATTGCTTGACATCGCCTTTCTTACGTGTGATACTTCAGTCTCCAGAGTGCCTGTAGTGCAGATACGTTTCCTCCTGTGTAGGATACAACGCATCAGATTACCTTTATGACCACGTGGTACAAAACTGTGGAACTTTGTGTACTGGCCATTCCAGGTCACCTTCCCAATGATTCTTCCTCTGCATCGAGCCATCAGGTCGTCTGGTTAAGTATACATCAAGAAACGGTAGGTAGGTGAACTTGATTACTGAGTGAGCAGTGTTGAATTCGAGTAAGATATCATCTAAAACTACTTGTCTGTTTGTCATACAAAATATACCATTAACATATCAGTAGTATCGGTCAAACCGATTTATTTATTGTTCCGCGCGATGTTTGAGTTTCAAGCTTTCCCACGAGAACGTCGATAACAGGTGCGCCTAGAGGTGAGACCATAGCAACCCCGCCCTTGTGGCGATAATAAGTGTTATTGAATACCAACTGTTCATTCAAAGAAAACTTGGTGGATCCAACAGCTGTAGATTGGTCTTACGGATAGAAAGGCAGGCAGATAGATAGACACGCAGATAGATAAAGGAACAGGCAGACAGGCAGGCAGATAATCCAAATTCGGTGTCATCACCTACGTACGTCATGTTTGGTGTCGTTCATTTGCGCTCTATGCATAACACGAGTGTCCGCTCTTAGACTATTGAATGTGGGAGGCATTTTATCCATGGGCTTTTCTTCTGCTTTTATACGAAATCAATACACAAGTGTAAACTGTTTTTCGGTGGAACCGGAAAATTCCCTGGATTCACTCTATTCCACACTAATGGGATGGATTGACATCTCACCTTTTATTGTGGTTGGCCCCCTCATCAGCTCAGGTTTGATTTTTCTTTAGTCAAATATACCTCCATTTGATTGTCAATTTTCTCACCATTCATAATGCTCGTCCAAACTATTTCTTCGTGAGGGAGCCATCTTTCTTTCCTGAGGTGAAGCGTGTTGCCGTTAGAAAATCCAACCACCGTATTGCTAAAAGTTTTCCTGAAAGTTTGCATAAATGCAATCCTCAAAGCTTGAATAAGTGCCTAATCCACAAGATGTAGTCATGGTAGCAGTGATCCACTGAATATGCATTTACTGGAACGCATAGTAATCTCTTCCACGTTGGATCTGTTTTACGAACCTGCCACATTATTATGAGATACCTAAGGTTCCATTACGAAGCAAAATGTCCACTAACAAATATTATGATGAGTACGTATTGTTTTGACTTGAGGAAACTAAAGAAGTTACGAAGGATGAAAGAAAAGTCTTATCGTTGGTTTAGGAAGTCTGCTGTAATACTTTTGAACCTGTGTATCAAAGAAGAAAATATTTGTCTTGACTGACTCCCTGTAAGTGGCATCCTAAAAAAACTCTTACCGTCTGTTATGGAATAGACTAAGAAATTCATCTAGTCGCGCAACTCAAGCAAATTACATGCAGCGTAATGTCATGGAAAACAATAGGTCCTTTGTCCCAGAAATTAATTCACTCAGGTTATTGCATAAACTACCTGGAACTCTGGGTGAATGTGGAGATCTTCGGTATCTTCGTCTGGAACGAAATTTCATGGCATTTCAATAGCTCAATACCAATAAAGCCTCTAAACCCTGTGGTTTCGGTTCGGTCAATCTGAAAACTTGCGCTGCCGGCTTGGCTTTTATGTTCTCATTCGTATTAGCTTGATGTCTCTCAGAAGGCAAATTTGCAAAGTTTGCACTACCCTTATGCCGAAAAAAGAAGAAGGAAAATTTCACCCCATAGTACTCACATGGGTCCTGCTCGCGGCTTTCGAGGGGATTTTGGAAGTAAACCAGTTTGTCCACAGAGAGTATTGTCCCACCCTGGACGCCGTCAGCTGTGTTATCCAATCGGCTGCGTCATTGAATGACCAGAAAAGTAAACTCGATCGCATCTGTTTCCTGGACTGTGCAAATGCTATCAATTCGCACACTAGAGAACATTTTTTATCTCCCTCAGATTAGCAAGTGATATTCCCAATGCTTTCCAATAGACCCGGAGCCTATTTTCCAAATAAGTTTCAGTTCACATATTTGATAGTCATAAATCCTCTACAACCCCCTTTAACACCGAATTATCGCAAGGTGCTATCCTATCACCTTTTTATTCGCTTGAGATATGTATGAACTGACTTCTACTACACAATCCCTAGCTTTCCAACACGCTGACGATATAGTGGTTGGTTCTGAAACCCGGATGTTTTTAATGTCAACCACTGTAACAATCTACTTGTACGATTTCGGAATGGTCCAAAGCCACCCATTTAGCACTAGATCCCAACAAGTGGGTAGAAGTACTGTTTTCAGTCTATCGTAAATCCGCATCTTAAACAGATTATTGGTTTGTACTCGAGTTTTATGGTGCCTATTATATAGAATGTTCATATGTTTATCCATAATCTATTTCCTCAAACGTCTACATTTCTACTGTTATATACTCTTTATGTTTCATTTGTGCTGCCGAGCGGAGGCTCGAACTGAGCCTTAGCGTTGCTGTCGCTACACTACACCATTGGCCATCAGACGCCAGCGTCACTAACGGATCCGGTGCAGAATTCGTTAGTTCATGTTGGCACGTGCTCTCGTATGCACCACAGATTTTGTTTATTTGTACTTATTTATTATTAACTCTCTTGAGTATTTCAGCTAGATTCTAGTTCACACTTTTGTAAATGATTTATAGATTCGTGACGGTAAAAGTGGACCGCTTTTTCTACTCTGTCCAGATTATCCATTAGTAACTGCTCATTGAATTCCATTTTTCTGCATCTGAACGATTTCACAATGTTAATCTTTCTGATGACGCTTCCGCTACATTTATCTCTCTCGTAGGGTTTCCCCTTCTGCTATACTTAATAAACTTAGATTGATATATTTTGAATTATAACGACTTACAACTCAGTTATTTCAAATCTAGAAAGGCTGCTTGTTTTGGAAGAAAGCTTTGTGAACGAATCACGAGAAAACTCGCCCATCGGGTTCTTCATTGATGAACCTGGAGTAATGATTCAGTCACTACCTTTTTACCATATCATAGATTTTACTAGTATAAACAGTACGTAACCGATAACTTTTCAATGAAATCTTTCCTTTCAGGAAACAAGAAGAGTAATTTTGTCTTGACTTAATTTGGCTTGTTCAGTTGACGTGATCCTGTCACCAGATGGTTGGGGAAATTAGTTGGAGATGTTTGCCTAGCGATTAACGGAGTATATCGTCTTTTGAAATATTTCTATTCATAAACTCGTTTACTGTTTGCTCTCTCCTGTTGCTTCCACTTGTCTCATTCTTGAATGGACGAAGCACCGAGTTAGCAATCCAAACCAGAGCACAGAGGTTCAGTTCATTTCGGTTGCAACCATTATTAACAATAGACCTAGTAAGGCCTACACGTCATCCATGCCCATGAAGGATGACTTTATCCTTCTCAGGTACGCCAATGACGTGATTTTCTGAATGCCAAAATCAAATAGACAAACCTAACCGGACAAGTAAAATGATCGTCAAGTAGTAATCCACAGACGAATCCTTCAGGGCTCTGGCGTTCTATTTTGTCCCCATGAAACCAATCAATAATTCGACCTACTAGTGTTGTGAGTGTATATACTACTTATTAAGTAGTTGATAGCTGAAAGTGGAACTATCGTCATTCGTGGATTACCTACGCAGCCATGCCCAAGAGACCAAACGCAAGAAGGTGAACAACAACAGGCAAACCACACAACTGCATCTCCGTCGGATGGCGACTGTATTCAAGTGAAGGGGAACGAGGACTTTTCAAACAAGCATGTTTGTAAAAATTTGTTTTGTTTTGTCGATGTCCGAACGAGCTATTGGCAATAAACAGCCTATTCATCCAGGCACGCCTTGTGGATTGTAACACTAGAATCTAACTGAAATTTAGCCGTCAACCGAGAACGAACAGTACCTCCGTGTACCTATCATTTGCGACCTTACCCGAACAAATCATGTCGCAGCAGTTGTCCTGAAATTTGGACTCATCACATTTAGAATCTTTAAAAGTTATTATCCACTCTTTTCCGCCTAATAGGACGCTTCGTGTTCTCATGCATTGTTCCACGCTGACTCAATACTTTCCCCGTCGCGTTTCCCAGACAGTTTGACAAATATTTTATAATTATCGACAAATCCCCTTAAACACTTGTCTCGACACGGCGGAATCACTTATGTCCTGCTTATCCACTTCATTTGAGCCCGACATCAAGAGACATATTTGATATTTTCTTGTAATATTTTGATTGAAGTTGTGCACTCGCTTCAGCCCGATCTTACCATTGCATACAAACATCTTCTACATGAGTCCTTTACAAACATCGGTTTTCTAGTACCGGTACACTTAGATCCTCCGTAGTCCCTTACCTCGCTCGATTGCTCATCGAATCATGCTCAATTATCACGAGTTTTCTTTACCAGCTCCATTAAACACACTTTCTTACTGACGACGAGATGATTTGATGGTTGGCAGATTTTGATAGTGTTTTGAGGTGATCCAAATGTGAAAAGTCTTTGGCCTCGGCGGAAAGGGAAATCCTGCTGTAGGCAGTCAAATTACAAGCTAGTTCACTGTGGTGGATGCCATGTGCTACTGTAATTTGGGCGGGTACACTGTGATCCATATGCAGAAAGTCGAAGGTCCTCCGGCGTGGCCTCGTTGCTCAGCTGGTCGAGCACTCGCGGTACTAAACTGAGAGTGGTGACCATCCGTGGGTTCGAATACCGCCGAGGCCAACGACTGTTCAAATTTGGATCACCTCAAGACGAGATGATTATTTAGCAATTGAATACTTATCGGTGAAGGAATAAAGCAAGCTCGACTTGATTTGTTACGTCGTATTTTCCCTACTGCACTACATATTCTGTACCTACGTTTTTTGGCGTAGGTTATTTCTTCCGTCCTATTATCGATCCACCACAAACTTACTGAGACAAAAGAAGTGTAAATCAGGTATTCAAATCCGGAACTATGTTCTAATATCATTAGAGTCGTAAGGAGAGTGCATGGATAGGGAGTTCATTTTAAGAATCACACCATGATTCTTACAAAGTTAATTCGTCGGGTAACACGGCTAAACTTCAGAAAGAGGACACATGGTCCCAATTATAAACTTTCGATATGAGTAGTATGGCAGTGTATCTGAGTGACAGGACAGAATTTCTCCGGAAGCACACGACCGGTTTCGCGCTTATTGCCGCTCATCAGGTATGCGTACCCGGTACTCTTCCGCCCAATAAAACCATATAATTGAGCACTCCACAGTTGGTTTACAGCTGTAATCTCATTTGAATGGTATAGATGATTGGGCAGCAGAGTACAGGGTAGGCATACCTGATGAGCGGCAATAACCACAAAATCGGTCGTGTTCTTCCGGAGGAATTTTTTTCTGACATTCAGATACCGTAACATACTACTTATATCAAAAATGCATAACTACGGAACCCAGAATCCCTTGACACTCGTGCAGCATGTTCTCTGCAATCATCAGCAATTTCCACTTAAGATTTTTGCTGAGATGAAAGCTGTACGAGTCTTCTTCTTCTCGAATACACACTACTGCATGAGTGTGTTTAAGTTACGAAATTCTAGTTTCCAAAAAGCCGACAGAAAAACTCCCTTCGTTATCTTCAGAAAGACAATACCAAATGCCGAGTGCATTTTATCCACTTCGCGATCTCGTTTTGCAGAAGATAGCAACAATAATAACTCTAATTCTTCTGTAAATCTGAGTCATGTGAAATAACTCGGTCTGACCTCAATTAAACTTTTGCATTGCTGTCCACATAAAGAAATTAATTTCGGAGAACGATGTCGACTGTCCCTCCCAATTACCGTACTTCAACTGTTCAGCGATCCACGGTCTGTCATTTCTTCCTTCGTACACCAGTGTATATTCCCCATTATTTTACGCTGTTCTCTAGTAATTTTTTCTGGTCTGTTGAAAAAGGACTTCATTACACTACGTAGCAGTCTGGGAATCTCTAGCTTTGATTCCGGTATGGCCTGAAAAAAAAACTCTTATCGGATTTTGGTGATAAACACATATTGCTATTTATTTCGTTTGCAGAGGAGTTCAGTGGGGACTGTTCACATCCACTGCATTGCGATCTTTCCCTGAACCAATCACACCAGCTAGCTCGCTAGCCCATTTTATGTGTTCGACTGCTTCCTTGAAAGTTATTGCTGTACAGAACTTCTGTGGTTCCTTCCTCACACTTGGTTTTGGCAAACGAGGAGGAAATTTTATCTGAACTGCTAACCCGTTTTGACATGTAAAAGCTTTCCATTTTTACTGGGCAGCTGGAAAGTGCAGTCAAGATAGGCTCAAGTCAGTGTGATAACAAATCACAAATAATAATAAATGCATCGTTCTCGTTAATGTGCATGGTTGTAAACGACCCTAAACAAGAATATTCCGGAACCATTAGAGTAACTTCATATTTGAGTTATCCAAATACTATCTCGCTTCTAAAAAAGACAGTTCGGTTACATTGAACAAATATCGAAATCCTCCTAAGGTTATATTTCGTCGGTCTTGCCGGAATGCAAATCGAATCATGCACATCACCTACCCCTTGGCTTCGGGGCTGTTCTGCCAGCTGACCAAAATCGTCTTACCAGGTGATTCAGAAATTTCCGTTTGATTGACTGTCCTTTTGGACTCCACGTTTCACGCGCAAACCTCAGGTCATCCGACCAACCTGCACTCGGAAGCACCAGACTCGAGTTTCGCTCTACAGTGGTGCATATCCTCCGCCACACCCAGGGTTTGAACCCGGGCCCTCCCATCTCGAAGGCGTGTGTGTTACCACTGCGCCACCCCGCCCGGGTTCAAACCCTGGGTGTGGCGGAGGATATGCACCACTGATGAGCTCTAACAAGAGCGAAACTCGAGTCTGGTGCTTCCGAGTGCAGGTGGTCGGATGACCTGAGGTTTGCGCGTGAAACGTGGAGTCCAAAAGGACAGTCAATCAAACGAAAATTAAACAATCCCACACTCCTCGCAAGTAGTTGCGTGACATATGTATCAGAAATTTCCGTCTGAATCACGTCGTAATTCCTTGTGTGCTCACTGGACTCAGAAGGATTTTAATTTCATTTGGTTGGCCTGCAGGTGCAGTGCTCCTTGAGCTACGGATGACAATCACGGAAACTATGGACATGTGGACAATGATGCGAGAAACCTATTTTCCTCTGAATGTTTCACACTTCATTCACGGCGCTGAATTTCATCCCCAATGTAACTATTATTTAGTCATTTCTGAGTTATACGAATACGCACAATCAATAGATTCGAATATCCGTGAATGTACGTATGCCGAATGAGGACGTGCGCAGAACATGCAAAACGTGGTTTTTGGAACACAGCCATCAAAATTGTGTTTAAATGCCCGCATCGATCTTGATCGCGTGACTGATCGAAGTCCAAACAAAGTTGGACATATCCATTTCAATCCATTCACGTGTTAACAGTTTGGGTTTATTAAGTTCCCTGCGCGTATCACTATTTCGTGTTTAATTTCCATTGGAAACTCAAGAACAGACATTTGACGTCTTCTGCGGCTCACACAACCTTTTTCGAGGATACGAAATGGGCAGCGCGGCCGGTGGTCTCACTTTGGTTAGTGTTTCGGTGGACGAGCCGTTCAATCTAAAATGTATGGAAGAAAACAACAGGTGAGTTGGATAATGAATAATCCAAGTCAGTATAGTGATTACCTCCATCAGTACACGATAGAAAATTTGATTGTTATATGTGTTTTTGTAAACTGAATAGGATTATCTGATTTTTAAAAAGTTCATTGAGGCAGGAATGCATAATTTACCGAAGGTTGAGATTCCACTAGATAACTTTATCACAACATGAGAGATATTTTATGAAATCAACCTAATAAAAATGGACAGACGCATTTTCGGTTGTATTTGAACGTGATATCTAACCGTTCGCCACAATTCATGGTTTATTTCCTAAGCCAGTACTGACGTTTATAATTTCATCATAGTAGGGCAATCTAAGCTTCTGTATTGGTTGCACAAGCAAATTGTCTAGCCAGCTTTCCTCCCAATTTTAATCGAAATATCATTTCCAGGCTTCGAAAACTTCATGGATGTCCGCCTATTCTGCTCCATGAAAATTTGGCCAAAATGGCCCAACTTCATGCAAACCGTATGGCTGAGACTCAAACATTTTTGAGCAGTGGACAAAAAAACATTGGTGAGAATCTGTGGATGCATTCAGGATACCTTGGTATTACCGGTAAGTAACCGACTTTGCTTACAAGCTGATTATCTGCTCGGTATAAGATAAATTGAAATCGTTCACGGGTTGTCAAACAATCACGTTCCCGGCATCATATTGCTACCATTTTCTGTAGTAGTCACGAATTTCCAGCAAGTTAAAAATGCTAAATGAAAATAATACCGAATATTTACGACTCTTAGCTATGACTGAGAACAATAGCCGATGATTTATAAGGCTCACCGGCAATTCTTAGCGTCGTATCAGGCAGGCATAAAGGCAGTCTCCCATCTCATGTTCCACCGCAATGCCCCAAATCATGTAGACACAGAACCGGACTGCACAAAGTATCGTTATCCAATTTGAATACCAATGAAATTTGGTTCAACGCAGTCGGATTAGTTGGGGAGTTTCTTTGATTAACGTGTTATCTGGGTGGAATGCGTACGAGACACTCGTTTTACTCCGTCACATTGCTGATCCTGTTTTGCATAATCATGTATTTACTTCGACTCTGTTCCCACTCTACAAGGGCCAAGTTGGGTCCCTTTGACATTTGCTGTCTTCCCCTTCATTTGTGGGTTTTACGCAGGATTCGGCTCATATTGATCATGCAACTTGTCCGATAGACACAAAGAGACGTTGCTTGTTATGTGAGCACAGACCTCTGGCCCAGTTCGTTAGTGTAAACATTGGCTGCTCTCCTTTCATTCGTTCTCCCGTGGAATTGTCCTCATGCGCTCACCCAACCACGCATGAACACACTCAAGTGCGTCACTTGCGAAATGATTTCAGATCCTCAACCAGCGTACTCATACACTTGTGTGGACTATTTCATCGTATTTGATAAACGTTTCCTGTAGATTGGTGCTCCGTGTGAGCCACACATATCTGCACGCACCTTCACATTCATCACTCATAGTCAGAAGGGAGTCTGGTTCATCCTGTTGAATGCTTTCTCATATTTGCACACCCAACTCTCTTTCTGATTGGTTTTTCCCATGGACAGTTTCCCAGCCTCATTTTGCTAAAGTGTGGCATCCTTTTTCATTTATTGCATCTATTCTTTTTACCCTTTACTTAACGGGGCTGGAAGGTAGAAGCGGAGATCAGAGCACAGAAGTGCGAGGTTGATGGTTAGTGGGATAAAATGAACTGAACCTCGAGAATGCATTCATTCTTTCGGTTGCCTCCAGCTTAGAAACAGTAAACCGCTGTCTTGTTGAACCCATACACACCCGCAGATGCCTTGTTGTCTAACGGACTGTTACGATCTATTGTTATTCTTGTTCTCGCTCCTGAATGACGCACTATATCTCGCTGTCTTTGGGTAAAGCTGACGACCAGATATATCAGAGTTGGAGTTTTGCAAGATTTATTGAGTTAATTATTTATGTTGCCAATTTCACCATACCATAAGATAGTTTCGGCTTTTACTGGATTGGGATTGAGCGTAACGTGCAACTCCACTGGCTGGACAAGACCGAGAATATCTCTCGTTTGACAACCTAATTCTATGCACGAAGTTAACACATACAATTCGAAGTGGGTAGCCACCGTCTAAGTCACATCCACACTCCGATGTGTAAGCTATTGGGCGTAGTTTGGATGTACCCTTTTTGGTATTAGGGTGATTGTGTAATGGGGAATGTTGGGGCAGGGGGACGAAGTGAATATCAAGGCGGACGGACAAACCAAACCAGGACCACAGTCAAAAGAATAGACTTCGAATATGTTGGAGGCTTCCCGAAGCAGACAAAAGCAGGCATACTTACTACCTGAGGGGAAGCATCGGGATTTCCGGCAACCAGCAAGATAGCTCAAGTGATCGGCTGCCGATCAAGCTGTCAACTGAGACAATCGGACCAAACGAATAGAAATGACGCCCAAGAGGAGAAAGGTATCGGCCACCTGTAACTAGCCAGAACTCAGCCGAAGCACTCAAGCAGCTGCAAGAGCAACCTTGGTGCTGCGCAGTATGGAAAATAACCTATATCAACGACGGTATGTGGTTCATCACTTGAATTGTTTGTCCATTGGAGTACAAGTATCCCACAGCTTGCGGTCGCCATTGCTACAACAGAAACCACTTTCCAGCATTCGGGAATAACAACACGATTTGAACATAGTTCTAACAGACCAGAAAATACGGTAATAGTTTACTTGCGCATTCCTTCAACAGGATCAATTGTAAGCAATCTGGGCCGCTTGTCTTGTTTGCATGAAGGTGAGTGGTCTCCATGTATACAAACAATGAGGTGGTGCTTTCCGTGTCACGGTTCTGGTGGTGGTCAGCATCGTGGTTTGGGATGACTGGTAGGTATGAGTTAGCAGTGAAACGACGATTGAGTTCATCAACGTCTACTGAGGGAGATTATAACGAGGATTAGTACCGCTTAGGGGCATGATCTTATTTCATGTCTCTCTGCAATTGCTGCTGGTGGTTAATGATTGGACGCACAATGCTTTCAGTCTGTGAAGCTTAGTTTTGAGCTCACTTTACAGTGGTTTTTGGTCATGAAAGTGTACTCCTCCATACGACTCCATCGTTTCAGATGAGGGGAAGAGTAACATTCGGGTCGGATGTACAATGTTTCCATAAGGCAGCAAATATTGAAGCAGAACTTAGGGTAACCAGGCAAATGTTCACATGACAATAAGTGGTCGGAGTCAGAAAATATGCTTAGGCCAGAATCGTCAAACATATCCCTGTTTCGCGTGAGGTTTTCTTGGTCACACTGTAGGCTACATATATTGCGGTCACGGCTTTGAGTGAAATGTGTGTGTCTACTCTTAGAATAAATCATTGAATAAACACTTGAAATCTCATGCTAAGAACTGCCAGTTTGAGGAAGAACGGCAATATAAAACAAGTCCGGAATATTGATAAGACAAGGATCTAGCTTGGCGTCAAGTTTGATGGAGAAAGTATAAATGTTCGCCAGGACAAGAGATCTAAGGAAACTCACACTGAACCTAGTAAAATCGCCACAGGCAACACATAAGGAAGGGTCAATAAAGTTCAGTAGATTTGTATAGGAAATATCAGTACACTCATCAAGCTCGTAGAGAGGACATGCTGGGCAGATGTACATGGTAAAAAGAATTATAGACGAGTGCCGACTTAGGTATTTATTTTGCACTCTAGCACAGAGACACTGATGTGAGATGAAGAATACTTGAAAAATACTTTCCCTCCGACTAAACAATCGTTCACTTATAAAAGTAATGACGCCTCCTCCACGTTTGCCGTACAGTAGCAGGCAGTTGACGCAAAAGAACATAAAATCAATTAGTGTGATGATTTCACCAACAATATTAGCGTGGAGCGTGGTGTTTTGTAGCAAAATGACACCCAGTTTATTATACTCCCGAAGATGGATCAAATCATTCAATTCGGTTGATTTCCCTATCAGTGATCAAACACTGGAGTTTATGATATTTGGTGAGCACATACTTGACAAAGCTTGATTTCTTAGTCCAACTTTCTTATCAGCTCAATGTTTACGGTGATGCTCGTTTCGCTTTCCGGAAATTCTCTTCGTTTTATTTCCTACTGACTTTCCAAAGCTGCATTCCGACTACGAGTTTGATTATTTCAATGATCTGATGAAGTCGCGTGGATATGATACAATGATAGACATGTCGCCAATAGAATACTGTTTCTATAACAACAAAAGAAAAATGATGTAATTTTGCTGCAAGTAGAGTGGTGATTTATAAAAGTTGTCCTGAAATGTACCGAACAGTACAGCCAGTTTGAAGGCCTTCCACACAACGCAGAGGGACCTTTTGTGTGAGGAATAAAAAGGACATAAATCCTAGTAGATTGTAAAACGATGAAACTGTCTGGTAGGCCACCTCTACTGGTAAGTGGTTGTTCCGGAATGATGTAGTGAAAGCAGAGCATATCGCATATCCAATGTGTACTGATGTTGTTTTATGTTTTGTGGAATTCTACATGGTTCATGGTCCTGTTGGACCGAAAATGTTTATTCAGCACATCCAGAGAGTTTCTTATCCAATTGTGGACATAGGAACCTGTCCGGGCCAACATTCCTCTGACTTGCTTTCCAAAGGTGGATGCGGTCTTCACGTTCGATAACGAGATCAGACTGTCATTACTGCAGAAGTTGCTGCTAAACGCCTGAGGAACCACTTCTTTGCAGTGTTTTCCAAACCGATAGGCTGCTTGACCGAGAGCGACGTTATCGTAGAAGACGTTGCGTTGCCCATCCAGAACGCGTGTAGTACATTCTGGCTCCAACTTCTCGTTATTACATTAGAATATACTAAGATGAGGTTTCGTTCCCTGAGGAAACTTCTCCGAATCTTTTGCAGCTCATAGTTGTTCGTTCATCATTTCTGGGCCCGTGGGTACCAAGTAGAATCCACTCGAAAACCGTTCGAATGGCGAATGGCTGTTTGCCACCTCCGGGTTCTCTTCGGGTATCCAGTGGTCTTCACGCACGTGGGTCAGCCCAGTATTATCAGCACAGATTTCCTTGTTATTCCTTCAGCTGCTGCAGACAAAAGTGGTGTCCGAACCGCTGGCCATAAATGCATAGCCTGTTATCTCCCATTCGATCAACTAGTACAGACCGGTATGGGTCACTATATTTGAAATGTTGTGCTCAGAATGAAGGATCACGTGCTCAGATTCTAGCACGCACACGCACACTGTTAACACTTTATCCAAATATCTTGCATCCGTGATCACACGCCTCGCAGTCGTACACACACGTACACAGTCTACGTTAGTCCTGGTTCGTCCCAAACAGCCCTGACCAATGAGATCGTGCCACTTGTCGAGCGACCTCGTGTGGTGCAATCCGATTGTGCACTCGGCCTACGCTTTCACTTGCATACATCGTTGAATCACACGGTTGTCTACATGTTTGCGTGTTTACTTGTTTGCTTGCGCTTGCGCTTTCCGTACGTTGCTACTGTATACACATCCACCCATTCAGGTGTGCTTTCCTTCTGCTTACTTAATTTGGGACACAACATGAAGCGTTCAACAAATTCAAGTCCTGATGTAACAGTCCGTGATGATGAGTCTCACAACAGCCTCGATTTCATGAGCTAACTGACCGGCATTCCCACAACCTGTGGTTTCTTCCCAAACATTGAAAGCACTGTGAGCAGGTGTCGATATGCTGTCTGCTAACGAGGCTAGGCCGTCTGTCGGTGCCTATATTAACAGGTCTTTACAAGTTGATTGACATTCTTACAACACGTGAGTGACTTGCAGTGTACATACTGCAAAAATCAAACCGGTCACATGGCGTGCATTCATTTTGGAAACCATATTCAGACAGCGCCAGTATCCGTACTGGTTTAGTCACCCCACTCGTTATGTATGTATGCGACTGTTCGTGTGTATGTGTATGCGTGTGTGTATGCGTGCGTGTGTGTACGTGTATTTGAAATTCTGTATATATGTATATGAATGCTCACCGAAAGTGTTTTTACATTTCTGGAATGTGAGCTCAAGTCCGGAATCTCGTGTCAACCGGGCTTCAACACTGTCCGTGGATATGATCTGTCATCATGTACTGTCCTTCATCAGCATCAAATAAAATCCAGTCAGCAGTGAGTGACCAATGTAAATCAAGTGCAGCTGACTGAACTGATGGGTGTTGCCGATAGTCAATCAGATCGTGGGAACGATATTCCTTACACGGAAGTGAATCGGTGTGCATCTTAATCACACGACAAATGAACGTGGGCATCGGTCAAGAGAATCGACGAATTTCCGTTATGTGAATTATCGATCAATACTGGAGCGATCGGGAGCTCATATGTAGACTGAAAGAGGTCGAGTTGAATCCTCACTGGAAGGAAATGAAGTACAAGGACCCACGAAGACTGAGAAGATGTTTTATGACCACTCTGAATGGGATGCTGCCGTCGATGGAAGATATCTGTCCTCCCTCGCGACGGACACAAACCTTCGAATGATGAGAGTAGCTTTCCTGAACAGGATGCACAGCCTTCGATAGAGCTCTTTTAATAGTTGAGGAAAACGGCGCATTTCTCAACAGGCTAACACGGAAGATTTTGCTATAATTTTCTGAACACTGAGTTTGGTGTTTAGATCGCAAATGTTTTATCACCATTCGAGGTGACATCGTCAGTGCACACAAAGTCATAAAATTTCCCACTTCGCAACAAGTGAGTCGGAGTGGGAATAAAACCACTTGCACACGCTCCCATGCAAACTGTCAGTTTTTCCGAAATGATTCGCCTGCTAAGTGCAATCACAGTAGTCAGCTTCACGGCGCGATTCCCATGAGGTGTTTGCAAAAGTTCGAATAACTGTTCAGTGTGGACAAAGGAACTGAATGAGCCATAGGGAGGTCCAATTTCGCTACTTACTACTCAAATATTTGTTAGTAGACAAATCGAATAAAACACTGCAAAGTAGACAGTAAGGTCAGCTGGATAGGTTTCCGGGAAGATTGGATGGTATAAAGTAAAATATAAGACTTGACCAATATTTGGTATAGCTTAACAGCTCTTGGCTCTATATTAACCTCAAAAGAAGGAGTTTATGAGTGATATATTCCATCCAAGCACGTGGGATTCTAATCAGCATAAAGCGTGAATAAGTCAAAAGTCCAGATGGGTCACTGCCAAGGATACTAATAAAATTCGCTTCTATTTCACTCTCAGAGTTAAATTGTTTATTGTGTGCAAATATCCTGAATTGTGCTAGCATGGCATCTATAACGCGAATGCACGGTAATTCCCTCGAAGATTTGAGAAGGACAAAAAATGATCACCACGAGTGACACCCCCACTAGTAAAGATACTGCGAGATGCCCCATAATATATCTAGTAATCTAGAGCTCTTTCTTTCTGAGTGCAGTGGCTGTTACTGCATTGAGCATCCTTTAAGATAAAACCTTACGGCCCGATTATTTTTATCCTTATCAACTGAGTGCTCATTTGATGTCAATATATGTCCTGCACTATTTATTATGCACTTTATGGGAAATGTAGATTCGTTAGTATTTGTACTTTGAAATATAATGATGCAGAAAACTGTATAAAAGAAAGAGGTTGCACATATATTAGGTGTAGATTGTAGCCCATCATCTAATTCAGGTTATTTATCTGAAACGATCACAATCGCGAATAATTACCAGGTGGTAATAGTCACAACTTCTTATCGACTTTCAACTAAAGAAGGTCTTGAGGGTATCATTCTATCACTCTGTTTCAATCCCAAGTAAATTACTACTTTTAGGAAATCTAGTTTATACTCCAATGAATAACTTATTGACTGACCCATTTGCTTTCATCATTTAGTTGCAATTCGCAAACTGAGAATTACTTAGTCGAATGGTTTGCACATTGTGTTAGCATTTCACGTGGTTCGGCACAAGACATTTCTTACCATGCCCAAAAGACACGAGACAACGTATACATGCCCACAACATCTCTTATGGCGGCAATCATCTGGACCACTGACTTTATCACACTTCATCTCGATCGGGGCCCCCCTTTTTCTCAGAAGGAATATATAACCTATGAGCTCTTAGTTTAATATTGCATTGGAGCCCAGAGCCGTTGAGCTACACCAAAATGTTAGTCATTTGTGTGTTGACTTTCTTCGTTACCTCCAATTTCCACGTACACCTTTTAGGCTGCTTCAATTGTGTGGTTTGTGACAATTTCTTCGGTTTGCGTACAAACAAGCGTCTAAGAATTAATTTGCAGCGTTCGACCTCTCCGTGGAGTATTCACATCGTATATTCCGCAGGCCGCAAGTCTAATGCATTTAACTGCGTCTGCATCTTAGTTTCTTGGTCACGGATTCTGGTATCTGAAAGGCCTTCACGGAACGGTGACTTTGAGATGTGGATAGAATCGGCGTATCATTTGCGCTTGCTCTGTAAGAGAACCATACTGATGCATAAAATCACAATTACAGTGTGTTAAAGAAATTGAGACTGTCCTTTGGAGTTTGCAATTTCCTACTCTACCTATACACACTGAAGGAAACGGAATGTTCAGCTGACTGAAGGTGCCAATGTTTCAGTAAATTTTCAGCAAAAATAACTAAGGTGAAATATTTTTTATTTCTTCGTAGATTGAGATATGGTATTGAATTAAAACAATAAATGCAAGAAAAATTAAATTGTGAACGAAAATGCCGATCTTCTGTGACGGAGGGCGAAGTGCACTTTTCGATTAGTTGACAACCGGATGTGATACTTGTGAACAATAAGCGAAGTTGACGAAGACACTGTAACCTCTAAGTAGATGGAATCCGGCGAATATTTTTGTTGTTTGTGCATATAAATAAAAGTAGTGCATTTCGAATAGGATTCACGACTGCATATTAGCTCAGAACTAATAGTGGCAGCGAGTCAATAACAATAAGAACAACAATCATTCGTTCTGTGATGGTCCTGGTATGAAGACAACATAGAATGACAAAATTGACAAAAGAATTCAATAGAACTGGACAACAGAGCACGGAAATACGTGATGGGGCTTAGTATGCAGTCACGCAGTGATGCACATGTGAGATCTGTTCAGCCGGACGACGGGAGTTGTAGACCGGCCTCGTCCGTCCAGACTGCGACCATCTTGGATTTGTAGTAAATACCGTCGAAGCACACTGAAACAAATAAGGGATTTCAAATGTTCCGACTAACTTTGCTGCAAGTGGCAGATATTGTGTCTGCAGTTTGAATAATCATGTAATCATGACATTTGTAAATACACAACACGATAATTTTAGCACTGGTCGTGTCAGTCAAGTCACAAACTCTAACGTGAATAGCTCATCATGGATCGTGCTGCAAAATGCGATTAGGGCCAGTACTTACAATTCCAGTCGTCAGCGGTGAATTCTACACACTGCACACCATACAGATTCTTGTTGAACGTTCGTGTTTCCTCCCATGGGAGATATGTTGCATTTGTGTGATTTTTCCCATCAATATAATTGCGATATTCAGATAAGGATATTCCAGTCCACTGGTCTGTCAAAACTCTGGTACTCAAAATGCTACTCCGCTCTGGACCCACAGCGAAGAAACGTTTGTCTTCGTTTTGGTAGGTTATTATTTGCGATATCATTGGGCCAAGATCTATAACAGAAACGATTAGTGAATGACAACAGTGAAGTTAACGAGTGCCAATTCGGCTCGGTAAATTTTAAAAATAGTTTTATTTGAATCTGCAGGTTGTCACTCACCAAACCACGTTAAACGATTCCCGTCAACAAGACCGGTACATTTCATTCTAGGATAGGAGAATGTGGCCAATTGTGGGACTGGATGGCAGATGATCAATATTTCCTTCACACGAATATACGATCGATTAAATAACAGCATTGATTGTGGGAGTGTGGGTCCCCCTTCCGGTGCCAACGTGTACGGTTTAATACAAGGATCTAAAAAAAGGGATTGGTTCGACAAAGGACAATGGGTGACATGTGGCGCGGATGGATCATTCAATGGCGTGATATAGAGGAAAATGTTGTATTTTTTATTAACTATCGTTTACCAATCACTTACAAATAGTTAACATTATTGTTTAATTGTGAGTCGGCAGTTTTGTCGGTGCAGTTCTATTTTCAGCTTTCAGTGGCCAGTTTTCCTCAAATATTAAAAAAAATTTCTTGGGAGGATGCGAAAAGAAACACAGCTATTTGAAACTCACCAAATTGGTGAACGTCTCTTTTGTAAGGTATGCCATAGAGATGGACGGAAAATTTTGGTATGTCACTTTTGATCACTGGTTTGGTAGGTATGATTCTCAGTCCTCGGGCTTGGAACGAGTGTTTGAAGACACAGATATGTGAATAGTCGTGGTATGCATTGAAGGTACACTGCAAAGAAGGCACAAATGAGACAGAGAGTTTCGGTTAAAATAAATTCGATAATCCTGATGTCCAAATTATTAATGCAGTTATTCAGAAAATATCTGGAAGAGTTCAAGCGTACAAGAGTTTGGAATTAGAGCATCTACTTCCATTGAATTACTCTGAACGAGAGTGAGAATATTCCAGATCTAAAGAGTGCGATTATCCTTTCCAACCTTGATTCACCCGTTTTGCTTTCAGGCAGTTATTTATTATTGCCTAATTTAAGGAGTTTACTCGAAAATCGGATTTCATTGAGGGAATGGAAATGGGTATTTCATGATTCATTCCGGTGATAGCAAATTTAAGGTATGGTCAATAAAACTAACCTCTCCGATATCAGAAAATGCTCTTCCATATGAGGTGATCGAAATGTGGCTGGAGAACAATCTGTCCTCAAAGTTCGGTAGATTTATTCGCATGTAATATATATTACTCGTTTTTCCCAGTAGTATGGTCAAGTGTCGTCCATTGAAAGGCGATTTATTGATATGCGTGGTTCCGCTTGTCGTCAGGGACACAGATTCTGTTGTTTGGTATGCGGATGTCCATGTATGGACTTGACAATCCGCAGTTTCGCTCGAAGTGTGGTCTATCAGTTGTTTGAATTGGTCTAGTTTCAAATACGAAAGAAAATTCAACACTGGTTCACTGATGTGACCACAAGCTGGTAGGCAGAAATATGTTGGATAAACAATCATGAGACTCTCGAGAAACCGTGGTAGGTCATACTTTTATCTAACATGAATGAAAGAGTTGCTTCGAAATAATATGCCTATGCACCACACTGTTCCTTAATAATCGATAAACTGCCAGCGGTTTTATTGTCATTCACTTAAATGATAATACCTTACAGTTTATTGATGATGATTTATTGCAAACAGAAATTCTAAAACAATGAAAATGAAAGATATTACAGTTGTCAAATGGGGTGATCATGCCACCTGAGCATTACTTACTGCGTTCGGAATGTAAGATCACATGTTCTATGGTGTGAACTGTAGCCCACGGATGTTTATCGATGGGGAATTGCAACTGGCAGTACAAAATCATAGTGAAAGACAATATCCTCAGTCGAAGGTGTGAACTAAAATCAAATAGTTCTGTAAATCGGACATTGACCGAGAAATTCCATGTGTCCATTGAGACGAAATCTTCTATCTGAAATAGAAGCCAATATCATTACATTGTTGTGTACACCATACATGTTATTTCCTATGCATTTTGTAATTCAGGGTTGACGAAACAAAATGGGTCATTCATGTCTGTGTTTTCGGATTAATAGAATAACCCCCTTGAAACTGTTTCGTGGAATAATTTGCGCTAATATAGACGTGGAATAATTTCGGAGCAACTTGACATTTTTTGAATGAACCTCGACTTTACTTCAAATATAATCAAATAAGTGTGTTTACCTTACGTTTCTAATTGATGAAACAGTGAACCGAGTCATATCTGGTATACAAATTTGAAACTGGCTATTCTGCCCCCAAAATGTCTAGTCATTATCTGAACGACTGACCAATCGTAATTTTTTGTGAGCAATGTTTCAATTCCTTTATCACGAACGTTGAAATCGACGATGCTCCTCACCGTGTGAAACCTTTATATCTGATTAGTATCCCAATTACTTCACTGCTCAAATCTGGTTAGAATCATAATCCTTAATTATTGAATGGTCTGTTATAGTTATACTGTAGAACGTGGTTGTCGAATATTGAATGTCAATATTGAAATAATGTACATTTTAATGGATTTATAATCCCAGATGTAATACATATATCGGTAAATTAAAATACATCTTTATTTGGCAATTCGAATGTGGTATATAAAAAAGTATATTGGAAATATGTACATCATTTATTATTTGAACTAAATGGAATCATTTCGTGAGAAAGACTGGAAAGGTGGAAACATCCAAAAAAAATTCACAATATATTTCGGTCACTGAACTGTCGAAGGAAATCCACTCACGCGTATCTCCATTCGTCGAAGATCTGTCTTGTTCAACTTGGCATTCATTTTGTTGGTATCAACCAGCACTCCATCGACGACCCATGGTCCAGCATGAAGATCCAGCATTGTAAATTTGCATTCGCATTGGGACCGTTCCGTATTCTTCAATGTTGTATTTATTTGGACCGTGTCACTGGATTAGGTTAGGAAAGTAAAGGATTTTTAAATAGGAAAGATTGAAAAATTATTGTAGATTAGAAATCATCATGTATCAGGAAA
Source organism: Fasciola hepatica (assembly GCA_948099385.1). NCBI lineage: Eukaryota > Metazoa > Platyhelminthes > Trematoda > Plagiorchiida > Fasciolidae > Fasciola > Fasciola hepatica. The sequence continues at coordinate 5,602,714 of CANUEZ040000098.1, read as the reverse complement.
TGGGTAGTGATATCACGACCGTCAGCGTCGTTTGAGAAGAAATGTTTCACACCCTTGAACAAACTAACCCAAGCAAAATTGTTGATTCGGTGTTGAATTTGTAGACCAGGAAAATGTGACGCAAGAAGTACTACATAAGTGAAATGATGCACCCAAATTCGTTTTTGTTTATTTATTTCTATCCGTGTTTTTCAAATCTGCTTTCATCTGGGGCACATAAAATTCCCAGTCATGAAACTTGAGTTCTCTGTGTTTTATCACAAAACACAGTACTGTGTCCATGCAGTACTCATTGTTGAGCCTTGAATATGACGTTATATTTTGCTGCACAAATGTGTGTTGCAGGCTGCTCGTTCAAGTTTTACCCTTGTGTGCTCTAGAAGAGCAAGCATAAACAGTTTTCTGATGCTTATCGGGTTATTTTACAAAAAATATTACGGACATTTCATGTTCTGTTTTTCGTCTGAAATCACTCACTCAGTCCTATCAACTTGTTACCAAGATAGTGTTACCGAGCTAATTATTCACCTCTACCTGTAGCAGCTGGTCTGCGAAAGGCGGTTTCGGAGAAATATTCTCTTCCATCCGGTGCTAGTGTTCATCGAGGAGGATATTCCACAAAGTTAAAGTGTTTCGGTAAAATCATCCCCTTTTTCCGTTTAATGTGAAATAAACTGGAATGGGAAGACACTCACGAGATCACAAGCTCCGTTTCTTTTCTTGTGATGACCTCGTTAGACAATTTTGAATCTCTGTATCGTCTAATATGAAGATAAATTCAAAAATAATAAGTCGAAAGCAAATCGTTATTTCCGGCACTGTTGACGTCTAGTACTAAAATCGTTCTTTTAATGAAGAAAATACACAGGAACATGTTTAACCGGCTTCTCACCACACGTCTGATTTTGAGTGAATACTTGCGTAATGCAAAACATTTTTCGATGAATGTTGAAGAGTGAAGTAATACAGTTTCTCGTGCGCTGTTCTCCGACTCGCTGCCGATCGCAACTAAAAACTACGTTCACGAAGAAAGAAACGTTTTTGCTATGAAAAGGGTAAGTTGCAACCTAAATTCCTTGAAAACAACTCTTTCGCACTAAGCAGAAATGCCAAAACTTGTCCTGGAGCGCTCATGCCTCACCGGTCAGTAGCAGTTCCTACTATGCTGGCCTTCAGCAACCGTTTAACAATGCGATGCACTCACAGGACGGCATATCAGTTACCTGTATGTTTCCATGCGCAACAGCTCAGTCTCGGACCATCTACTCATTCCTCCTTGATTTTACAATGGCTGGTGTGAAATAACAGACTTTATCTAGTAATGCTCAAAACGAGGTCTCCTTAGATTTTCCCTCATGCCAGCATTCTTTTTCACATGTTGGTAAGAATATTTTGCAAACTGAATGGAACATTGTCGCAAAATTTCATTTTCTGGGTTGGACTTGCGTCAATGATGGTCCAATCCCACCGAATACCACTCCATCATTGTTAAAAAAACACTGGGTAATTCAGTAGTATAAAGTGTCTAAGCTCCCCCGAGACGGCTTTTTACGTTGATACTCTTTCACTAAAAACCGTTCATATTCATTTCAACGGTCGCGTTCTGTTGCAATACTATTGAGCTGTCTTGTTTATTCCTCTCACAAAACTGCAACATCACCTGCGGCTAAACGTTTAGCTATTATTCAGTTAGTATGAACACAAGAGGGCGTTATTCGCAGGGACTAGAGCGTGAATATGTGAAGTTAAATCTGTGTTACTGTAAGTGTAAGAACATAACAAAAATATTACATTTTTACCTGGATCATGGTGTAAATAAAATGACTGAACAGTAACTACGTTCGTATTACCGTCCGACTTACCCTGGATAGACATCCGAAGTGTTGATATACATTTTTAAATCGAGATCCGTGATAGGTTGACCTTTGTGGTGAACATTGATTGTTGCATTTTTCGAAATCAATTGTTCATCAAAACGGGATTCAAACTGAATGGTGATAGTCTTCTGGTTTTCTAATTCCATGCAATGGGTCGCTCTTAGTTCGATCTCCAAATGGATCATATTCGCATCTCGTGTTTCGTCTTCACCTAAATCATCAGGAGAAAAGAAAATTTTCTACAGGGCACTGAAGCCTATTCCATGATCAAGTAGGGAAAACGAGAGATAAGAATTCACATGTAGATGAGCAATTGACAAATGAGCAAGCTTATACTTTTGTCCCACTTTTACAGTGCAAAACTCACCAATGACCGAATCAGGAAATTAAATATCCTTCTGTGACAAATATCTGACTGGCTCACCAATTGGCCGTGTATTTTTATCGGTAAATATAAGTGCAATGTGGAATGGAAAAGCACGCATTTAGGCAGCTCTTTGACGCCCAAGATCGAAAGACAGCTTATCTGCTGTCTAACTCACTGATGTGCACCAATAATAAATACCATCAAAGAAGAACTCCGTACGGCGCGGAATACATTCCTAGTGGATAACCTGGACATTTATTTGACCGGATGGTTTAGAACGAGAGGGAAACTCCAGGGAAGATAATGGTGAAGATAGAGCAAGTGAACATCTCTCTACCATTTATAAGTGACACACTGGCAGGTACTGTGCAAAAAAGATAGTTCATCCTGCCAGACTGCGTGTTCATTCTCAGCGGTGTGTTTGCGGTTGCAAGTCAATGAGCCTGACTCGGCAGTCTCATTGTTTGTGTATTCCTGCATATGCTTTTGTGAAACAATACATTTTGCGGTCTCACGACCAGACGCCTGGCTGAACACATTCGCGAATAACATCCAACGCCATTACGGTTTGGAACTGATATTTCAACTACGAGAGCATTCTTTTCATACCTAGCTGAGTCTAACCAAACGGTGAGTGTAACGGCACTGTCCACCTCCTGGACAAGGTTTGTGGTGAGCTGTGCAGAACGGCGAGGTACAATATTTTGGAATTCGTCTTCACACACACCCCCCCTACATGAACAAAGTCTATCGTGGCCCACTCACCACTCACGGCAGGTCGTAAATTGTCTGAAAGCTAACACAATAAATGAGTGATAATAGGCCCACCTCCGATCTCTCGATAAACCTCTTCTGAAAAAGGTGTGAATAAAAAACGCTGTCTTGCACATTATGTTGATTGAGAAACACTGAAACAGAGCTAGTTTTCCGGTGTTTTTTTCCCAGTGTAGTCGTATTCATCAATTACGTGTTCATCTGTGTGCGATGTACTAAGACCAAACAAATCATTTGTATAGTCTAGTGAAAAATTATTGACAGAACATAAACACAGAAATTGACAATTCCTTTGAAATAGAACGTTTTCTCACCAGCGGATCTGATATTTGTAAAATTAATTTGCACTCGATTATGTTGGACTTTGTTAAACTCAGTGATATTTGAGATGCTTGTATGGCCAATTCCAATTTGTTTTCCGTTGCTCCGACGGAGCACTTTTAAAGTGCACTGCGGCTTATCGGATTCCTCGGATTTTGGGCAGATTATCAACAATGACGAATTATCGATCGCACGGCCTTTCGGAATGTAGATTTCGAGTTGAACAGATTTCGGTCTGTTCATTTCAACCTCCCCAATGTGCTCCGGGATATCTACTGTTATCTGAAAGTGAAAAACGTCGGAAACTGTAATGTTTGTTTTGCAAAAGTGTACAGAATGTGGACAGATCCCGTGATTTTCCCGGAGAACGAATTTGCGAAGGAACATTGTGATTATATTTGTTAAGTCGAAGAACGGAAGCATTGAGTGCATATCTCAAACGGAGTATGCTGTCGGCGAAAGACAGCCGGGCCTCGTTACCAGTGAGCACGTTAGAGTCTGCCCAAAGTCCAGGTCAAGGTTTGAGTGAACGGGATCTCACACGACTGGACAATGGATCCATGAGACAAGAAAGAATTCAGCTTAAGTGTTGGCTGGCCATACTAATAATCAACCACTTGGGGAAACACTGACCAATGCCAGTTTGGACCAGTTAGATTGTCGCGCGACCACTGGTGATGGTGACTCTCACATTCTGTGTTATCTGTCTGTTTTGTATTAATAATAATATATTGTTCGAAGGCGGAATAGTATTGAGACAAGAATTAGTGGACGGCCGCCTAACACGACATCCACCACACAGAGCTAATTTTTCATTTGAATGTCCAAGACAGGATTTCTCTGTGACTTAACCAGTGTCGCTCGGTAGAATTACCGGGCGTACCTGGTTATAGAAGGTGGGTAGCTTTCACTAACCAGTTCGAACCGCGCCGAGGACAACACCATTGTAATATTTTTTCGTATTTGATGTGTATAAAAACGACGAATGTAACCGTCATAATTACAAATGGAGGTTGAACTTGGGGGATTTCCCTTAGGTTGTGCTATGGGCATATCGAAAGTCACCAGCAACCGACAGAAGCTAATATCCAACAAGTAAAACTGTACCGTGGATTTCACAGTGCATGTTAACAAGCGTGCTTTCTTTTTGTAGGCATTGCAGTCACCTCTCATCCGAAATAACCTGACTGAAACGACGGATCGAAGATTTCAGGTGTATGGACGGTGCCATGAATGCCAATATGTTGATGCTCGAAAAAGTCACAAATTTTTGTTGACCTCAAATGAACCCTCCATTACCGATGAAACACAGAGCCATGCCTCACACAGTCCCTCACAGTAAACGTGCAGACACATACATATAAGTATACACAAGCATTGTTTGCTACTCAATGAATTTAAATTATTATTATCCCATTTGAACCGATTTTGAGGAAGGTTGCTGGCGAGAACCTCAATCACCGACATTTCCTGCAACACGAAGAAATTTCTTTTGCATATATCATTTCAGACATTTACGTATATAGTATTGGGCAAAGGAGAGTGTATGTGCAGTTATAGATAGGAGTGACTGAGTAAGTGAACAACAAATCTGATAACTTGACAACATGCTTCAATTTGATCAAACTTGTCCGTTGTGTGAACGGCAGTAAGTGTGAAATGTGTAACCACATGACTATATCTCTCGGACCTACGTTTTGCTCAACTCAACCACTTTATCATCAGGTGGAAATTGAAACTCATTTCGAAAGTTTGATGAGCCACTTGTATGACCTGGTACCACCATCAGTTGACGGCCTGAAAACATCACTTGTTTATGAATGTTAAAAGTATCATGCCAGTAAACCTTCTTTTATTGGAATATTTACCAAGCAACATCGAGAAGCAATCGAAGAATTATTGAACAATCAGGATTTACTACTGTCATAAAGAGATAGAGGCGCGGGATTGGTTGGACTATACCGAGGCGGCTAGGACGGAAAATTGCTTACTGTTTTATCTATTGAGAGCAAATTCACTTACAATCCGAGTGAGAAAGACAAAACACAAGAAGCCGAGGCAAAGTTGACAGAGATCCTGAAACAGCTTAAGTCAGACAACGCCATTTCCAAATCGCTCTACGACAAGCTGGTGCACTGCGGCTCGCAACCACGTAGACTCTACTGATCAATTAAAGGGCAAAAACCAAGTGTACCCCTAAAACCGGCGACTGGCATGAGCACATCAGCCTATTACGCCACAATTCAGTGGATTGCATAAATTCTTGAATATTTGCGCAAATCACTGGCAAGGTACAGTGCGAAAGATTCTTTCTCTTTTGTGTATATGATAAAACTTCGGGATCTGTTTGAACAGACGATACCTTCCCTAGATGTGGAATCTTTATTCACAAGCGTTCCATTGATCGAGATTGTAGATTTCATTTGTCAATACCTGACCGACATGGACATCAAACTCAACGTTCCCGTGATCAAGATAAAATAAATAATCCTTAGATGTAAATGAAATGTGAACTTTCCGTACAGTGGAAAATACTGCAGCCAGAAGGATGTGGTAGCAATGGGATCACTGCTTGAACCCCTTCTGGCAGATATATTCATTGCCAAACTCGAAAGTGGACCACTACACAGCACCATCGACAGTCCATACATGCATATCAGATACATGGACGACACTTTCACAATTTGTGACTCAGCAAAAGATATTACCAAACTACTGAAGACATGCTACTATGCCCATGCAATGACCCCATTTACAATGGAGATAGAGAAGGACAATTTTCTCACTATTTTTGATGTAGAATAATGTAGAATGGAGGACGGTCATATTGAAAAGAGGGTGTATCGGAAAAGCAAATGTTTGGGGCAATACACACACTTCCTAATTTTTGTCCCCCTAAGGTACCAAAGTAGCCTAATGAGCTTTCCAGTCTACGGAGCAAGCAACATCTGTAGTCCTGATACAACTGCCCAAGAATTCGGACATAAACGTGACACACAAATAGAAAATGGATATCCAGATCCGTTTATTCGTCCACATTTGGGGGAGAGGAGACACAAAACAAGTATGAAAACGGCCAGAAAAAAAAGGATGTCATCCTAACTCTCCGTTCGAGGATAATAAGACATTGAAAATAATGTAGCTACACTGCACATGTCCGAATCTTAACAAATAAGAAGCCTTTCATAGTTCGGCAATCCAAGGACAGATTATCTCATCAATCTCTATGTTTTATTCTTTATCAGTTAACGTGATCTCGTAGTGCACAGTATATTGGACATACGACGAAACTCCTGTTTAGGAAGATATCAGAAAACTTCACGGCTTCTTTACTCAAAGGAACACTTTGGTATTTCACTAGAGCAATCTTTCAACATATGATGGATAGTGGAGATCAAATCGACATAGTGACAGCTTTCAAACCAGTCCTGACAACTCCCAGAGTTCACAAGAAAGGATTATGCAGGCGATTGCTGATGAGATCAGAAGCCACAACAATTCGAATATTGACGCGCGAATTGTGCAAGCAACGTAACCTCGTGCAACAGTTGTTGTTGTCAAGACCGTAACCAGTGATTCTATCATGGTTCCCATATACAGATTCCACCGATCCCATCACTTCTTTTTTACACACCTTTTTTCACGTCTTTTCACGTCAGGAAGCTGCATATTTCACAATTACTGCCGTTAAAATAACGGACGAAATTCATCAAGTTAAAGCATGTTGTCAAGTTACCAGATTTGTTGATCACTTACTCGCTCACTCCTATCTATAGCTGAAAATATACTCTCTATTGCCCAATACTATATGTTTATTGCCTGAAGTGATATATGGAAAAGAAATTTTTTCGTGTTACAAACTCTTTCGTGAACCAGTGTGCCTATTCTACGAGTTCCGACAACACCGATACCGAACTTCGAAAGCTTCATTATTCATCTTACTCGCAATCACTTGCGGGTGGTGTGTGTGACTGATGGTATATTACTCGACTGACTGACCATTGGACTCAGTATTTCACGCATAAACCTCAGGTCATCCGACCAACCGTGCTTTTGAAAGCACTAGACTTACGTCAGAGCCATTGTTAGAGCTGATCAGTGGTGCATATCCTCCACCTAATCTAGGGTATAAACCATGGTCTTTTCACTTGGAATGCTCCTCTTTGGGCTGATTCAGATCACCGAGTTAAGTTCGTTCAGATGCCATCCTCAATGACAGCCAGGAATGCCTGACCGTCGGTCAAACAAAGGGTCATGAATCCCACACACTACCCGGAATGATTGGAATATATATATATATATATATATATATATATATATACTAAGGACGAAACAGTTTTAAATGTGGGCACAATGACCCATCCTGTGGAGAAGTCCTGTTTTGGTCAGAGGCATTCACTTGGAGTTACCGCGATGATGGCGGAATGTAAAACAGGTTCATACAAAATGATTTATTGTATTCATTGGCTTTTTTTTCGTGGATTCGAATGGCACGGTGCAGGAGAATAATCACCATTAGGATTTATTGAACTTTTCGGAAGTGACTACTCATCGATCAGTTGTGCATTCAATGTCTCTCATTTTCACCTACCACTTTAAGGGAAAACGTACTTTTTCCGATGATCGTCTTTCTCTTTTGAGCAGGACTTCTTCTGAGGCGTTTCTTATCCAGTATCGAAGGCGAGAATTCTCGATTGTTGCATGTTGACTGGACATTTCGCAGTCAACGAATGGGCGCTTTTGTTCATCGTTAACAGAAATGACCTCTGAAACGTCAATCTACACAGGCAAGGAAACAAGGACGAATGTACGGATTCAGCACATAATAAATCGGTTGAAAGTGGCTGTACAAGACTTTTCATGTTCAAGTAACTATAGCTCAATTTGTTTGTACCCAGAAAAGACTAAACTGACATTGCATTTCGAGCATCTATTCACGTTTCCGGCCTACAACCAGCTCAAATCACGGGTAGGAAACGTTGCTCAGTACGATACTGCAAATAAGGTTTGTGCATGTTAATCTTTTCGAACAATAGTATCAGTTCGGTTGGTAGCCTGACCTGTTCTCATTTGCAAACCATTCATCTAACAGGAATGTTAGGCGGTAGAGAAACGTGGAATGTCTTTTCATTATCGAAGAAACTTGTAATCGTCGTTAGCCAAATGCCCTCATATTTATCCCTGGTACCATTTTCCAGCAAAAATAGAACAAACCCGATGACCAATAATTTTTCGTTCAAATATAAATGGATATACAGTAGTCTCCGTGAGATTGCCACTCTCCTGAATGAGATAAACTCTCTTCAAGAAAAGGTTTTCTGCAGTTCACTTCCACCATGTAATATCAAAATCACAAACGAACAGAAAAGACTTTCATTAAGAACTTCTCCCTGAAGAAGAAACATTTCTGACTTAGATATGATGATTTCCTTTCTTGATCACAATTGGACCTGAAGATATGGTATCGGTTTTCTTGTCCGTTACCACATTTGACCAACTGGAAGTTTAAGTGATTCTTCATTCCAAGTCTCACAGTTCGGTTGGCGGCTGTGGCTAACGTTTCAGTGGGCTCTGAGGCCATGAACGGTGCCTCAGCCACCCAATTCGTGCGCGCTCGTGCAACAGAATAGTTCAGAATCACTAGGCCGCTGGGTTTGATGACAAGACGTTTCATGTTCAAATTACTATAGTTCAATTTGTTTATACCCAGAAAGGGCTAAACTGAAGTTTGATAGCCTGACCTGTTCTCATTTGCAAACCATTCATGTGTCAGGAATGTTAGGCGGTAGACCAAGGTTCATATGGGTCACTCAGCAATAGTGTTTAATTTATTCGGTTATTTCGTAAGTCTGTGTGGGAGCATTTGTGTCTCGTGCAAAGACACTGACATTGTTCACCTGTCAATTTGACCCAGACACTGATGTGATGAACAGCAATCACGATGCTAGTAAGCCGGGTTTGTGAATAGTTTTGATGAATTTAGAGATCATTTATCGCAACATGACGAGTCGAGCAGCGCATTCAATGTTAACCACAAAATACTATTGCTTTGTAGCCTGCCCAACGGAAGATTTGGGCAAGTGAGTCAAAGATATCCTAGCATGAAGAATGCAACAGATAGGTTGATAGAGACGTTGTGCTGAACTGCATCCGATGGGACATGCAAACCGTTACCCACTGACAAAGGAGACATTTTTGAGATAACTCGAATCTCGACCGTGAATCAGAATTAATAGGAAGCAATAGTAGCAAGGGTTGGCTGAAAATCCGAAGAAGTGCAATGGCTTCTGAGAAACAAAAATATTTTTCATTGCTGAGTAATTACAATGGCCTTCGGAGATATATTAGCAATAAATTGTTATCATTCTACTTGTAGCGTCTAATTTGTATATGGTATGGTGTGGCTCGATTAAGACGACGACGCATTTTCACCTAGGCAATCGTATCTATATTTTTGTAAAAAAACCAAACGTTCTAATAATCATCAGCATCATCATCACAATCGCACTGCATTAAACTTCAGCGCGAGCCAAACTGACAACTGCCTTTCTCATCATGTTCCACATATAAATAGAAAGAATAATTAAATAAAACATGGAAAACGATTGGAACTACACGAGTGGCAAAAGGCAATAAAGTCCCAGCAGCCAACACACGGAATACACAGTCTAACTGGACAAACGCACATTGATCAATCATTCTAATTTGACAGAAAATGACAACACGATCGTCACATCTCTCGGTTCACTGCCATATTATTCAGTGTCTCCAGCCAGCTGGCTGAGGAATAATTTGGACCCCAATCACGATCACCTGATACACCTACCGTTTCCTAAGTTCGATGTACATTTCCACATTCCCTACTGTCATATCATCCGCTGACTTCCACGTGGCTTACTTTTGTCCATAGGAGGAAAGCTGAGATAGAATATCCTCTGAACGATTAACCAACACTCGATTCCTGACCTCAGCATTGCTCACCCGGTCATTCCATCCAATCTTACTGATACTACGCAAACTACGATGGGAAAAATCGTCAAAGCGACGGAAATCTTCCGCACACAAACTCCATGCTTCGCAACAACACAATAGAACTGGGCGCACAACAGCACAATACACACAAAATTTCAACTTCAGCGAAATATCAGGTCGGCTTTACAAGTGCTTTGGTCCAGCGTACGCTGCTCGAGCTTTTGTTATAAGCGTGCAACCTCAACTGCCGTGCTCCCATCCGTCGTCACTCTGATACCCAGGTAATTGGAGCTGTCAAAACTGCCAGCACCTCCCCTTCGAGCATCAAGCTCGGAAGGGTTAACCTCCAGTCTTGCAACACTACTTTACACTTTGAACGTGAAAAGTCCATGCCTAATATAGCAGGTTCACTTGCGAGTCTATCTTATGCTCGTTGTGCATATTTCGTACACTCTAACGACGACAAAAGGTCATCCGCGAAGTCTAGGTCACTTGGCTCTTCACCGTTTGCTAGTTAGATGCTCACATCCTGAAAATCTCACAAAGCATTCTGCATTATCTCGTTCATGACGAAGTTGAACAGAAAGGGAGAAATGGGACATCCTTGTGTAACACCACGCCCACGTGATCAGAATTATGAGAACTCAATGATCTCAGTTTATTCACGAACTTCTGTGGAATACATTTTTAGTGAAACGCACTGAGGAGCGCTGTTCGGTTAACACAATAGAAGACGCCTTTCCAGTTCAGGAACACCATTATTGTTGATCTACGGTGTGTGATGCACGTCGAGTAATTGGCAAGAAGTAAAAATCTCGTCGATGCATCTTCAACCAGAATGGAATCCGGCCCGTTGCTCGCTCCCGTTCCTCTCGTGAGCTTGTCAGACGGTGCAGTAAAATTAGGGATAGTATCTTGGTGACTATCGGAGTAAGATTGATCCCGCGATGATTGCTACAACCAGTGTGTATTCTCTTCTTGAAGATAGGTACAATCATTGACTCGCCCGTTGCTAAAAAAACGCTCCTCGTTTCAAATGCCACACAGCAAGGTGGTTAGTGGTACTATCAGCACATCACCACCCATTTTGAAGGGGCTTCAGGGAGTTCGACGGGTCTGGCCGTTTTCCCACGTGTTTTAATCGAATGCGGGAGCATTATAGGCGAATAGAAAGGGCAACTAGAGGTGGTTGGGGATGGGTGACAGATGTTGAATAGAAGAAAGGGAACTTTGAGCAGCGTCCTACTTATCACTACCCACTCCGATGGATGCAATGGGCGTTGCAGTCTTGATTATCCTGGGCGCCAACCGAAGCAGTATGTAATTCTTTCATGGGAGGTGTTGGGCTGCGGCTGCTAGGGTGTCCAGTCACAAAGTAGAAGAACGATCAGGGGTTCTCACTCAAAGCCTTTAGTTCGAACAAAAACCAGTTCGCAATGCAGCGGGATGGCTTAGTGGAAGCCTGTCTGTGTGGATGAATAATTCTTCCACTGATTTCAGTGACTTAGCTGCCAGCTCAGATCGACCCTCAAACTGGAGCTCGAAGAGACTGGAATTCGTCTGGCATCTACCCATTGGTTTTTCAGGTATGATTGCATCTTCGGTTATTGAAGCAATCCTGCATAGGTGATCGGGTCATAGAGGCATGCACGTCATCGCACCACTTCAAGGTGCAATCTCATCATGATGGTGCTAATATACCATCCCAACCCTGTGTGAACCAGTAACGGCATAAATGCTGCTACTTCGACTCCATAAAAACGTTTTCGTAGTAAAAATTACGAATATGAGCTGTCAAATTGTAATTTCAGTCACATTTATATTGTGGAATGGTTGAAATGGTCAAAATACATATTTCTAGTCTACTTCGTGTCAGAAATTATACCCTCTGTGTGGCTACTTCCGTTTTGATCAACTCACCCCTCCGTAATGGGAAACCATTCTGCAAGAAACTGTTTGAGCGATCCAGAGTTATGCTTGCTGATAGGACGACAGCAGTCCGTATATGCACAAATGGTGTTGGTACTCAACTCGACTTCACTGTCAGGTTTTGGGGATCTCTTATAGCTAAGGAGATATTCTTATTGTGCAACGGTTTAGTATTTTAATTGTACACGAGCAATTCACAATTCACAATCGAATAATAAATTAAACACGGGTGATACAACTTGATCACAATAAGCGAGCAAGTACTCGCAGAATTACCACTAACAAAGTTGCTACAATGAGCCAGTGTACGTGTGTAGTTATTGCAGCGTTGGGATTGGCCCTTTTAGGTAATTATTCGGAATTCTTATTATGTAATTCATATATCAATGGTAACCACTTTTATCGGTTGAGGAAACCAAAATTCACAAACTAACTGCTACCGTCGTCATCAGTAGCCAAAATAATATTACGAAACACTCAGGGTGGTTGCCTTTTACTAGTAAAGACCATGTAACAAACAACATTTCGTGCATTCTATGGCAGTGCTGAATGATAACGGTAGTTCATCACGATGGTTTTATGAGCAGTTTTGTTCTACGGACATAAGAACACTGTTCGGAGACGAGGTAGTATCTTGATTAATTACTTGGACCCCATCTTTCACGGAAAATCCAGGTCATTCGTCCAGCTTTGAAATCAGAAACGCTATAATCGAGTTTTGCTCTTGTTAGAGCTCATCAGTGATGCATACAATACACCGAACCGAGGGCTTGCACCCGGGTCTTTTCACTTCGAACACGTGGTCGTTGACACTGATCTACCCCGCTCCGGTCCGGCTTGATCCTGAACAATAAAATTATTGTGAGACGGTAATAAATATGAAAAAAGGAAGAGCGCAAATGGATACGGTGTCGCAGTCCTGCAGAGAAGACCTGACTTGGTGGAAGGCATTCACTTGACGTTAGCTGGACAATGCCTGTATCTTCCTTGGAAGCTCTCGGGCATTCCTGGCTGTCGTAGGAGATGACATATGAAAAAACTTAACTCGGTGACTTGGATCTGCGCGAAGATGAGCAGGGTGGTAGAGTAGTAACACACACGTCTTCCAGGCAAATAGACCATGGTCTGTACCCTGGATTAGGTGGAGTGTATGCACCACTGATGAGTTCTAACTGGCTCTGACTTGAGTCTGGTACTTCCGAAAGTAGGGTTGGTCGGATGACCTGAGGTTTTGCACGTGAAATGTGAAGTCCAAAGAACAGTTAGCAAAGTTTTCTGTCAAGCCCAGAACCAGATACTTTTGTACACGAGTTCAATAGATTTACTAAATTTTTAAAGCAATACTCATTTTTACATCAAAATTCAAGACGAATCTACTTTTCTGATCTCGTCTTTTTTTGTGTCAACTCACCCAGCTATTTTCATCGCCTGTGGCGCACAAATCTCCTAAATCGATATTTGTCATTTTGCGTTCGTCAGAAAATAACCTGAAATTGATGTACCAGAAAACGTCATAAGAAAACGTATTCATTCAGGTACCTAACGAAACCATGGTAATTTCGCCCAGAAATCGCACATCACAAATATGCTAGTTTGTAGTTTTGTATCTTTCTTAGGTTTTCAGTACTTTAGGCAGGTAAAACGCAAGTATCTCCTCAAATGCTTTATCTGACTATGGCGTCAGATGGGTGCAAAACCCAATCGATAACTGCACAAACGTATGAAGGAAACAAAAGCGTCACAAGAATTCACAAATATACCAAAAATAATATTTCAGCGTCACATTTTACACAACATGGAGGTGAATTCAGAATGGGAAATATAATCCCTAACAGACGTCTGATCTGGTAACCGCAAAACGACTGGGTCCCCGATACAATACTGGGACTGTCGACGGCGAGCAAAAGATGAAGCCAGTTCACCCACTAGCTTAAGCTAGAATGCAGGTTATTGAGCAAACAGAAAAAAATATTCAGCACTTCATTAGCCACTTGATAAAAGTGGTTTGAAGAGTATCGATCACAGCAGTTTATTTGATTTCCTCAGGGCGGAGCGGACTATCTCGAATATCGACGGAGAAACACACAGCCATTCAATGAGAAGAATTAAATTGTGTTTTAGTAATGTTTGAATGCTTTAGAAGGTACAACTTGAAACACAGAATAAATTAGTGTGCCAGAATTCTTTGAGTGAAAAGTGATGTTCAGAGAATGTATTCCGTCCTAGTCATTGCCTTCATACTGACGAAACAGAATGACGTGTGTGATGAAGTAACATAATGGAAAGCAGTTCTCCAAACAACGTTCTTTATCAGTCAATCTCACTCGAACTTAGTTCCAAATAACACGAGCGTTTGAAACTCACGTCGGTCTAATTAGGATGTTCGGGCATCTCATACCAGATCCGATCTCTCCAATCGTTGCATTTGCCAGCTGAGCTCCGTTCGACACTGTACACTTCAAGTTTGTTCGCACAACACATCCAAAATGACGCAGTTGGATTCGGTACAATAAATTGTTGGCATATATGTTACCAGGACTTATGTTGAAACTCTTGTCCAAGTGGGTATCCGGTGTTCGAAATTCGAAGTGGCACATCTGTTTTTGGTCAATTGGGGGTCACCACAACAGCTTATTTACAGGTAATTTCGTTAAGAATTTTCATGAAATTTCTACACATCTACAGTTTTGTTTGTTTTATATGAGGCCCACTTCGTATCTACCTGATTGTTAGCAGATATGAATGCAATGTTTGATTTGGTAACAACATATGTTATTTTACAAAGCTATTCGGAGGTCAAGGGCCTGGGATACAAATATATGGGTCACGAGGTAACTAGCTCATCCGACAGTCTAGTTTAAGCATAAATAGCGATTGTCTGTGAAATCCTATGAAAGTATGTACATTTCGGATTGTTTACTGAAATTCCAAAGACATATGTAATCAAAGAACAGTCATTTTGCTAAAAGGAAGGACCCACTGGTTCATCTCAGGTTAGTTTCAGAACAACAAATTAGAAGTTGCACAATTTGAGTGTGAATGGACATTCTGGACAATTTACTATTGATCGATCTGAACTGTATGGAATTGGTGTTCGTCACACTTAGTCAACGAAATACAGGGCGATATGATTGGCAACTGAACAGTTTGTCACTCCTCTCGTCTTCGCTGAACTAGTTTATTGATGTCATTGGTGTACCCTACCACGATCTATGCGTCAAGTCACATTTACGTGCAATATTTCAAAGCTTTTCCATTACTCATCACATATAAAACTTACGATATTATGTATGATCAATTCATCACAGGTTTTCATGTGTTTGATGTTTGTCAGAATTAGATAAAGTATCGTTTAGTAAACACATAAACTGGGAGTTCAATTGAATCATTTGTTGATTCTCATCGAGCAATGCACGAATGATGACCTCATAATTGCCTCATCCATTTCAATTGAGTAAATAGGGGTAGGGTTGTAACTAAAAAACAGTTCCAGAAAAATCATAGTAAGTCATATTTAGGGTGGACCGAAACTTTTTCTACTCACGTTATCTTGTTTATGCCCCGCCTCTGCGGTTACAATCAACGTTTGAAAATTAAATACTTAATAAAAAGTGTTTGATTGAATATCATGGATCATAGTTGAACGAAGAAAAGTCAGTTGAATATCAACCGCCGAACACTTTTGTTCATAAATCTAAGGGCGTGTTCAATTGAATCCCATTAACTTCACTCCACAACTGCCAACATGGTTCACAGTATAATGGACCACGTAAAGACTGTAGGAAAAGTCAAACAGGATCTTTTTGGGGGAAAATGGATAAATTTTTATTCCGAAGAATTAGTGAACATTTGAAAACAACTGTCGTATTTAAAACATCTTTGGATATCTTTTGGCTCCTTACTGTGAAAAATCAACCATATGATGCAACTAATTACATAAAACGAATACACGCATGTATATAGAAATATAACAAAGCTTTGCTGTAAGATCCTATTGTTGAGATGATTCATACTGATGTAGTTAGAGTGAGGAAATCCCAAACCGATCCACTGAATTCAGTTTCTCCTATTTAGCAAGTGGTCTGTGGAAATCTCGGAGCTAAAAATGCATCCATGGTCACCGTCAATGACAGCTTGTTTTCAATCATACTTGCTAACAGTTGGCGAGGCACATGTACAGTGTCTTTCATCATGCTATGCAACATTAACCTTTTTGTCTAGTAAAAGGCAAATAAGCTTCTTTCATAAGTTCACTGTTTACTGCCTAGCAAAATTTCATTTTTCAACTTGATCACTAAACTTATCAGATTATTCACCATTTCAGGAATCAAACGCAGTTTCGTGTGTTTTCATGTCACTGATTTGACTACTCGTAACGGAAGGATAGATTTTAAGTGTGCATCAAATCACGCACACGTGGCAATAACTGTGAAACACGTAATCGATTAACTCACACTTTTCAGATTGAGTAAATTGACATTTGTCAACTTCCGGACTGCATCCCATGCGTGTGAGCCAACGAAACAGACCACATGCACGCGAACCACCGTTTCGGCCTCAAAGTGATTTGATCCATCCTCCAAGATAGCTTAGACAGTCAAAGCCATTGATATTGGCGGAAGCTTGGAGAACAATTCCAATGCTCCGGTTTTGGTATCAATCCTGAATGCGTTTTGATCAACCCCTTGATTCTCAAGTAGGTACTGGATTCTACTTGTAGGTTTCATCTCGTCAACTTGTAGACGGATAACAGGGATGAGACTGGGTATTTCATCTTCACAAATCGTCACATAGTATATGGGTTTTGTGAACAAAAGCGTCTCAACCACTAAAGATTTAAAATAGAACAAAGCAAGAGATTTTGGAAACGGAACATGACTAAGTTTAACATCAGCAAAGGACGACTTCTACTGTGCAGTATTTCAAAACATAGTATTGATGAAAGTGAAAATGGTCAGAATTGCACGTAATCTAAATATCACCCATCATTTGTAGTTTGGGTTTCAGCATTGCTCAGGAGAGTCAAATTGTTGCCCGAAAATAATGAAAAAGGGATGTTTAAATGGAATTATTCATGGTGATTAGCAAAATACTTCGAATAATACGATTAAACATACCCAACGGAGAGTACTGTAGAAACAGTAAAAGTGTTACTGCATGAAACATGATCGACAACTTTCAATGATGGCACCGTCAATGATGGGGACCCGCCCATTGGAGAAATTTATACAATGCCTACTGTGCGGTGGCAGTTTATGATTCGCCAAAATACGATTGGTTTAAAACTGAACAGCCAGTCCAAAATGTACAGATAATTGGTCAATCAAACGAGAGATAGTAAGCGATTGAAAAAATCTAAGCCGTAGCTACGAGCAATGAAAAACAAATTGTAAGAAGTGATACTAATGCGTATCAGTTTAGCTTGGGCATTACACACTGATTCCAATCTAGCTGCCAAATGACGATAACAAGTAGGTATTGAAGGAGCTTTCCAAATAGATGCGAACTGACTGAGAAAACCCTTTTTCATATGGAAGTTAATTCTAGCCCAAAGCTATCAGCAATTTATAGCAATGAATGAAAGATGAATGGAATGAAAAAATTCCAATAAATTTTCACGATAGATGTTTCTCTTGAGATAAATTCTGATTACTAAATGAGACCCACCGTAAAATTGTCACAAACGTTCCAGCTATGATTCATATGGGTGTCCACATTCGTGCCACTATTACAGCTGTTTGGAATTGGCATACTTATGGGCCTAGTCAGGCAATCATTCCAAGTCAAATCAATTCATATGCCTTCAGTATGCACCTCGTGCGGTGAGTTTTCATCTGTCATATGAAATCAACATTTATTGAGTAAATGAAAAAATCAAGCAAGCCTTGCAGCCAGCTCAGTTATAGCTTGATCAGGCTTGTTAGGGAGTCTGACGAGACAGGAGACAACATAACATTTGTATGAGCCTAACGAGCAAGTAATTGCAACCAGGTGGGGTGGAATGATTCGGAACACGTCTGACAGGATCGCGGTGGGATAGGTGTCAGGCGTCAGCTAATGTTTTTTCGGACAGACTTGGCAAACACAGATATATTGTATTGCTGATTAGTGGGGGGAGGATATACGATTGATGTACCGCTGCACTAAGAAACAGTCGTCAGCAACGTGAAGTTAAAGTGGAAGCATATTTCGAAGACAGTGAGATTTCGAAAGTCGGCATGATAACAAGATACGTAGAGAATAAATGAAAACTTGTAGAACACTCAGTTTCAAAGTTGTGAAAGAAGAAGCCCTGCCACTTTAGCATGTGAATAAATTATGTTTACCGAAGCAATCATACAATCAAGCATTGGCAGAACATAAAAGGCCGCCCGCAGAAGGAATGTGGAGTAAATTCCCTCTTTCAGTATAGTTGAAGATGTCACTGTACTCTAAAAGAGCGCTATGTGAACTTTTTATTTACCGTTCTAGGGATGGCAAAATGCAATGGCATAAACAGCCATGGGCATTCACACTGAAGCGGAGATCCGGTCTGTACGGTAATTCCACTTGAAACAGAAAAATGGTGGTTTCACATGAAGGATTACATCCAAGGACTTTTGGTTCCAATACGAGTCCGGTATGCTTTCAGTTTATGGTAGATATATGTCAGGGATAAAATTTAAATTCTCTTTTTAATCTTAGAAATGTTAGCAGGACATTTCCGGAAATAGTCTACATTTCATTCGCGCATGTAATGAACATATTCCGGTAGCTCTGGCTCAGATCAGCTTCAATCATCCTTAAATAATGGTTGGCAGTTTGATTCCGGATCTCGGTATTGCACTTTTGGATGAACAATCTAAATGAATTTCCCATTATGTTATAGTCATACTGCCAATAATAAATATGGTAGAGTTGTTTCATGGTCTATTCCGTCGTATTCAGTAGTGTGATGTATGTCCTAGTGGTCAGTGACTAATGAGGTTTGTCCAGTTAATAAAATCAAAACATGTAATGATTACTCTTGAAACAGTGTTTTTTGCATCATTGTATATTTGTTTGCGTCATCCACTTTCAACTGGCCGTAGTACCGTAGCTTCGATGATGGCGCATCTTCTCGATAGGTAGAAGGTTGTCGTTTCGGTCCTAGCTGATGGCGTGGCACTTTTAGAGGTACCTAACGCAATTGTGACAAGCTGGGGTCCGTGCTCCTACTGGCGGTAATATATTCTTAGAGTAAATATATCACACAGATCAGATGGGAATAATTAAAAAAACTAACTAGTTACAGCTGTTACTAAATATTTCAAGAATGACTGCAAGTCACTTTTAAAAAATGGTCAGATATGCTCTTCCCGTAGCGCTTCTTATATATTTAGTTAACAGTAAGTACAGATGGGAGCCATTCCCATCCCAGAAACCTGGCCATACAAATAAAATGGAAGTAGAAGTTTTCAGCCTCGTCGGTTCATTGCTGTCGGTTTGACCAAAAATATAGTTCTAATGCCATACCAGGAATTACCAATTGATATTCAAGTTAGTGAAAACATTGTTTTTAATATACATAGAAAACACGAATAGAGAACAAGCTCGTTTTCGGTACCATCATCCTCGTGGCTAATACAACTACATTTATAGGTTAGAAGTGCATAAGTTGTGAACTATGTCTGTGTTCTAAAGTGTGATCTGACAGACATCAAAATTGGTGTCTCGTAGTTAGGAAAGATATGAGGGGAATGCTGTTGTTTCGTGGTTCGCAAAGAACCCGTGGAAGGATGGACATGGCTTCTAGGGAATATGCATTTCAGGGCTTCAACCAAAGGGTCAAAGTCTAGTTCACACCGAATTCCAGGGTCTGTCTTGGATCGCGGTAATGGCAGTTTGAGTGCCTTAACAAAGCGTTTCTGAGAAAAAAACAATGTACTGAATAATCTGATCGCTGTAGTTTTTGCCCTTGCTAGATGTTGTTTTCGAGCTGCTTCCGGCGCGTTCGTGGGGACTCTGTAGACTATTTTGAACGCGTCGTCGTCTGTGTAATGTACAATGTTTGCAAGATGCGCCACAATTGCACTGGCGATGAATTTCCTGTTTCCCGCAGTTAGTCAAGTTGGTTTGTGCCCTTTGATCCTTTGTGATAGTTGCCGTGTCGTTCTGCATACATAGCTTGCCGAACATGAGCAAACAAACGAATAGGTTATCATGGATGTGATGAGAACAGGTAACTTGTCTCCCAGGTTCGATGTGATCAGTGGTCGACTGGTGAAGCGGGCACGTAGTGTGAGAGCGAGAAATGTGCGAGTGATTGCTTTTTCCAGACGTCTTATTAGTAAATCCTTTGGAAGAGAGTTGAATGCATGACTCTTTCTTCTTGATGGTCACTCAAACTTGTCCCGCTGCTCCTTCCGCCATGTTCTTCCGGATGATGCGCTCGGGGTATTCGTTATCAAGAAGCGTTTGCCTTACCATGTCTAATTCTTCATTCACCGCCTTATCCATGCAAATCATTCGCACACGGACTGAGACTATGCGAATGAGGTTTCCTTCACGCCCAATAGGTCAAAAGCTGGTGACAAACTCACAAAATCGCACAGGTGTGATTTTGAACTCCGTCTTGTGAGATCTCTTGACAAAAGTGAATGAAACTACAGTTGAGCTTGAAGTGATGCTTTTTGACCATTTGATATGTGATGAAGTAGAAACTGAATATGCACTTTTCGGACGGAATTAGGCATTCGCTTAAGTTGACTGGGAGCTTTGCAGTAATAACTTAGCATGCATATGTGTTAAAGCCGAAAACGTATAAATGCCTATAGTTGTTCATCGATGCAATCACACTCACAAGTGATTTGTCGGTCGAAATCATAAACTTTCAACAAAACCAGTAGTGTCATTTAGAGAATTCACAAAGCAATTGATAAAGCCTAAGGTTTGTGATTTTCCACCCCTCCCCCCATAGTGCTCGTTTTACCTAATAGTTCAATAATTTGTAGCAAATTACCCGTCAACGACGAACGATGCTTTATTGATTTGGTAGGATTGATCAAGATGGCTTGCTAATAAATTGATTGTGCTTAGCGTGGGTTCTGTCTGAGCACCGTGATTGGTCGCATTAGCCCGTTTTGCACTTTGTATTAAACAGACTGGGCTGTGTGTGTCATTGAGCTCACTTTTTGATTAATCGTGCATATGGCAATATCCACACACCGTTGCATAATAACGTCTCAGTGTTATCTGTTATTTTTCAGTCCTTCGTGGGTCACGAATTTTGTTCCGCCATGAAACTTGTGGCTATTTTATGGGGAATTGTTTGCTTTATCAGTTTTAGTAGGACAGAAAATGCAAGTGACGTAGGTGAGTTCAATTTCGTGTATCAAACACACACAACTTTACTTCAAACTATATTGCCTACTTACAGAGGTTTTTCAAGGCAATGTACTCGGTGAGTTGACGAACACCTGATTTCTTGTTGTTTGAATCCGTCTCTCGTACTCAGTCATCTCCTACTTGGTGTCTAGTTTTGTATCCGTTATGATAAGGAAGTCGCTGCATTTCTTGTTATTTTACGACCTAGTGCACGAAATGAAGTTTTCCATACCGAAATGCGGAACCGTCAGTCAAGCACTATACAAGATCATCTAGCTCCTAAATAATGTACCCGTTTGCGAAGTGGTAGGTGGCAACGACCTGAATGTTTGAGCTATAATGTATCTGTATATATTGCCCTGTACAATCTATCTACGCACATTCTATCTATCAGATTGATCAGATGGTTTCGTATATGGATTTTGAATGGAGCTACACTTACATTGGATGTTCTGAACAATCACCGTTTGCTCGGAGTGGATTATTCCATATTCATTTCTTCGTAAAGCGCAAAGATACAAATGTTGATGCCAGTTGTTTGAATTATTCTGCAAAAACGTTCAATCAAATAATTAAAAAGAAAATGAAAATACAAAGGACGATAGACTCGGAAGCCTTTGACGTCAAAAGTAATGAAGTTAAGATTACTTCACAAGTGTTTATTACTGCTGATTTCAGAAATTATCGAACAAACCCACGTCTTAGATAAAAGCATTATGTTCTTCTACATGATTGATATGCTGTAGTAGATTATATTTGACATTGTGTTACTAAAAAGTGGGAATTGGTATGCGCTTACTGACAATGTTCGAGTGAATTTTGGGTAATTGCTGCAACATTTTTATCCCCAGTGGCTGTAATACAACGTGATGCAATCAGTAGGTATAGCACTTTACGGAACCCACAGGAAAGTGACGCGGAAAACGTTATTGTGTATGCATATTTTCAGGATCACAGTTTCTCTACCTGCACGCGACTTTATAAAAGACTTTCTTTATTAATGAGAATTTTCAAGCACATTCTTTACACACATTTTGATTCATTTTACTTTGCTATATCTTTTGGTCAAATCTGATAACGACCATTTGTTATATGCATTGTTATTTTCGATTCTGATGCACAGTTATCAGGCAAGCTTTTAAGTATTCCGAATCGGAATTGGTGGAAATCAAAAGCCTCTCAGAGGAAAGCCGTATTTCACGTAAATACCAAACACGATTAGGGGTAAGTGATTGAGATATTGCTCCAATTACATGTTGATTAAAGATGCAATGCAATCAGTTTTCAGAGGAAATAATCTACACTGCGCTTCAAATTAAGCGAACTTGCTTTGAAACAACACAAACACAGTCATTGACAATTTCATTTTGGCGAAGATGTCTCCTTTGTTAGAGTTAAACTTCTTTAAATAACTCAGAATCCGGTTTGTCACTTCGATAGTTTTCTGTAAATACTATCTGAATAATTTTTGATCGGATATTCTATAAACTTCTTTTCATATTCGTCTTGATATTAGCACAGAGGTAGACTACTTATCCTAAGCTCGAAGAAATCATTATTCAGTAGCGGTGATTATGTTTAGGTGGACTAACTGATAATGACTGGCATTTGACTGATAAGTGATCAATGATACTAAAATTGAGCCAAAGTAAGATCACATCGAAAAATTAGAAGAACCGTTATGTTATTGGTCACTAAAGTGCAGTTTTTTGGATTATACTCCACATTCACAGCTGGAGCGTTGCTTGAAGAGGGAACAACGTGAACTGATGAACGACAGTCGCGTGTACACATACTTTTGGGGGGGAGGAATAACTGGGAACGTTATTTACGGACACCTGTGGACCCATGGATCTGCGCATCAAACAAGCACGCCACGACTGAGAAGCTTTTTCGTGAGCTGTATCAACACCACCAACTTGACCATAGTTCAAAGTGAATTGGAACATTTTAGTGCTCATGCGAATTCATATCACGCTTTCATACACGAATTGACTTACTCCGATATTATCAAAGTATGGCGCGACCGTCTTGTTAGTTAGTCATGATAAAGAATTCACAATAATATTTAAGCAATTTGTTCATTGTTAGGCATGAGTAGTAAAGCAAAATATTGGTTTGAGGACGCATGATATCCATCGCTGAATAGTGACAATCACAAATGACCTAACAGGGACGAATCTTCATATTACTGTAACAGCTGGCGAAAGGTAATCGAAAGTTTTAGGCCAACAGATAGCTTTAGCCCGTGGTGGTGAAGTTGATTACCGCGTTTCTCTACCGTCTCGAAGGTTAGAAGTTCCAAGTTCCACCGAAAGTCAACTTGGTGGTAGAGGGTGATGCACTCTGATCGGGCTCATTACTACACGTTTTTTGAGACCTTACGTGGTTCTGTAATTCAGATCTCTGATTCGGGTTGCCGGTTATCACTGACAGTAGTGGACCTTCGCGGCAATGACGTACACCCCTTATTCTGCACGAATACCAGCATTACGCACTATATCACTGATTTCCACTAGGGCTGGTCAGTTCAAATTTGGAATACTAGTGTTGATTAGGAGACAAGAACTGCAATCTTTGAACCACACATTATTCAAATCTATTTTAAAATTATTCACTGAGGATATCTTTTCGATATTTCTCGTTTAGTGTGAATGAAGTTGAATAGGAAAATGAATTTCTCACGCGATTCACTTTCTACCATGGATATCCAATATTTGGCCGAGAGAAGAATCTTGGAAATTGAGTGTCCAACAAGTGTCAGCCGTGAGCAAAATCCTGACCGTGTTTTAATTTGAAATTCGATTATACGTGCTGAACATTTATTCTGATACTTGGTTTGTTTTCACAGGTGACAACGAGATGCAAAACACAAATAAAACTCTAGCGAATCCTGGTTTGTCCTCACTGCTTGCAGATAATACTGCCTGTTAATTCATTCAAAATTCACTCTTTGAAGCATCACATTCTGTTTTATCTCGAAGTGAAATGCAATGCAACATACATTGTGTTCACCAGCACGGATCAGTGACATCTACGTACAATGGATCTCTTGATCATTTTAGGTCAAGAAGTCACGATCCCATGTACGGGTGAGTACAACAATACAACCCATATCCCCATCTATTTCACAGAGGGTATGCCAGATATTTAAGCTTTATTCCTTTTACAAAGTGTATCGATGAAAATGCTTCAACAAATCAATCCAATGCTTGATCCAAGTGGATTGTACATTCAACAGGCGCAAACAGAATATGAAACCGTCTTTCCTGTGCTAATGATACCATTATTGGTTCATTAGATGACATTAATAATTTTTCCCCTTTTGAAGTTACACAGCCAACTGTGTCCATTTCGGAAATTACAACAATGGTTTCCCGTGGTGCAATTTGGAGTAGATCTTTTGGAATTATCGTGATCCTCCCTTTTGTTTTCTTTCTTATCCATGTTTTCTTCTTGTGATTTTCCAAGGCAAGATCCCTCGTTTCTCGCTGTATCCATCTATTCAACCATAAGGAATAGAAATGGCTTCCATTTGTTTAAATTTATGAACCGCATCAGCACCACGGTGAAATCACCCCGGAAAATGGGGGATTCAGTTACATTTCATCAGTTCAAGGTGGATGCTGGTGGTCGACCACAGAGCAACCAAAAAATGATACGCACAATCATTTGTACCGTTTGTTTGGCTCAAATGTCAGTGAAAATATAACATTAAACTCATAAGACGTCTATAAAGTCTTTGGTTGAAATTCAAATAAGGGTTTCCGTGGATTTTCTGGAAATCCGTATTTCCTATAGAGTGTTTCCAGGATTCTGTGTACCATGGCTTCTAAACCGTCATATTGCACGAAACTACGTTTTCTTAATTTTATGAGTTATTACGAAGCAAAGTATGCTATTGGTGGGAAGAGAACAAGGCCACTGATATGTAGTGGCAGAAAACGAATCATGGTTGAAAGGGTTCAAAGGTTATGTTGATGTCTACTTGATAGCCAATGAGCACAAATATTTCCATAGAATTTATTCGGTACGGATAGCAGAGGATTTTAATTTATTAGCCTTTATTTCTCCCTGTGATAACAACGACCAATGTATCATTTAGAATGGTGAAAAAGCTAGACAGCTGTTTTATCATTGTTTGCAATGATTATCAATGCCGATGACATTGCCCTGCTAGGCAACAGTGCACCGACAATTCAACACGCAGCTCATCGCTTGCTTATTGATCTGTGTCGATGTTGTGTGTTTTGCGCCTTCAAAATGTGGGGTACTTCTTTAGGACTGGCAGGAGCCTGTACCTACACTCATCCCGTTGTTGTGATCGGTTAGAGGCAGTCAATAGCTTTAAGTAACTCGGGAGCTTGATAACAACTGGTGATTGTGTTAAGGCGGAGATCACATCAAATATTGTGAGGGCCAGAGGAGCTTTTGTGAGCTTGCGTCATCTGTGGTACCGCCATGACATCATTTTAACCCTCCGGAGAAGGGTGTAAATTGCCACAGTTCGTTGCATTCTTTTTTACGATTGTGAGACCTGACCCATCCAAGTTGAAGATGCTCGGCTTTTTACCGTATCCAGCAATCGATATCCCGAAAGCAGTGCTTGAACCTGGTAGCAACCTCAGGTGAATATTAATGAGGTTCATTGTCGTCCTCTGACCAGAATCATCTTCACACCACCTTCAATAACTCGGGCATGTTTTGCGTATGCCTGCCCATCGTTTACCCTTTTGTGTTTCCTTTTGCACGCTCTAGGCAAAGCTGAGAGAAAGGATGCGGCGGTCAGGCTATGACTTGCAGCAGGGGCATGAAGAAGTAAGCTTCGACTTTGATTTCGCTTGGTGCTTCATTTCCTTCCAGTTGGGACCCTAGAGATGGGGAATGCCGGTCGTTAGAGACGCTCATAAATATGGCTCAGAATCGAATCCAGTGGATGACCTGTCTATTGACTCCACTTTCCCCATAAGCAATTGAAAAAGAGAGAATACATTCACAAAGCATGTGCAGTGTAAATATCAGAAATTTGCTTTCACTTGTTGTATTCTTTTTGTTGGCTCCTAAAGCTCCTCCCTCGACTTTATATTTATCTCCTTATTGTTGTTGCTTTAGCACCATAGTTGCTCTCAGCTGGATATATATATATATATATATATATATATATATATATATATATATATATATATATATATATCGTCACTGCACATCCACTGAGTCTCAAATGGTTCTGAAACCCTGGAGGACGTTTTTGAACTGAACATCATATTACCACCACGGCCACCAAGGGTCTGGCTCTAAATGGCTTGTCTTATATCCTAACAGCAAGATGAAGCGTCCCTCTGCCACTAGCTCTAGCAACTCTTTTTCCTTTTACTGAGTATCATGTATAAACTTTACCAAGCGTGCCTTTAATTTTATTTTCAAAGGTAATAAATCATTAGCCTGGTTGAGACCTGGTCGTAGTTCCCTTGCATTGCAGGTTCGAACGCAAATTGTGTGAACAAATGTCTGTTTGTGGTACTGTACACGTCTGATGAAGGCAGAATTAGACCGGAATCCAATGATCTCATGCTTCTTGTGCATGACGGCATTGAAGCAGAAGCGTTAATATTTACATGTCACGATTTGGAAGCTAAAATAATTACTGCGAAATAGTGCGGCAATTCCGGAGTCACTGACAATATGGTTTGCTTTTGTCCAACAAATAGTTGTGTGTGAAATTCAGATGAAATCTACCTTTGCTATCAACAGTCGGCCTCATTCATTGCATAAAAAGACCTTCAGGGAGAAGATGACATAAACTATACTCACGTTGAAGTGACCGAGATGATAATGGGAAACAAAGTCTATTGATCTTCAATGTGCCTACATTTCTTCAAGACATTTTCCTATTCTCTTCACCAAGGACTCCACTAAGTTTCATATAAAATAGCTGTCTGTCCATCTCGCAATGGTGCCACTAGAAAAATTATATAGGCAAAAAGTGACTTCCACTTACATAGATGGTTGATCTTTGTGAATATGATCACACTTGTTCACTTTACATCGGCAAACACAATCTGCGACCCATCATTTTCGTTTTGCAAGCAGCCGATTCCTCTTAATGAAGACATATGATTGAAAATCGACTGATACTTGGCCTAGGATTAAGCTGACAGCTTCCTTTAATGTTCGCAATTGCCGATGTTATTCACCCTACTCCAGGAGTCAATTTTCTTGCTGGTTCGTCTCTCGTGGTTTCTGTGACACACCGTATTCTGTTGGAGAGCAGTAAGCTTTTACGTCCCATGAACCTCCATCAGCCCTCTTAGGATTCGACCAATGACGGTATGCCTGCAATTTTCCATTTTGTATGATTTTTTGATAGTCACCCAGCCACAGACATCCCAGATCACATTGTCCACAAAGGTTCGCCGATCTCGGCGCGTCGCCGACAGCTATTACCCAAGAGACTATCTGTGGTCAAAGAAGCAGTCTAACATATGTTAAGCATGGGGATAATTCACCTGTCAAGTAGTCATTTAGCCATCAAACCACATATGTTTCCAAAGCACAACGGTGACAGTCGCCCGTGTGGAGACTGTATTGCTCTCAAAAACGCAAAGGTTCCCCTCCGATACCCAACTGTACATACTGACGAATTTTTTGACAGATTGTTCAGCAAATGCATTTCTTCAAAATTGATTTAGTAAGTGGGCATTACCATAATCATGCATATGTTTGGAAGACTGCCATAACCACGCCACTTTCGCTGTTTGGGTTAGTTTGTTTACGTTCTGACTCGCGTAAGTCAGCACAAACCTTCTAGTGACTCAAGTAACAGGATCTTCATGACTTAGATATTTCCCTCATGCATACTGATGAAACCTTAGTGGTCAGTAGGAATGAACGACAACATTGCGAGCACATAAGCAAATATTTTAATGATCCCAAGATGGTCCGCTTACTTCCACCGAGCAAACTGAGAGGATAGTTTGGTGAGTAATGTTTTAGTGATTTATACTCAGGCATTTATACCACAGTATATTCCGAGAAGCAATGGGATTAGTCCACTCGGACCACTGTTTGTCGACGCCTTTATAACAAATATGGAAAATGACCCGCTTGAATCAACGATCTTCAACTGTTGTTTATACCAACGATATGTAGACAACATCCGGTGTGGTATCAGTTGCTCAAATGAGATAGATCAGCTCTCGAATGTGTTTACATCAGCTCATTAGAGCTTAAGGAGTACAATACGAACAGATTTAAACAATGCAATGATATGCTTTGACATTCGGATCGAAGAGGTTAGGTAGTCACTTTGTCCAACTATTTACAAAGTATTTGGACGGAGCCCGATAACACCTTTGATCACTGTACTTAACCCACATTTCCCAAAGAATATTTCGGAGGCGAATCGTTGACTCTCTCTCTCTCTGCACTCCTCGTGCGCTGTCTTTAAACGTGCTAACACTCCTTCGAATCTCAACAGATTCATAGCACTTGGTGGCCCCACTGATTCTTCTATTTTCCATCAAAAAATGCGTCCTAGTACTTTGACCACCTAACGGACTACGTAAATTTTTGTTACCACTGATTTGCCTCATGGAAACCTGTTATGCTTGACCTGATAGATTCGTTATCCTTTGCTTTAACAGGCTCCTTGAAACTAAAGGAAGAACGTACAAATCTGAATGGCGTCAAGTCATTCGAAACTTATGCATGATAGTCGAGTCAGCGGTTATAGAATCTGTTTTGAAAGAACAGGGGGAAAACAGGAAAAATTGAATGACTGGATCTAAAGGAGGGCATTCCAGATGTGACAGCATACCACCGTAAGTCTGCAAGTGCAAGCTGTTGTCACTGATCGACAGGTAGCACAAAGTTTGAAACCGATTGGCAAGAGGAAGATTTCCTAAACTAGTGGGACATATTTATTATAATAAGCAATTCAAAGAAAGGGTAAAAACACGACTTGAGGATTACCTGGAGATCTACACAAGGCTTGAAACATTCTCCATGCTTCTATTCAACCGCGTCTCGGCTGTGAGAGACCGTCACACCCGAACGAACCAAGACAGCTTCAGCCTTGGCAGAGGCTGCATTGATTCACCTTTTACGTTGCGATGAAACATGAATTTATTCAGGAATCTCTCTGCGCAATAACTGAATTCGATGTGACGCCTAATAAACTAGCAATGCTTCTGAGGGCACAATATTCGTCAACCATTACCTGGATTTGTATTAAAACCAACGAGTTTTCAGAGTTTCCACTTACAACCACATTTATATCTTTCCTCATTCGCCGACTTTGATTAGCCATGCCATCTACTGGACTGCGAATCAGGCACTGGCCGACTACTTTGAAATTTGTCTGAGTCAGGAAATACAAATCTTGTGTGTAGATTTTATGAATGATATTCCTGCATTAGGAGGCTCCTCGCCGAACTTTACCTAACTGCTGGTCAAATCGATTTCTTCCCCCAACCGATCGGAATAGAAACAAACACAATGAGAAGTATTTTTTGCTTACTTTGGATCACCAGTTTGAAACCTGTTCATCAATGGCTAACTTATTGAATACGTTTCATTATCCAGAATAATCAGAATGGTCAATTGAGGATGAATACTAAGTGTCAACAGCTGCAAGAATGCGTTTCATTTGTTACGATGTACAAAGTGAATCGACAGTAAAACCAGGTCTACACTACCAAAATGTTGAAAGGATTTGATCTCTGGTATATTTGACATAACTCGAAAGTATATGAGCTCGACAGAGTAAAAACCACCAAGCTAGGATAAGATTCCTCAAAATCTAAAAACTTATGGTTCTCTTTCACTGTCATTGGCTGCGAAAGTTCCATCATATCCTACGGTGAATTAAGATGGAACTTACTGTAGGAACACTCCCATCACTACACTATCCTGTATGGTCTGTCCCTTTGGTCATACGCCCAAGGTTTGGAACCAATCTGCCCAGAATGATGTAGATAACCTAGATTGTGGTCTGTCTATGGTGCCCCAACTGGTACAAAACCTGGTGATGACTTGCACCGATATTTTTTCGAACTACCGCTCAAGGTCAGGTAGGATCGACGAGTTATTCTTTCCAGCAGAAGTCAATAACGCAAAAGTTGAAGAATCAGGGGAGGAGAAAATCGTAAAAATGTATGCACAGTCGGAAATGAGTACAAACCACACACACATAAGAGGGAGAGAGAAGGTAGATCAAACCGGACTATAGCGCACAAACAGGGAAAATATCTGTTCATACAAATGTGAAATTACCGAAATAAGAAAGAATAGCGAACACAAAAGCTGGTTTGCTGATGGCTTCCGCAAGCTCACCGTAAAAGCACTCAATGTAAGACTGATCTCATGATTCGTATGAATAACTCGAATTTTCATGCATCCCACTTATGTCACAAAGCCGGGTTCAACCAAATCATAGTTTGATGACAAACAATGAGAAAACAGTATCGACATGATTCAGTGTATTTACTGTAGTCACCCAAAAACTATCATTCACAATTCTCCATCACTACGGTTGTTTTAGTTTATGCAGAGACAAAGCGAAAAAAGAAGACAAATAAGAGGGTTTTACAACATTTATAACGATTTAACCGTTCACACTGACAGTGGTTATAAACGATTTGAAACTGACATGTTGGGCGGAAGAGAACTTATCAATAACTAAATCTGCTGTCAGGATGTGAGTTCGACACAACTGGTGAAACACTTCGGTCATGATGTGCAGTTGGGGTGCATAAATAAAAAATCGGCAATCCATAGTTCGAGAGCCTTCGGTGGGCTTTAGTTGCTCACAGATCATAGTGTACGTAGAAATGAAGTTTGATATGGTGGGTTGATATCAAAAAAATGACAGGTGTTTTGAATTTGATTCATTTAGATCGTTTGTCAAATCTGCTAGAGCTTAATTGATAATCATCGAATCGCTTTGTCAGAAACGCATGAGACGCTCAACCGAAAAGCAAAGACGACACCTACTCTTTAGTATGATACCCATTCCGTTTATTCTTTTCTACGTCCATTAAAAAGACGAAAGGAATAAATGACGTATGGTTATTCGGAGTACATTTTAAACAGCTTATTTTGTTATATAATATTAATTTCACCAACCGGAAATTGGAGGATTTAAATGGTCCCAGGTTAACTGTCATAAAAGAATTCGAATGTGAATACGGTTATTAGATTAGTGCAGAAGGATCATGTTTGATAAGAAAAGACATTAAATGAAGCATGGTGAATTACATAATCCTTATTACAATGTAAAAAGAATTTACAAACGAATCACACTTGCTTTCAGGCTTCCATAGTGCGTGTGTATGATTCAAAAGGTGTGGCTGTGGTCAAAAAATAAATTCAGTCAAATATTCTGCTTCACTAAGATTAACATGCCCAACTACAAAACGTTCATCTACACGAACTGTGGTTCTATACAAAGTTTAATTGTCGGAATCACAAAGTTGCCCTAAAAATTGATAGTCAGTTGTGGGCCATAGTTTCAGGCTGGAGAATTGACCTGCTTGAACTTGACAATAGTTTTAAGCGATAATACCTCGCAGCGAGACTTTGTCCTCACATGGTACGACGGCTCGTGGGCCTCAGCGACCCAACCAGCTATGCAGGATGACTTATTCCAATAGTACCTGGAAGATCAGTGGGTAAAGCATTCACAAACCATTCTCCTGATCCCCAAGTTTGACGGTCAGCTTGAGCTGGCAACTCGGTCAGTAAATCAGTGGTAGAATAATTGATCCAAGCAAACGGGCTTCAATTCAGCCACCCACGCTGCCTTGTGGGCAGGTTCTTGTTAGAACTCAAAATTAGAAACCCTCATCGTTCCCTTGCTTTGCAGCTGGACACAGTGGTAGTATCCGTAAAACATCTGACATGAACTGTACAAATGCAAAGAATTCCACATTGCATCGGCCGTGGAGCAGGATAATCAGGACCACGCTGCCTGTTACATCAAACCGTGACGGTAGGGATCAGTGGGCTATAGTTCAAAGTCCCTTCTCTTTCATTCAAACTCTGTCTTCCGTCTCCCTCTATCCAACTATAATTCTCCTACCGATGACACGGCCGATACTCGCAACGATTCACTGCCAAATAATGCCACGAATAGTCCTCTGTCCTGTAACTTGGATTTCCTCAAGTCCCGTCACCCTCTGAATATTAACTCCTTTAACGCGCACACTCTCATGCTGGCTGGTCAGCAGGCTTGACTAGCGCTCACAATAGATTCCCTGAAGATTGATGTATGCTGCTTAAGTGAAACCCCTATCCAGGATTCGAGTTGTGTGATTCAACTAACTGTTCCTGGTATCTCATCGAGGTATTTCCTGCGCATTTCAGGAGACAAAGCAGCAGGAGCTGTGAGTCAGCCTGATGTAGAAATAGTCTTGACTGACAAGACTGAAGCTGCTCTTTTAGACTGGATACCGGCTAGTAGCAGTTTATGTGATTTAAGGCTCCACGGATCGGTTGAATTTCGATAGGATAGCCGCGGTAACAGCCGCTCCTTTGTAATACCGGCATACCCACCGAACAGCTTTTTCAGGTGGACTTTGAGCCTTACTCACTTTCAGTACAGATATCGGGAATAGGCTTCTCCGGTTTTGTGTAGACATTCAATTATTCCTATCCAGGATGAATTTTTGAGACAGCTCGCGTTGTATGGCGACATGGCGCTCTAACAGTGCAGGTATTCTGAGCCAGATGGCTCATATCGCAATAAGCTATCGGTGTCGCAGTTCCATTTAGAACTGCAGATTCTACTGGTCCACGCACATAAAGTGGTTACATGCACTAGATTTAGTTCGATTCCCACTCTCGTTCCATGGTTATCGACATAAAAACTGCGAACCCGGTTGGCCGGACAACGTTTGTCTGATCCAGAGGTTCACACTAGTTATAGGTGGAAACTATCATATTAGGTAGGATCAACGACGAGCAGTGATGTAGACGAGCACTGGGTCCAGATCAAACAAGCGATAAAACAGGCGATCCACATAGCAACAGAAGGTACGTCAAATCCAGGTGGACTTGTCAATAGTTCCTCAGTCTAATGGAATAAAACGTAAACTCTCAAACTGTGAGGGAGGAATAAAATAAGAAGAAACCTATAGAATCATGTTACGTAACGTCTTAGGAATGATAGCGAAAATTGGTAAGCCAGGGTAGCTTAAAAAATGGAAGTAGCAGCTGCTTCTGGTGTCAGTCAATGAATGTTCATACTTATTTCCGTCGCTGGTGGATGGCGAACCTCGGTCAGTGGGACGATATACGATGGAATTGGAGGTTATATTCATAGCAAACATTTGAAACGAGGAACGCTTTTTATCAAATTGGCGATTCAATGATTGTATCTATCTTCAAGAAGGGAATACACACTGGTTGTAGCAATCACCGCGGGATCAGTCTAACCCCGATAGTCAGCAAGATAGTGTCCTCGATTTTACTGCACCGTCTGACACAAGCTCACGAGAGGAACGGGAGCGAGCAACGGGCCGGATTCCATTCTGGTTGAAGATGCATCGACGAGATTTTTACTTCTTGCCAATTACTCGACGTGCATCACACACCGTAGATCAACAATAATGGTGTTCCTGAACTGGAAAGGCGTCTTCTATTGTGTTAACCGAACAGCGCTCCTCAGTGCGTTTCACTAAAAATGTATTCCACAGAAGTTCGTGAATAAACTAAGATCATTGTATTCTCATAATTCTGATCGCGTGAGCACGGTGTTGCACAAGGATGTCCCATTTCTCCCTTTCTGTTCAACTTCGTCATGAACGAGATAATGCAGAATGCTTTGTGAGATTTTTAGGATGTGAGCATCTAACTAGCAAATGGTGAGGAGCTATGTGGCCTAGTTTTCGCGGACGACAGTTTGTCGTCTTTAGAGTGCACGAAATATGCACAACGAGCATAAGATATACTCGCAAGTGAACCTGCTATATTTGGCATGGACTTTTCACGTTCAAAGTGTAAAGTAGTGTTGCAAGACTGGAGGTTAACCCTTCCGAGCTTGATGCTCGGAAGGGGAGGTGCTGGCAGTTTTGACAGCTCCAATTACCTGGGTATCAGAGTGACGACGGATGGGAGCACGGCAGTTGAGGTTGCACGCTTATAACAAAAGCTCGAGCAGCGTACGCTGGACCAAAGCACTTGTAAAGCCGACCTGATATTTCGCTGAAGTTGAAATTTTGTGTGTATTGTGCTGTTGTGCGCCCAGTTCTATTGTGTTGTTGCGAAGCATGGAGTTTGTGTGCGGAAGATTTCCGTCGCTTTGACGATTTTTCCCATCGTAGTTTGCGTAGTATCAGTAAGATTGGATGGAATGACCGGGTGAGCAATGCTGAGGTCAGGAATCGAGTGTTGGTTAATCGTTCAGAGGATATTCTATCTCAGCTTTCCTCCTATGGACAAAAGTAAGCCACGTGGAAGTCAGCGGATGATATGACAGTAGGGAATGTGGAAATGTACATCGAACTTAGGAAACGGTAGGTGTATCAGGTGATCGTGATTGGGGTCCAAATTATTCCTCAGCCAGCTGGCTGGAGACACTGAATAATATGGCAGTGAACCGAGAGATGTGACGATCGTGTTGTCATTTTCTGTCAAATTAGAATGATTGATCAATGTGCGTTTGTCCAGTTAGACTGTGTATTCCGTGTGTTGGCTGCTGGGACTTTATTGCCTTTTGCCACTCGTGTAGTTCCAATCGTTTTCCATGTTTTATTTAATTATTCTTTCTATTTATATGTGGAACATGATGAGAAAGGCAGTGGTCCAGGGGCTCACCCTGCTGTTTAGTGTTGTACGACAATGTTTGCGATGACCTAAACGGTGCTGAGATTTATGTGACTTTGGCTGGTCCTAATCTCAAACCAATCTCTGAACTCAGAAGAACCAGCACGGGTTAGATAAACCTCGTTTAGGTCTGCTCGCTCTTCTAGTCTATGCATTTGAATGGGATGTTTGGCTTTATTCGCTTTCCATAACGCTAATTTCTTTTTCTACAATATCAACTATTGTTTTTATTCAGCTAATTACCGATAAAGGTCACATGGACACAAATTATTTGAAGGATTACTCGTCTTCTCTTACACTCAAAAAGAGTATCCCTTGTGTGATGGGAATAGTCTAACGAAATGATGACGATGCTCGGTCAAGAGAAGAAAGATCTCACTTACGTCTAAACGAAAAATTTTGTCAGTAAATTATTCAATATTCTTGTTTTATCTACGTGTTAAAATGGGGTTATTCAAGGAATATAATTTATTCCCACAATGCTCCGCAATTCTAATTGAGAGGGTTGTTACATTGTGTTCGTAACATCCGTGATGTAGAGTGGTTTTCTATGTAGTTTAACTGAATGAACAAGTGTATAAAGCCAATATATGCATAGCTTGGGTTTGTGTAACGATTTCGCTGTTGAGTGTTAATCGTATGAATTTCCCATTGGTTTTAACACCAACTATGGCAGGAAATGTTCCTCCTCGGGTGTCAGACTCTCACTATTCCTTGTCGTG
Source organism: Fasciola hepatica (assembly GCA_948099385.1). Taxonomy (NCBI): domain Eukaryota; kingdom Metazoa; phylum Platyhelminthes; class Trematoda; order Plagiorchiida; family Fasciolidae; genus Fasciola; species Fasciola hepatica. The sequence goes on along the minus strand of CANUEZ040000098.1, from coordinate 5,566,583 downwards.
CTTCTACTAGTGATTCTGATGAGAATTAATTGTGTGGAAACGGCAAACAGTCCACGTGTGATAAGTGGCTAGTTCTCAATAATGCAAGAGGAATAATGTGGTCAGCAATGAAATTGGTCACTTATGTAAGGTGCACTCATCCGTTGTCAACGCACATTTTAGTCGACTACACAAATTTCATACTATACATTGGAAATATCGTCTGTGTGAATAAAATATCACGATACTGTCATAATCAGGGAGGATTGAACCAGTGTGATCAATGATTTTTTGTCTGGAAGGATATTTTCGGAGATGGACAAACGAACAGCAAGAACTCCTTACTCCGTGGACATAAAAATCAGTGAAGATCACTTAAGAGGTTCTAAAAAGGAAGTGGTGAAAGTGAGGGTGAGATGAGGTCAGAACATAATACAAGGGAAGCATCAGTTGCATAACAGATTTTGCTCAAATGCCACATCAAGGAACTTTCTTTAACTCCTCACCTGAATGACGCGCTACACAATGACATGTTATGGTCGCATCGCGCACTTCACCTTTGCTTGATAAACTGGCGATGAGAATGAATACTGTTTAAGTACCAAAGACGTTTTCTGCATATTGAATGATGCTCTCTGTGATGCTGGACCATTGCGCAGTGTTCATTTATAAGTTTAATAAAGAAATTCTTACTCCAGACAACACTTTTCCATGCTAGATAAACCTTACCGGAATTGAAAATCGCTTTAGTAGATTGAGTCCAATGTCATGGGGAATGTACGACATCTTGAACGAGGGTTTTCTCATGATTTGATAGAACAGTGTATTGCTTTGTACTTTTGATACCGGTGATACGAGTTATACCCAACTGAAACGTGTTTAGACCCTGGACCCAAAACATACCATGATTGTATTACTTTCGGTGATAAATTGACAAATAATAGTATTGTAACGCAACTACTTTCAGGTCTGGCATCCGTCAACGTTGTTTTATCACTCCGATTCAAGCTATGCATGGATCAACCACCAACATAGCCCACTCTCTTGTGAGTCCTCCTCGATCGTTCCTCACTGTGCACTTTTTACTCTGCAGGTTTGCACAAACAACTCTGTAGCTGTAAATTGATTTTCTGACTGTTAGGGAAGCATTGTTTGACCAAAAGCTGCAATTATTAACCCCTTATTTTGTTCTTAATCATACTGATAGATTGAAAACAGTTGGCAATGAAAGTTGGGAGTGTGGAGGAATTTGGTTTGTAACAAAATCTTTTCAGTCGACGGTATGGATCGAATGCGGCAAAGAACTGAATTTCATTTGTTTATTTACGGTACGGGTTAATGACAGTTGCTGCAAAAGTCATCATCATCAGTGCACATGTCTACATACGGTATGCAAGAACGTAATATGTATAAAACACATTGCATGTTAACAAAAGATTAGCTTTCTTATTTATGGAACCCATTATCACTACCAACAGGTTACTGCTATTGCTTGCCCAGAGAAAAATGAATACTTACAGAAATATAATTCATATATCATAGGATTCACGGTATAGATTCCACGGAGACTATTTGACGTAACCTTAAAGTGAGTGACGCTTGAAACTGGAGTAATCCGAAAGACTGAAACATTCTTTTCCCGAAATAATCTTGTAAATGAAAACCATAGTTGCACCATGGCACGATTTATCTAGCTGTATTAGCTAGAGAATCAAGTTATCGTATACGAGCTTCTTTGCTGTAGTGCCCTTTTCTTTATGAATTACGTAGCTCGTGACACCACGGAGCTTGATAATATTTTGTCCAACAAATTCATTTTTTTCGATGGTAATTAGGTTACATTGAACCCTGGACGGAATGGGAGATCCTCAGTACCTCCATGCGGGACGAGCTTTTAAATCGATAAACATCAGCAAAGCTACCGGGCTCGATTTTTCTAGTTTTTTCATTCTGCAAACCACTGCTACCAACCAGCCTCGTTTGTTCTCATCCATATTTGCTTTATGTCTATCATGAGTCAAATTCGCTGACTGCTGTCATCAGGTTTGCATCGCTTTGATGCCAAAGGAAGAAAAAATAAAGATAATTCAATTACACACACCAGCACTACGCAGAACTTTCGAGTGGATTGTTGATTGACGATCCTAATTTTGCTATTACTGATTCGGAAGAAAATCAAATTCCCCACCAGAATCGGTGCCCTACCATGGGAGCTTTTAGTTATCATATTCACTCAAGTATATCATTCACTCCTCATGAAGGCGAGCTCGTCCAAGTTTTTTCCATATCATAAAAATGTTTTCAATTCCTTCAAGGAAAAACTTTTACTAGCTCTTTTAGATCAACCAAAGATGTTCCTAAGGCTTTTCAGTCAGTAAAATTTCAGCTCGCGGACCGATTCCAGTTCACTTATATAAATGAATGTAAATAGTATTAAATGCTTATTAACACCTGAGTAATACAAATTCCGTTCTTATAGCCATCTTTTTTAAGTGCCACACGTTCGACTTCCCATCAAGTACGTCATCTTCCAATTTAAAATACGCTGACAATATTGTGGTTGGTTCTAATCCCCAAAAAATTGTCAACTTCAATCATTTGCAGGATACTTTTTAAAGCAAGGAGACTGATATTTCACTTCTGCCACCTTAGGTCATCACGTGTATCTACCTATGCCAATTCGAAGTGTAATTTCATTGGTTATCGTACTCCCTGTCATCTTCTCCGGTACACCTTTCAACAAAGTCATGTTGACCAAAAGCTCCTTTCAATGCATTTCTAAGTGCAGCAATATGTATCCTACCCACAATTACTGAATTCTATGGAGAAAATTCAATGTTGTTCATGCGACCGGTTGTGGAGTTCCATATTTTTTGGTGTTATAAGCCCGATACACTCGCTCTGTCACAGCGTTTCCCTATCCGCTACAAGTAGTGAATGTGTTATAGTTTGGTTGTGCCGTGTCTATCGAGGCTGCTTGAAAAAACCCACCCAGTCGCCACTTACCATTTTCCGTCTGGTTTTCCATCGACGAATAAGACTTACTGATTTGGCTATTACCGTTTTTCTTTATCACATTTTTATAACTAATTTTGATGCACGTTACTGCAACTTTTTCCCTGAAAATTCGCTCATTCAGATAGAAAAACGGCATCCTGGTAATGATATGACTCAACTTGTTTTCATGAGAATGAGTGCATCTATATAACTGTAATTTCAACTGCACAGCGAGGTCCCGTTTCTAAATTCAGTGACCAGAATAGGATGAACAACCTTGCACGTTGTTTTTGGATGCCGTTGGGCCACAGTGCACCCTTCGTCAACTCAAACTATTAAGGAGTGCTGTTTGTTCCCAAAAAGGAGCATAGTTCAGATGAGTTGGAAACAGGATAAACTTTTTCTTTCAGTTTACTAAGATGAAGATTTGAAAATGTGTATGTAGATTTGTTGTCCCAACCACGTTTTCTTGTCACTGGTCAGGATATTGTAGTACCCTATTCGGACAGCGCGACAAGAACATAACTAATACACCTGAGGACGATACCGATGCTTTTTTGGGTTTTGACGGTCAAAAAGAAATCGGATGATAAACAAGAAGAGCAATTGAGTTCACATGATGGCAGCCCGAGGAATCTTCCAAAATGAGTAATATATTATCTTGCTCACTTTGAATCTACATTTTTGAACCCCTCATTAACTACAATTACGGAGAATTATAAACTGAATATTCGAGTACACTGTGCAGTCTGAACTATGTCCCCTCTATTGTGATTTGTTCCGCTGTCTCTGACACTATACTGTGACATGACGCGGTGAAATGCGGGTGTCTATAATTCAACTGCTTTGAACATAATTTAAAGTGAAACCTAATTCGATCATATGTCTCTGTGCATTGACATCAAATGGTCGGATTATTGGAATGGTAGAGTCAATCAATCCCTTCTGTTTCCCAGGTCTGAATGAAAAATAATGTCAAATCAAAGGAATAGTGTAGCTTTATTTATCTGGTATGAATCACCTTGGTGTGATTTACGCGAATAGCGAGCCACAATCTTTTTTTATCTTTCAGCCGTTGAAGCGCATTTTATGCTACGGCTGATCTAATCAATAATGATTTGATCTAAATGATCCAGGAATCTTGGCCACGGAAAGGCTGAGATTTAAATTGTACGGAATACCCATTGGTAGAATAAATGGTATAAAACCGATAAAACATGTTTCAGTCTTTTTATTGCTAAAGTCGGCTGTCCTAAAATTTACTTTTCCGTTCTACTACCGAAACTGTGCAAATAAATGTACACGTAGTTCGAGTAAGTGGGCGGAAATTAGGCGGATAATTGAACAGATTGAAATTTCATGAGATGCTTCATCGCAATACCACCAAAATGAAGGTGAATTTAGTGGAAATGTCTAGATAATAAAGCGACACATTGGTTCTTTGAAGATAAATAACTGTTCACGAAAATCGGATAATAGCGGCAAGTATTCCTACCTTCATGAAGCATGAGGACAGAGAAAAGTCTAAAACCAAGGGGTTTGTTGTACAAAATCCAAGAAAAAATCCATACATCACAAAAGGAATTGTAGAAACAGACAAAGGGTGGTTAAGTACAGCAAAATTAGTCTTCCCACATATATGGACCGAGTTTTTCTCCTTCAATATTATAAGTGGTAAACACAAAGGAAAACGAGGAAAGACTCGTCATATTCTGGGATTTTCATTGTTGACCAGAATGGTGAAATTGTTGAGTCTCCAAGGACAACTTAGATGCGAAATTCCGTTGCTAATTGAACTAGTATTGTCTAGGCTATATAAATCTTGGATTTCCAAAGGTTCAAACTACCATTGTTTAACTACTTGATCAGTAGTTCCTGGGGATAGTCAAATGCAGTAAAGAATATCTGGTAAATACACTGTGGTATTTACCAAAATGCTGACGAAAATAGTCGATGTGATCTGCAGAGTGCATTTTACGGAAATAATTTTTTTTAAACACAAGAAATTTCTTTATTCTAGAGGCAGTATCTCAGAATAAGATTATCGAAAGTGAATGAAACTATGGACTACTTGGAATGTCGTCATCGTATCACATAAATCTAAACATCAATTAATGTATTTTGAAATAATAAATTTCACCTATAACTACATCTCAAACTTCAATGATTTGTAACTAATCATTGAATCCTCGGTTGAGCCAACGGCACCTAGTGCAACTGAAGAAATAAAAATTTTCCGGCATTACGGGAGTAAGTTTAACCGAATTTCGAGCTTCACTAGCCCTCTGGTTCGGGGTAAACCTGAGGCTAGATACCAAGAACTACGGCATCGAGGTATAATTTGAAAATGATATGGATCTAGAGTAACCGAAAAAGAGGTTCGTGCAGAAGACCGGCGAGTTTATTGTTATCTGCGAATCCAAAACCAGGAATAGTTCTTGTGGCCATTGAGTTCACCGTGAGAAAATGCTACAATTATAACCGGGCTCACGGTTTAAAACTGTATTTTAGCCTTCGCGAAACGACCGGAATGAGATAAGATAAGATAAGATAATTTGGGACAATTACACGTGTAACAAAACACTCATCCAACAACCAGCTACTCAGCCTTTCATTTTCAGGCACGCGGCATAGACCATCTTAAATGCAACAATGGTGGTGCACAATGTGGACGAAGATTGTTTTAATAGTAGAAGGAGTTTACGGCAATCATACTGGCATTATCCCCCATACCCAAGCCCGTAGTCCGTGCAATCTATCACGAAAACAATAAGGATCAAGATGTTTTGTTCACTGAACGTACAGTCATGTAGGTCAGGAGGACTGAGCAAAGCAAATATTCTCCACTTGTTCATTGTTTGTCCACCTGAATTGTTTGCTTAGTTTGGTTTCCATAACGATGATTTACATCAGTTATTGTTAATTCGACCAAAGAAGTACAACTGAGTGCCATACACGTGCCACAAATTAATTATTGGATAATTTATTCTCCCCCTTCACTCAAACTCACAGCAGTTCCTCATAGAAATAGAATATATTGGGTAAACAATGATCATCTCTCTCCCCCAAGTGTTCCACGTGTTCGTTTAATCCACGAGTGAAAATAGTGGGGAGGGGTGGAATAGGGGAGAGAGAGGTAATCGCATGTTAGTAGGAGATAGACTGTAGAATTGAAGCTAGGGATAGACTGCGAAAACGATGCACTACCCTATTTCACACGAGGTCCAGTAGGGTAGGTAGAAAGATCCCTCCATAGGCTACCATAGTATTAAGGAAGTGGGCGTATTTGTGTGCACTACATTGTAAGAATTTAACAGAGAGTAAAAGGTAATCTCTGGAGGGAGAAATAGTTATTAAATTTTTTAACGGGAAGTTCTTTAGTAAATTATTCTTGATGACAGTCAGGTTCTCCATGAAACATCAGGTACACTAGATAGTGAAGGTGGAAACTGGATGCTGCAATTCATTGAAAGTGAGGTGGATCGAAATGAGTAGTCGTCAGAACTGAGATCGCGGAAAAGCGTACGCCATTCTGAACATTGGCGTGTTACGATCCAATGCATTCAACAATTAATCGAACACAGAGCTTGCTTCGAATAAGAAGTGAGATGAAGCCTGTATCAGTGGTGCAATATCCACAGGAACTAACCAGAATATAACAGTGGTAGATGATGCATACATGCTCCGAAGACGATAAATACATTTTGTTCTGTCCAAATCTAGACTTCCGAGAGGAAGGAATTCGTCATTCTTTTACAATCCGGTGATCCGGTGGAGCTTCGTACTTAAGTGCCTGCCGGGGAAAGATGCCTTTGAATTCTGTCATTTATTATGAAGTTCACCTCCTGACAAAAGTATCTTTCCGATACAAACTCATTGATCCAAAACGCCTCATTGGACTGTATTGGTTCATCTGTCTTTATTGTATTAGCACTCAACGCATGAATAGCTGAGACCATGGTAACGACCAGCGTAGTATATGTCATTCTCAAAATTGGAAATTCAGTGCTTCCAATTCAGGCGCTAATGTGGGATGGAAAGGACTGGCCACGGCGCAAAATTTGAAAGAGAGGACTTTGCAGTAGAAACTGCTGGTGGTTGATTCGAGTAGGGAAAATAACAATAACAAGTTCCTCTTCCGTTTCAGTTGGTCTCGAAGCACAGGCTCTTGATAACGATTGAAAAAGATGTAAAATGCTACTTTACTGGAAACCTGATGTTTGGTGCTTTTTTACTACTTGATAAGCATGAGTTACACTAGAAAGGGTAAACCCAGTAGAACGCTCCCGAGGACCGAATCCATGAGTACACCGTTTGTAATAAGAGTAAATTGGCTAACCGGCAATGGACTAGAGACAGTAAAATTGAGGTTATCATGCGATCGTCAGTCATGAAGATCGCTAAGCTTTGGACTCGATCGAACAGAGGTAATGAACAACAAATAAGTCTCCGGTATTCAGCAGTAGGGCGTGTTTGCACACTGTTCAGAAGGAACAGCTGGGTGGGTGTCAGAATAACGTCTGCTACCAGAAAGGAGGTTGGTTACATTTTAGGTATCTATCGATTCAAATTAGCACTTTTTACGGTCTTGAAAGAAACACCATCGTGTGAGCTCCAAGTGGTAATTCTACAAATATCGAACTTCAGCCGCGCACGATCATTGGATCAAATGTGAGAAATATTATCTGATAAGGTACTAAAAGATGGGTACGAGATTGAGCAGTGAAGAATCGAGTCATTGGCAGAAGCTTAGACAGGGTTGGAAGTGGTAAGAACGAAGTCACTAATTTAAAGCAACAATAGCGTGTGGAGGTAGCATGGAAACTTGGGAGGCGACAGAGATCCGTAGATTTGTGTTTAACAGAATCCGTTGAGTTGGATCACTATATAGCGTCCAACACTAAATGTTCGACTGCAGAAAATGAGTTCTGGCGAAAATACAAATGAAGGTAGTTTTGACGACAAACCTCCGTGCCACACGGGATCAAATATTTTAGATTTATCTGGCGACACCAAAAAAAATTCACCGTGATCGTTCACCACACAGGACGAGATGTGAGAGGTGTATGCTAAAAATCACCCGTGAATGTGGGGCGACGAAACCCATAACGGTGAACATTTGGAAGGGCAAGGCGTATTCATATAGGACTTAGGTTGTTTCTCAATTACGGTTCCCATAACTTTGGATGAAATTGGATTATGGGATATTGGATAGTATTTAGCACTTTGAAGAAGATCACCACAATTTTGGATGTGGGCAATGTGCGCTGGCATCCATCATGAGGAAAACAGGTTGTTTTCTAACGTCTGATTGAATAACCTACGCAGAAGGATGCAGTGATCTTTAACACAATGGTAGAACTTTGAACTGACCAGGAGGGGTAAATAGGACAAGTTACCGCAGAACAAGAAGAACGATTCTAGTAGTAATCTGTGTTTTACAACAGAGCTCAAAATTTCCTTTGAGCGGAGGAATAACATGGATAAATTGTGGAATAGGAGGGTGGGTTAGAAATGAGAAGATGCTTGAGGACTTGTGCACTATAAGCTAACGAATTTAACCTTGATATTTAAAGTATAAAATAAACACTTGTCTCCCGTGTAACAAAAAGCACCTGAAGAAGTATGCCAATAATTAAGTGCTGCTTCTTTAAGACCAACCATGTTGCAACACCCAAATACACACACTTCAGGGGAACGATGATACACAGTCCGAAATTCGGGAGGATTAGTTTGACACAGACCAGGTTGAATAATGGGCTCTATGATGTTCTGTACTCAAGTGGACAGATCTAACTATAAGGCACTGGTTTATCAAAAGTACACCGTCTGGAAGTCAAGAAAGCGCAACAAAAATGAATATAGGTAGCCTACAGAAGGGAATTTACAAGAGAACACGAAGATACTGTGTTAAATTGCTCAAAGGAAAATGGGTAAAATCATTTCCGATAACAAGGGAAGATCAAAGCCCGATATAAAATGAAAGACTTTCCATTTCTCATTTGGGTTTATCAAAAAATTGTTGTTGTCTACGATTTTAAAGCAAAAGGACATGGAAGTTCAATGTAATGCCATAAAATGTTCTTTGAGAACTGATTAGCAGCCTGTGAAATCGATGCCCAATATCGTTTACGAAAGAAAACAAAATACACTGAGACTAACTATTAATAATTTCGGCTGAAAATGAACAGAAGTGGACGGCTCAAAAAGTAGAGCAATACACATGTAGGTTTCTTCGATGATCACAGAACAATTTTCTACCCGGCACTAGACCACTTTACCCAGCCTCATACGATTTCAGTGAGGCGTTGGCCCAGCATTTGCCCATAAAGCCGGCTGTTCATTGGCGTCTTCCCAAGGTAGTACTGGACAGCGCGCTTTCGTGATCTGCGGCCCCTATTCATTCCACCACGACGCTGTCTTCAATCATTCTGGTTCACGTGTAATCAGCATGCAGGTGATTTGCTTCGTCCTTTCTTGGGTTACTCTCAAGTTCTGTTTTTCTCCGTCTCTTACGACATGAAGTTCGACGAATTCCTTCTCAAAGGTTGGCTGAAAACCCACTTTAAGGTCATCAGACAATCTCCCTATTCTGTCATATATCAACTGAAAAAAAGCGTACCTCGTGCTGGACTTCCTGCAAGAACAGTGTGATAATAACAACAATGGCACAGCTTTGTGCTAATTTCCACCTTCTACCATCAGTCGTTTTTTGGTATAGGAATAGAGCTGTTCCGTAGTATCACAGGTTTGGTGGTGATACGGGTTTGCAGTTATCCTACAAATTCCTAGTTTCTTCAGGTAGGCGCAAAGTATTTTCATTTTCAAAATTCTGATCATGATTGGCGATGGTCCATCTTGGTAGTCCATTGTACCGGACGGTCACTCAGTTATGAGTAATTCTTAAAAAATTGAACACTCACCCTGAAGTCAGAGAAAGAAACACCAACCAAACATAACTGGTTGCCGATCACTTAAGTGGGCTGAATGCTGTGATCCATCAAAACATATCAGTTAAACACGAAGTACGATTCAGTCTTATTGTTGGACAATTATCCAAGCAGGTGTGTGGGTCCCGTGCAAGTGAAATAAGTGACAATGTAGACGCAGCATTTCGAACGCCATTGAGAAAATTGTTGTGCTGTTCACTGTGAGTGAAGACCCACGTTGTTTCCATGATTGAGCAGAACAAGAAATACCTGCAAGGCCAGTAGCTTTTTGGTCATATGATCTCATTTATTCCTGCTCATCTGGAGGTTGAAGTAAGATGCCATGTGAACACGCTTTTGAAACAAGGAGATGTCAAAGAGGCGCCGAGCTTATATAACTCTCCTGTGCTGTTGGTAAGGGAGCTCCAGAGGAATTTATGATTTTATATTGATTTTCGCCATGTATATGATATGACGGTACACAAGCCAGTACTGGCGCATCCCATCGCAAAATTATTTGATAAAATGCAAGCAGGCACCATTTTTTTGGTGATAAGCCTGGGTCCAGAATACTGATAAGTTCAAATCAAGGAGGAGGACCGAGAAATACAGTGACATTTTGTGTCGGGCGAAAGCAACGTCGCTTCCTAGTGATGCCATGTAACTTGTCACTAGTGTAGACAGATTTGGATGATCATCCTCTTTGTTGGTTTGAGTCATATTTAATGTTGTGTAGTGGTATGAGTACGAATAACTGAAAATGAGCTTGTTCACCACGCTGTTTTGTTCGTTGATGCTCAAACTGCTAGTAGGAACTGAATGGTGGCATCCTTTGAAAATATATGGCTGTATAAAGTTAAATGATGAAGGCATATGTTTTTTGATATTTCGAGTACCTGCTAAGGTGCGTTAGGGAATCGGGATTGTGAATGCACGGACAAACGTCCCAAGAAAGAATGACAATGGACACTTCTGGACCACAAAGTCTATAACGAAGAACTGCCATTTCTTCCTGAGAGAATTCTGAATCTGACGGTATTCTCAATGAGCATATCCGATAGATCACTGTGACGATTCCGGGGTTGTGCCGTATACTGCAGTCGATTTGTGAAAACGTCTAGTGTATTGTGTGAACCCTGTATGCTCTTCTCAATAAGCAGCACGATTTCGAATGAAGCATTCCCGCCGTTCTGTGGAATCCAACTTAGAATGTCAAACGAAAATTTCACATTGCAGCTGCTCGTCATTTACAAGCTGTTCACTGCCAGCACAGGTGCCGACGATGTAGATACTGGAACAGTGCTGAAGAAAAGGAGTGCCGTAGTAGAATAAACAATCAGAGTGCTCAATTCGGTCGAAAAGAAATACTCCGCAATTGAAATCAAAAGTTTGGCTATCGTGTGGGCGTTAGATAGTTAGCGGCCAGATCTGCTAGGACAACGGTTTCCTATTCAGACAGATCACAAAATTTCGGAGTGGATCTTGACTGCAAAGGATCCTTATGATTAACTAACTAAACGGATATGCTATCTTCATGAATATGAACTACCATTAGTTACTTTGCTGGTGGAATAATTACACACCCGATTTTACATTTCGCCCTGGGGAAATAGATGATGATGTGGAGGTTCTGATTGCAATCAACGTGTGGCAACTGTAGTACGATCCACATGAACTGATAGACGAAAGACGACAAGCTCGTCAACTGAATAAGTGATGAAAGATCTGGCATATGGAGACACATGAAAAGCGACGAATAGCGCCTATAGTGATCAGCTTGGAAACAGTTCAATCTAAACACCACTGGTATACTCACGAAGCGATTGGCCGGATACAAAGAATCCTTATCGGCTGTGCTTGATATATTTGCAAATCACTAGTCAAAGAGAGTCATGAATTGGTGCACATAGACTACAGTCGATCATATGAATTAGTTCAACGAAGAGTGTGTTGGCACAATGTGTTAGAGGATGAGATGAACTACGTCCCGACCAGCGAACGATGCGCGCTGTTGCGAGCCGACACGCAAGCGACAAAATGTTCAATGCCAATAATCCCAGTCTTATAGACAGGTGAATTGTGATCCGTTGATCTGAAGTCATTGCGAGGTAATCAGAACATAGTGGTTTTGACTGTCAATTTCTGGCGTTATATTGAAGCTGTCAACATTTCTGATCCACTCGCCAACATAGTGGCGATCGAACATATTGTAGTCAATCATAAGGTTCACGATTCACTTAGTGTGGACGAGAAAATTGGACTCACTTCAATAGAAAACGACTTCTCTATCTCTGCCAAAATTTCATTATCTACATAATTATTTCTGATTTAGTGCTACTTATTTCTCGCGCATTCTGCAGATTACACCGGCGAACATTTGTTGTGGTCTAACTAACCACAATGGTGTATTTTTTCAACCTTATCCTGTTTCTGGCCTCCGATCTTAGCCTATTCGACCAACTCTGTCGACTCTTCAAGATGGTTTGCGTAACTTGAATGCGCCCTGCCACAAAGGAACTAGTACATTTTAGTTTATTGCCTCATTTGTGCGAGTGACTAAAATTAGACCCTAGTCTTCTCGACTGATCGCACACAATTTACTCATGGTAATGACACCGCCCTGTTCATCTACTGCTTGTGCGACAGCTCTTTTAGGCAACTTCGTCTCTTCTGGCCGTCGATGGTCGGACACTTCCACCGAATAACGACACTCGTTATGAACCAGTTGACTTATCCTGGTATTACCGTTACAATCACTTGTAGCTCGTTGTTGCTTTGGCGTTTTGAACCCAATTTCGAACTACCGAAATGATCAGTCTGGCATTGTATCTGGATGACAGGATAAAATTCACCCGGAAGTAAACGACCGCATTCGCGGTTGTTACCGCTCGTCAGGTATGCTTACTCTATAATCCTCTGCCCAATCGTTCCTATACTTCAGCACTTCATGGTTGGTTTACAGATGCAATCTCATTTGAATCTAATGGAGTGTGCATGGATGAAGAATCCATTTGAAGGTACAAAGCCATATTACTCAGTTCGAAAATCCATATTTGTGACCGTGTTTCCTCGTTCTCAAGATCAGCAGTGCTAACTGACAAGCTTACTTTGGGAGAATCACCGTGTTATTATAAAAATGGACTTTCCATTCATGCACTCTCCATGAGATTCAAGTCAGCTCACAGGTGGAAATTGGGAACAAGCTATGCCGTTCTTGTTCTTTTTATCACACCTTTCCTGAAAGGAGGTCAAGCACGAACCATTCTTCAATTCAGTTGATGTATGGCAGGATTGGGAGATTGCCTGATGACCTCAGAGTGAGTCTGCAGTCAACCTTTAAGAAGGGAGTCGTCGAAGTTCATATCTTAAGAGACGGAGAAAAACAGAACTTGAGAGTAACCCAAGAAAGGACGAAGCAAATCACCTGCATGCTGATTACACGTGAACCAGAATGATTGAAGACAGCGTCGTGGTGGAATGAATAGGGGCCGCAGATCACGAAAGCGCGCTGTCCAGTACTACCTTGGGAAGACGCCAATGAACAGCCGGCTTTATGGGCAAATGCTGGGTCAACGCCTCACTGAAATGGGCTGAAGCTGGATAAGATGGTCTAGAGCTGGATAGAAAATTGTTTTTTATCAATCGAGGAAGCCTACTTGGGCTCATAAAGTTTTCTGATCGTCACAAATATATACATTTTCCAGTAATTTGAGTTTAAATAACAAACACGAATGTTTCTGGTGAATGCGTCATGTTTTCCGACACTGACTGTTTAAATTTTATATTTGATAGAGTTTCGGGTTAGTTTATATGGGAGATGTCTGTGCCAGAACTAATTAGTGAATTATAAAACGGCAATCGCAGAAATGAAAAGTGGGCGCTCATTTACAGAGGAAAGATCGGGAGATAGACTGAGCCGATCGGGGGACTATTAAGTACTTGGTGCCGTTGGCTATCGTTTTCAATGGGGCTGTCCATCGAATGCACAGCGTTTGCCCAAACGGGGCCCAGTTAGGCCCCAAATTTGCGTGCTGCCTGGTTGCTTAGTTTGAGGAGGCCGTATTCCAAATCGAAATTTAGGCCCTTGGTTTATAAAACAGGTCGGGATCAAGAATAGATCTTTGTGCACTCGAGTGACCTACACCGATGGCGTTAAGAACCACAACAACTGAAGAAGCCATCCGCCTGATAACAACGAGTGGAGAGCGACAAAACCACAAGAAGGTTAAGTACGACATCATGCCTCGGAACAGCTGCTATGGGGAAGCACGGATTTCCACGACGGAAAATGTGGGACTAAAATTATTAACCCGTGATTTGAGTTTTCATCGATACTCGGTGAAACCGTTCTGCTGTTGATGATGTCTAATCAACACTACTAACTAGCAAAAAATAGGATTTCCCCCATACGGCTTGAGGGATCAAACGTCTCGACCTGAAAGTATGCGGATGTTTGATACAATTCCCCTGGGGTTACTCAGACATTCCTTCTATATCGAATCAAATCGAACAGTTAGCTATGATGACGTTGCTTACTTGGTTTCAAGATTGCACCAGATTGGACATATTCTTGCAGGAATATGTGGAAAGAACGGTTGAAATACGAATAACGTATACGTGTGTAGAATGCTCCCAATATCACTACCGAGTGATGTTCAAGAGGGTGTGGGTATACAATAGTTCGGAGTGAGAACCATTGCATACTTATTGTAATCAGTGCGTAACTGTCCTAATCAATATATTCATAAAAACAGAAGTGATCGGTACAAGTAGTGCATCTGCAATAAACTGATAACTATTAGACGAGTTAGACTACCTAGTTCATCTTGCCACCTTGCGTCCGGGTTTACACAATGTAATAATGGGACTTTTCGTAACCAAGCCGCACTTCGTTCTTTCATTTCAAAAAAATTGTACAGAACAGGGATTGTTGCATAGCATTTCGTACATGCTGATCAACTGGATTTGTAACACTTATCTTGGTATAATTTCGTAGCCGTCACCTTTCTGACTTGTCACTGGAGCTGAGTAAACTTTGTATTCGTGTGATTGAATCGGCCGTTGCCCATCCGAACTGAAGCATATACGCACTGCACTTGTCTCCAGTTGGTTCGTGATTTTGAGTTTGAAACTTCCACTAACAGGAAGACAGAAGCACGTTACTCACTGTTATCTCAGAGGGTTACTTGCGAATCGCCAACTCACTGTGGAAGCGGTACAGTATTTCAATAACCAAGGTTGTTCGCCTTTAAAATCAGATCCTTGATTTACAATAGTAATATATGAAAGACCCAATTTGGTCATGTTCGAGAAATCACATATAAAAATGTGCAACAATTTTGGTGCACCATTTTTGCACGGCTACTAAATGCTGTAGCTCTAAACTCCGATATGTTCAGCTGCCTTTCCATTAGAGGCATTGGTAATTGTTCTCTCGCCAAAAGAGCCACGAAGGACATTTCACTGGTGCACCCTAATGCAGATAATGCTGTGATTTGGATCATAAAGAAGCATATGACCGGTCCCTCGCACAGTGCGGAGAAGAATAAGTACTACACTACAGAAAGTTAGAATGTTACAACTTTTTACTTGGAAACTTGTTAGTAGGCAAAAGTCAGTGTAAACGTCGTTGTGATCGGACTTCCTCAAAAAACAATGCACATTATTAGCTCCAAGGTGCACACAGAAATTAAGCTAAGGGAGGGGAGGGGGAATAAGTGATGGATTCCTTCTTAGCAAATGAGGTGAAAAGGTGAAATGTGAATGAGCCAGTGATCTAGGCGGGCCACCACGATTTCTTTGGGGTTTCATGAATGATTATCCAAAAATTTCTCTTCTCCCTAGTTTTGCCTTTACATTTCCGAGTCAGTATCGGGTTTTCTTTCGTATTTAAAACTAAACCATTTCAGACAACTGACCGACCACACTCCGAGTGAAACTGCGGGTTGTCAAGTTCAGACATGTAAATTTGCATACCAAACGACAGAATCTAAAACCCTGACGATGATCGGAACCCTAAGTATCAATAGGCCGCCATTCAATCGGTGGCACCTGAGCGTATTACTGGGAAGGGCGAGTGTTACCTATTTTACCCGAATAAATTTGCTGGACGTTGAGGACAGATGGTTTTCCAGTCACATTTCGATCACCTCAGATGAATGGGCGTTTACAGATATCGGATAGGTTTATTATATTGACCAAACCTAGATTTTGCAGTTGCCGAAGTCAAATTTTGTAAATATTTAATTTCGTTTCTCCAATTTGATTAAATTTGGGGTTGCAATATCGGGTAAGGGCCCAAAGTTAAATATGTGAATACAACTTGGAAAAGCTACACTTTTCAGTTTCTGAATAAAACAGAACTCAGTTATTGATACATACTGAAAAGGGATGCTTCGATTCAAAAGCAATTCAAGCCTTCGAAGGCTCAATCAGTTATTTATGGCTTTACTGCCTCTATAATTTAAGCACCCAGATTATCGATTTCATTAAAAAAACTTTCATTAGTGTTCATATGCAATGTACATCTAAGCATACCGCGATATCTCAGAAAACTGAGTCATCAAAAGCCTCTGTCAAGCTCGATGATTTCAAGCTACACTCACAAAACTAGTTACCAAGAGTCAATTGGTTAGATAACCCGTGTATCTCATAGGCATACCATACGAAAAAAAATTTACTTATTGAGAGAGTTCCAAATCGTCGTTGGATATTCCCCGTATGCCTGTGGAATTTATATTATTCTTTTTGGAGAAATAATTTGCAGATCCCGTGTATTACCACAGTTTGTGCAATGCTGAGTACAGCATTCACTTTTACATTCTGCAAGCTGAAAATAAATCTGTATCGCATAATTGCCGACTGAGGGTGAAAACATTAGTATTTTCTCACTGTAAGTGCTTTGTGAACGATAGATAATAATTGAAATTACCGTTTATCCATATAATTTAGTGCCAAATAGCCCTGTTTCCCTTTGAGCACAAGAACAGCAAGAAGTTGTGCATTCTAAATGACAGTCTTAATTTTTCGAACACACTGGAATTGTAATTGTGTGTGCATCAGTACGGTGCCCGTACAGAGCAAAGACAAATATTACTCTGAAGCTATCCATATCTCAACGTTCACCGTGACACGAATTCAGTTGCGCAACATTGTGAAAGCAAATATGATACCAGAATTGGTGATCAGGAAACTAAGATACAGACGGAATTAAATGCAAAAGATGTGTGGCCCACTTAATTTACGGTGGTTTTTAAATCGTCAATACTAAGCCCATCTAGACTGCATTCCGTATCGGACTACTTCTGCGCCTGTCAGTAGGTAAATTATTGAAAAATCCACATGGAATGTGAGCATCCTGTCTGATTGTCTAGACCGTAGGCACGTAAAATCTAGTTGTAAAAATTCCCTATTGAGAACCATTTTTTATATTACCACTCACACAGCAGATCAGATACTGCTAACTATATAATGCCAAACAATATTTTCTATCACTTATCGAGAATCGCAATCTCATGATTGCAATAATTTCCTTCAAAAAGCTTTAGCAAGCTACTAAATAGAAATGGGTGATACTCGCTGCACACGCGGTGGTTCTTCTTGTCAACAGCGCTCGAGTAACTACGTTAGAAAACAATAGAAAGTTTGGGATGAATGCAAAATGGTGCACACAAATAGCTCGGATATCTTGAATAATCATTACAAGATTGGCGTGGACACATCAGACCATTTGGAAACGCATTGATATTGATTGCAGGTGATTTCAGGAAAAAACTTGTCTATAATTTCTCGGTCGACACCAGCGAACGAAATAAATGCTTGCCTGACATACTCCACATCGTGACGATAAGTAAATACGTTAAAATTGGCCACAAATATACGTGTTCAGCCGCAAAACGATCGACCAGCTTAGATGTTCTTACATCAATGGCTGGAAATCGGGGACAGAAAGATGCCGGTTGATCTGGCCTCATGGCTATTTTCATTGCCTCATAATATCTGTAATTCAATAAAGTCTCAAGAATAACTGGTTGAAAACGTATATCCCAGCATTCAAAACAACGATAAGGATCATGATTGGTTGAATAAACGAACTGTTATTGTGGATAAGAACAAAGACGTCTGTGAACTTAACAATATTATTCAGTCTATCATTCAAAGTGAGGCAGTCACATACAATTTGATCGACACTGTTTTGGAAACATCTGAAGTGATTAATTACCCAACAGAAGTTTTGAATTCGCTCGATCTGTCAGAGATGCCACTGCACGTACTGTAATCGAAAATCGGCACGCATATATCATGTTGCGAAATATCAACCAGCCAAAACTTTGCGACTGCACGAGGCTTGTAATAACAAATTAACGAGCAGCGTCACGGAAGCAACAACCTTGACAGAACATTCCAAAGGTGTATAAGCGCCTTGTTGCGACTATCCCGATGTTTAGGGCTGTGAATCTAGCAGTAACTTAGTCTCATTATCTACGCGCACGAAATGGGCAGAACACGATTACGGGCTACAGAACAATTCCAATCGAATAACCGTGTTTATCGATGATTTGTGGTTCTAAATAATACAACAAGCATAAATATACAGCAAGTAAGAGACTTACAGCCAGGTGAGAAACCAAGAACAATCGGCAGTAAGCTTCCGAAAATCGGGACAACGCAGAAAATAACAACGGACCACTTAGCAAGCAGCTGGACGAAACTATAGCGCAGTTCGGTTGCGGTACAGTCAACAAACTAAGAACCTTTACCGTCACGAATCAATAAATCAATTACAAACGCGTTTGTCGTCAAAACTACTTTAATTTGTATTTTCCCCGGAACTCATTTTCTGCACTCAAAGATTTTGTGCTGGAGGCTATATCGTGATCCAACTCAACGGGTTCTGTTAAACACAAATCTACGGATTTTCATCGTCTTCCAAGTGTCCGTGCTACCACCACTCGCAACTGTTGCTTTTTATTATTGTTTTCCCTTTCACTACTTCCAACCGTGTCCATGCTTGTGCCGATGACTCGATCCTTCACTACTCTCTCTCATACCCATATTCCAGTAACTTACCCGATAATGTTTCGCACATTCGATCCAATGTTCATGTGAATCTAGAATCCGATTTTTGTAAAATTACCACTTGGAGCTCACACAATCGTGTTTCTTTCAAGATCGCAAAAAGTGCTAATTTGAATGGATGGATACCCAGAATGAAACGAACTTCCTTTCTCGTGACAGACGTTATTTTGACATTTACTCAGCTGTTCCTTCTGAGAAGTGTGCAAACACGCCCTACTGCTGAATACTGGAGACGTATTTGTTGCCGGGCTCTCGACATTTGCATTACCTCGGTTCGATCGAGTCCAAAGCCTAGTGATTTTCATGACCGACGATCGCATGATAATCTCAATTTTACAGTCTCTAGCCCACCGCCAATTAGCCAATTTACTTTCTTTACAATCGGTGTAGACATGGGTTCTGTTCTCAGGATCCTTCTACTGGATCTATCCTTCCTAGTGTAACTCATATTTATCAAGGAATAATAGAATACCAAACTTCAGATTTCCAGTAAAGTAGCATTTTACATCTTTTTCAATCGTGATCTAGAGCCTGTGCCTCGAGACCAACTGAAGCGGAAGAGGACCACAGGTATTGATATTTGCCCTACTCGAATAAACCACTAGAAATTTCTACTGCAAAGTCTTCTCTTCCAAATCTTGCGCCGCGGCCAATCCTTTCCACCTCACATTAGTGCCTGTACTGAAAGCGCTGAATTTTTTGATTTTGAGATTCAGACGCACTACGCTGGTCGTTACCATGATCTCAGCTATTCATGGGTTGAATGTTATTACAATGAAGGCAGATGAACCATTACAATCCAAGGAGGCGTTTTGAATCAGAGGGATTGTATCTGATAGATACTTTTGGATTGTAAAAGAATGACAAATTCCTTCCTCTCTATAGTCTGGATCTGGACAGAAAAAAATATTCATCGTCTTCGGAGCCTGTATGCATCATCTACCACAGTTATATTCTGGTTAGTTCCTGTGGATATTGCACCTCTGATGTAGGCTGAATCTCACTTCTTGTTCGAAGCACGTTTTGTGTTCGATTCATCGGTGAATGCACTGGACCGTAATACGCCAACATTCAGAGTGGCGCACGCTTTTCCGCAATCTCAGTTCTGACGACGATTCATTTCGTTCCATCGCGTTTTCAATACATTGAAACATCCAGTTGTCACATTCGCTGTCTTATGTACCCGATATTTCATAAACGACCTGACTCGCATCAAGAATAATTTGATAATGAGTTTCCCGTTATATAATTTAATAATTGCCTCTCTTTCCAGAGACAATATTTTACTCCCCCTCACGTTCTTACAATATAGTACACACAAATACGCTCATGCCCTGAAAACTGCAGTCACATGTGGGAGGGCTTTTTCTTCCAACCCTACAGGACCTGGTGTGAAACGGCAATTCGCCTTTTTCACAGTCTAACCCTAGCTTCATTTCTACAATCTCTCTTCTACTGACACACAATTACCACTCTTTCCCTATTTCAACCCTCCCCTTAATTTCATTCGTGGAATAAACGAACATGTGGGACACTTGGGGGATAGAGATGATTATTGTCTAACCACTCTGTTCTATTCCTATACCGAGCTGCAGTGTGTTTAGTTGAGGAGGAGAATAAATATTCTGGTAGTTAACTTGTGGCGCGTGTGTGACATTTAGTTGTACTTCTTCGACCGAATCAACAATAGCCGATGTAAATCATCGTTATGGAAGCCACACAAAGCAAACACGTTATTTGGACAAACAATGAAGAAGTGGAGAATATTTGCGTTGCTCAGTCCTCCTGACATACATAACTGCACATCCAGTGAACAAAACATTTGATCCTTACTGTTTTCGTGATAGACCGCTCGGACTACGGGGTTGTGTATGGGGTTAATGCCAGTATGATTCCCGTAAACGCCTTACCAAAACGAAACCAATCTTCGCCCTAATGTGTACCACTATAGTTGCGTTCAAGGTGTTCTATGCCCCGTTCCCTGAAAATGAAAGACTGAGTAGCTGATTGTTGGGTGAGTGTTTTGTTACATGTAGTTGTCGTGAATTATCTTGGCATTCATCACAGTTGCTTCTCAGGGGCTAAGCTTTATTGTTTGTCGCTTGTCCGAAAGATGATCGTAACCTTTTCCACCTTCATCTCAATAGCCACACTGACTACTGCTCGTTTTACGAAAATCGGGTTATAATAAGACGTGTGACTTATCATGAAACATCAACATAAATTACTCGATATTCTTCCTATTCCAGATTTTAGGGCAGCGGTTATGATTGCCACACCTGACCTATTAGGATCTCGTTTGGCTCTTCAGCACTCCAAATCTCGGGGCTTGGTTACCGGCTAGCCTTATGAGTGCAGTCGGCCTATGTGGTTGTGGGAAACACCCTTTCAAATGCTCTTATGTGCAGGCATGTAACATTCGAAAAAAACTTGAATCCCTTTTGGGCTGAATACTTCTGGTTCCAATAGGGATTCGGTTGTAACTGCTCTCTTACCTAATACAAAACTCAAGCTTTTGAACGTCGATCGCACACCTATTTTCCTTCCCTTATATCAATGTGTTTTTTCCCTTCTTATCTATTCTTCCCTTGTCATTTTCGCTGATCTAATGAAGAAAGCTCCTAAAGTTCTTCGCCGAAGTCCGTCTATTATCAATCGGGTATCTTTCATATCTCCAACTAAACTATCTGCCGAGTTGTGCGAACTACACGACGCAGCATGGGAAAAATCTGCTCACACAATCATTTCAGACTACACTCATCCTTCATACAACGATCTATACGAGTCTAAGTCTCTGGCCTCTACACGTTCCTCTTTTCGATCTATGCCGTCTTGCTTTAGCATCTACAAAAATTCTCCTGTTCCATGTTCGTCCAGATTCCTCACAAATCGGACGCAAGTACCAGCTGAATTCCTTAGCAGTTATGAAATGTAATCGTTTCTCTGTCATTCCCTTGATCCGATGAGTTGCCAAATGTAAATCATTGGTGACAGAAAGGTAGACGCCTTTCTTCGTAAATTTTTGATCCAACATGAATAAAATTCATCATTGCGCACTTAGTTTTGTTTTGCTTCTCGTCCGCGTACAGCTCTACTAAGTTTATGCTTTCTTAACTATCCTGTAATGAAATAACCTAAAGAATTTCACTGTCTTCTTTTGGATGCCTAGTTTTCTTTAACTAATTTGCAAATTATTTTAACGTGCACATTTACGGAGTCCTTAGTGCCAGAACAAAAGAATGAATAGTTAGAATTCAGAAATTTAGTGATTAGTTTGTTTTGCAATAATTATGTCTTTTATTTTGAGAACGGACATTCCTAGTACCAGAATTTATTGAAGTATTTCTCAATAACGCTTGTTATTGGAATGTACCGTCGACTACACGAGAGATATTGCCATCAATTGATTTCTCTATAATATTCCTTTGATTGACTGTCCTTTGCGACTCCACGTTTCACGCGCAAACCTCAGGTCATCCGACCAACCTGCACTCGGAAGCACCAGACTCGAGTTTCGCTTTTGTTAGAGCTCATCAGTGGTGCATATCCTCCGCCACACCCAGGGTTTAAACTGATGAGCTCTAACAAGAGCGAAACTCGAGTCTGGTGCTTCGAGTGCAGGTTGGTCGGATGAGGTTTGCGCGTGAAAAGTGGAGTCCAAATGGTCAGTCAATCAAACGAAAATTAAACAATCCCACACTACTCGCAAGTAATTGCGTGCCAGGTGCTCTATAATAGCCCTAAAAAGATGTGATATATATATATATATATATATATATATATATATAGTTCCTTGTATATATATATATTCATATATATGTTATACTACATAATATATAAAATATACACCTGCTGCATGTATTCAATGAACACCGTCCGTAGAATTGTCAAATCAAACCATCTTCTACTCGGTAATCCGTAGCAGCACCATCGTTTCAATACCTGAAAGAAAAGACGGAATGCAGCCCTCTACCTAAGCAAATCCCATCGAAATAAAACTAGGGGATATGATACAAATTCAACAGCAAAACATTGTCCACGAAGCCAAGAGCAGACGGCCCCGTTAAACCAAAATATTGCGTTCAATATGTTTCCTAGTTGTTCACGGACAGATGGGCGCCTAGAGCGTTATCAGTGGGTCCCACGTTTTCCCTTCCAGTTGATACATTTGGACAGTTGGATTGGAGACCCAGCTCGGTACATCTAGTGGCCATCCCAATATCTGATGAAACTCACTCATTGCTGTGCTGGGAAGTTGTAGAACAGTCTGAGATATTGTTACTGTGAATATCTTCCATTCCTTGTACAAGTCAACCAGCTTCTCATAATAAATAGTTTAGAATACAGGCTAATTGGAAAAAAATAAATTTTCTTCAAAATATCAAACAAAAATGCAGTGATAGTCAATCCTAAGAGACTGGACCATATCACAAAGATAAGTACACATCTTGGTGATAAATCCAATTTTAAGAGTAACGTGTGCTACAGGTGAACGGGAAGCTTGCACAGGAAAATTCACATGAAATCAACACGGTGATACCCAAAGTTTGTCAGTGGAATATCTTGAAGGATTCATTTCTCAAGCCTAACCATCATCAACACATAATTACTACGTTCATGAAGACTCTGCATCTATTTTTTTGTATGATGTGCCTAAGATCCATCCACGGTCTACAATACCTCCAGTTTCCGCCGGAATTCGAGTAAAAGTATTTTCTTCAAAATGGACTTCATATTCGGATATTTTTCATATGGTACCAAACATAGCTGGAAAAATAACACCGTCTATTCAATTACTAAAGCCGAAACACATTCGGAGTGTATCGAAAAACGATGCTCCGTTTATTGTGCTAAAAGTAAGTGTTCATTGTCTGATAACACCGTGTGGTCGGAAAAGACGGTAGTCAGTCGACGTTTCGGTTACCACGGGTAAACTTTCTAATTCTGATAGGAGAAATTTCATTCACGAAGGAGTCAATTGTTTTGCAAAGGAGAAATGAAAATGTCCTACTAACACATTCAGGAAACACTGGGGTTTAACAGAAATTTTGAGGTTTATTTGAGGCTCACAAGCAAATAATGTTACCTGTTTTGGGATAGATGACCTTGAAATAAGGACCATATGAGCTTGATATCTGTAACGTTCAGTTCGTTTTCGCGGTGACAAACAAAGATATATCCATAAGAGGGAATACTAGAGATGCTCGTAAATAAGAGAGTGGTTGTAAAACTGCCTTGATAAAGGTTACCTACGGTAATCGAAAGGTTGGCTTATAATTTTTCTTCGACAACGCCGTGTTACTGATATTATATTTCGTTTAAAAGAGAGTGATAAGTTCAAAATGACGCATTTTCTAAGCTTTTTTGTGAAAGATTTTTCTATTGAAGGATACAAAGTTGTTTTTTGCATTATTCTTGTGGACAATGGTGTTACAAGAATATGGGATAGGAGAAACTAACACAATCAACTTGGATAGCAATATTTCCTAGATTTTGGTAAGAAAAGACTGAGATGAGAGCAATAAACGTAAGGAGAAACAGAGAGAGTATTATTTTGTGAGGTTTTACCAGTCATTACAAAGAAGGATGAGGTAATCTGAGCTGCTGAATCATTTGACCAACCAAAAACTTTCATCACACATTCAATGTGAATGCTCACTTTTTGCAATTGCTAATAATCTGAAATTTCGTTGTGATTTGTTTTGGTTTTCGATTTGTTTTTGTGTTTATTAGTGATGCTTAGGGACTGATAAAACGTTTTGCTTGATACGAAGTTCAACAAGAAACTCATCTCAATGAATTTTTACTTGGTAAAGTCATCACGCCAACGGTTTTGTGCTGGAATAAATCACGACCATCTTCACTGTGTGGTATTGCACAAGACTCGGTGAACGAAATAATTCATTGAACCGGGACAATATATTTCTACAGTCTGTCAGACTGAGACCTATTCTGGGAGGACTGCTTTGCTGTCAGGTAACGCTTTAGATTAAGATATTCGTTTGGTTATCACATGATTTTGCTGTGGTGAAACCGTAGAAATTTTAAAGGCTCAGTGACAAACATTGTTCCATAAAATTTCTCACTCGAGTATCATGACGGTTTCTTAATGTTGGCGAAACAAACTGGTGTACTTCGCAAAACAGACAGGAAGATTGTATCAAGTTTTGACGCTTTGTATTCCTTCCTATTATGCTCTGTCTCTGATAACACGACCGATACTCGCAAAGGTTCATTGTCAAATAGTGTCGGGATTAATCCTTTATCTCGAGACTTGTCAGTCTCTGAATCTCGGCTCCTTCAACTTGCGTACTCTCATACAGGCCGGTCAGCAGGCGTGTATTGCGCTCACAATAGATTCTCTATAGAGATTGATGTCTTCTGCGCAAGAAGAGCGCGTTTCCGGATTCGAGCAAAGTGATTCAACTAACTCCTCGTAGTGTCTCATCGAGGTATTTCCTGCGCGCTTCAGGAGACGAAACAGCTAGAGCTGTGGGTCAACGTGGTTTTGGAATAGTATTGACTGACAGAGGTAAACCTGTCGTATAGACTGGAATTCGGGTAACAATCGTTTATGTGCTGTTAGACTCTAGGGTTCAGTTGGCGTTTTAAAGGATAGCTGTAATAAACGAAGCATGTTGATGGTCTCGGAATAGGTTTCAACAGACTGCATCTTTGATAGGCAGAAAGACGAGTTCTGTGAAGAAAATATCAGTCTTTTTCGGAAGAGTAGAGGCTCTGAAATTGTAGTGCTAGCTGGTGCTTCAAAACACAAGTAGGCAAACTTGATGTGTCAGAGGCTTCCTTAGGTAGGTGCTTGCCTTACTCACTCAGCGTACAGAAAACGGGGATGGACTTCTCTAGTTTTGCACCGACATTTGTTTCTTCCTATCAGATGAGAATTTTCGACACTGTTGGCATCGCACACTAACATATTGCTCTAAGGCTACAGGTAAGTCGAGTCAGATTGACCATGTTGCAGTGAGCTATTGGTGGCTCAGTTCTGTTAAAAACTGTAGAATTACTGGTCCAAATATGTGGGGTCGGATCACGCATTAGATTTAGTGTAACTTGCGCTCCAGCTCCATAGTTGTCTACGTGAACCAAGAACTCAGTTAGCCCTAAAGAGTATATCTGACCCAGAAGTTCACATTTGTCAGGAGAAGGAGCTTGGATCTACGACGAACAGCAGTGCAGACGAGAACCGGGCCCATATCAAACAGGCAATACACGTGGCAGTAGGTTTCTCTTCCTCTCCTAGAACCGATGTCCAATGAAGATTCCGGGTTTCTCAAGAGCCTTTGAGTCTACTGAAGTAAAACATCAGTTCTCGAAAGACAAGTCACCAGAAGCTTTAGGTGGATGGTAAAAATTCGTGGGTCGAGGTAGTCGAAGAAATGGAAATAGCAGCTGCTTCAGATAACAGTCAAAAACTGTTCAAACATGTTTGCGCCACCAGTGGGTGGCACACCCCGGTCAGTGAAATGAAATGCGATAGATATAGTGAGTTTGTTCATGACAAAGTTCAGTTCAGTTCAGGCAACCATCAACCATGCACTAGGTGCGGTGGCTTTGGTCGCTAGCTCCTAGTGGCAACCTCGAAAGGAAACAATGAAGAAGGAAAGAGTATGAAAAGAGTAAGAAGAGAACCGCATTAATGGAATGAAGTCGATGAAGAAAGTTTGTGAATGTCAGAATTCCATTGATCACGGCCTCTAGCAACGATGAAGAGTAAAAGCTGTCTGTTGGACTGAATTCTTCAAGCAGCAGTTTAGCTGGCCGCGCACTATATAGTTACTCCGACGTCAACAACTGCGATTCCTTGAGGAGTATCACTAGAGCCCCAACCAGAAGTTGAATTAGAACAAAGCATTCGACTACCCAAGAGTCGAAAAACGGCCGGTCTTGACAAGCTTTCTCAAATTATTTTCAAACTCATTGGAGATGCCTTGATCAAACCAATTACCGTCTTGCTTGTGACATTTGATTTTACTTATCGTTGAGAAGGCAATACGCAATGACTGTAGTAATCATCATGGCATTTGTTTAATTCCGATAATCACCAGGTTATTGACCTCGATTTTGCTGCGTCCTCTGACACTGGCTCCCTAGAAGTGTGCCTGCAAACAGCAGGCCGGATTCCGCCCAGGTCGAGATTGCATCGACCAGATTTTTACTCTTTGCCAATTACTCGAAACGCGTCGCACATACTGTTGACCGACAGTAAGGATTTTCGTCTACTCAGTTGACTGAACAGAGCTATTCAGTGTTCTTTACCGAACAAGGGAATGCCACAGAAGTTTTCATATCTACTGAGATCATTGTACCCTCATACTTTTGGCTGCTTGGGGGTTTACAGGTTTACAAGCGGTATTCGATAAGGATAGCCCGTTCTCTTATTTTTGATTGTCTTCTTAATGGACAAGATAATGGAGAACACTTTACTCAATCTTCAGGATATATGCGTTGAAATGGCAAACCGGAAAAGCTGTGATCGAGATGATGTTGACGACCCTGTCTCCTTGTTCGAATGAAAGAAGCATGCTCGACATGCACAAGATAAACTCACAGGAGCTATAGCTTCATTCGGCATGCGCTTTGCACCTCCAAAGTGTAAAGTGATGTTACATAACCGGAATTATCGAGTTCGAGCTTGATGCTCGATGGGAGGAACTATTAATCGCCGATCGCGACTTTTATCTCGATAGCAGAGCAACGACGAATGGGGGCACTGTATTCGAGGTGAGCAAGCGTATATCCAAAGCTCGAGCGGCGTATGCTTGAATGGAGCACTTGTGGCATCGACCAGTTGAAAAATTCGTTCGCACTGTGCCTCGGTGCGCCCAGTTCTGTTCTGTAGCTGCGAACCATGGAGTCTGCGTAAGGAAGAAGTTCGTCGCCTTGGAATTTTTGACCACCGATGTTTACGTAGTATCGCCAAGATTGGATGGAATGACCGGGTGAGCAATGCTGAGGTCAGAAACAGAGTGTTGGATACCGGTTCAGAGAATATTGTATCACAGGGTATCCAGCTTAGTAGACTTCGTTGGTTGGGTCACGTGTTTCATGTGGCCAACACACGTCTACCATTTCGTACCCCGTTTTTCTTTCTTCTTCGGGAGTGAAAGGAGCCACATGGAGGTCGACGGATGACCTGGCAACCGGGGCGTGAGACAACGTATGGCGAGCTTACGAAAAGTGATTGCCTCACGTCTTCGTTGTCAAGATCCAAAAGATTCCTCAATCAGTAGCTGGAGACACTGAACCATATGGCTGCGAACCGTGAACAGTGACGATCGAGTTGTTGATAATTGTTAAACCATCTTTTATAGGTAAACCATGAAGGATTATGAAAAGCCGGTAGGATAGGAGTGAAAAAAGACATTGACAGTTAAAACAACAACAGCTTCCTTTACATCAGGCCTCATTTTCCTGCGAAGTGGAAATGAGAGTTTGAGTGTTTTTTACCCGGTTCACTGTGGTCCAAGAATTTTGAAACTCGTGGTACAGAAAGACGGGTGAGTACATGGTGTATTTACCCTTGGTATCCCTTGTTTTATCGAGACAGAGTGACATCTCACAGAAGCCTTGCGTTTGTATTTATATTTGTATTTCACGCGACCTTCATTTGGACAAACGTCTTTAATTCAGTCAAAAAAAGATCTATACTTGTTACCTCATTAAATCGATGGGATTAAAATAACAAATAATTATGAAACTGTCAAGGAATTCGGCCAATGCTCGTGCCTCGTAAGGAAAGGTGGAGATTGGTATATGTTATTGCAAGAAGGTATGGATCCAAAAGAGAAACGTGTAGTTGTATAGACACTTTTTGTTTATTATCTCAGAAGTTTGAACAAAACAGAGCTATTCTAGTGTCGCTAACGTGCACGGTTTCCAAGAGGCACATGAATCACATAGGATAAAAACAAATACATGCTGTATACACTAGAAGCTGGATATTCAGAGGTAAAAAGACGCATTCAATATTTTCTTAATGCATTTATCTAGCAAAGACAGCATTCAAAATGAAACCGTGGAAACACAACGAAGGATTACTTGGGAACGAAAAAGTAGCAAAATTTGAAATTGAGATGATTAGTTTGACTACTCTAGGTGATCAAGATCAATACCTGAAAATGAAGTTGATATTATGTACCTCACTTTTTCTGTTGGCTTTCTGAGACATTACCTTGAAGCTCGATGCAGGCTTTATGTAATTAAAATCACCGTTTCGTCTAATCCCATGGTCACTAGCAACATCATCATGGTGTGGTGTGATGAATTGTGTGCCTCCTTGATCCAAAGTGTTATGCAAGATGGCTTACTTTGGCCCGAGATGCAATCACGTCCCACAGGTCAATGAACAGAGGCCAGACGAAGTCCAGTCTCCGAACCAGTTGATGGGCAACATCTGGTTCTTACCACCATGCCCCTAGAGAGGATACTCCAGCGAATAAACACGGAGAGGAAAAGTTTACCGGTCAAAAACCTCCACTAGATGGACGTAGGAGTGGGGTACCTGGGGTTTCTCTCGACGGTCGGAGAAGTGATCGCAATTCATTGGGCAGCTATCGCTCACCTAAGCTGGACAGCCTCAACCCAAAGGAAGCTGCTCCGTAGACGTTCGTTCCCCTCCATTGGATGCATGGAGTTAAGTCCCGAATGCGACAAGCGGATCGATAGAAAGGCGTCACCAAAGACAACAGTGGAAGCATGAAACAACCAAGTTTCGTGTGACAAGCCAGAAGAAGTTCCTTCAAGGTTTCTTCGGTCACGTTCCCGCGCTGCTAACACTCCCCTGCCTTGTGTGTCAGACTATTATGCTAAAGGCCACGATCAGGTTTCACGAAGAAAAAACCCTTCTGTGGTGTGAGAATTTGCGAAATGTAATTTGCCCAGAAACCTCCTGCACGAGTTCATTTCTGAAACTGCATACAAGGAGCTAAATCCACTTGGAATACAGACGGCCTACTTGAGAGGATCACCCAAAGTATACAAACCTAGAGTCCCTTTGAGGCCGATATTACGCACGCTAAACTAGGCTTGTCACAAACTTGCCCGGTGGCTCATCAAGATTCTTAACCCCGTTCGGAAACACATAACACCATTATGTCTACAAAACTCATCTGAACTCGCGAATTTGTTAAACAAAATCGTAGTGAGATCGAATGAAATGTATTTCGTCGATGTTGAGTCATTTTCGCAAAGGTACTGATTCGTGAAACACTAGATTACCAATGTGATTTTATTTCTTCGCACAACTTTTAACATCATGCTCCAGTTCTTTTTTTCCTTGACTCGATGATGCTGGAAATTAGTTACCGAAAACAGGGAACAGAAAGTTGAGTTTACTGGTTGAATGAACTGAGCTATTTTAACTGAAGTCATTGAATCGCGTATTGAATGCTCTTTAGCCCGAGCCAAGAGCAAACGTCAGGACACTACTCATCCGGTACACATTGATGTATTCCTTTGGCGCATCCCATCATTCATTTGCTCCATCTTCCAATACATTTCTCCTAAAACAGGTATGCAAAATACTACTATACACCACATTGATAGGTTTACAACCAAAGTAGAGAATATAAAGGCAGAGTTACTTTCAGAACTTCATGAATAAATTAGTTCTCGCTCAACTGTTCTTATCTATTGATGCATTCCAGATATTTCGACGTTTGTGGTTTTCTGTTTACTTTTGTTTCGTTATTGTTTGTTATCGCTGAAACGTCAGGATACTACTGCCATAATTTTACCATACGAATGCAGAAATAATTGACTTATCCAATAGGTTTGGTGATTTCACACGAACAAGTCCGCATAGCTGGAGAATGCAAGATGGTTTGACAATCCTGCTCTGACCACCAAAATTCTTCATTGATTTTCACAACAAACTTGCTCAGTCTCAAGGCTGACAATTTGACTCCTCGAGCGACCAACTTTGTCACTGGTATTTGTACTGAGACTGTTGATCGATTGTGTTAAAACTGTGTACGAGCTGTGTATGGTGAATGCACACCATTTAGTAGAGCGAGAACAACAATGTGAGCAGAATTATTATCGACTGCAAATATCGTGTGTTGTCAGGCAATACAGCCACCACAAGCAGGTTCCAGAATACGGAGAAGTTTCCGTTCGAGTGTTTAGGAATGCAAAATGTTTGGAATCAGGGAAGATTGCAGAGAGCATTTTGATCATTAAACTGAATACACTGAAAATAAAGTACGAACGGCTCTGACTCGTATTTCGTTCTAAAGCTTTCCCAAACCGTTTTTTCCGGCATAATTTCCCACTGTTTTTAATATGATCATTTATATCCCCTCCTAATAAATGGTGTTTCAAGCAACCCCCAGTGAACACTTTTCTTTTTCTCTTTGGTATTATTTCAAAAATCATTCAGTCCATAACCGTGAGGCACTTCCTCACGAAAATCGAAAATGCGATGCCTTGCTGAGCAGCTATCTTTCACTAGCATAGGTCTACTGATGATTTGTTATCACACATGTTCTGCTTCTGGTAACCAACAATCTCCCTCTCCATCGAGGGTCCTATATTTCGTCCCCGGATTACATTAAAGCACTAACGCATGTCTGTTACGAATTTCTCCAGACGAGATAATCTGCATTTTGATGTGCCATTGGTTTTATTACATATTCATAGCCTCATCTGAGGTTGCTCAGATTGTCTATCGCTCGACAATATCAGTTCCAGAGCATTGTTTACGAGACACTCAATACACATCAAAATCTATGCGACTGTTGAGCTTCGAAACTCATTTGCCACAAGTGTTCACTCTGCGATTAATCTGAATATCTTGATATATATATATATATATATATATATATATATATATATATTACTCACGGAGAAGTGTTCCTCGGAAAGGGGATTATTTTTGTTTGATCTGTGAAATACAAAAGCACAGAAAACTACCTAAGCACAAAGCTCAGTAAGTGTCTCCATGGGAACCCACAATTACAATAATCAGAAGCCAACATGGATGCTTCCATCCTAATCAGTTTTCTAAGTTTATTGAACTGACATTCGGCCTTTTGCGAGGCCGTTGAAAATCACCAACCTAAGTTAAAACTAACACTCATTTTCACAAATATTTAGAAAATCTATATCCGGATGGATATAACTGAATTATTACTAGTGTTACAAAGAATTCCCCTTTCGAACCGTTCAGATGCAGACCTGAAAGTCTAGAACAAGCCATTCGACACACAGCCGTTCACCCAGAGTTAAAATCCTAGCTGGAACTCAGCAGATAAACTCTATTATTGATTCCTAATTGTCGATGTGAAGCACCCATCCGATGCTTCCATGGTTTCATCACAATGAGACTGTGATAAAATGGCTTTCTTGTATCGGAGTTGCACTTATGCCTGAGTGGTCAATGGGTAGAGACCAGAAGAAGTCCAGTAACTTTGAACCAGTTGCTTGATAAAATATGTTTCTGCTCAAAAGCCCATAGAGTGGAAATAAGCAATTCACCAGCAAAGGAACCTTCACCAGATGAACGTAGGTTTGGAGTACATGCGATTCCTCTAGGTCACACAAAAAATTCCTAGCGAATATTAAAACAAATGCCCGTTTCTCAAGAACATAAAATCTGTATTGAATCTCACCCATTGTACAACACACATCATTCAGCACATTTGAATGCTTCTACTTATATCTAGCTCAGTAACCGTGGCAATTTTTCGACCTGACTTGACTGTGACTTTATAATTAATTTCGGTCTTCAGCACTTTCGGACTTTGGTTCTTGTTTGGTAATCGTTTCGGTCGCATACTAAAAGTTTGTATTTTGTGTTCACGATTTGTCAATCTAGCTTCACAGATACTTGGATCAACGTTCTTTTGATTTGGGATCCGTTCGTTTGGCTCCCCGTTACTCGAATTGAGAATAACGAATAACATTCTAGACGGCAGTGAAATTCATCACATCTGAGTGAAAATCTATCGCCCGCCAAATCTGAACTGCCTCTAGCCAAGAGAATACTGCTCCGTCCATGTTCCGCTTGTTCCATTGGTGGCACAGGGCCTAGGACTGAATATGAAGAATTGATCGAAAAGACAAGAAGGAACATGTGAAACAATCAGGCCTCATCGAGAGACCAGACGCTTTTTACTGTCCCGTGGTCGTTTGATGCCCCACTACCCTGTGTGTCGGACTATTGTGTTTAAAACCACGACTGTGGTTCACAAAATGCCCTCTTGCGGTGTGGTTGACTGTAGAGTTTGATTCAACTAGAAATCTCTGGCATTCTTCGTGCAAATGGACCTTGCTAATTTTTCCTTCTTTAGTTTGAGATCGACGTAGAATGCCGCAGGTCATTGCTGCTCCGAATAAACCGTATTTCAAGGGTAGCCCATAAATCAAACTCACATATTCAGTCCACATTTTTACGTTGCTTGATTGCATTCAACGTTTACACTGTATGTCGGACAACACAACAGACTGCTCCAACTGGAACTCTTGAAGCCCTCAAGCAGGTGTATGTTGTCGCAGAAACACGAATACACGTTCCCCCTTCGCTGATAACACTCCGCTCGTTCGTCGTGTTTGTGTGTGTGCTCGATGGAGGCGGTTCCTTTGACATCAATGATGCATTTTACGGTGCGTTCGATGGGTATTCCGATAATTTATCGGGATTTAGAAGCCGGAAATGAATATTTCTGAGATTCTGAAATGCACACAGAAAATCGCTTTCATTTTCCGGACCGATCGCACTGACAACGACAATCGTCTCATCTGGCTATGCCCCGAATTCTGAACTTCTGTAATAGGAAGCTCTATAGGCTCACATGACATCCTGCCACATTTTCACAACACTGGACTAAGATTGAGAACATTTTAATCGGTGACCGCTGGCGTGGATCAACTGAAACATTTCACTCTTTTTAGTCCATGATTTTGAACACATCACGCCTTGTTACGTGCTCCTTTCTGTCCACATATTCCGTCTGTGGTCGCACTAACACTAATGTCACCAGATGAATATCTTCGACATCAGTTTCTATTTTATATGCTAAAAATTCCGTCCCTCTTTGTGCTACTTTCAATGAGTTATGCGAAATTCAGTGGTGTCAACTGACTAGGAATTTGATAACTGACAGCGAACAATGGTGCATTGCAAAATGTAAGACACTGGAGAAGGTAGCGTCTACTGGCAACATCAGACAGTTTTCGAAGGCAAACAATTGTTTTCAATGATTCACCAACTAGCTCGTACAAATCTTATTGGAAACGGGTGCATTGAAAGGATCAAGGGTCATTCGGATCGGACAAAACCGTTGTGTATGGGGCGGGACACTGGGATCATGTCAACACGTTATTCTGCATGACACGCACGTGTCGGTCACGTGATTCAAATCTGAGTCGTTGGAGTGGGAGTGGTTGACTTTCGACCTAGGATGACCCGGCTTCATGCATGTCCCGAATGGAAGCTGCCCATGGGCGGCGATTGGATACGAGACGTGAGCATATGGAAATCCAGTTCTCCTTCCTGTTGCAAAAGCTGTAGACAAACCGGAGTCCTAGTCCCCTAAACCCGACTTGGCAGCACTGACCTATGTTTTCAGCTGGAACACGGAATAGGAGAGAAGCACTATCTTGTGATCTCTTTGTTCGGATGTCACATGACATGTCCAAACCAATTCAGTACTCGGCTTTAGAGGAACACTGACAGCTCTCCGATATCAAGGCACCGTGGTCTTATTGTCTGGTTTAAAAGCATGTCGTTCCAAGCCAATTTCAGTATCCGTCGCAGACACGAAAGCCAAACACTTCAACCTATATATAAAGAAAACACTGACAGCGAACAAGCGCGTTTCCGGTAACATCATTGTCGTGGCTAATACAATTGCATTTATAGGTTAGAAATGCATAAATCAGCTTCCTGATGTCCTCGACACGTAGTGACCAATTCTCGCAACCGAATGTCAATAATGGACGGATAGCAACCCCGAAGATGTGGACTTTGGATTACGGGCTGATTTTGTTGTGCTCTCAGAGAACATTGTGAAGCTGGCGAAACGCAATTCTGGCACAGTCAATACACAACTTGACTCCACCTTTGGCTTGACCGTCAGGGAGAATCGAGGAGCCCAGATATTTGAACGTCGGAAAGTGCTCAATTGGTTTGTCATTCAGGTATATCAAGAGAATGAACTGTGTGGGGCACGTCGACAGAATCTTTGTTTTTGACGTACTGACATCGTCCCATGGATTTCATGAATGATCCTAATCGAGGAAAAGCTGGTTGTAGGGCAATTTTGCTATCTCCAAGGATCGCAACATCGTAAGCGAACTCTAAATCAGTACCCAGGTAAGTGCGAAAATAATCAGTGAGCGCTTGACACATGGTGTAGTTGAACAGCGTGGTCTAACACCGGAGTTGAGGGAGAAGCTAGTAGACTTCATTCGAAGATGCCTATTCGCTCGCGCGTATCTTCGTAGTACGATCTCATGAGACTGAGAAGCTTCTGGGGTATTCCATCCGCTTGTAGTACAGTCCATAACGATTCTCTGTCAACTGAGTCAAAGGCAGCCCAAATAATAATAAAACAAGCTGCAGTCGGTTGGTGAAACCTGTACCGATGTTCTAATACTCGTTGAAGGGTGGATATTTGGTCCACGGACCCTCTATCCCGACGAAAGCCTCCTTGATTGGTGTGTGTGTGTGTGCATGTCGCGCACCGCTGAGAAGTGGTTCAACAAAAGCACGGAGAATATTCTGTTAGTCATGTCGGGTAAATTTATATCACGACAGTTTGTGCACACAGGCCTGTAGCCATTCTTTAAAAAGGGGAGTAAAGTTGAAGTCCCAAATATAAGCTGGGAATTGTTCTTCTCCCCAGATTGTGCAAAAACAGGTTTGTGCAATGGCTCCATCAGTGTTTAAATTCATGACTTCCATACCTCCAATGCCACACCATCTTCTCCAAGGTATTTCCGATTCTTCAGCTTGTGCATTACATTGATGATATCATTGAACTTGCACTGGATTGCTTGGATTGAGTTAGCAGAGATTGCCCCGGGGTGGTTTGGTAGACAATCAAAGTGTTTCGTCAGTCGCTGTATCTTTTTGGTCTTCTCAGGAATGAGCAGCCCGGCGGCATTGTGAAGTAGGGGTTACGCCGATTGTCGCTTACCGAATGCAGTCTCCATGGATTTCAGTGATCTCGGTCCAGTAGTTGTTACGGTCACTACTCGTTGAAAGGGTGGCTATTCGTTGGATATCACGGAAGTCTGGGTGATCATTTAGATGGGCATCTCTAGCCTTTTCGGGTAACGGGAGAGGAACCCCTCAGATCCAGTCTTTCTGTCGTCTTAGCGGAAAACCTGGTTCATCCAAAGCGGGATGCTGAATCTATCTTATCCTATTTCCAACGCATCGATTCGTTGAAATATACTCCAAAGACACAACTGATAATGACTCCCAAGGAAGGGTACCATTGCCCTTTTTGGGAACAAACAGCACTACTCAATTGTTTGAGCTAACGAGGATTACAGTGCGACGCAGCGGCATCCAAAAACAACGTGCAAGGTTGTTCATCCTATTCTGGTCAATGAATTTAGAAACGGGACATCACTGTGCAGTGGAAATTACAGTTATAATCTTGCACTCATTCTCTTGAAAACAAGTCAAGTCATATCATGCTCAGAATGCCGTTTTTCTGTCCAAATGAGCAAATCTTTAGGGAAACGTTTGCAGTAACGTGCAGCAAAAATGTGGTAAGCGAAAACGGTAATAGTCAAATCAGTAAGTCTTGTTCGTCAATGAAAACTAGACGGAAAATGGACAGTGATGAATGGGTAGGTTTCTTCAAGCAGCCTCGATAGATAAGGCAAAACAAAACCGTCGTAAATTCACTACACGTAACGGAAAGGGAAATACTTTGATAGAGGCGAGTTCAGTGGGCTTATAACACCAGACAAATATGGTACTTCACAAACACTCGCATGAACAACATTGCATTTTCCCCATAGAATTCAGTAATTGAGGGTAGGATATATATTGCTGCACTCGGAAATGCATTGAAAGGAGCTTTTGGTCAGCATGACTTTGTTGAAAGGCGAACCGGGGAAAACAACAGGGAGCTTAATATCCAGTGTAATAACACACACGAATGAATAAACTTCGAATTGGTATGGGTAGACACACGTAGAGACCTAAGGTGAGAGAAGTGAAATTTCAGTCACCTTACCTTGAAAAATGTATCTTGCAAGGGATTGACGTTAACACTTTTACGGAAATTATAACCAACCACAATATCGTCAGCGCATTTGAAAGTGAAAGATGATGTACCTGGTGAGAAGTCATATATGTGGCAAGTGAACAGAGATTGTTATAATGAAGGAACTTGCAAAACTCAGGTGTTACTATACATTGTAGACGATCTATATTAATTTATTTAAATGAGTGGGAATCGATTCGCGAATTGGCATTTTACTAACTAAAAAGCCTCAGGACTATCCTTTGCTGATCTAAAAGAGCTAGTAAACGTTTTCCTTTGGGGAAATTGAAAACTTTTGTATGATGTGGAAAAAACGTAGATGAGGTCGCCTTAATGAGGAGCAAATGATACACCTGAGTGAATATGATAGCTAAAGGTTCCTATGGTAAGGCACCGATCTTGGTGGGCGATTCGATTTTCTTCCGAATTAGTAAAAGCAAACTTAGGATCGTTAATAGCGATCTACTCGAACGTCTTGGGCAGTATTGGTGTGTGTAATTGAATTAACCTTAACTTTTCTTCCTTTGGTATACAAGTGATACAAACCTGACGACGATAGTCAGCGAATTCACCCTCCGATAGACATAAAGCAGATATGGATCAGAGCAAAAGAGGCTGTTTGGTAGCAGTGGTTTTCAGAATGAAAAAACTGGAAAAACCGAGCCCGGTGGCTTTGCTGATATTTATCGATTTAAGTCATTGGAAAGCTCGTCCCGCATGAAGGTACTGAGGATCTTCCATTTCGTCCGGGGTTCAATGTAGCCTACTGACCATTGAAGAAATTAATTTGTTGGACGAAAAATTATCAAGCATCTCGGTATCATGACTTAAGTAATTCGTAAAGAAAGGTGCACGACAACGAAGAAGCTGGTATACGGTAACTTCATCCTCTGGATAATAGAAGTACATATATGTGTGATGGGAATGAATATCTTCGGAATAATGTTCTGCCTTACTATTATCGTGTACGAGAACAAAAGGCGCTTACCAGACAATAGCATGCATCGGTTTTCGCAATGCCTATAGAATAAAAGCAGTTTCTGAGTACATCAGGTCCGAACCTTGTTCGGATTTCATCAATAAATGAATGTGACATTATCTTTCTTTTGCAGAAGAACTTGCCATGAGAAAGATTGCTCGCGGTAACCGAGGCGTCCGCTAGTTCAAAATCTCTGCCAGTAACGCTGTGTTTTCATGATGATCACACCATGAGTTAAGGTCGTCATTGACCGTGCTTGACGTGAAGAATACTTTCGTAATTCCTAATTCCTTACACTTTCTTCATTCATTCATTATATGGCAAAACACAACATTTCGGAAAGGAAGCTTTTGCCAACTAAATGGCTGTGAAATCGAGAACTGTCCGGCAGTGGCGGGAATTGAACCTGAAACCTACATGTCCAAAGTCCACCGCCGGTCAATGCAATGAAATTGTTCCAGGGTTTTAGGCGTACCACTTTGAATGAAAGTCTGCCAATAATTGGTTCATTTCAAAGGTAAATGCAAGGCTTCCTCAAGAAACGTACACTGGTGCATTAGTTGCTTTTACTCGTGGTCGGTGTTTTACAGAAATCCTATGTTTTTGAAATGTTTTTAACTTCCGCCTATTTTTGTCAAAAGGAGCTCCAGATCGTGCATTGGAGCTCTAAGAAAATCAAAATGTGTCGAGGACGTTAACATATCCCCTCACTACTCTTCCACTGACCATATAATTTAAACTAAAATTGCAAATCTGCTTTCCATACAATTACCCAATTCATTTACTTATTGCAAGAGTAGATATTTCTTCGAAGGTTTAAAGCGCTGTCAATTGGTGAACATGTACAAAATATAATTTTTTAACACTATTTGGATGACACCGTATTATTTCGTTGGCGTCGATGATATTCAAGAATACCGATTACAGATTTTTATGCCGCATCTCCTGAGGATAAATGAATAAATTATGTGCTGACTTTTCTTTTTCGATCGTCGAAGCTCGTAGCAACTGTAGCGCTGTTCAGTTCAATGTGTCAAGTGTACCAGTTTGAAGAAAAAAATCAACCCCAATTAGAATATTTTGCGGTGAGTTAACTGATGTTCTCCGTGATTTAGATGATTTCCGTATCCACCGGGTAAAATAATATGATATTATCTTCCACTGAAAGTGTAAACATATAGCTGAGCTAGTTAAAGGGACATCATCGCCATTCTTATAAAAGCTTTAGGAAAGAAACAAGCCTTCCATTAGGAGTAATTTGAAATGTACCGTACACAAAGTCCCATTCTCATTTCCAAATCGCAACGTCATACTCAAACCAAAAAGTGACTGTGTGCGATATGACTCAGAAAAGCATATGCAAACTATTGCACTACAAGCTATCTTGATTGAAGTTGACCACTTGGCAGGTGGTTGTATATTTTCTGTTAGTATTAATAATTCGTGATATTGCAATCTTTTCGGATAGTATGTGGATAGAACAAGAGATGAACAAGAAACCACCAAACGAAATTTTAAACTTCGGAGGTACATGTACATTATACTCACTGGTGTGTATGCTGGGTAAGAATGAACGGTGAGGGCCTTATGCATGAAACCGGGTTCATCTACATCATTTGCACCCTTCGTTCTACTCGCATTTCCTAAGATACACAGTACACGAAATACCAACCCCAGGTTTCGTGATGGCACATCAGAGAACAAGCAGTCCGAAAAGAAATCTTTGAAATTAAGCAGTGCCAGTGCGTGCCTAAGTTGCCTTGAGCATAATATTCTTGATTGAATCCTGAGACACGAATCAATAACGCGGTCTATCACAAAAAACGGAGGTATGCGAATGGAGTGAACCACTGAACTGTTATTACCGGGAGCACACTAAACATACCTGCATATGTATCTGATTCATCGTCCGGAGTC
Source organism: Fasciola hepatica (assembly GCA_948099385.1). Taxonomy (NCBI): domain Eukaryota; kingdom Metazoa; phylum Platyhelminthes; class Trematoda; order Plagiorchiida; family Fasciolidae; genus Fasciola; species Fasciola hepatica. The sequence continues at coordinate 5,526,456 of CANUEZ040000098.1, read as the reverse complement.
AGTGATCTTCACCCGTGTAAAATATCGAATGGACGAGCAAAAGCGGCATCGCAACTGACTGCAGAAAATCAGAAATTCAAAACCAGCGCATGTGCTGCGAAATTCCCTCAAAATTGTTATGAGCATTGACCTACGGTTGTCGAATCTATGAATTACCCGTCTTTAAACATCTTTCAAATAACTGAAAAGTAAATTCAGAGTTGCAACGTAGCACGATTTATGTCCCAGAAGATTTCGCTGCAGCTCCACATGATGCATACTGACGTCAACACCATTCATGGAAGACAAATGGTGACAAGTAATTTTTCTACCGGACAAGTCTTTTGTCTGATGGCCTTAGACGTGCTGTGCCTTTTGATAAACGCATCGGGATAAGCGTTTTTGGCCAAGATTATTTTTCAGCTATCGTAGTTTGTTGTCAATCGTGTTATCCGTGCCAATGAATTGTGCTCTCTGAAACGGTGTTTGGACCAGACCACGTTTATATCCCACGGGCACAAAGCTGTCAAAGTGTAAGTGTAGGCCTGTCCAAGTTTATTTTCGGTAAACATCATTCCTCCTAGTCATATTAATGTCGAGGAAGTGCAGTGTTTTGTCTATTTCTGCTTCCATCGTAAATCGTATACTCGGATGCAGACGATCGGGTTCATCCATAATCCATGTCGTCTCCTCCAGACTTTTGTGATGATTAGAGCATCAACAACGAGTCATTTGTAAAGTTCTGAAAACTCCAGGATTTTGCTTGCCTTTTCCTCAAGATTACCCATAAATATATCTGCCTGAATAGGATCCAAAAGACTTCCTATCGTGACAGCGTCAGTTTGTCTGTAAGCCCAGCCAAGGAAGGAAAACGATATGTTTGTTGTGCACAGTAGTAATTGTCGTTCTAGAACTGATGCTGGTATGCTGATTTTGATTTTGTTTATCACGACATGGTCGCAGAAGATATGTATGACCTGCCGAGCGGGAACGTCCGTAAGCAGTGATTGCACATCAAGTGAAGCCATGTGTTTCCCTTTCACATTAATCTGGTCCAAAAGCTTCACTATTTCGAAACTGTCTTTGATAGTATGTCTGACCATTGATTTATAAACTGGTTCGAGCAATCGAAAAAGACATTTCGCCATTTCGTGTCGTGGTGAATTTGTCGTAGATAGTTTTGGTCAAAGTGGCACTCCAGGTTTGTGTTGTTTCGGAAAACCATACAGTTGTGGAGTTTGAGTTCTTTTTGGCTTCAGATGGTGAGCTGTGCTTTCATTGATGAAATGTCCTTCATCACTGTTATCTTCACACACGTACTTGCTGGAACGGTCAAGAACACTTTCTATATTCTTCTCATAATCATCCCAATCCAACAGCACGGCTCCCAAAATGTATGGTTTTTGACAACTTCACTATAACACGAATTAGCGAAATGGCTGGTTTATTTGTTTGACCCAGTTCATAAACCAACGACCAAACATACCATCAAAGACAGTTTCGGAGTAGTAAAGTTTTTGCACCGAATCACTGCGTTTCTGATCATATACGTGGCAAGGAATACTAGGCTGTTGAGGTTTGCCAAAGCCATTGCCATACATCGATGGAAACCTATATTGTGTCAGCAGAAACAGCTCTTTGTTATTGTGTCTTTACCATAGTGATGTAACTTGACTATTGTAATTTTCCCTAATTTTATCGAATATTATTGTTTTACATGACCTCCTATAAACAGTATCGTTCTGCAGTATGCATCATGTTGAGATGCAGCGAAATTGACTTGGACATAAATCGTGCTATGTTGCAAATGCGGTTTTTCTTTTCAAGATTATTTCGGGGAAAGCATGGTTCAATCTTTGAGATTACATCAGCTTCAAATGTCATTCGCTTCCAAGGTACATCAAATAGGCTTCGTGGAATCTATAAAGTTGGTCCTGTGATATTTTGACTTATTTTTCTACGGTAAATTTTTCTAGGCCGGCAGTAGGCGTAACTTGTCGGTAATGATCAAGAGTTCCTTAAATAAGCAAGCTAAAGTTTTGGTAACGTGCAATGTGTTTTATACACACTGCTTTCTTGTATACCGTATGTAGATGTGCGCTCTGACAATGAGTTGAATTTTCACAGTTGAATTTTGTTCAACTTTTGCAGCAATTGTCATTAACCCGTACCATAAACAAACAAATGCAAATCAGTTTTTTGCCGCATTCAATCCACACCGTCAATTGCTTCAAATTTCTCCCTCTCATTGTCGGCCGTGTTCAATCCATCAATATTATCGAGAACAAAATAAGGGGTTCATGATTGCAGTCTTTAATCGATCAATGCTTCGCTGGCAGTCAGAAAACCAGTGTCCAGTCAAAGAGTTGTTTGTGCGAACCTGCAGAGTAAAAAGTGCAGATTGAGAAACGCTCAAGGGGGACTCACAAGAGCGTGGGTTTTGTTGGCGGTTGATCCATGTATAGCTTGACACGGAGTGATGAAACAAAGTTGATGAAAACTAGACATGAATGTGGTGGCGTCACACTATTATTATTTGGTAACTTCTAGCCGAACATAATAAAATCATGGTATGTTTTGGCTCCAGGTTCTAAACGCTTTTCAGTTAGGTATAACTAGTATCACGAACATGAAAAATACAAAGCAATAGACTGTTCCATCAAATCATGAGAAAACCCTCGTTCACGATACCGTACAATCCCCATGACATTAGACTTAATCAACTGGAGTGGTTTCCGATTTCGGTAAGGTTTATCTAGCACGGAACAATGTTGTCTGGAGTGGACACTTCTTTATTACATTTACTACTGAACACTTCGCAATGGTCCAGCATCACATAGAGTGACGTTCAATGTACGACAAATTTCTTTGGTACACGAACACTAATCATTCTCATTGACAGTTTATCAATTAAAGGTAGAGTGCGTGATGCGGTCATAATATGCAATCAAGCAGCGTATCATTTAGGCGAGGAGTTACAGAAGGTTCTTGGAGGTGGTGAATATCCGTTCGACAAATCGTGAATGTGGCATCTAAACAAAACCAGATGCTTCCCTTGTATTGTGTTTTGACCTCATCTCACCCTCACTCTAACCGTCTTCTTTCTTGCCCCTCTTAAGTGATCTTCATTAATTTTTATTTCCACGGAGTGAAGAATTCTTGCTGTTCGTCTGTCCACTCCTAAAAATGAACGCACAGATAATACATCAGCGATGACACTGGTCCAATCCTCCCTGATTCCGGCATTATCGTGATGTTTGATTCTTCCGGACGATAACTTCCTTGTATATTATGAAATTTGTGCAATCATCTATAATGTGGGTTGACAACGGATGAGTGCACTTTGCGTAGATGGCCAATTTCATTGCCGACCACAGTATTCCTCTTGCTTTATTAGGAACTAGCCATTTATCACACACGGGCCGTTTATCGTTTCCAAACAATCGATTCTCATCGGGATCACTAGTCGAAACACGACAAGGAATAATGAGAATCTGACACCCGAGGAGGAAAAATGCCCGCCATGTGATCCGTCATTATTGGTGTGAAAGTCAATGGAAAAATCATACGATCAATACACAACAGCAAAATCGTTCCACATTACCAAATTCCACATATAAGGGCCTCGTACACTTGTTCATTCAATTTAACTACAAAGAACACCGCTGTATATCACGGACGTTACGAAGGCAATGTAAGAACCTTCTCAATCAGTGTCGAGCAGCCCTGTAAGAATAAATTATACTCCCTGAATAATCTCAATTCAACATGTAGATAAAACGGGAATAGTGAGTGAGCTTGTTTTAAGTGAGATAAAATATTTGGCTAATAAATTTACATTTATTTGGTACGAATGGATGACTTATGAACAAAGTCATTGTGTCAAGTTGTGATGGGGTAGGTAAAATACTCGGAATCACAACCCCTCTTCTAGTATCACGCGGTTAATTTATCGTTCCTTTTCGACCCATATTTTATTGGGTTTTATTCTACGTTGAATAACTTTCGACCATCCGTCATTTGATTTACTGCCACAATTTTTCGTTTAGATGCAAGAGAACATCAAAATATGCTCTCTTCAAGCATTGTTCGAAATACATCTTTTAAGTTACGATTCTTTATCAGAAACAAGGTAATTTGAATGACCCTGACGCAATGCTTTTTCAGCTTCCACAAATTTTTCTACAGCGAACATACTATCACTAAACTTTCCCCGATAAAAATTCTTGTAACCTCAGGGATAACATTAGGAACAACGGAAATGAATTTGACCCTACGTTAACTAAATATGAAGGTACATAAAATATAACATATTTGGGAAACCAAGTCACTACTTCATTTGCAATCATCACAATAATTCCTTTATATCTCGAACTTGTCGAACTTTTTAAATTTATATCCCATTTATTCATCTGTGCCAAGCGAGATCATGCTCCTCTCGGTGAAGCATCGTCGCCATTTCGTTAGACCATCCCCATCACGTGAGGGATAATCTTTTGAGCGGAAGAGAATATAAGTTATCCTTCAATAAATTTGTGGCAAGAGGGTGACCTTCATCGGAAAATATCTGATCAAAAACAATTATTTGATATTATAGACAAAGAAATTATCTTCATGGGAATCAAATAGAGCCAAAAATCTCTGTAATACATAGACTAGAAGAAAACATTGTGGCTATAACTGCACAGGTATGCACCACTTTACATCTTGTTTGCAAAACGTTACGGGATTTATTTATTCTGTGCTGGTTCTTTCGAGTTTAGAGATTGGTTTGAGATTAGAACCAGCCTAATTCATATGAATCCCAGCAACTAGTGAGACCTTCGGTGTTTGAACCGCCTAAAGCATCACTAACATAAACGTAAAACATTAAACAGCGGGGCAAGCCCCACTGACCACTGCCTTTCTCGCCACGTTGCACATGGAAATAGAAAGAATAATTATTTACAAAATGAACAGCGAGTGGAACTACACGGCTGGAAAGAGGCAATACCGTCCCAGAAGCCAACACACGGAATACACAGTCCAACTGTACAAACGCACATTGATCAATCATTCTGATTAGACAGAAAATGACAACACGATCGTCACTGCTCTCAGTTCACTGCGATATTCTTCAGTGTCTCCAGCCAACTGGCTAGGGAAGCATTTGGAACCCCGATCACAATGACGTGATGCACCTATTTTTCCTAAGTTAGATGTACACTTTTACATTCCCCGCTGTCATGTAGTCCGTTGACCTCCAAGTTGCTTTCACCACTCCCTAGGCGGAAAGCTGTGATAGAATATCCTCTGAAATAGTAAACAACACTCGATTTCCGACCTCAGCATTGCTCACTCAGTCATTCCATCCAATTTTACCGATAGTTCGCAAACTTCGACGGGAAAAATCGTCGAAGTGAAGGACATCTTCCGCACACAAACTCCATGTCTCTCAACCACACAACGGAACTGGGCGCACAGCAGCACAGTATACACAAAATTTCAACTTCAGCAAAATATCAGGTCGATGCCACAAGCGCTTTTGTCCAGCGTGCGCTGCTTGAGCTTTTGATGTACGCGTGCCCACTTCGACTACCGTGTCTCCACCCGTCGTCAAGCTGATACCCAGGTAATTGAAGCTGTCAAACAGTGCCAGCACCTGCTCCCGAGTGCCAAGCTCGGAAAGGTTAGCCTCCAGTCTTGCAACGCCGCTTTACACTTTAAACGTGCGAAGTACATGCCGAATGTAGCTGCGGCACTTGCAAGTCTATCTTATGCACGTTGTCCACATTTCGTGCATTCGAACAAAGAGACAAGGTCGTCCGCAAAATCTAGGGCAAATAGCTCTTCACCATTTGCTAGTTCAACGGCCACATCCTGAAAATCTCACAAAGCGTTCTGCATTATCTCGTTCATGACGAATTTGAACAGAAATAAAGAAATGGGACATTCTTGTAGAACCCTGCTGATTTTCTCGAACAGACTGGATAGTTCACTGTAAGCGCTTACGCGATCAGAAGTATGAGAATACAATGATCTTAGTATATTCACGAACTTCTGTGGAATACATTTTTGGTAAAGAGCACTGAAGAGCGCTGTTCGGTTAACCTGATAGAAGACGCATTTCAAGTTGAGAAAAACCATTATTATGGGTCGACGGTGTGTGTGATGCACTTCGAGTAATCGGCGAAAAGTAAAATCTGGTCGAGGCAGCCTCGACCTTGACGAAATCCGGCCTGTTGCTCGTTTGCGTTCTTCTCGCGAGCTGGTGCGTGCAGTAAAATCGAGGTAGTATCTTGGTTACTATCTAAGTTAGACTAATCCCGCGATGATTGCTACAACCAGTGTGTATTCTCTTCTTGAAGATAGGTACAATCAATGACTCGCTCGTTGCTATAAAAGCGCTCCTCGTTTCAAATGCCACACAACAAGGTGGATAGTGGTACTATCAGCACATCACCACCCATTTGAAAACGGGCTTGAGGGAGTTCGACGGGACTGGCCGTTTTCCCACGTGTTTTAATCGAATGCTTTATTCCACCTCCACCTCCGATGGGAGCAAATGTGATACTATCTAAGAAACTGCAGTTGTTGACTTCGGGGTAACGACATTAGTGTGTGGCCAGCCAGAGTGATCTTTGAAGTGTTCTGTACAACGGTGAGGCCTTTGTTATTTGCTATGAATACACCCTACAATTCTATCGTAAATCGTTCCACTTACCGAGATCCACCATCCACTGGTGACGCAAATAAGTCTGAGCAGTCTTTGACTGACACCGGGAGCAGCTACTACTTCCATTTCTTCGGCTACCTTGGCTTGCTAATTTTTGCTACCATTCTCAAGTCTTTTCCTGGCTTGCTTCCAAAGGCTTATTTTTATTTCATTCATCAATTACAGTTTCAGAGCTGACGTTTTATTCCATTAGACTGAAGAACTAATGAAAAGCCCGTGAATTTATTGTACATTCTGTTGCTATGTACATTGCCTGTTTGATATGGAACCAGTGCTCGTCTACATTACTGCTCGTCGTAGATCCTACCTAGTGTGATAGTTTCTGCTCACAACTGGATTGAACCTCTAGATCAGACAAACGTTGTACGGGTTCGCAGTTTTTGTCGATAACCGTGGAACAGGAGTGAAAATCGAAATAGATCTAGTGCTGAAAACCACTTTGTGTGCGTGGACCTGTAGGATCTACAGTTCTGAACAGAACTGCGCCGTCGGTACCTTATTTCGATATGATCCATCTGGTTCATAATACCTGCAGTGTTAGAGCGCCATGTCGCCATGCAAGGCGAGCTATATCTGAAATTCATACTAGATAGAGCTAACCGAATATCTGAACGAAACTTGAGAAGCCTATTCCCGATATCTGTACTCTAAGTGAAAAAGGCACAACGCCCACTCAAACAAGCTACTGACGCATTAGGTTTGCCAACTTGTGCCACAAAAACACCAGCTAGCTCTGCTATGAACAGATAGATTGTTATAAATCATAGCTGGTTGGGTAACGGAGGCACACAAGCCGTCACATCATGAGTGAGCGAAGTCTCGCAGCGTCGTATGATCGCATAAAACTATTGTCTCGTTCAAGCAGGTCACTTCACCAGCCTGAAATTATGGCCCAAAACATACTATCAAAGTTTAGGATAACGTCGCTTTTTGGATATCAACCCACCAAATTGAGCTTTCTTTCGACATATGCAATGCTCTGTGAGCTAATAAAGCCCACCGAAGGCTCTCGAACTATGGATTGTAGATTAATAATTTATGCACCTCATTTACGCACCATGACCGAAGTGTTTCATCAATCGTATCGAAATCTTATCCTGGCAGCAGCCTTATTATTTGACAAGTTCTTTTCCGCCCAACATTTCAGTTTTAAATGATTTATCATTGCTGTTGCTATGAACAGATAGATTGTTATAAATATTGCAAACCTCCATATTTGTCGCCTTAATTTCATCCCGTTTCTGCATAAATTCAAACAACCGTGGTGATAAAGAATTGTGATTGACAGCTTTTGGGTGGTTGCAGTAGATACATTGTTCCATGTAGATATTGTTCTTTCATTATTTGTCAGCAAACTGTGATATGGTAGAACCCGACTTTGTCACTTGAATAGAATGAATAAAATTCGAGTCATTCAGACGAATCATGTGATTAGTCTTATATTGAAAGCTTCTAAAGTGAGTATGCGGAGGCCACCAGCAAACCAGCTTTTATGATCTCTATTCTTTCTTATTTCTGTAATTTCACATTTGTATGGACAGATATTTCCACTGTGTGTGCGCTATAGTTCGGTTGAATCCACCCTCTCTCTCCTGTGCATGTGTGTGATATTTACCCTTTTCCGAATGTGTATAGTTTTCTACGATTTTCTTCATTCTTGGTTCTTCAACTTTTACTTTATTAACTTCTACTGGAAAGGTTAAGTTGGCTCCACAAATATCGCAGATCCTAGCTGACCTTGAGCGGTAGTTCGAAGAGATATCGAAGCAGGTCATCATCAGGTTTTGTACCGGTGATGGGCACCATAGGCCGACCGCAATCTAGGTTATCTACATCCTTCCGGGCAGATTTGTTCAAATCTTCAGGCTTGTGGTCGAAGAGATAGACCATCCAGGATAGCGCAGTGGTGGGAGTGTTTCTACAGTTAGTTCCATCTTGAGTCACCGTAGGATATGATGGAACTTTCGCAGCCAATCACACTGAAGAGGACCATAAGTTTTAAGATTTTGAGGCATCTTATCCTAGCTTGGTTGCTGGTACTCTGCCGAGCTTATCTGCATATGAGTTACGGGACATGAACTAGCGATAAAATACTATCAGCATCTTGGTATTTCCTGTCCCGGTGGTCAGATCATCCAGTGTTAGGCGAGTACGGGGCGGATAGCGGCACGACGGACAGGCTTAGTTTAGACCTGGTTTTACCGTTGATTCACTAGTCCATCGCAACGAATGAAACGGTTTCCTAGAGCTGTTGACACTCAGTATTCATCCTCAATTGACCTTTTTTCAGGAACATGAATAATGAAACCTATTCATTTGGTTAGCTGGTGATCCAAAGTAAGTTAGAAAGATATTTGTTTGTGTTTAGTTGTATCCAGATCGGTTTCGCAAAGAAATCGATTCCACCAGCAGTTATTCAAAGCTCGGTGAGGAGCCTCCTAGTGAAACAATATCATCCATATGCTCTACGTTCAAGATACGGATTTCATGACTCGGATAAATTCCCAAGTAGTCGACCAGTGCCTGATTCGCCGTCCAAAAGATGGCATAATTAAATAGCACTGGCGAATGAGGAGAAATATATGAAAGTAGTTGTAAAAGGAAACTCTGAAAATTCGTTGTTATTCATACAAACCTAGGCCATAGCTGAAGAATAGTGTCCCCTCAGAGGCCTTGCCAGTTTATTAAGCATCATATCAAATTCAGTAATTGTCCAGATAGATTCCTAAGTAACTGAATCGAATACAACCTGAAAGTCGATGAAAAAAGCCACTGTTAACTGCTAGAATCTGTATGGGTATTCCGTCTTTCATTGCAATGTGAAGAATAAATCAATGCATCCTCTGCCCTGGCTGCAGCTCTTGGTCCGTTCGGGTGTGACGGTCTCTCACAGCCGAGAAGCGGTTGAGTAGAAGCATGCAGAATGTTTGAAGCCTTGTGTAGACCCAAAGGTGATCCTCAACTCCTGTTTTGTACCCTTTGTCGGAATCATTCATTGAAATAAACGTGCCCCGATCACTCAGAAAGACTCCCTCTTGCCAAATGGATTCAGACTTTGTGCACCCTGTCTATCAGTGACAACAGCTTGCACTTGCAGACTTGCTATCTTCTCCGGCGGTGATTTCGGTTGCAGTTGGTGGTTCCCGGTTGGCATCTCACGGCTGTGGAACAACTTGGGTTGTACTTTTCTTACGTGAATCAAAGGTCGTTTGAGCGACTGATCAACGTGTTTTATCTGTTCATCTATTTTTTTCTCTGCTCAGGTACAAGCTGACTGACTATATTGCACAAATATAACTCGTGCTTGCAGCCGCCAGTCAATAATTTCCGAACTGAGCCGAATAACTTGCCAAAGTAGCCAGCCTCTGATGCCATCTCCGTGATTCAGCTATATCTATCCAGACCACTTACAATTGGCCCAGTGAAGCGAAATACCTCCGGTCGCAGTCCACGGCATTAGTTAACTCTCCAAAGCCGAGCTTTTGTTCACAGCTGAAATGTCCTCCTTTAGATCCAGTCGTTCAGTTTTCCCTAGTTCTTTCAAATAAGATTCTGTAACCACAGACTTGACTATCATACATGAGATTCTAATGGCATGCCGCCATTCAGATTTGTACGTTCTTCCTTTAGCTCCGAGGACCCTGTTAAAGCAAGGGATAATGAAAGTACCAGGTTTCAATGAGGCAAATTAGTGGTAATTAAGTTTAAGGTAGTCCGTTAAGTGGTCGTAGTACTATGACGCATTTTTCGAATGAAAAACGAAGAGAAAAATTGGCTGCTTGCAAAATGAAAATGATAGGTCGCAGATTTTGCTCGTGGATGTAAAGTAAATAGCACTGATCATATTCACAAAGATCAACCGTTTGTATAGGTAGAAGCCATTTTTTAGCCCATATCCTTTTTCTAGTGGCATTATTGTGAGAAGAATAAACAATTATTTTATAGACAACCTAATGGAACCTTTGCTGAAGAGAACAGGAGAATTTCTTGAGAGTAAACGCAGGCACATTGAAGATCAGTAGACTTTGTTCCACATTATTATCTCGGTCGCTTCAACGTAAGCATAATTCTCCCTGAAGCTCATGTTATGTCATGAGTGAGGCCGACTGATGGTAGCGAAGATAGATTTTATGTGAATTTCAAGCACAATTATTTGTTGGACAAAAGCAACCCATACTGTCAATGACTCTAGGATTGCCTCACTACTTCCAATTAAATAATTTAGCTTCCTAATAATGACATTCAATTTAGAGACAAAAATGAAGTGGACCCAGCCGCCATGAACGCATCCAATGGATGCTGCACTTACAGATATAAATATCAACGCCTCTGCGTCATTGCCGTCATGCACGAGAAGAGTGAGATCATTGGATTCCCATTTGATTCAGCCTTCGTTCGACGTGTAAAGTACTACAAACAGAAATTTGTTCACACAATTTGCGTTTGAACGTGAAATGCAACTGAAGTGCGACCAGATCTTGACCAGACTGATTACTTATACTGTTAAAAAAGGAATTAAGATCATGCTTGACAAAGGTTATACATTATACTCAGTGTAAGAAAAAAAGATTGTCAAGGCTAGTGACCGAAGGATGCTTCATCTTGTTGTTAGGATATAAGACAAGCCGTTTACAGCCAGAACCTTGGTGGTCATGGTGATAATATGATGTTTAGTTCACGAACAGCCCCCAGGGTTTCAGAACCATTCGAGACTCAGTAGATGTGCAGTGAGGATATATATATATATATATATATATATATATATATATACCCAGTTGAGAGCAATCATGGTGCCAAAGCAACACAATTAGGGAGATAAACACATAGTTCGGGGAGAAGCTTTAGGAGCCAACATAAAGATTACAACAAGTAAAAGCAAGTTTCTGATATTTATACAGCGCAAGTTTTGTGGATATTTTGTCTCTTTTTCAATTTTTGGTGGGAAACGGGATTTCATCAGACAGGTCATATAACATTCGAGCCAGAGAATTTGGTTTTGATCCATATTTATGACCGTCTCTAACCGACGGCAAAGGAAGAAATGAAGCACCAAGAGAGATCAAACCAGAAGCTCGCTTATTCATGGGCCTGCTCAATGTCATAGCCTGATCGACACATCCTTCCGCCTAGCCTTGCCTAGCGCGTACAAAACGAGAACGAACGGGTAAGCGATGGGCAAGCGTACGCAAAATGTGCCCGAGCTATTGGAGAAGGTGTAAAGATTATTTTGACCGGAGGACGACAACGAACCTCGTCATTTCTCACCCGAGTTTGCTACCAGGTTCAAGCAATGCTTCCGGGATATCGAGTGTTAAATACGGGAAAAGGCCAAGCATCTTCAACTCAGAGAGGCCAGGTCATAAGACCGTGCAGAAGAATGCTACGAACTGTGGCAGTGTACGCCCTTCTCCCGGGGGTGGGGGACCGGATGTCTTGGCGGTGCCACAAATGATGCAGGCCCACGAAAGCTGCTCTGGCTCTCGCAATTCTTGATGTGATCTCTGTCCTAACTCCACCACCAGCTGTGATCAAGCTCTCGAGGTACTTAAATCAACTGACCGCTTCTAACCAATCACTACTGAGGGTGAGGGCAGGCAAAAGCTCCTACCAGACTTGAAGGATAACCTTGCATCTTGAAGGCTCAGAGCACAAAGCATATCGGGACAAATCAATAATCAAGGAATGAGCTGCGTTTTGAAAATCCTGTGCACTGTTGCTCAGCAAGGCGATACCATCGGCAGTGATCATCATTGCAAACCAGGATAAAACAGCTGTGCAGCTTTTTCACTATTCTAAATGATACATTGGTCGTTGTTATTGTCAAGAGAACTAACGGCTAATAAATGTAATTCCTCTACTATCTGTGCCGCTAAAAACATATGGAAATGTTCGTGCTCATCAGTGGCAAATTAGATATCACCATGATCTTTGAACTCTTGCAACCCGGGTTCTTTTTCTGCCACTACCTTGAGATTCCTCATTTGGCAGCCTATCAGTGGCTTTGTCCTCTTTTCACAAGAAGCATACATTGTTTCGTAACAATTTACGGAAGTAAAAACGTAGTTTCGTTCATTATGGTGGTTTGGAAGCCATGGCGCACAGAATCCTGGACGTACTCTGTATAAATAGAGAATTCCTGGAAATCTACGAAAGCCTTTAGTTGAACTTTAGACACTAACTTCTTGGACGTCTTATAAGTCTATTGTTATATTTCAGCTGACATTTGAATCCAGCAAACTGTAAAAATGATTGTACTTATGGTTTTTCAGTTGCTCTATGGTGGACTACCAGAATCTACTCTGAACTAATGAACTCTAACGAAACCGCCCACTTTCCCGGAATTATTTCATTTTGGCATCGATGCGATCCACAAATTCAAACTAATCGATGCCATTCATTATCCCAATGCGTTGCTATGGTTAGATCAGAAAAAATAGATATAAGTGGATGTCGGCCACTCTACCGCGCAGCACTTCCTAATAAATAGAGTTGACTTATGCAACCTTTCGCGCATTGTACTGCTTATAAAAAGATGATTTTTTTCGCTCGGGCAACAGTCTTTTAATTAGGACATTGGCATAGAATATTTCAGCAGAGGGAAAAAGACAAATGAACCAAACAGCTTAGGAAGTGACCTCCAAAATGGAAGCTATTGGCTTGTGACTATAAATTACAAATATTGAATTCGAAATTGTTGAGTAGATGGGTTCAGTGAGAGACGATGGATCCGGCCTTGGATAATCACAAGAAGAAAACGTGGATAAGTAAGAGAACAAATGGGAGGATCGCGACAAGTCCAAAAGTTCTACTCCAAATTGTACCACGGGAAACCATTGTCGTAATATCCAAAATAGATGCGCTTGGCTGTGTAACTACAAGAGGGGAAAAATTAATAATTTCATTCAGTAAACCAATAATGCTGTCAATAGCAGAGGAAAGACTGTTTCATATTCAGTTTGTGACTGTTGAATACACTATCTACTGGGATCAAGCATCGGTTTGATTCGTTGACGCATTTCCATTGATATACATCGTGAAAGGAATGCACTTCAACAATCTGTCATACCCTCTGTGGAATAGATGGAGATTGTGGTAGTACTTTCGTAGTCGCCGCTACATGGAATGGTGACTTCTTGACCTAAAATGATCAAAAGATCCATTGAACGTAGATGGAACTGATCAATACTGGTGAACACAATGTATGTTGTATTGCACTTCACATCGAGATGAAACAGAATGAAATGTGGTAATGAGGGAATTGTGGCTGAATCAACAGGCAATATTATCTGCAAGCAGTTAGGACAAACCAGTATTTGTAAGAGTTTTATTCGTGCTTTGCACCTCGTTGTCATCTGTTAAAACAAACCAAGTATCAGAATTAAGTTCAGCACGTAAAACGAATTTCGACATGAAACACGGTCAGGATTTTGCTTACGGCTGTCACTTGATGGACACTCAATTTCCAAGGTGTTTCTGATTGATAAATATCGGATATCTGGGGTCGAATTTGAACTGCATGAGGAATCTTCGTTTCTTATTCAATGTCTATTGTACTAAATAAGATATATCGAAAAGATGTCCTCAGTGTTTTACTTTAAAATAGGTTTGATTATTGTGCCGTTTGAAGATTGCAGTATTTTCTCCTAGTAAAAACTGGTATTCCAAATTTGAACTGTCCAGGCCTAATGGAAATCAGTGATGTAGTGCGTAATGCCGGTATTATTCCAGTAGAAGGGGCTTACATCATCGCCGCGAAGGCCCGCTACTGTCAGCAATAGCCGGCAACCCGACTCTGAGATCTGAATTACAGAACGACGTTAGGTCCCAAAAGGTCACGTGTAGAAACGAGGAGGATGAGAGTGAATTACTCACTACCACCGGGATCATTTTAGATGGGCATTGGAACTCTTGACCTTCAAGATGGTAAAGGAACGCGTTGAACTAATCGGCTACCACCGGTCAAAACTATCTGTCGGCCTGAAGTTTCCGATTGCCTTTCACCAGCTGTGACACTAGTATCAAGATTTATGCGTGTAAGGTCTTTTGTGATTGTCGTTGTTCAGCAACGGATATCATGCGTCCTCAAAACAAATCGTTGCTCACTATGATTGCTTAACAATGAACAAATTTCCAAATATTATTATGAATTCTTCATTTTGACCAACCAATAAGATGGTCGCATTATTATTTAATAATATCAGAGTCAGTCGATTAGTGTGTGAAAGCGCGATATGTATTTGCATGAGCACTAAAATATTTCAATTTACTTTGAACTATGGTAAAGTTCGTGGCATTGATACAGCTCACGAAAAAGCTTCTCATTTGTTGCGTGCTTGTTTGGTGCTCAGATTTGTGTGTCCACAGATGTCCGTAAATTACTTTACCAGTCAATCCCGCCCACCAGTATGTGTACAGACGACTGTCATTCATCAGTTCGCGTTGTTTCCTTTTCAAGCAAAGCTCCAGCTGTAAAGGTAGAGTACAGTCCAAAAAACTGCACTTCGGTGACCAATAAACTGGTGGATTTTTTAATTATTCTGTGTAACCTTACTTTGACTCATATTCAATATCACTGACCACTGATCAGTCAAATGCCAGTCATTATCAGTCAGCTCACTCACACATAATCACCACTACTAAATGATGTTTTCCTTGAGCTCAAGAAAAATAGTATACTTCGGTGTACATGTCAAAACGAATATGAAAAACAGTTTATTGAATATCCGATCAGACATCATTCATATAGTATTTACAGAAGACTGTCGGAATGACAAACCGAATTCCGAGTTATATAAAGAAGTTATACTCTAATAAAAAAGACCTTGTCGCCAAAATGAAATCGTCAGCGACTGTGTTGTGTTGTTTCAAAAGAAGTCCACTTAATTTGAAACGCAGTATAGATTATTTTATCCTAAAACTGCATTGCACTTTTGATCAACATGTAACTGAGGGCAACATCTCCATCACTTACCCCTATTCGTGTTTGGTATTTACGTGAAATACGGCTTTCCTCTGAGAGGCGCTGAATTTCCAACCATTCCCATCTGGAATACTCAAAACCCTGCCTGATTACTAGGCATCGGGATCAAAAATAATCATTGATATTACAAGTGACTGTTACCAAATTTGACTAAAATATAGCAAAACAAAATAAATCGAAATGTTCTTAAATAATGTGCTCAAAAAATATTCATTATTCAAGAAAGTGTTTCATGAAGTTGCGTGCAAGTAGAGGAACTGTCACTTTGAAAACATGCATACACAATAACGTTTTCCGCGTCACCTTCCTGTGGGTGACGTGAAGGGCCATACTTACTGATTGCGTCACGTTGTATTACAGCCTCTGATGATAGCAAAAAGCCTGCAGCATTTTATTTACAATTAGCGTGCCTCCAAATTCAATGTTATTTTTAATCCCATTAACTTGTTCCGAGCCATCACTAAATTTACTGCCGAAATTCACTCGAATATTTTCAGTCGGTGCATAACAACTCTCATTCTTTAGTATCATAATGTCAAATATAATCTATTGCAATATATCAATCATGTAAAAAACATAAAGCCCTTATCCAAAAAATGGGTTTGTTCGCTACTTTCTGAAACCAGTACTAATAAACTCTTGTGAAATAATCTGAACTGCATTACTTTTTATTTCGAAGGCTTCCGAGTCTATCGTTCCATGTATTTCCATTATCTCTCTTATGAACTGATCAAACTTTTTTGCAGAAGAATTCAAACAGCTGGCATCAACATTTGTATCTATGCGCTTTACGAAGAAATGAATGTAGAATAATCCACTCCGAGCAAACTGCGATGGTTCAGTACATCCAATGTAACTCTCGCCCCATTCAAAACCCATTCGCGAAACAATGTGATCAATCTGTCAGATAGACAGTACGTAGATAGATTGTACAGGGAAATTTATGCAGATACATTATAACTCAAACATTTAGGTCGTTGTCACCTACCACTTCGCAAATGGATACATTATTTAGGAGCTGGATGATTTTGTATAGTGCCTCACTGACGGTTCCGCATTTCGGTATGAAAAAATTCATTTCGTACACTAGGTAATAAAATAACAAGAAATTCAGAGATTTCGTGATTTCCTTATCATCACGGATAAAAATTCGACTCCGAATAGGAGATGGCTGGATATGAAAGACGGATGCAAGCCACAAAATATCTGGTGTTGGTCAACTCACCGAGTACATTGCCTTGAAAAACCTCTGTAATAACACGAAAATATCGTAATTTTTGTTGGATGTGGTTTGAAATTATATTAAGTTTTGCTAAACGGAACCGAACTCACTGATGTCACTTTCATTTTCTGTCTTACTAAAACTGATCAGGCAAACGATACCCCATAAGATAACCACAGGTTTCATGGTAGAACGAAATTCGTGACCCACGAAGGACTGAAAATGAACAAATAACACTGAGATGTGATTATGAAAACGTGTGCGGGTATTGCTATAAGCACGATCTATCAAAAAGTGAGCTCAATGACACATACAATTAGGCCTGTATAATACGAAGTGCAAAACGGGCTAATACGACCAATCACAGTGCTCAGGCAGAACCCACGCTAAGCACAATCCATTTTCCAGCAATCTTCCTTGATGAATCGTCTCGAGTCAATGAAGTATTGTTCATCGTTGACGGATTATTTGCAACAAATTACTGAACTATTAGGTGAAACGAGCACAATGAGGGGAGGGGTGGAAAATCACATACCTTTCGTCTTACCCCTTGCTCTGTGAATTCTTTAACTGTAACTGCTGGTCTCGTGGAAAGTTTATGATTCCGAACAACAAAGCATTTTTGGGTGTCCTTGCGTAGATAACCAACCATAAGCATGGTGACTGTCTCGGCTTGAATAAATATGTATTCAAAGTTTATACCGAACAACTCCCAGTCAACTCAAGGAAATGCCTAATATCATCTGGGAAGTGAATATTCAGCTTCTACTTAATCACATATCAAATGGCCAAAAAGCATCACTTCAAGCTCAGCTGCACTTTATTCACTTTTGTGAAGAGATCTCATAAGATTGAGTTCATGATCACACTTGTGCAACTTTGTGCGAGCATGTTTGTTCGTGATATAAACGAGAAGCAATGCATGCTTTTAACGAAGTCACATCGTCGAAGTGTGATACGTTAGCTGTTGCCTTCAGATACGGTTTCCGTTACTGATTAGAAAGTTGTGATCCTGAAAATGTTTTTTTCGCGGAAAGGCAATGTATCTGCAGATTTGCTTTCGAAAACTTGGGATTAGTTTTAAGTCCTTCGCAGATGTGCGAAGCAAGATGACTAGAATCCCCTGAAGTAAGCCTATTAAGAAGCAAGGTAACAAAAATGTTTCACTGAACTAACTGAGATAGAAAATAATGTAGGTGTCATACATATACATAGTTCGCCGCGAAAGAGTAAGACTACGTCAGTTTTCTGTCAAAGATACGTGAAGGTATTTTGACTGTGTATACAAGAGTAGAGTTCACGTTATAGTAAACCTGTCACCGTAACAGAAAGCACAAAGTCACTGATGAAACCTATAACATATTCTGCATGGTAAGCATAATGAAGCAGTTGGGGTACACCGTTATTGCAACTTTCACAAAGGATCAAAGGGCACAAACCAACTTGACTAACGACGGGAACTAGAAAACCCGTCACCAGTGCAATTGTGGCGCACCTTGCGTCCATTTGACATCATGTAAAGGACGACGCTTTCACAATAGTCCACAGAATTTCCACAAACGCGCCCGAAGTCGCTCGAAAACAACATTTAGCAATCGCAAAGACTGTAGCGATCAGATGCTCCAGTTCATCGCTTTGTTTTAAAAAATGTTTCGTTAGGGCACTCCAACTGCCCTTACTGCAATCCAAGGCAGACCCTGGAGCTCAGTGTGACCCAAACATTGACCCTTTTGTTGAAACCGAAAAAGTTTAACCCCAGAAACTCATGTTTTTTCTGTCACTTGTTCTCTTACAAACTACGGAACAACAAGCCCTTTTCCAAATGGGTGGTGATGTACCACTAACCACCTTGTTGTGTGGTATTTGAAAGGAGGAGCGTTTTTTTTATCAAATGGGCTAGTCAATGATTGTACTTCTCTTCAAGAAGGAAATACACACTGGTTGTAGCAATCATCGCGGGATCAGTTTAACCCCGATAGTCACCAGGATACGGTCCTCGATTTTACTGCACCGTCTGACACCAGCTCGCGAGAGGAAGGCGAGCGAGCAACAGTCCGGATTCCGTCCAGGTCGAGGATGCATCGACCAGATTTTTACTTTTCGCCAATTACTCGAAGTGCATCACACACACCGTCGGCCAACAATAATGGTTTTCCTCAACTCGAAAGGCGTCTTCCATTAAGTTAGCCGGACGGCGCCCCTCAGTGCTCTTCACTAAAAATGTATTCCACAGAATTTCATGAATATACTAAGATCACTGGATTCTCATAATTCTGATCGCTTGAGCGCGGTGTTACACAAGAATGTCCCATTTCTCCATTTCTGTTCAACTTCGTCATGAACGAGATAATGCGGAATGCCTTGTCAGATTTTCAGGATGTGGGCGTCTAACTGGCAAATAGTGAAGAGCTATGTGACCTAGATTTCGCGGACTACCTTTTGTCGTCGTTAGAGTGCACGAAATATGCACAACGAGCATAAGATAGACTCGCAAGTGAAGCAGCTATATTCGGCATGGGCTTTTCACGTTCAAAGTGTAAAGTGGTGTTGCAAGACTGGAGGTTAACCTTTCCGAGCTTGATGCTCGAAGGGAAGGTGCTGGCAGTTTTTGACTGCTCCAACTACCTCGGTATCAAGGTGACGACGGATGGGAGCACGGCAGTCGTGGTGGCACGCTTATAACAAAAGCTCGAGCAGCGTACGCGGGACCAAAGCACTTGTGGTGCCGACCTGATATTTCGCCGAAGTTGAAATTTCGTGTGTACTGTGCTTTTGTGCTCCCAGTTCTGTTGTGTGGTTGAGAAGCATGGAGTTTGTGTGCGGAAGATGTCCGTCGCTTTGACGATTTTTCCCATCGAAGTTTGCGTAATATCGGTAAGATTGGGTGGAATGACCGGGTGAGCAATGCTGAGGTCAGAAATCGAGTGCTGGTTACTCGTTCAGAGGATATTCTATCACAGCTTTCCTCCTAGGGATCGAAGGAAGCCACGTGGAAGTCAACGGATGACATGACAGCGGGGAATGTGGAAATGTACATCGAACTAAGGAAAAGTGGGTGCATCACGTCAAATGATTCCTCAGCCAGTTGGCTGGAGACCCTGAAGAATATGGCAGTGACCCGAGGGCAGTGACCATCGTGTTGTCACTTTCTGTCAAATCAGAATGGTTGATCAATGTGCGTTTGTACAGTTAGACTGTGTATTCCGTGTGCTGGCTGCTGGGACGGTATTGCCTTTTCCCACCCGTGTAGTTCCATTCGTTGTCCATCTTGTATATAATTATTCTTTTTATTTCTATGTGGAACATGATGAGAAAGGCAGTGGTCAGTGGTGCTCGCGCTGAAGTTTAATGCATTTCGATCATGATGATGATAATTGCGAGGATTAAAACTTTTGGTTATTTTCTTACAAAAATATAGATACAATTGCCGTAGTGAATATGTTTCGTCCATTGAATCGAGCCACACCATATCCATATACATATTAGACGTTACAAGGAGAATGATAACAATTTATTGCTAATATATCTTCGAAGGCTCATTGCAATTATCCAGCAGTAAAAATATTTTGGTCCTCAGAAGCCAGTGCACTTCTTCGGCTTTTCAGCCAACCCTTGCTACCTTTGCTTGTTAATAATTCTGATTCGCGGTCGACATTCGAATAATCTCGAAATGTCTCCTTTTCCAATGGGTAGCGGTTTTGATGTTCCATCGGATGCAGTGCAGTACATCAACCTCAACCTATCTCTTTCATTTTTCATGCTAGGATATCTGTGACAAAATTGCCCAAATCCACCGTTTGGCAGACTTCAAAGCAATAGTGTTTTATGGTTAACATTGAATGCGCTGCTCTACTCGTCATGTTGCAATAAGTGCTCTCTAAATTCATCAAAACTATTTACAAACCCGGCTTACTAGCATCGTGATTTCTGTTCATCACATCAGTGTCTGGGTCAAATTGACAGGTGAACGATGTCAGTGTCTTAGCACGAGACACAAATGCCCCACCCAGATCAACGAAATAACCGAATGAATTTACCACTATTACTGAGTGACCCATATAAACCTCGGTCGACATGATTAGAACTCATCAAACCCAGCGGCCTAGTGATTCTGACCTATTCTGTTGCATGAGGCGCACGAATTCGGTGGCTAAGGCACCGTTCATGGCCTCAGAGCCCACTGAACTGTTAGCGACAGCCGCCAACCGAACTGTGAGACTTGGAATGAAGAATCACCTAAACTTCCAGTGGGTCAAATGTGGTAACGGACAAGGAAACCGATACCATATCTCTAGGGACAATTGTGATCAGCAAAGGACATTATCATATCTAACTCAGAAATGTTTCTCCTTTGGGGAGAAATTCTTAATGAAAGTGTTTCTTGTTCGGTTCTGATGGGCATATTACATGGTGGAAGTGAACTGCAGAAAACCTTTTATTGAAGAGAGTTTATATCATTCAGGAGGGTGGCAATCTCACGGAGACTACTGTACATATATCTATATATGAACGAAAGATGATTAGTCTTCGGATTTGTTCTTTTTTGATGGAAAATGGTAGCAGAGATGAACATGAAGGTATTTGGCTAACGATGGTTAGAAGTTTCTTCAATAATGAAAAGACATTCCACGTTTCTCTTACGCATAACACCCCGTTTAAATATGTGTTTTGCAAGTTAGAACAGGTCAGGCTATCATCCGGACTGATACTGTTGTTCAAAAAGATCAACATGCAAAAACGTTATTTGCAGTATCGTACTGAAAAACGTTTCCTTCCTGTGATTTAAGCTGAATTGTAGGCCTACAACGTGAATAGATGCTCAAAATGCAGTGTCGGTTTTAGTCCCTTCTGGGTTTAAACAAATTGAGCCACAGATCCGAACATGAAACGTCTTTTACAGCTGTTTTCAGTCAATTTATCGTGTGCTGAATCCGTACATCCGTCGTTGTTTCCTTGCCTGTGTAGATTGACGTTTCAGTGGTCGTTTCAGTTAACGATGAACAAAAGCGCCCATTTGTCGACTGCAAAATGTCCAGTCAACATGCAGCAATCGAAAATTCTCGCCTTCGATACTGGATAAGAAACACCTCAGAAGAAGTCCTGCTCAAAAGGGAAAGACGACCATCGGAAATGTATGTTTTCACGAAAAGTGATAGGTGAAAATGAGACACATTGAATGCACAAATGATCGATAAATAGTCACTTCCGAAAAGTTCACTTGATCCTAATGGTGATTGTTCTCTTGCACTGTGCCATTCGAGTTCACGAAAAGAGAAGCAAAAGAATACAATAGATCATTTTGTATGAATCTATTTTACTTCCCGTCATCATCGCGGTAACTCCAAGCGAATGTCTCCCAACAAATCAAGATACCTCCACAAGATGGTTCATTGTGCCCACGTTTAAACCTGCATTGCTCTTGGTTCATATATATATATATATATATATATATATATATATATATATATATATATATATATATATATATATATATATATATATATATATATATATATATATATATATATATTCCAATCAGCCCGAGTAATGTGTGGGATTCATGACACTTTGTTTGGCCAATGGTTAAGCATTCCTGGCTGTCATGGATTATGACATCTGAACAAATTTACCTCGGTGAGATGGATCAGCCCGTAAAGGAGCAGAGTGGCACAGTAGTACCACACACATATTCCAAGTGAAAAAACCATGATTTATACCCTGGATTAGGTGGAGGTTATGCACCACTGATGAGCTCTAACAATAGCTCTGACTTGAATCTGGTGCTTCCAAATGCAAGGTTGGTCGGATGACCTGAGGTTTTGTACATGAAATGCGGAGTCCAAAGAACAATTAACCGAGCAATATATCATCAATCACACACACTACCCGCAAGTAATTGCGACTAAGGTGAATAATGAAGCATTTAAAATTCAATACCGGTGTTGTCGCAACTAGTTTAATATACCCATCGACTCATGAAAGAATTTGTAGCACGAAGAAATTTCTTTTCCATATATCACTTCAGACATCTACGTATATGGTATTGGGCAAAGGAGAGTGTGTGCTCAGTTATAGATAGGAGTGAGTGAATAAGTGAACAACAAATCTGGTAACTTGACAACAAGCTTCAATTTGATCAAACTTGTCCGTTGTGTGAAGAGCAGTAAGTGTGAAATGTTCAGCCATATGGCGTGAAAAAACAGGTGTGAAAAACGAAAGTGTGATAAAAGAGATGATGGGCTGGGTAGAATTTGTATATGAGAACCGTGAGAGAATCACTTGTTACGGTCTTGGCAACAACAACTGTTGCAAGGGGTTACGTTGCTTGCATTATTCGGGCTTAAACAATCGAATTGTTGTGGCTTCTGATGGCATAAGCAGCTACCTGCATAATCCTTTCGTGTGAACGCTGAGAGTTGCCAGGACTAGTATGACAGCTGTCACTATGTCCATTTGATCTCCACTATCAACCAGATGTTGTAGGATAACTCTGCTGGTGGTCCGAAGTGTTCCTTTGACTAAAGAAGCCGGGACATGTTTTGATATCTTCTCAAACACGAGTCTCGTCGTATGTCCAATACACTGCGCACTACGGAAGCACGTAAACTGATATAGAATAAGAAGTTGAAACTGATGAGATAACTTGTCCTTGAATTGCTGAACTATGGAAGGCTTAGTTTTTGTTAAGATTCGGACACGTGCAGTGAGATGGGACTTCGCGAGGATTTTAGATAAGTGTAGCTTCAGTATTTTTAGTGTCTTGTCACCCTTGAACGGAGAGTTAGGAAGACATCCATTTTTTGGCCATTTTCACACATATTTTGTGTCTTCTCTCCCCCATATGTTGACGAATAAACGGGTCTGGATAGCCATTTTTCATTTGTGTGTCACGTATGTGTTCAAGTTCTTGGGCAGATGTATCAGGGCTACAGATGTTTCTTGCTCTGTAGGTCAGACAGCTCATTAGGCTACTTTGGTACCTCAGGGTGACAATACTTTGGAAGTGTGTGTATTGCCCCAACCATTTGCATTTCCGATATACTCTCTTTTTTGTACGTCCGTCCTCCATTCTACATCATCCTAAATCAAGAAAAGTGAGAAAATTGTCCTTTCCTATCTCCATTGTAAATGGGGCCATTGCATGGGCATAGTCGAATATCTTCAGTAGTTTGGTAATATCTATTGCTGATTCACAAATTATAAAAGTGTCGTCCATGTATCTAGTATGCACGTATGGACTGTCGATGGTGCTGCAAATTGGTCCACTTTCGAGTTTGGTAAAGAATATATCTGCCAGAAGGGGTTCAAGCAGTGGTCCCATTGCTACCCCATCCTTCTGGCTGCAGTATTTTCCACTGTACAGAAATTTTATATTTCATGTACATCCAAGGATTATTTCTTTTATCTTGATCACGGGAATGTTGAGTTTGATGTCCATGTCGGTAAAGTATTGACAAATGAAATCGATTGTCTCGATCAATGCAATGCTTGTGAATGAGGACTCCACATCTAGGGAAAGTATATTCCGTTCAGACAGATCCTGATGTTTTACCATCTACACAGAATCTTTCACACTATACCTTGCCAGTGACTTGCGCACACTTTCAAGAATTCCTGCAACCCACTGAGCTGTTGCGTGATAGGCTAAGTTGCTCATGTCAATCACCGGTTTTAGGGGTAGACTTGGTTTGTGCACTTTTGGTAGACCATAGAGTCTACGTGGTTGCGAGCCGCAGGGCACAAGCTTGTCGTAGAGCGATTTGGAAATGGCTTTGTCTGAATTAAGCTGTTTCAAGATCTCTGTCAACTTTGTCTCGGTTTATTATGTTTTGTCTTTCTCACCCGCATTGTAAATGAATTTGCTCTCAATAGATAAAACAGAAATCATTTTTCCGTCACAGCCACCTCGGTCTAGTAAAACACATCCAGCACCTCTATCTCGTTCTGACAGTAGGTAATCCTGATTGTTCAATAGTTCTTCGATCGATTCTCGATGTTGCTTGGTAAATATTCCATTAAAATAAGATTCACTCGCATGATGCTTTTACCGTTCATAAACAAGTGATGTTTTCAGGCCGTCAACTGAGTTAGATGATGGTGGTACCAGGTCGTACAAGTGGTTCATAAACTTTGGAACTGAGTTTCAATTTTCACCTGATGATAACGTGGTTGAGTTGAGCAAAACTTAGGTCCGAGAGATAAAGCCATGTGGTTACACATTTCACACTTACTGCTCTTCACACAACGGACAAGTTTGATCAAATTGAAGCTTGTTGTCAAGTTACCAGATTTGTTGTTCACTTATTCACTCACTCCTATCTATAACTGAGCACACACTCTCCTTTGCCCAATACCATATACGTAGATGTCTGAAGTGATATATGGAAAAGAAATTTCTTCGTGTTGCCGGAAATGTCGGTGATTTAGGTTACCGCGAGTAACCTTTCTCAAAACCGGTTCAAATGGGATAATAATAATTTAAATTCATCGGATGTCAAACAGTGCTTGCGTATACTTATAAAGAAGGATGTCCCATTCGACCAATAGTGACCATGATCAATTCACCATATCATGCAACAGCTCAGTGGCTAGTGAAATTATTGGAACCCGTTCGCGCAGAATTCGATAAGTACAGCTTGAGAGACAGTTATGAGTTCGTATCCACCATACAAGGTTTCATTATTCAGAAGAAAACTATGCTCTCGTTAGACATCGCATCACTGTTCACGAACGTTCCGCTTTTGGAAACCGTGGACTTCCTATGTGAACACATAAACATGTCCAACATACAAATGGGCATCCCGACAGAAAATCTGAAAGAACTATTGCTACTTTGCACGCTAAACATCCACTTTCTGTTTAACGGATGTTTCTACCGACAAAGAGAGGGCATCGCCATGGGTTCCCCATTGGGCCCATTGCTAGCGGACATTTTCATGGCGAAACTTGAAAATGGAAAGCTAAAGCAAACTATTGAAGGTTTTACTCATTACAGTCGGTACATGGATGATATATTTTGTTCATTAGATCAGGAGTGCAATGTACCCAATGTTTTAGAAACATTTAACAATCCCCACGACTCACTAGCCTTTACTATGGAACTGGAAACCAAGAACAAATTGGCTTTCCTCGACATACTACTAACCAGGAGGGAAGATGGTTCAATTCAACACAAGGTACGTAGAAAAAAGACATGGAACGGCCGGTACACGAATTTTCACAGCTTCGTGCTCCCGTCTCACAAACGAAATTTAATTAGATGCCTAGCGTTCAGAGCCGTCAAAATTTGCTCAACGGCGACTTTGCAAGGTGAAATAAGTTTCGCTCAACAAGTTTTGCGAGAGAATGGCTACCCCGAGAAGTTTGTCCAAAAGAACTAAGAACTAAAGCTACCTGCAGAGCGGTCTCCCTGCGTACCGAAGAAGGAACTATTCCTTAAAGTATCGTTCAAGGGGGATACACATGCCGAGCGGTTGACAAAAACACTCAGGGCGGATGTAAACTCAACGTTCCCAGCCGCTAGAATGAAATGCACATTCTCCACCTCTCCTGTGATCCGCGTGCAGGTTAAAGACAAACTGCCTGAGCTGACCTCCTCCATGATCATTTATTCGTTCAGGTGCGAATGTGGCGCATCCTACATAGGTCGCAAGGCTAGGCGTTTGTCTCAGCGCATTAGGGAACATCACCCAAGATTGTTGAGTCACGGGAAAATCGGTGTGATTACCAGTTCGATTCTAGATCATTTAGCTGACAGTGGCCACACGGTCGACCCTGAAAAAGCTTTCAAAGTCATATACCGAGTTCCACCCAATCGATCAAAGCCAGTCCGACTTCGATCCCTGGCCACGGCAGAGGCAATCGCCATTCGTTTACTAAGCCCTAATCTGTGTGCACAAAAGCGACTAATCCAGGCTCTCCAGCTGCCCTGGCCGAAACGGGAAACCACGGATCACCGACCGAACACTAAAAGTCGACTATCGATTACCACTCGTGACGGTGGGAGTGAAACTCTCACCACAACACGCACACGATAGAGAAATCCCTCGCCACCAAACCCGTTTTTCCCAACGCCACGACAATGACCTTTACTCCGGCCAATGGCTAACGCATTCCGATGTTACCTCACCCATATGAATTGTAAGAGCACGTATAGGATTCATTGAAAACAATTGTTCGCTCGCCAGCGTCTTGTTCTTAATGTGACCATGACTGTAGGACTATTCCAACTATTATATGTATGTGTCTGCACGTTTACTGTGATGGACTGTGTGAAGAATGGCTCTGTGTTTTATCGGTAATGGAGGGGTTATTTGAGGTCAACAAAAATTTGTGATCTTTTGGAACGCCAACTTATTGGCGCTGATGGCGCCGTCCATACACCTGAAATTTTCGATCCGTCGTTTCAGTCAGATCATTTCGGATGAGAGGTGACTGCGAAAGCCTACAGAAAGAAAGCATGCTTATTAACATTCATTGTGAAATTCACGGTATAGTTTTATTTGTTGATCAATAGCTTCATTTTGATTGTTGGTACCTTTCGGTTGCTCCTAGCACCACCTAAGGGAAATCGGGTAAGTTTAATCTCTATTTGTAATTATGATGGGTACGTTTGTCGTTCTTTATATACATCCAATGCGAGAAAAAATTACAATGGGGTTGACTTCGGCGCGATTCGAACTGATCAGTGAAAGCTACCCACCTACTATAACCAGGTACGTCCGGTAATTCTACCGAGCGACACTGGTTAGGTCACAGAGAAATCCTGCCTTGGACATTCAAACCAAGAATTAGCTCTGTGTGGTGGATGTCGTGTTAGGTGGCCGTCCACTAATTTTTGTCTGAATACTATTCCGCCGTCGAACAACCTATTATTACTAAATTGTTTGAACAGTCCCATGGTCACATTAAAAAGACAACATTGGAGAGCGAACAATTGTTTTCAATGATTCCTAATCTTGCTCTTACACATCATATAGGTGACAGTTATGCATTTGATTGGCCGTTGGCTGGGTTGAAGGTCATTTTTACAGTAGTATGGGGGGAGGGGGAGATGGTGTGGTGTTTGTCAGTTAGTGTGTGGTGATGCTGAATCGACCACTGTTAGTGGGTTTTCAGAGGTCGTTTCTCGTTTCGGATGCTCCGTCTTTGGCCAAGGCAACTGAAGTGCTTGAACCAGTCGCTTTTGCTCGCACAGATCCGGGCTTAGTAGACGTATGGCGATCGCTTCAGCCGTGGCCAGGGTCCGCAGTCGGGCTGCCTTTGATCGGTTTGGGGGGAACACGATACACAACACTGAATGAGTCATTCGGGTCAATCCTATGACCACTATCGATTAGATGACTAAGAATAGAACTGTTGATTGTGCCCGTCTTCCCGTGACTCAGCCACCTCGGGTGATGCTCCTTGATGCGTTGAGACAGGCGCCTGGCCGTGCGACCTATGTAAGATGCGCCACATGCGCACTTGAACGAATAGATAATCATGGATGAGGTCAGCTCAGGTAACCGGTCTTTCACTCGCATTCGGATCATCGGCGAAGTGGAAAACACACAATTCAATTTTGCAGCTGGGAATGTTGAGTTCACAATTGCTCCAAGTGATCTTGTTAATCGTTCTGTATGCGTATCTCCTTTGAATGGTACCTTCACGAAACGTTCCTTCTTTGGGACGCAAGAAAATCGTTCTGCGGGTGTAGTTGGTTCAGTATTTTTCAAGATAAACTTCTCTGGATACCCGTTCTCCTGCAGTACTTGTTTTATGAGTTTTAGTTCCTCTTCCAGAGTATCCTGCGAGCATATGCTACGGGCCCTGAAGGCTAGACATCGGACTAGGTTCCTCTTATAGCGCAATGGCACAAAGCTATGAAAGTTTGTGTATTGGCCGTTCCATGTTTTCTTTCTGTGGACTCGTCGTTCGATGGTTCCATTTTCCCGTCTGGTGATCAACACATCGAGGAAAGGTAGTTTGTTTTCGGCTTCTTTTTCCATTGTGAAATCAACAGAGCTATGAGCACGCTTGAAGTCTTCTAGAATAGCTGAAACATTACGATCGTCGTCCACTATACAGAAAATATCATCCATGTATCGAATGTAATAATCCAAAGTTTCTATTGTCTTCTCAAGTTTTCCGCTTTCTAATTTCGCCATAAATATGTCCGCTAGCACAGGACCCAGTGGGGAACCCATGGCGATACCGTCTCGCTGGCGGTAGAAGCAGTCATTAAACAGAAATTGAACATTGAGAGTGCAACGTAGTAGCAGTTCTTTCAATCCTTCTACTGGAATGCCTATTTGTGTGTTGGATGTTCTAATAGGATGTAAGAGTCACCATCACCATTGGTTGCACGACAAAGTAACTGGTCCAAACTGGCATTGGTCAGTGTTTCCCCTAATTGGTTGATTAGTAGTTTGGCGAGCCAACACTTGAGCTGAATTATTTCATGTCTCATGGATCCTTTGTCCAGTCGTGTGTGATCCCGTTCACTCAAACCTTGACCTGAACTTTCGTCACACACTAACGTGCTAACTGTTAACGAGGCCCGAATGTCTTTTGCCGATAGCTTACTCTGTTTGGGATACGCACTAAATGCTTCTGTTCTTCGACTTATCATATATGATCACAATGTTCCTTCGCGAATTCGTTCTCCGGGAAAAACATGGATCTGTTCACATTCCCCTATTTCTTCCTGTGAGATATTTTGAAAATATCTGAATATTATGTTAAATCTTGCAAACCAAACTTTACAGTTTCCGACGTTTTTCACTTTCAGATAACAGTAAATATCCCGGAGCACATTGGGGAGGTTGAAATGAACAGACCGAAATCTGTCCACCTCGAAATCTACATTCCAAGAGGCCGTACGATCTTTGAGGCGTCATTGATGATGATCTGCCCAAAATCCGAGAAGTCTGATAAGCCGCAGTGCACTGTAAAAGTGCTCCGCCTGAACAACGGAAAACAAATTGGAATTGGCCATACAAACATCTCCAACATCACTGAGTTTAACGTAGTCCAGCAGAATCGAGTGCAAATCAATTTTACGACTATTAGATCCTCCGGTGAGAAAAAGTTCTATTTCAAAGAAATTGTCAATTTCTGTGTTTATTTCCGGTCAGTAGTTTCTCACTGGACTATACAAGTGATTTGTTTGGTCTTAGTACATTCCACATGGATGAACACGTCATTGATGAATACGACTATACTGGGAAGAAAAACACCGGAAAACTAGCTCGGTTTCAATGTTTCTTATTCAACACAATATGCATGACAGCGATATTAGTAACACCTTTTTCAGAAGAGATTTATCCAAAGATCTAATATGGGCCTAATATCACTCATTCGTTGTGTTAGCTTTCAGACAATTTAGGTTCTGCCGTGAGTGGTGAGTGGGCCACGATGGACTTTATTCATGTATGGCGGGGGGGGGTGTGTGAAGACGAATTCCGGCGGCTTACGCCTTGACCAAAATATGGTACCTCACCGTTCTGGACAGCTCAGCACAAACCCTATCACGGAGGTGGACAGTGCCGTTACACTCACCGTTTGGTTAGACTCAGCTAGGTATGAAACGAATGCCCTCAGAGTTGAAATATCGGTTCCAAACCTTAACGGCGTTGGAAGTTGCCCGCGAATGTGTTCAGCCAGGCGTCTGGTCATGAGACCGCAAAATGTTGTTTCACAAAAGCATATACCGGAGTACACAAGCAATGAGACTGCCGAGTCAGCCACATTGGCTTGCAACCGCAAACACACCGCTGTGAATGAACACGCAGTCTGGCAGCATGAACAATCTTTTTTGCACAGTACCTGCCAGTGGGTCACTTACAAATGATAGAGAGATGTTCACTGGCTCTATATCCACCATTATCTTCCCTGGAGTTTCCCTCTTTTTCTAAATCATCTGGTTAATTAAATCTTCAGGTTATCCACTAGGAACGTATTCCGCACCGTACAGAGTTCTTCATCCATGGTATTTATTATCGGTGCACATCAGTGAGTTAGATAGCTGATTAGCTGTCTTTTGATCTTGGGCGTCAAAGAGCTGCTCAAATGCGTGCTTTTCTATTCCACATTGCACTTCTATTTACCTATCAAAATACTCGGCCAACTGGTGGACCAGTCAGATGTATGTCACAGAAGGATATTCAATTTCCTGATTCGGTCATAAGCAAGATGCGAATTGTAAAAATGGGACAAAAATTTAAACTTGCTCATCTGTCAATTGCTCATTTACTCGTGAATACTTATCACTCATGTTTTTTATTGAAAAGCAGTGCAGTATTGCTTAAAGTTTTAAATTCAATAAGTTTGTCTAGGAGATCTTGATAATGGACTAGGCTTCAGTGCCCTGTAGAAAATTTTCTTTTCTCCTGTAGATTTCGGTGAAGACAAAACACGAGATGCAATTACGATCAATTTGGAGATCGAACTAAGAGCGACCCATTGCATGGAAGTGGAAAACCAGAAGACCATAACCATCCAGTTTGAAGCCCGTTTTGATGAAGAATTGATTTCTAAAAATGCAACAATCGATGTGCGCCACAAAGGTCAACCTATCACGGACCTAGATTTAAAAATGTATATCAACACTTCGGATGTCTATCCAGGGTAAGTCGGACGGAAATACGAGCATAGTTATTGTGAGTTTAACTGTTCAGTCATTTCATTTACACCATGATCCAGGTAAAAATGCAATGTTTTTGTTATATTCTTACATTTACATTAACAAAGATTTAAGTTCACGTATTCACGCTGTACTCTTTGCGAATAACTCTCTCTTGCGTTCACACTAACTGAATAATAGCTAGAAGTTTAGCCGCAGCTGATGTTGCAATTTTATGAGTGGAAAAATGTGACAGCTCAATAGTAATGCAACAGAACTCGACCGCTGAAATGAATATGATCAGTATTTTTAGTGAAAGAGCATCAAAATAAATAACCTTCTCGGATGAGCTTGGACACCTTATACTACTTAATTACGCAGTTCTTATTTTTTTAACAGTGGTGGAGTGGTATTCGGTGGGATTGGACCACCACTGACGCAAGACCAATCCAGAAGATGAAATTTTGCGACAATGTACCACTCAGTTTGCAAAATATCCCTATCAGCATGTGGAACAGGATGGTGGCATGAGGAGAAATTTAGGGAGACCTCGTTTTGGGCATTACTAGATAAAGTCTGTTATTTCACACCAACTTGATTTCAGACTGCATGTCAAACAAAACACAGTGCAATCAAGGAGGAAGGGGTAGATAGTCCGAGTCGAAGGCCGTTGCGCATAGAAATATACAAGTAACTGACATACCCTCCTGTGAGTGCGTCACACTGGTAAACTAAATGATAAACTAGTTGTTGAAGGCCAGCATAGCAGGAACTGCTACTGACCGGTGAGGCATGAGCACTACGGGAAACTATTTGGCATTTCTGCTTAATGCAGAAGAGCTATGTTCAAGGAATTTAGGTTGTAACTTACCCTTTCCCACGTGAACACTTTTCTTGCTTCGTGAACGTAGTTGTCTGGTGCAATCTACGTTTGCAATCGACAGCAAGTCGAAGAACAGCGCACGAGAAACAGTTATATCTCACTCTCCAACATTCATCGAACAATGTTTTGCACTACGCACATATTCACTCAAAATCAGTCGTGTGGTGAGAATCCGGTGAAACATGTTCCTGTGTATTTTCCCTCCTAAAAGATCGAATGAAGAATTAGATATCAACAGTGCAGGAAATAACGATTTGCTTGAGATTGGACAGCTCTGAATATATCTCCATATTAGAAGATACAGAGACATAAAATTGTCTAACAAGGTCATCGCAAGAAAGTTAACGAAGCTTGTGATCTCGTGAGGGTCTTTCCATTCCAGTTTACTCCAAATTAAACGGACAAAAGTATATTTTTTCCACCTCCGTCGAGAAGATAAACTTCTTTAGGCTGATTTTACCAACGCACTTTAACTTTGTGGAATATCCTCTTCGATGAATACTAGCACCGGATAGAAGTGAATGTTTCCCCGAACCTGCGCTTTCAGCATAAATTCAGACCAGCTGTTATAAGTAGAGGTGAATAATTAGCTCGGTAAAACTATCTTGGTAACAAGCTGATAGGACTAACTGAGTGACTTCAGACGAATATTTTACATTACTATTGATAGAATAGTTGTGAACGAACGGATAAGTTCGGGTAAGGAACATCCCAGTGAGGTTGGGGTGCTTGATTGTTCGAGGTCAATACGAGCATTGGGGTGTTCATTCTTTTCAAATGTGGTGTTATCTAACTTCCTAGCTTGTGCGTTGTCTGCATACTTTCTAAGCCCGTGCTCAATATGTATATATTCGGTGTCACTGTGATGCACAATTTGTTATAAGAAAAACAGAACATGAAACGTCCGTAAAATGTCCTGTAACATATTCTGATAAGCATCAGAAAACTGTTTATGCTTGCTGTCCTAGAGCACACACGAGTAAAACTTGAACGAAAAGCTTGCAGCACACATTTGCGCAGCAAAATATAATACCATATTCAGGGCTCAACAATAAGTACTGCCTGGATACAGTACTGTGTTTCGTGATACAACACAGAGAACCCAACGTTGATGACTGGAAATTTTATATGCTCCAGATGAAACCAGATTTGAAAATCATGGATAGAAATAAATAAACAAAACTTATTTTGGATGCTTTATTTCATTTATGTAGTACTTCTGGCGTCATATTTTCCTGTTCTACAAATTGAACACCGTATCAATAATTTTGCTTGGGTTAGTGTGTTCAGGTGTTTGACACATTTCATCTCAAACAACGCGTATGGTCGTGATATCACTACCCATTTCCTGTTACATAATGATTTCGAATAAACTTTACTTTTCCATTTTTATTACATAACGAACCTTTACTTTCTTTACCTATTCCAGTGACACGGTCCAAATAAATACGACATTGAAGAATACGGAACGGTCCCAATGCGAATGCAAATTAACAATGCTGGATCTTCATGCTGGACCATGGGTCGTCGATGGAGTGTTGGTTGATACCAACAAAAAGAATGCTAAGTTGAACAAGACAGATCTTCGACGAATGGAGATACGCGTGAGTGGAATACCTTCGTCAGTTCAGTGACCGAAATATAATGTGAATTTGTTTTCGGCTGTTTCCACTTTTTCAGTCTTTCTCACGAACTGATTCCGTCTAATTCAACTAATAAATGATGTCCATATTTCCAATATACTTATTTTATATGTCACATTCGAATCCCCAACTTAAGATTCGTTGTAAATACCGATATGTGTATAACATTTGGGATTTTACATCCATCAACATTTATGTCTCCTCCAATATTGACATTCAATATTCGACAATCACATTCTACAGTATAACTAAAACAGACCATTCATTGGTTAAGGATTATGATTCCAACCAGGTTTGATCAGTGAATTAATTGGGATACCAGACAGATTGAAAGGCGTCGCAGGATGAGAAGCATCGTCAACTCCAACCCTCGTGATGAAGAAACTGAAGCATCCCTCACAAATATGTAACGATTAGTCAGCTGCCCAGATTTTGACTAGAAATTTTTAAGGCGGAACTGCCAGTTCCAAATTAGTGTGACAGATAGGACTCGGTTCAACGGTCTCATTAATTAGAAAAGTAAGGTAATCACACAAATGTTTGATTACATTCGAAGTAAAGTCGAGGTTTATTCAAAAAATGTCAAGTTGCTCTGAAATTATTCCACGTCTTCATTGGCGCAAATTATTCCACGAAAAAGTTCCAAAGTGGTTATTTTATTACTTCAAAAACACAGATATGAATGATCCATTATGTTTCGGCAATCCTGAATTACAAAATGCATAGGAAATAATATGTATGGTGTACGTTATAATCTAATGATGTTTGCTTTTGTTTCAGATAGAAGATTTCGTCTCAACGGACACATGGAATTTCTCAGTCAATGTCCGAATTACAGAACTATTTGATTTTAGTTCACACCTTCGACTGAGGATATTGTCTTTCACTATGATTTTGTACTGCCAGTTGCAATTCCCCATCGATAAACATCCGTGGGCTACAGTTCATACCATAGAACATGTGATCTTACATTCCGAACGCAGTAAGTAATACTCAGGTAGCATGTTCATCTCATTTGATAACTGTAATATCTTTCATTCGTATTGTTCTAATGTTTCTGTTTGCAATAGATCATCACCAACAAATTGTAATGTATTATCATTTAAGTGAATTACAATAAAACCGCTGCCAATTTATTGAATAAAGGTTCACTGTTGAATACTGAGTGCATAGGCATATTATTTCGAATAAAACTCTTCCATTCATGTTAGAGAAAGGTGTGTCCTTCTATGGTTTCTCGAGAGTCTCATGATTGTTTATCCCACACTTTTCTGATTACCAGCTTGTGTTCATATTACTGTATCAGCGTTGGATTTTCTTTGGTATTTAAAACTAGACCAATTCAAACAACTGATCGACCACACTCCGAGTGAAACTACGGATTGTCAAGTCCAAACATGGACATCCGCATACCAAACAACAGAATCTGTGGCCCTGACGACAAGCAGAACCACGCATACCAATAAATCGCCTTTCAATCGACGACACCTGACCATACTACTGGGAAGGGCGAGTGATATATACTACATCCGGATAAATTTACCGGACTTTGAGGACAGATGGTTCTCCAGCCACATTTCAATCACCTCAGATGGAAGAGCATTTTCTGATATCGGAGAGGTTCGTTTTATTGGCCATACCTAGAATTTGCTGTCACTGAAATGAATTTCGAAAACACCTATTTCCCTCCTCTCAACGTAATTCGGTTTTCGAGTGAATCCCGTAAATTATTGCAATAATAAATGACTGCCCGAAGCAAAACGGGTGAATCAAGCTTGGAAAGGATAATCACACTCTTCAGTTCTGGAATATTTTTACTCTCGTTCAGAGTAATTAAATGGAAGTAGATGCTCTTAATCGAAACTCTTGTACACGTTCGAACTCTTCCAGATGTTTTCTGAATAACTGCATCTATAATTTGGACATCCAGATTATCGAATTCATTTTGACCGAAACTTTCTTATTCATTTGTGCATCCTTTGCAGTGTACCTTCAATGCATACCACGACAATTCACATATCTGTGTCTTCAAACACTCGTTCCAAGCCCGAGGACTTAGAATTATACCTACGAAACCAGTGATCAAAAGTGACATACCAAAATCTTCCGTCCATCTCTATGGCATACCCTACAAAAGAGACATCCACCAATTTGGTGAGTTCCAAATGGCTGTGTTTCTTTCCGCATCCTCCCAAGAAATGTTCCCTAATATTTGGGGAAATCTGGCCACTGAAAGGTGAAAGTAAAACTGCACCGACAAAATTGCCGACTCACAATGAAACATTATTTTTAACTATTTTTAAGTGATTGGTAAACGATAGTTAATAAATAAATCCAACCTTTCCTTTATTACATGCCACTGAATGGTCCATCCGCGCCGCATGTCACCCATTGTCCTTTGTTGAATCAATCCCTTTTATAGGTCCTTGCATTAAACCGTACACGTTGGCACCGGAAGGGGGACCCACACTCCCACAATCAATGCTGTTATTTAATCGATCATACATTCGTGTGAAAGATATATTGATCATCTGCCATCCGGTCCCACAATTGGCCACATTCTCCTATCCCAGAATGAAATGTACTGGTCTTGTTGACGGGAATCGTTTACCGTGGTTTGGTGAGTGACAGTCGGCCGATTCAATTAATACTATTTTTTTTTTAATTTACTGAGCCGAAACGGCACTCGTTAACTGCACTGTCGTCATTCACTAATCGTTTCTGTTATAGATCTTGGCCCAATGATATCGCAAATAATAACCTACCAAAACGAAGACAAACGTTTCTTCGCCGTGGGTCCAGAGAGGAGTAGCATTTTGAGTACCAGTGGACCAGTGGACCAGTGGACTGGAATATCCTTATCTGAATATCGCAATTGCATTGATGGGAAGAACCACACAAATGCAACATATCTCCCATGGGAGGAAACACGAACGTTTAACAAGAATCTATATGGTGCGCAGTGTGCAGAATTCACAGCTGACGACTGGAACTGTAAGTACTGGCCCTAATCGCATTTTGTAGCACGATCCACGATGAGTTATTCACGTTCGAATTTGTGACACATGACTGCCACGACCAGTGATAAAATTATCATGTTGCGTAATTCACAAATGTCATTATTACATGATTCTTCAAACTGCTGACACAATATCTGCCACTTGTAGCAAAGCTAGTCGAAACTTATTTGAAATCTGTTATTTGTTTCAGTGTGCTTCGACGGTATTTACTACAAAAACACGATGGTCGCAGTCTGGACGGACGAGGCCGGTCTACAACTCCCGTCGTCCGGCTAAACAGATCTCACATGTGCATCACGGCGTGACTGTATTCTCAGCCCAACCACATATTTCCGTGCTCTGTTTTCCAGTTCTAATGAAGTATTTTGTCAATTTTGTCATTCTATGTTGTCTTCATACCAGGACCATCACAGAACGAATGATTGTTGTTCTTATTTTTATTGACTCGCTGCCACTATTAGTTCTGAACTAATATACAGTCGTGCATCCCATTCGAATTGCACTACTTTTGTTTATATGCACAAAGAAAAAATACTCACCTTAAAACATTGACTGTCATCACATTATTTAGGTGTCACGATGTCTACGACAAGCTTCGTCTATTATTTGTAAGCATCGCATTCTGTTGTCAACTAATCGAACAAGTGCTTTTCGCCCTCGGTCACAGAACTATGGCGTTTTCGTTCACAATTTAATTCTTCTGGCATTGAATGTTTTAATGCCATACTATATCTCACTCTACGAATAAATACAAAATAGTTCACCCTAGTTATTTTTGCTGCAAATTTACTGAAACATTGGCACTTTCAGTCAGCTGAACATTCCGTTTCCTTCGCTGTGTACAGGCAGAGTAGGAATTTGCAAATTCCAAAGGACAGTCTCAATTTTTTCAACACCCTGTAATTGTGACTCTGTGCGTCAGTACGGTTCTCGTACGGAGCAAGCACAAATAATACGCTGAAGATATCCACATCTCAATGTCACCGTACCGTGAACTCACTTGTGCAACACCGTGAAGGCCAATCAAATACCAGAATCCGGGACCAAGAAACTATGATGCAGACGCAGTTAAATGCAACAGACTTGCAGCCTGCCAAATGTACAACGTGAGTGCTCCACGGAGAGGTCGAATGCCGCAAAATAATACTCAGAAGCTTGTTAGTACGCAAACCTAAGAAATTAGCACAAAGCACATAACTGAGTAAGCTAGACAAATGTACGTGGAAATTGGGGGTAGAGAAGAAATTCAGCACACTTGACCAACATTTTGGTGTAACTTCACGGTTCTGGGCTCCATAGGAACCCTAAATTAAGAGCTCATGGGTAATATATTCCTTCTGAGAATAAAGGAGGCCCGATCGAGATGAAGTGTGATAAAGTCAGTGGTCCAGATGATTGCCGCCAAGACGATGTGTACTTCGTCTCGTGCCTGTTAGGCATGATGAGAAATGTCTTGTGCCGAACCACGTGAAACGCTAACACAATCTGCAAATCATTCGACTAGGTAATTCTCAGTTGGTGAATTACAACTAAATGATGGAAGCAAATAGGTCAGTCAATAAGTTATCCATTGAAGTATAAACTAGATTTCCTAAAAGTAGTAATTTACTTGGGATAGAAACAGTGGTAGAATGATACCCTCAAGACCTGTCTTAGAAAGTAGTTAAGAACATGTGACTACTACCTCGTGGTATCTATTCGCAATTGGTAATGGTTTCAGATAAATGACGTGCATTAGACGATGGGCTACAATCTACACCTAATATATGTGCAACCACTTTCTTCTTATACAGTTTTCTGCATCATTATGGTTCAAAGTACAAAGTACAAATACTGACGAATCTACATTTCCCAAAATGTGCATAATAAATAGTGCATGACATGTAATGACATCAAATGGGCACACAATTGATGAGGATAAAGATGATCGGGCCGTAAGTTCTTATCTCAAAGGATGTTAAATGCAATAACATCCATTGCACTCAGAAATAAAAAGTATTAGATTACTTGATATACTATTGGGACATTTCGCCGTATCTTTACTAGTGGGGGTTTCATTCATGGTGATCATATTTTGTCCTTCTCAAATCTTTCTCAGAGTTAACGTACATTCGCATCATAGATGCTATAGTAGCACAATTTAGAATATTTTCACACAACAAGTTTGATTAAACAAACAATTTAACTCTGAGGGTGAAATAGGAGCAAATTATATTAGTATCCTTGGCGGTGACCGATCTGGACTGTTGAATTATTCACCCTTTATCTTGATTAGAATCCCATGTGCTTGGGAGGAATATATAACTCATGAACTCCTCCTTTGAGGTTGTTATAGAGCCTAGAGCTGTTAAACTACACCAAATACTGGTCAAGTCTGATAGTTTGTTTCTTTACCATCCCATTTTCACGGACACCTATCCAGCTGACCTTACTGTGTACTTTGCTGTGTTTTGTTCATTTTGTCTACTAACAAATATTTGGGTAGTGAGTGACGAAATTCGACCTCCCTGTGGAGCATTCAGGTCCTTCGTCCACACTGGACAGTTATTTAAATTTTTGCGAACACCTCATGGGAATCGGGCCGTGAAGCTGACTACTGCGACTGTACATAGCAGGCGAATCATCACTGAAGAACTGACAGTTTACATGGGAGTGTGTGCAAGTGGTTTTATTCCCACACCAATTCACCCGTTGCGAAGTGGGGAATTTTATGACTTTATGTTCGCTGACGATGTCACCTCGACTGATGATGAAGCGTTTGCGATCTAAACACCAAACTCAGCGATCAGAAAATCATAGCAGAATCTTTCGTGTTAGCCTGCTGAGAAATGAGCCGTTTTCATCAACTGGTAAAAGAGCTTTAACGAAGGCTGTATATCCTGTTCAGGAATGCTACTCTCATCATTCGAAGGTTTGTGTCCATCGTGATAGAGGACAGATATCTTCCATCGACGGCGTAATCCCATTCAGAGTGGTCATAAAATATTTCCTCAGTCTTCGTTTTTCATTGTGCCCCGTCTCCTTCCAATGAGGGGTCAGCTCGGCCAACCTCAGTCGAACTATGAACTACTAATCACTCCAGTATTGATCGACGGTCCACCCACCCGAAATTCGTCGATTCTCATGACCGATGCACACGTTCATTTGTCGTGTGATTAGGATGAGCACTGATTCACTTCCCTGTAAGGAATGTCGTTCCCACGATCCGATTGTCTATCGGCAACACCCATCAGTTCAGTCAGCTGCATTTGATCTATTTTGATCACTCATTGCTGACTGGAGTTTAATTGATGCTGATGAAGGACAGCACATGACAACAAATTACATCCACAAACAGTGGTGAAGGCCGGTTGACACTAGATTCTGGACCTTAGCTCATATTCCAGAAATGTAAAACCACTTTCGGTGAGCGTTCATACATACATACATATATGCATACATTCAAATACACATATACATACACATACGCATACGCATGCGCATACGCATACACATACACATACACACGAATACTCGCATACATACATACAGATTGGGGTGACTAAACCAGTACGGATACTGCCGCTATTTGGATGTGGTTTTCAAAATGGATGCACGTCATGTGACCGGTTTGATTTCTGTAGCTTGTACACTGCAAGTCACTCACGTGTTGTAAGAATGTCAGTCAAAGTGTAAAGACCTGTTAATATAGACACCGACAGACGGCCTAGCCTCGTTATCAGGCAGCATATCGACACCTGCCCACAGTGCTTTCAATGTTTGGGAAGAAACCACAGGTTGTGGGAATGCCGGTCAGATAACCCATGTAATCAAGGTTGTTGTAAGGCTCACCATCACGGATTGTTACATTAGGACTCGAGTTTGCTGAACGGTTCATGTTGTGTCCCAAATTAGGTAAGCAGAAGGAGGGCACACGTGAGCGGATGAATGTGTTTACAGTAGCAACGTAAGCCAAGCACAAGCGCAAGCAAACAAGTAGACACGCAAATACGTAGCTTGCATGTGAGTCAACGATGTATGCAGGTGAAAGCGTAGGCCAAATGCACAGTCGGATTGGACCACCCGAGGTCGCTCGACAAGTGGAACGATCTCATTGGTCAGTGCTGTTTGGGACGAACTAGGACTAACGTCAACTGTGTACATTGTGTGTACGACTGCGAGGCGTGTAATCATGGATGCAAGATATTTGGATCAGATGTTTGCAGCGGGCATGTGCGCGCTAGAATGTCTGTCTGAGCACATGACCGTTCATTCCGAGCACAACATTTC
This sequence comes from Fasciola hepatica, assembly GCA_948099385.1. Taxonomy (NCBI): domain Eukaryota; kingdom Metazoa; phylum Platyhelminthes; class Trematoda; order Plagiorchiida; family Fasciolidae; genus Fasciola; species Fasciola hepatica. Next base: position 5,485,140 of record CANUEZ040000098.1, on the reverse strand, counting down.
AAATGTAGTGTCCCATACCGGTCTGTATATGTGGATCGAATGGGAGATAACAGGCTATGCGTTTATGGCCAGCGGTTCGGACACGACTTTCGTCTGCGGCAGCTTTGTGAGTGTAATCGGGATAAAAATTCATGCAATATTTACTTCTGTTACAGCATTAGGCGGTTCATATGCCTCGAAGAAAATCACTCTTGATGGGTATCGAAGGTTCTATAGTGTTTCCAAAGAGTATGCCTTCTGTAAGAACAGAAAACCGTTCCGCGATGGCCAGTCTTTAGTTCTTAGCTGAAGGAACAACAAGGAAACCTGTGCTGATAATAGTGGGCTGCCAAGTGCGTGTAGCCTACTGGATACTGGAACAAAACTCGGAGGTGGTAAACAACCATTCGCCATCCGAACGGCTCCTGAGTGGATGCTACTTGATACCTACAGGCCCGGAGATGATGAACGATCAACTATGAGCTGCAAATCTTCGCAGACGCTTCCTCAGAGAAGATCTCATCTTAGTATAATCCAATGTAATACAGAGAAGTTGGAGCCGGAATATACTACACGCGTTCTGGATGGGCAACTCGAAGTGGTACCTGCCAAACCACTCCGTGGTCAGTCCGAAAACACCCAGTAAAGCTGCTTTTTGTGTTCGATTGTGCAGCAGCCAAGGAAATAGGCCTCTTAGCGATAGATTATTCCAGTGACCAGATGCCACTTGCTACCTGGTTTCACTACTTTAAAGATTTCGAAAGAAACGGATAACTGTCACGGAAGACATCGAGGGATTGTTTATGCAAGTGCAAGTGCAGCCGGAAGGCGGCAGAACTGTGCGCTTTCTTTGGTGGTTCACGGACGACCTAAAGTCCAAGCCAGTAGAACACCCAAAGACCACATACGTGAGTGGAGCAAATTCCTTCCTCCTCTGTGCCAACTTCACTCTCCGTTAAGCAGCCGATCAGTTTGGAGATCACTACAAAGAACTGTATCGCCATGCGTATTTTGTGTAGTTTAACAGCTCTAGGCTCTATAACAACCTCAAAGGAGGAGTTCATGAGTTATATATTCCTCCCAAGCACATGGGATTCTAATCAAGATAAAGTGTGAATAATTCAACAGTCCAGATCGGTCACCGCCAAGGATACTAATATAATTTGCTCCTATTTCACCCTCAGAGTTAAATTGTTTGTTTAATCAAACTTGTTGTGTGAAAATATTCTAAATTGTGCTACTATAGCATCTATGATGCGAATGTACGTTAACTCTGAGAAAGATTTGAGAAGGACAAAATATGATCACCATGAATGAAACCCCCACTAGTAAAGATACGGCGAAATGTCCCAATAGTATATCAAGTAATCTAATACTTTTTATTTCTGAGTGCAATGGATGTTATTGCATTTAACATCCTTTGAGATAAGAACTTACGGCCCGATCATCTTTATCCTCATCAATTGTGTGCCCATTTGATGTCATTACATGTCATGCACTATTTATTATGCACATTTTGGGAAATGTAGATTCGTCAGTATTTGTACTTTGTACTTTGAACCATAATGATGCAGAAAACTGTATAAGAAGAAAGTGGTTGCACATATATTAGGTGTAGATTGTAGCCCATCGTCTAATGCACGTCATTTATCTGAAACCATTACCAATTGCGAATAGATACCACGAGGTAGTAGTCACATGTTCTTAACTACTTTCTAAGACAGGTCTTGAGGGTATCATTCTACCACTGTTTCTATCCCAAGTAAATTACTACTTTTAGGAAATCTAGTTTATACTTCAATGGATAACTTATTGACTGACCTATTTGCTTCCATCATTTAGTTGTAATTCACCAACTGAGAATTACCTAGTCGAATGATTTGCAGATTGTGTTAGCGTTTCACGTGGTTCGGCACAAGACATTTCTCATCATGCCTAACAGGCACGAGACGAAGTACACATCGTCTTGGCGGCAATCATCTGGACCACTGACTTTATCACACTTCATCTCGATCGGGCCTCCTTTATTCTCAGAAGGAATATATTACCCATGAGCTCTTAATTTAGGGTTCCTATGGAGCCCAGAACCGTGAAGTTACACCAAAATGTTGGTCAAGTGTGCTGAATTTCTTCTCTACCCCCAATTTCCACGTACATTTGTCTAGCTTACTCAGTTATGTGCTTTGTGCTAATTTCTTAGGTTTGCGTACTAACAAGCTTCTGAGTATTATTTTGCGGCATTCGACCTCTCCGTGGAGCACTCACGTTGTACATTTGGCAGGCTGCAAGTCTGTTGCATTTAACTGCGTCTGCATCATAGTTTCTTGGTCCCGGATTCTGGTATTTGATTGGCCTTCACGGTGTTGCACAAGTGAGTTCACGGCACGGTGACATTGAGATGTGGATATCTTCAGCGTATTATTTGTGCTTGCTCCGTACGAGAACCGTACTGACGCACAGAGTCACAATTACAGGGTGTTGAAAAAATTGAGACTGTCCTTTGGAATTTGCAAATTCCTACTCTGCCTGTACACAGCGAAGGAAACGGAATGTTCAGCTGACTGAAAGTGCCAATGTTTCAGTAAATTTGCAGCAAAAATAACTAGGGTGAACTATTTTGTATTTATTCGTAGAGTGAGATATAGTATGGCATTAAAACATTCAATGCCAGAAGAATTAAATTGTGAACGAAAACGCCATAGTTCTGTGACCGAGGGCGAAAAGCACTTGTTCGATTAGTTGACAACAGAATGCGATGCTTACAAATAATAGACGAAGCTTGTCGTAGACATCGTGACACCTAAATAATGTGATGACAGTCAATGTTTTAAGGTGAGTATTTTTTCTTTGTGCATATAAACAAAAGTAGTGCAATTCGAATGGGATGCACGACTGTATATTAGTTCAGAACTAATAGTGGCAGCGAGTCAATAAAAATAAGAACAACAATCATTCGTTCTGTGATGGTCCTGGTATGAAGACAACATAGAATGACAAAATTGACAAAATACTTCATTAGAACTGGAAAACAGAGCACGGAAATATGTGGTTGGGCTGAGAATACAGTCACGCCGTGATGCACATGTGAGATCTGTTTAGCCGGACGACGGGAGTTGTAGACCGGCCTCGTCCGTCCAGACTGCGACCATCGTGTTTTTGTAGTAAATACCGTCGAAGCACACTGAAACAAATAACAGATTTCAAATAAGTTTCGACTAGCTTTGCTACAAGTGGCAGATATTGTGTCAGCAGTTTGAAGAATCATGTAATAATGACATTTGTGAATTACGCAACATGATAATTTTATCACTGGTCGTGGCAGTCATGTGTCACAAATTCGAACGTGAATAACTCATCGTGGATCGTGCTACAAAATGCGATTAGGGCCAGTACTTACAGTTCCAGTCGTCAGCTGTGAATTCTGCACACTGCGCACCATATAGATTCTTGTTAAACGTTCGTGTTTCCTCCCATGGGAGATATGTTGCATTTGTGTGGTTCTTCCCATCAATGCAATTGCGATATTCAGATAAGGATATTCCAGTCCACTGGTCCACTGGTCCACTGGTACTCAAAATGCTACTCCTCTCTGGACCCACGGCGAAGAAACGTTTGTCTTCGTTTTGGTAGGTTATTATTTGCGATATCATTGGGCCAAGATCTATAACAGAAACGATTAGTGAATGACGACAGTGCAGTTAACGAGTGCCGTTTCGGCTCAGTAAATTAAAAAAAAAATAGTATTAATTGAATCGGCCGACTGTCACTCACCAAACCACGGTAAACGATTCCCGTCAACAAGACCAGTACATTTCATTCTGGGATAGGAGAATGTGGCCAATTGTGGGACCGGATGGCAGATGATCAATATATCTTTCACACGAATGTATGATCGATTAAATAACAGCATTGATTGTGGGAGTGTGGGTCCCCCTTCCGGTGCCAACGTGTACGGTTTAATGCAAGGACCTATAAAAGGGATTGATTCAACAAAGGACAATGGGTGACATGCGGCGCGGATGGACCATTCAGTGGCATGTAATAAAGGAAAGGTTGGATTTATTTATTAACTATCGTTTACCAATCACTTAAAAATAGTTAAAAATAATGTTTCATTGTGAGTCGGCAATTTTGTCGGTGCAGTTTTACTTTCACCTTTCAGTGGCCAGATTTCCCCAAATATTAGGGAACATTTCTTGGGAGGATGCGGAAAGAAACACAGCCATTTGGAACTCACCAAATTGGTGGATGTCTCTTTTGTAGGGTATGCCATAGAGATGGACGGAAGATTTTGGTATGTCACTTTTGATCACTGGTTTCGTAGGTATAATTCTAAGTCCTCGGGCTTGGAACGAGTGTTTGAAGACACAGATATGTGAATTGTCGTGGTATGCATTGAAGGTACACTGCAAAGGATGCACAAATGAATAAGAAAGTTTCGGTCAAAATGAATTCGATAATCTGGATGTCCAAATTATAGATGCAGTTATTCAGAAAACATCTGGAAGAGTTCGAACGTGTACAAGAGTTTCGATTAAGAGCATCTACTTCCATTTAATTACTCTGAACGAGAGTAAAAATATTCCAGAACTGAAGAGTGTGATTATCCTTTCCAAGCTTGATTCACCCGTTTTGCTTCGGGCAGTCATTTATTATTGCAATAATTTACGGGATTCACTCGAAAACCGAATTACGTTGAGAGGAGGGAAATAGGTGTTTTCGAAATTCATTTCAGTGACAGCAAATTCTAGGTATGGCCAATAAAACGAACCTCTCCGATATCAGAAAATGCTCTTCCATCTGAGGTGATTGAAATGTGGCTGGAGAACCATCTGTCCTCAAAGTCCGGTAAATTTATCCGGATGTAGTATATATCACTCGCCCTTCCCAGTAGTATGGTCAGGTGTCGTCGATTGAAAGGCGATTTATTGGTATGCGTGGTTCTGCTTGTCGTCAGGGCCACAGATTCTGTTGTTTGGTATGCGGATGTCCATGTTTGGACTTGACAATCCGTAGTTTCACTCGGAGTGTGGTCGATCAGTTGTTTGAATTGGTCTAGTTTTAAATACCAAAGAAAATCCAACGCTGATACAGTAATATGAACACAAGCTGGTAATCAGAAAAGTGTGGGATAAACAATCATGAGACTCTCGAGAAACCATAGAAGGACACACCTTTCTCTAACATGAATGGAAGAGTTTTATTCGAAATAATATGCCTATGCACTCAGTATTCAACAGTGAACCTTTATTCAATAAATTGGCAGCGGTTTTATTGTAATTCACTTAAATGATAATACATTACAATTTGTTGGTGATGATCTATTGCAAACAGAAACATTAGAACAATACGAATGAAAGATATTACAGTTATCAAATGAGATGAACATGCCACCTGAGTATTACTTACTGCGTTCGGAATGTAAGATCACATGTTCTATGGTATGAACTGTAGCCCACGGATGTTTATCGATGGGGAATTGCAACTGGCAGTACAAAATCATAGTGAAAGACAATATCCTCAGTCGAAGGTGTGAACTAAAATCAAATAGTTCTGTAATTCGGACATTGACTGAGAAATTCCATGTGTCCATTGAGACGAAATCTTCTATCTGAAACAAAAGCAAACATCATTAGATTATAACGTACACCATACATATTATTTCCTATGCATTTTGTAATTCAGGATTGCCGAAACATAATGGATCATTCATATCTGTGTTTTTGAAGTAATAAAATAACCACTTTGGAACTTTTTCGTGGAATAATTTGCGCCAATGAAGACGTGGAATAATTTCAGAGCAACTTGACATTTTTTGAATAAACCTCGACTTTACTTCGAATGTAATCAAACATTTGTGTGATTACCTTACTTTTCTAATTAATGAGACCGTTGAACCGAGTCCTATCTGTCACACTAATTTGGAACTGGCAGTTCCGCCTTAAAAATTTCTAGTCAAAATCTGGGCAGCTGACTAATCGTTACATATTTGTGAGGGATGCTTCAGTTTCTTCATCACGAGGGTTGGAGTTGACGATGCTTCTCATCCTGCGACGCCTTTCAATCTGTCTGGTATCCCAATTAATTCACTGATCAAACCTGGTTGGAATCATAATCCTTAACCAATGAATGGTCTGTTTTAGTTATACTGTAGAATGTGATTGTCGAATATTGAATGTCAATATTGGAGGAGACATAAATGTTGATGGATGTAAAATCCCAAATGTTATACACATATCGGTATTTACAACGAATCTTAAGTTGGGGATTCGAATGTGACATATAAAATAAGTATATTGGAAATATGGACATCATTTATTAGTTGAATTAGACGGAATCAGTTCGTGAGAAAGACTGAAAAAGTGGAAACAGCCGAAAACAAATTCACATTATATTTCGGTCACTGAACTGACGAAGGTATTCCACTCACGCGTATCTCCATTCGTCGAAGATCTGTCTTGTTCAACTTAGCATTCTTTTTGTTGGTATCAACCAACACTCCATCGACGACCCATGGTCCAGCATGAAGATCCAGCATTGTTAATTTGCATTCGCATTGGGACCGTTCCGTATTCTTCAATGTCGTATTTATTTGGACCGTGTCACTGGAATAGGTAAAGAAAGTAAAGGTTCGTTATGTAATAAAAATGGAAAAGTAAAGTTTATTCGAAATCATTATGTAACAGGAAATGGGTAGTGATATCACGACCATACGCGTTGTTTGAGATGAAATGTGTCAAACACCTGAACACACTAACCCAAGCAAAATTGTTGATACGGTGTTCAATTTGTAGAACAGGAAAATATGACGCCAGAAGTACTACATAAATGAAATAAAGCATCCAAAATAAGTTTTGTTTATTTATTTCTATCCATGATTTTCAAATCTGGTTTCATCTGGAGCATATAAAATTTCCAGTCATCAACGTTGGGTTCTCTGTGTTGTATCACGAAACACAGTACTGTATCCAGGCAGTACTTATTGTTGAGCCCTGAATATGGTATTATATTTTGCTGCGCAAATGTGTGCTGCAAGCTTTTCGTTCAAGTTTTACTCGTGTGTGCTCTAGGACAGCAAGCATAAACAGTTTTCTGATGCTTATCAGAATATGTTACAGGACATTTTACGGACGTTTCATGTTCTGTTTTTCTTATAACAAATTGTGCATCACAGTGACACCGAATATATACATATTGAGCACGGGCTTAGAAAGTATGCAGACAACGCACAAGCTAGGAAGTTAGATAACACCACATTTGAAAAGAATGAACACCCCAATGCTCGTATTGACCTCGAACAATCAAGCACCCCAACCTCACTGGGATGTTCCTTACCCGAACTTATCCGTTCGTTCACAACTATTCTATCAATAGTAATGTAAAATATTCGTCTGAAGTCACTCAGTTAGTCCTATCAGCTTGTTACCAAGATAGTTTTACCGAGCTAATTATTCACCTCTACTTATAACAGCTGGTCTGAATTTATGCTGAAAGCGCAGGTTCGGGGAAACATTCTCTTCTATCCGGTGCTAGTATTCATCGAAGAGGATATTCCACAAAGTTAAAGTGCGTTGGTAAAATCAGCCTAAAGAAGTTTATCTTCTCGACGGAGGTGGAAAAAATATACTTTTGTCCGTTTAATTTGGAGTAAACTGGAATGGAAAGACCCTCACGAGATCACAAGCTTCGTTAACTTTCTTGCGATGACCTTGTTAGACAATTTTATGTCTCTGTATCTTCTAATATGGAGATATATTCAGAGCTGTCCAATCTCAAGCAAATCGTTATTTCCTGCACTGTTGATATCTAATTCTTCATTCGATCTTTTAGGAGGGAAAATACACAGGAACATGTTTCACCGGATTCTCACCACACGACTGATTTTGAGTGAATATGTGCGTAGTGCAAAACATTGTTCGATGAATGTTGGAGAGTGAGATATAACTGTTTCTCGTGCGCTGTTCTTCGACTTGCTGTCGATTGCAAACGTAGATTGCACCAGACAACTACGTTCACGAAGCAAGAAAAGTGTTCACGTGGGAAAGGGTAAGTTACAACCTAAATTCCTTGAACATAGCTCTTCTGCATTAAGCAGAAATGCCAAATAGTTTCCCGTAGTGCTCATGCCTCACCGGTCAGTAGCAGTTCCTGCTATGCTGGCCTTCAACAACTAGTTTATCATTTAGTTTACCAGTGTGACGCACTCACAGGAGGGTATGTCAGTTACTTGTATATTTCTATGCGCAACGGCCTTCGACTCGGACTATCTACCCCTTCCTCCTTGATTGCACTGTGTTTTGTTTGACATGCAGTCTGAAATCAAGTTGGTGTGAAATAACAGACTTTATCTAGTAATGCCCAAAACGAGGTCTCCCTAAATTTCTCCTCATGCCACCATCCTGTTCCACATGCTGATAGGGATATTTTGCAAACTGAGTGGTACATTGTCGCAAAATTTCATCTTCTGGATTGGTCTTGCGTCAGTGGTGGTCCAATCCCACCGAATACCACTCCACCACTGTTAAAAAAATAAGAACTGCGTAATTAAGTAGTATAAGGTGTCCAAGCTCATCCGAGAAGGTTATTTATTTTGATGCTCTTTCACTAAAAATACTGATCATATTCATTTCAGCGGTCGCGTTCTGTTGCATTACTATTGAGCTGTCACATTTTTCCACTCATAAAATTGCAACATCAGCTGCGGCTAAACTTCTAGCTATTATTCAGTTAGTGTGAACGCAAGAGAGAGTTATTCGCAAAGAGTACAGCGTGAATACGTGAACTTAAATCTTTGTTAATGTAAATGTAAGAATATAACAAAAACATTGCATTTTTACCTGGATCATGGTGTAAATGAAATGACTGAACAGTTAAACTCACAATAACTATGCTCGTATTTCCGTCCGACTTACCCTGGATAGACATCCGAAGTGTTGATATACATTTTTAAATCTAGGTCCGTGATAGGTTGACCTTTGTGGCGCACATCGATTGTTGTATTTTTAGAAATCAATTCTTCATCAAAACGGGCTTCAAACTGGATGGTTATGGTCTTCTGGTTTTCCACTTCCATGCAATGGGTCGCTCTTAGTTCGATCTCCAAATTGATCGTAATTGCATCTCGTGTTTTGTCTTCACCGAAATCTACAGGAGAAAAGAAAATTTTCTACAGGGCACTGAAGCCTAGTCCATTATCAAGATCTCCTAGACAAACTTATTGAATTTAAAACTTTAAGCAATACTGCACTGCTTTTCAATAAAAAACATGAGTGATAAGTATTCACGAGTAAATGAGCAATTGACAGATGAGCAAGTTTAAATTTTTGTCCCATTTTTACAATTCGCATCTTGCTTATGACCGAATCAGGAAATTGAATATCCTTCTGTGACATACATCTGACTGGTCCACCAGTTGGCCGAGTATTTTGATAGGTAAATAGAAGTGCAATGTGGAATAGAAAAGCACGCATTTGAGCAGCTCTTTGACGCCCAAGATCAAAAGACAGCTAATCAGCTATCTAACTCACTGATGTGCACCGATAATAAATACCATGGATGAAGAACTCTGTACGGTGCGGAATACGTTCCTAGTGGATAACCTGAAGATTTAATTAACCAGATGATTTAGAAAAAGAGGGAAACTCCAGGGAAGATAATGGTGGATATAGAGCCAGTGAACATCTCTCTATCATTTGTAAGTGACCCACTGGCAGGTACTGTGCAAAAAAGATTGTTCATGCTGCCAGACTGCGTGTTCATTCACAGCGGTGTGTTTGCGGTTGCAAGCCAATGTGGCTGACTCGGCAGTCTCATTGCTTGTGTACTCCGGTATATGCTTTTGTGAAACAACATTTTGCGGTCTCATGACCAGACGCCTGGCTGAACACATTCGCGGGCAACTTCCAACGCCGTTAAGGTTTGGAACCGATATTTCAACTCTGAGGGCATTCGTTTCATACCTAGCTGAGTCTAACCAAACGGTGAGTGTAACGGCACTGTCCACCTCCGTGATAGGGTTTGTGCTGAGCTGTCCAGAACGGTGAGGTACCATATTTTGGTCAAGGCGTAAGCCGCCGGAATTCGTCTTCACACACCCCCCCCCGCCATACATGAATAAAGTCCATCGTGGCCCACTCACCACTCACGGCAGAACCTAAATTGTCTGAAAGCTAACACAACGAATGAGTGATATTAGGCCCATATTAGATCTTTGGATAAATCTCTTCTGAAAAAGGTGTTACTAATATCGCTGTCATGCATATTGTGTTGAATAAGAAACATTGAAACCGAGCTAGTTTTCCGGTGTTTTTCTTCCCAGTATAGTCGTATTCATCAATGACGTGTTCATCCATGTGGAATGTACTAAGACCAAACAAATCACTTGTATAGTCCAGTGAGAAACTACTGACCGGAAATAAACACAGAAATTGACAATTTCTTTGAAATAGAACTTTTTCTCACCGGAGGATCTAATAGTCGTAAAATTGATTTGCACTCGATTCTGCTGGACTACGTTAAACTCAGTGATGTTGGAGATGTTTGTATGGCCAATTCCAATTTGTTTTCCGTTGTTCAGGCGGAGCACTTTTACAGTGCACTGCGGCTTATCAGACTTCTCGGATTTTGGGCAAATCATCATCAATGACGCCTCAAAGATCGTACGGCCTCTTGGAATGTAGATTTCGAGGTGGACAGATTTCGGTCTGTTCATTTCAACCTCCCCAATGTGCTCCGGGATATTTACTGTTATCTGAAAGTGAAAAACGTCGGAAACTGTAAAGTTTGGTTTGCAAGATTTAACATAATATTCAGATATTTTCAAAATATCTCACAGGAAGAAATAGGGGAATGTGAACAGATCCATGTTTTTCCCGGAGAACGAATTCGCGAAGGAACATTGTGATCATATATGATAAGTCGAAGAACAGAAGCATTTAGTGCGTATCCCAAACAGAGTAAGCTATCGGCAAAAGACATTCGGGCCTCGTTAACAGTTAGCACGTTAGTGTGTGACGAAAGTTCAGGTCAAGGTTTGAGTGAACGGGATCACACACGACTGGACAAAGGATCCATGAGACATGAAATAATTCAGCTCAAGTGTTGGCTCGCCAAACTACTAATCAACCAATTAGGGGAAACACTGACCAATGCCAGTTTGGACCAGTTACTTTGTCGTGCAACCAATGGTGATGGTGACTCTTACATCCTATTTAAACTGTCTGTTTTACGTTAGTAATAATAGGTTGTTCGAAGGCGGAATAGTATTCAGACAAAAATTAGTGGACGGCCACCTAACACGACATCCACCACACAGAGCTAATTCTTGGTTTGAATGTCCAAGGCAGGATTTCTCTGTGACCTAACCAGTGTCGCTCGGTAGAATTACCGGACGTACCTGGTTATAGTAGGTGGGTAGCTTTCACTGATCAGTTCGAATCGCGCCGAAGTCAACCCCATTGTAATTTTTTCTCGCATTGGATGTATATAAAGAACGACAAACGTACCCTTCATAATTACAAATAGAGAATAAACTTACCCGATTTCCCTTAGGTGGTGCTAGGAGCAACCGAAAGGTACCAACAATCAAAATGAAGCTATTGATCAACAAATAAAACTATACCGTGAATTTCACAATGAATGTTAATAAGCATGCTTTCTTTCTGTAGGCTTTCGCAGTCACCTCTCATCCGAAATGATCTGACTGAAACGACGGATCGAAAATTTCAGGTGTATGGACGGCGCCATCAGCGCCAATAAGTTGGCGTTCCAAAAGATCACAAATTTTTGTTGACCTCAAATAACCCCTCCATTACCGATAAAACACAGAGCCATTCTTCACACAGTCCATCACAGTAAACGTGCAGACACATACATATAATAGTTGGAATAGTCCTACAGTCATGGTCACATTAAGAACAAGACGCTGGCGAGCGAACAATTGTTTTCAATGAATCCTATACGTGCTCTTACAATTCATATGGGTGAGGTAACATCGGAATGCGTTAGCCATTGGCCGGAGTAAAGGTCATTGTCGTGGCGTTGGGAAAAACGGGTTTGGTGGCGAGGGATTTCTCTATCGTGTGCGTGTTGTGGTGAGAGTTTCACTCCCACCGTCACGAGTGGTAATCGATAGTCGACTTTTAGTGTTCGGTCGGTGATCCGTGGTTTCCCGTTTCGGCCAGGGCAGCTGGAGAGCCTGGATTAGTCGCTTTTGTGCACACAGATTAGGGCTTAGTAAACGAATGGCGATTGCCTCTGCCGTGGCCAGGGATCGAAGTCGGACTGGCTTTGATCGATTGGGTGGAACTCGGTATATGACTTTGAAAGCTTTTTCAGGGTCGACCGTGTGGCCACTGTCAGCTAAATGATCTAGAATCGAACTGGTAATCACACCGATTTTCCCGTGACTCAACAATCTTGGGTGATGTTCCCTAATGCGCTGAGACAAACGCCTAGCCTTGCGACCTATGTAGGATGCGCCACATTCGCACCTGAACGAATAAATGATCATGGAGGAGGTCAGCTCAGGCAGTTTGTCTTTAACCTGCACGCGGATCACAGGAGAGGTGGAGAATGTGCATTTCATTCTAGCGGCTGGGAACGTTGAGTTTACATCCGCCCTGAGTGTTTTTGTCAACCGCTCGGCATGTGTATCCCCCTTGAACGATACTTTAAGGAATAGTTCCTTCTTCGGTACGCAGGGAGACCGCTCTGCAGGTAGCTTTAGTTCTTAGTTCTTTTGGACAAACTTCTCGGGGTAGCCATTCTCTCGCAAAACTTGTTGAGCGAAACTTATTTCACCTTGCAAAGTCGCCGTTGAGCAAATTTTGACGGCTCTGAACGCTAGGCATCTAATTAAATTTCGTTTGTGAGACGGGAGCACGAAGCTGTGAAAATTCGTGTACCGGCCGTTCCATGTCTTTTTTCTACGTACCTTGTGTTGAATTGAACCATCTTCCCTCCTGGTTAGTAGTATGTCGAGGAAAGCCAATTTGTTCTTGGTTTCCAGTTCCATAGTAAAGGCTAGTGAGTCGTGGGGATTGTTAAATGTTTCTAAAACATTGGGTACATTGCACTCCTGATCTAATGAACAAAATATATCATCCATGTACCGACTGTAATGAGTAAAACCTTCAATAGTTTGCTTTAGCTTTCCATTTTCAAGTTTCGCCATGAAAATGTCCGCTAGCAATGGGCCCAATGGGGAACCCATGGCGATGCCCTCTCTTTGTCGGTAGAAACATCCGTTAAACAGAAAGTGGATGTTTAGCGTGCAAAGTAGCAATAGTTCTTTCAGATTTTCTGTCGGGATGCCCATTTGTATGTTGGACATGTTTATGTGTTCACATAGGAAGTCCACGGTTTCCAAAAGCGGAACGTTCGTGAACAGTGATGCGATGTCTAACGAGAGCATAGTTTTCTTCTGATTAATGAAACCTTGTATGGTGGATACGAACTCATAACTGTCTCTCAAGCTGTACTTATCGAATTCTGCGCGAACGGGTTCCAATAATTTTACTAGCCACTGAGCTGTTGCCTGATATGGTAAATTGATCATGGTCACTATTGGTCGAATGGGACATCCTTCTTTATGAGTATACGCAAGCACTGTTTGACATCCGATGAATTTAAGTTATTATTATCCCATTTGAACCGGTTTTGAGAAAGGTTACTCGCGGTAACCTAAATGACCGACATTTCCGGCAACACGAAGAAATTTCTTTTCCATATATCACTTCAGACATCTACGTATATGGTATTGGGCAAAGGAGAGTGTGTGCTCAGTTATAGATAGGAGTGAGTGAATAAGTGAACAACAAATCTGGTAACTTGACAACAAGCTTCAATTTGATCAAACTTGTCCGTTGTGTGAAGAGCAGTAAGTGTGAAATGTGTAACCACATGGCTTTATCTCTCGGACCTAAGTTTTGCTCAACTCAACCACGTTATCATCAGGTGAAAATTGAAACTCAGTTCCAAAGTTTATGAACCACTTGTACGACCTGGTACCACCATCATCTAACTCAGTTGACGGCCTGAAAACATCACTTGTTTATGAACGGTAAAAGCATCATGCGAGTGAATCTTATTTTAATGGAATATTTACCAAGCAACATCGAGAATCGATCGAAGAACTATTGAACAATCAGGATTACCTACTGTCAGAACGAGATAGAGGTGCTGGATGTGTTTTACTAGACCGAGGTGGCTGTGACGGAAAAATGATTTCTGTTTTATCTATTGAGAGCAAATTCATTTACAATGCGGGTGAGAAACACAAAGCATAAGTAACCGAGACAAAGTTGACAGAGATCTTGAAACAGCTTAAGTCAGACAAAGCAATTTCCAAATCGCTCTACGACAAGCTTGTGCCCTGCGGCTCGCAACCACGTAGACTCTATGGACTACCAAAAGTGCACAAACCAAGTCTACCCCTAAAACCGGTGATTGACATGAGCAACTTAGCCTATCACGCAACAGCTCAGTGGGTTGCAGGAATTCCTGAAAGTGTGCGCAAGTCACTGGCAAGGTATAGTGTGAAAGATTCTGTGTAGATGGTAAAACATCAGGATCTGTCTGAACGGAATATACTTTCCCTAGATGTGGAGTCTTCATTCACAAGCATTGCATTGATCGAGACAATCGATTTCATCTGTCAATACTTTACCGACATGGACATCAAACTCAACATTCCCGTGATCAAGATAAAAGAAATAATCCTTGGATGTACATGAAATATAAAATTTCTGTACAGTGGAAAATACTGCAGCCAGAAGGATGGGGTAGCAATGGGACCACTGCTTGAACCCCTTCTGGCAGATATATTCTTTACCAAACTCGAAAGTGGACCAATTTGCAGCACCATCGACAGTCCATACATGCATACTAGATACATGGACGACACTTTTATAATTTGTGAATCAGCAATAGATATTACCAAACTACTGAAGATATTCGACTATGCCCATGCAATGGCCCCATTTACAATGGAGATAGGAAAGGACAATTTTCTCACTTTTCTTGATTTAGGATGATGTAGAATGGAGGACGGACGTACAAAAAAGAGGGTGTATCGGAAATGCAAATGGTTGGGGCATTACACACACTTCCAAAGTATTGTCCCCCTGAGGTACCAAGGTAGCCTAATGAGCTGTCTGACCTACAGAGCAAGAAACATCTGTAGCCCTGATACATCTTCCCAAGAACTTGAACACAAACGTGACACACAAATGAAAAATGGCTATCCAGACCCGTTTATTCGTCAACATATGGGGGAAGGGAGACACAAAATATGTGTGAAAATGGCCAAAAAAATGGATGTCTTCCTAACTCTCCGTTCAAGGGTGACAAGACACTAAAAATACTGAAGCTACACATATCTAAGGTCCTCGCGAAGTCCCATCTCACTGCACGTGTCCGAATCTTAACAAAAACTAAGCCTTCCATAGTTCAGCAATTCAAGGACAAGTTATCTCATCGGTTTCAACTTCTTATTCTATATCAGTTTACGTGCTTCCGTAGTGCGCAGTGTATTGGACATACGACGAGACTCCTGTTTGAGAAGATATCAAAACATGTCCCGGCTTCTTTAGTCAAAGGAACACTTCGGACCACCAGCAGAGTTATCCTACAACATCTGGTTGATAGTGGAGATCAAATGGACATAGTGACAGCTGTCAAGCTTGTTGTCAAGTTACCAGATTTGTTGTTCACTTATTCACTCACTCCTATCTATAACTGAGCACACACTCTCCTTTGCCCAATACCATATACGTAGATGTCTGAAGTGATATATGGAAAAGAAATTTCTTCGTGCTACAAATTCTTTCATGAGTCGATGGGTATATTAAACTAGTTGCGACAACACCGGTATTGAATTTTAAATGCTTCATTATTCACCTTAGTCGCAATTACTTGCGGGTAGTGTGTGTGATTGATGATATATTGCTCGGTTAATTGTTCTTTGGACTCCGCCTTCCATGTACAAAACCTCAGGTCATCCGACCAACCTTGCATTTGGAAGCACCAGATTCAAGTCAGAGCTATTGTTAGAGCTCATCAGTGGTGCATATCCTCCACCTAATCCAGGGTATAAATCATGGTTTTTTCACTTGGAATATGTGTGTGGTACTACTGTGCCACTCTGCTCCTTTACGGGCTGATCCATCTCACCGAGGTAAATTTGTTCAGATGTCATAATCCATGACAGCCAGGAATGCTTAACCATTGGCCAAACAAAGTGTCATGAATCCCACACATTACTCGGGCTGATTGGAATATATATATATATATATATATATATATATATATATATATATATATATATATATATATATATATATATATATATATATATATATATATATATGAACCAAGAGCAATGCAGGTTTAAACGTGGGCACAATGAACCATCTTGTGGAGGTATCTTGATTTGTTGGGAGACATTCGCTTGGAGTTACCGCGATGATGACGGGAAGTAAAATAGATTCATACAAAATGATCTATTGTATTCTTTTGCTTCTCTTTTCGTGAACTCGAATGGCACAGTGCAAGAGAACAATCACCATTAGGATCAAGTGAACTTTTCGGAAGTGACTATTCATCGATCATTTGTGCATTCAATGTGTCTCATTTTCACCTATCACTTTTCGTGAAAACATACTTGTTCCGATGATCGTCTTTCCCTTTTGAGCAGGACTTCTTCTGAGGTGTTTCTTATCCAGTATCGAAGGCGAGAATTTTCGATTGCTGCATGTTGACTGGACATTTTGCAGTCGACAAATGGGCGCTTTTGTTCATCGTTAACTGAAACGACCACTGAAACGTCAATCTACACAGGCAAGGAAACAACGACGGATGTACGGATTCAGCACACGATAAATTGACTGAAAACAGCTGTAAAAGACGTTTCATGTTCGGATCTGTGGCTCAATTTGTTTAAACCCAGAAGGGACTAAAACCGACACTGCATTTTGAGCATCTATTCACGTTGTAGGCCTACAATTCAGCTTAAATCACAGGAAGGAAACGTTGTTCAGTACGATACTGCAAATGACGTTTTTGCATGTTGATCTTTTTGAACAACAGTATCAGTCCGGATGATAGCCTGACCTGTTCTAACTTGCAAAACACATATTTAAACGGGGTGTTATGCGTAAGAGAAACGTGGAATGTCTTTTCATTATTGAAGAAACTTCTAACCATCGTTAGCCAAATACCTTCATGTTCATCTCTGCTACCATTTTCCATCAAAAAAGAACAAATCCGAAGACTAATCATCTTTCGTTCATATATAGATATATGTACAGTAGTCTCCGTGAGATTGCCACCCTCCTGAATGATATAAACTCTCTTCAATAAAAGGTTTTCTGCAGTTCACTTCCACCATGTAATATGCCCATCAGAACCGAACAAGAAACACTTTCATTAAGAATTTCTCCCCAAAGGAGAAACATTTCTGAGTTAGATATGATAATGTCCTTTGCTGATCACAATTGTCCCTAGAGATATGGTATCGGTTTCCTTGTCCGTTACCACATTTGACCCACTGGAAGTTTAGGTGATTCTTCATTCCAAGTCTCACAGTTCGGTTGGCGGCTGTCGCTAACAGTTCAGTGGGCTCTGAGGCCATGAACGGTGCCTTAGCCACCGAATTCGTGCGCCTCATGCAACAGAATAGGTCAGAATCACTAGGCCGCTGGGTTTGATGAGTTCTAATCATGTCGACCGAGGTTTATATGGGTCACTCAGTAATAGTGGTAAATTCATTCGGTTATTTCGTTGATCTGGGTGGGGCATTTGTGTCTCGTGCTAAGACACTGACATCGTTCACCTGTCAATTTGACCCAGACACTGATGTGATGAACAGAAATCACGATGCTAGTAAGCCGGGTTTGTAAATAGTTTTGATGAATTTAGAGAGCACTTATTGCAACATGACGAGTAGAGCAGCGCATTCAATGTTAACCATAAAACACTATTGCTTTGAAGTCTGCCAAACGGTGGATTTGGGCAATTTTGTCACAGATATCCTAGCATGAAAAATGAAAGAGATAGGTTGAGGTTGATGTACTGCACTGCATCCGATGGAACATCAAAACCGCTACCCATTGGAAAAGGAGACATTTCGAGATTATTCGAATGTCGACCGCGAATCAGAATTATTAACAAGCAAAGGTAGCAAGGGTTGGCTGAAAAGCCGAAGAAGTGCACTGGCCTCTGAGGACCAAAATATTTTTACTGCTGGATAATTGCAATGAGCCTTCGAAGATATATTAGCAATAAATTGTTATCATTCTCCTTGTAACGTCTAATATGTATATGGATATGGTGTGGCTCGATTCAATGGACGAAACATATTCACTACGGCAATTGTATCTATATTTTTGTAAGAAAATAACCAAAAGTTTTAATCCTCGCAATCATCATCATCATGATCGAAATGCATTAAACTTCAGCGCGAGCACCACTGACCACTGCCTTTCTCATCATGTTCCACATAGAAATAAAAAGAATAATTATATACAAGATGGACAACGAGTGGAACTACACGGGTGGGTAAAGGCAATACCGTCCCAGCAGCCAGCACACGGAATACACAGTCTAACTGTACAAACGCACATTGATCAACCATTCTGATTTGACAGAAAGTGACAACACGATGGTCACTGCCCTCGGTTCACTGCCATATTCTTCAGTGTCTCCAGCCAACTGGCTGAGGAACCATTTGGACCCCAATCACGTTGACGTGATGCACCCACTTTTCCTAAGTTCGATGTACATTTCCACATTCCCCGCTGTCATGTCATCCGTTGACTTCCACGTGGCTTCCTTCGATCCCTAGGAGGAAAGCTGTGATAGAATATCCTCTGAACGAGTAACCAACACTCGATTTCTGACCTCAGCATTGCTCACCCGGTCATTCCACCCAATTTTACCGATACTACGCAAACTTCGATGGGAAAAATCGTCAAAGCGACGGACATCTTCCGCACACAAACTCCATGCTTCTCAACCACACAACAGAACTGGGAGCACAAAAGCACAGTACACACAAAATTTCAACTTCAGCGAAATATCAGGTCGGCACCACAAGTGCTTTGGTCCCGCGTACGCTGCTCGAGCTTTTGTTATAAGCGTGCCACCACGACTGCCGTGCTCCCATCCGTCGTCACCTTGATACCGAGGTAGTTGGAGCAGTCAAAAACTGCCAGCACCTTCCCTTCGAGCATCAAGCTCGGAAAGGTTAACCTCCAGTCTTGCAACACCACTTTACACTTTGAACGTGAAAAGCCCATGCCGAATATAGCTGCTTCACTTGCGAGTCTATCTTATGCTCGTTGTGCATATTTCGTGCACTCTAACGACGACAAAAGGTAGTCCGCGAAATATAGGTCACATAGCTCTTCACTATTTGCCAGTTAGACGCCCACATCCTGAAAATCTGACAAGGCATTCCGCATTATCTCGTTCATGACGAAGTTGAACAGAAATGGAGAAATGGGATATTCTTGTGTAACACCGCGCTCAAGCGATCAGAATTATGAGAATCCAGTGATCTTAGTATATTCATGAAATTCTGTGGAATACATTTTTAGTGAAGAGCACTGAGGGGCGCCGTCCGGCTAACTTAATGGAAGACGCCTTTCGAGTTGAGGAAAACCATTATTGTTGGCCGACGGTGTGTGTGATGCACTTCGAGTAATTGGCGAAAAGTAAAAATCTGGTCGATGCATCCTCGACCTGGACGGAATCCGGACTGTTGCTCGCTCGCCTTCCTCTCGCGAGCTGGTGTCAGACGGTGCAGTAAAATCGAGGACCGTATCCTGGTGACTATCGGGGTTAAACTGATCCCGCGATGATTGCTACAACCAGTGTGTATTTCCTTCTTGAAGAGAAGTACAATCATTGACTAGCCCATTTGATAAAAAAAACGCTCCTCCTTTCAAATACCACACAACAAGGTGGTTAGTGGTACATCACCACCCATTTGGAAAAGGGCTTGAGGGAGTGCGACGGGACTGGCCGTTTTCCCACTTGTTTGTAATCGAATGCTTGATTCCACCTCCACTTCCGATGGGAGCTCATGTGATATTCACTAAGAAACCACAGTCGTTGAAGTCGGAGTAACTATATTAGCGTGCGGCCAACTAAAGTGCTCCTTGAAGTATTCGGCCCAACGGTGAAGCCTTTGTTATTTGCTATGAATATACACTCCATTTCCATCGTATGTCGTCCCATTGACCGAGGTTCGCCATCCACCAGCGACGCAAATTAATTTGAACGGTCTTTAACTGATACCAGAAGCAGCTGCTTCTTCCATTTCTTCGGCTACCCTGGCTTACCATTTTTCGCTACCATTCTTAAGTCTTTTCGTGACTTGCTTCTATAGGCTTATTCTTATTTCATTCCTCCCTTACACTTCCAGAGTTGACATTTTATTTCATTAGACTGAGGAACTATTGATAAATCCCCCTGGATTTGATGTACATTCTGTTGCTATGTGCATCGTCTGTTTGATATGGACCCAGTGCTCGTCTACATTTCTGCTCGTCGTATATCCTACCTAATGTGATAGTTTCTACCTATAACTAGTGTGAACCGCTGGATCAGACAAACGTTGTACGGCCAACCAGGTTCGCAGTTTTTGTCGATAACCATGAAACGGGAGTGAAAATCGAAATAGATCTAGTGCTTGAAACCACTTTGTGTGCGTGGACCAGTAGAATCTGCAGTTCTAAATGGAACTGCGCCACCGATAGCTTATTGCGATATGATCCATCTGGCTCAGAACACATGTACTGTTGGAGCACCAAGTCGCCATGCAACGCGAGCTGTCTCGAAAATTCTCACTGGATAGGAATAATTGAATGTCTGCACAAAACTGGCGGAGCCTATTCCTGATATCTATACACTAAGTGAGTAAGGCTCTAAGTCCACCTAAAAAAGCTGTTTGTCAGAGCTGAAATCATTTGGTGGGTATGCCAGTATTACAAAGGAGCTGCTGTTAACGCAGCTATCTTTTCGAAAGTCAACCCATCCCTGAAGCTTTAAATCACATAAGCGGCTACTAACCGGTATCCAGTCTAAAACAGCAGCTTCAGTCTTTTCCGTCAAGACTATTTCTACATCACGCTGACCCACAGCTCCTGCTGCTTTGTCTCCTGAAATGCTCAGGAAATACCTCGATGGGATACCATGAACAGTTAGTTGAATCGCACAACTCGAATTTTGGATAAGCGTTTCACTAACGCAGCAGACGTCAACTTTCAGAAAATCTATTGTGAGCGCTAGACAAGCCTGCATGAGTGCGGACGTTAGAGGAGTTGAGATTCAGAGTGTGATGAGACTTGAGGAAATCCAAGTTACAGGATAGAGGATTATTCACGACACTATTAGAGAACGAACCGTTGCGAGGAAATTGCTTGCTGTCAGTGGGAGCCTTATGGGCGGATAGAGGGAGCAACGAGAGGTGGTTAGGGACAAAAGACAGAGGTTGAATAGAAGAGAGGAAACTTTGAGCGGCATCCCACTTTTCACTACCCACCCCGATGGATGCAATAGTGAGTGCGGTCCTGGTTATCCTGTGCGCCGATCGATGCAGTATGGAATTCTTTCATGGGAGATGTTGGACTGGTGGTGCTAGAGTGTATAGCCACAAAGCAGGAGAACGATTAGTGTTCTCAACTAAAGTCTTTAGTTCTAACAAGTACCAGTTCGCAAGACAGCGGGATGGCTTGGTGGAAGACCGTCTGTGTGGATCAATAATTCTTCTACTGATTTTGGTGACTTAGGTGCCAGCTCAGATCGACCCTCAACCAGGAGGTCAAGGAGACTGGACTTCGTCTGGCATCTACCCATTGACCTTTCAGGTATGATTACATCTTCGGTTAAGGAAGTCATCCTGTACAGGTGATTGGGTCATAGAGGCATGCAGGCCATCACACAACTTCAGGGTGTAATATCGTCATGATGGTTATAAAATACCATTCCAACTCTTTGCGAACCAGTTACGGCATAAATGCTGCTACTTCGACTCCACGAAAACGTTTCCGTAGTAAAAGTTACGAATCTGAGCTGTCAAATTGTTATTCCGGTCACATTTACGTTGTAAAATGATTGAAATGGTCAAAGTACATATTTCTAGTCTACTGTGTGTCAGAAATTATACCCACTATGTGACTACTTCAGTTTTGATCAACCCACCCCGCCTTGATGGGAAACCATTCCTAAAGAAACGGTTTTAGAGATCCAGGGTTATGCTTGCTGATGGGGAGACAACAGTCTGTATATGCACAAATGATGTTTTTGCTCAACTCGACTTCACTGTCAGGTTATGGGGATCTCTTATAGCTAAGGAGTTATTCTTGTTGTGCAACGGTTTAGTATTTGAATTGTACAAGAGTGATTCGCAATTCACAATCAAATAGGTAAGTAAACACGGATGATCCAATTTGATCAAAAAAAGCGAACAAGTATTCGCAGAATTACCACTAACAAAGTTGCTGCAATGAGCCAGTGTACGTGTGTAGTTACTGCAGCGTTAGGATTGGCCCTTTTAGGTAATATTTCGGAATTCCTGTTATGTAAATCATATATCCATGGTGACCGCTTTTTCGGTTGAGGAAACCAAAACTCACAAATTAACTGCTACCACCTTCATCGGTAGCCAAAATAATAATACGAAGCACTCAGGGTGGCTGTCTTATACTGGTAAAGACCATGTAATAAACAACTTTTCGTGCATTCTATGGCAGTACAGTAGTTCTTCACTATAGTTTTAGGCGCAGTTGTGTTCTATGGACATAAGAATACTGTTCGGAGACGAGAGAATATCATGAATAATTACTTGGACCCCATCTTTCACTAAAAATCCAGGTCATGCGTTCAGCTTTGAAATCAGAAACGCTATACTCGAGTTTTGTTCTTGTTAGAGCTCGTCAGTGATGCATACAATCCACCGAACCGAGGGCTTGCCCCCGGGCGTTTTCAGTTCGAACATGTGTGTGTTGACACTGCTCTACCCCACTCCGGTCCGGGTTGATCCTAAACAATACAAGTCATTGCGAGATGTGTACAAATATGAACAAAAAGGGAGCGCAAACGGATACAGTGTCCCAGTCCTGCAGAAAAGACCTGACTTGGTGGAAGGCATTCACTTGATGTTAGCTGGACAATGCCTGCATCTCCCCTGGAAGCTGTGGGGCATTCCTGGCTGTTATGGAGGATGACATCTGAACAAATTTACCTCGGTGAGATGGATCAGCCCGTAGAGGAGCAGAGTGGCACAGTAGTACCACACACATATTCCAAGTGAAAAAACCATGATTTATGCCCTGGATTAGGTGGAGGATATGCACCACTGATGAGCTCTAACAATAGCTCTGACTTGAATCTGGTGCTTCCAAATGCAAGGTTGGTCGGATGACCTGAGGTTTTGTACATGGAAGGCGGAGTCCAAAGAACAATTAACCAAGCAATATATCATCAATCACACACACACTACCCGCAAGTAACTGTAGAATACATACAAATATCATGATCGTTGTCATCAATGTATTCGTCCTTGTGACTATTGTTATCTCATTGTCCGTTCGCCCTAATTATTTATTCTTCTAATCTTATGACTGATCAGTAAAACACGGAAAGTGTGATAAATTAGGGTTATGACTATTGATCTCTTCTAATCTGGGGTTATTTTATGACATGTATATTGTAATAGTTTTGAAATCCTAAATCCACTTCATTTGCTTTTTCTTGCTCAGTATCTGGCTTGCAGCCACATTACCAAACAAAGGAACAACTCACATTCAACAAAATGTAGCCAATTTCCATCGCATGTGAGGTCACAAACCTTAGTTCACACACTAACTAGTGGGTATAAATTACCACAAATTCATTCATTCATTTCATTGGTTATCTGGAATCACGACCTCCTATGTTAGCAACGTTTTCTGTCAAGCCCAGAACCAGATGCTTTTGTACACCAGTTCAATAGATTTACTAAAGTTCTAAGAGCAATACTCATTTTTTATATCAAAATTCAAGACGAATCTACTTTTCTGACCTCGTCTTTTTTGTGTTGACTTACCCAGCTATTTTCATCGCCTGTGGCGCACAAATCTCCCAAGTCAATATTTGTCATGTTGCGTTCAGTAGAAAATAACCTGAAATTGATGTACCAGAAAACGTTATACGGAAAAGTATTCGTTCAGGTAACTAACGAAACCATGGTAATTTCTCCCACAAATCCTACATCACAAACAAGCTAGTTTGTGTATTTTTGTATCTTACTTAAGTTTCAGTACTTTAGGCAGGTAATACGTAGTTAATCTACACTTCAGGTATCTCCTAAAGTGCTTTATCTGATTATCACATCAGATTGATGCAAAACCCAATCGATAACTCCTACAAATGTATTCATCAAGCAAAAGCATCACGAGAGTTCATAGTATACCGAAAATAATATTTCAGCTTTATGTTTTTAGACAACATGGAGAGCGATACTCTTGTGGTGAACTCAGAATAAGAAATATATACCCTAACAGACGTCTGATCTAGTAGTCGCACAACGACTGGGTCCACGGTACAATGCTGAGACTGTCGACGGCGAGCGAAAGATGAAGCCCGTTTTACCTACCAGCTAAAGTTAGAATGTAGGTTAGTGAGCAAAAAGGAAAAAATATTCAGCACTTCATTAGTGACCTGGAAAAAGTGGTTTTAGGAGTATCGATCACAGCAGTTTATTTTATTTTCTCAGAGCGGAGCGAACAATCTCGAATATCGACGGAGAAACACACAGCCATTCAATGAGAAGAATTAAAGTGTGTTATAATAATGTTTGAATGCTTTAGGAGGTACAACTTGAAACACACAATAAATTAATGTGCCAGAATTATTTGGGCGTCAAGTGATGTTCAGAGAATGTAACTATTCCGTCCTAGTCATTGCCTTCATGCTGACGAAACAACATATTCTGCCCAATAACGTGTGTAATGAAATATCATCATGGAAAGTAGTTTTTCAAGCAACGTTCCTTATCAGTCAACCTCACATGAACTCCTTAGTTCCAAAGGACACAAGCGTTTGAAACTCACGTCGGTCTAATTAGGATGTTCGGGCATCTCATGCCAGACCCGATCTCTCCAATCGTTGCATTTACCAGCTGAGCTCCGTTCGACATTGTACACTTCAAGTTTGTTCGCACAACACATCCAAAATGACGCAGTTGGATTCGGTACAATAAATGGTTGGCATGTATGTTACCAGGACTTGTGTTAAAATTCTTGTCCGAGTGGATATCCGGTGTTCGAAATTCGAAGTGGCACATTTGTTTTTGGTCAATTAGGGGTTGTTGCAACAGCTCATTTACAAGCGATTTCGTCAAGAGGTTTCATGGAATTTCTACACACCTATAGTTCTATTTGTTTTGTATAAGGCCTACTTCGTATCTACTTGATTGTTAGCAGATTTGAATGCGACGTTCAAATTGGTTACGGCATACGTTGTTTTACAAAGCTATTCAGCGAACAATGGCCTGGGATACAAACATATGGGTCAACAGGTAACTAGCTAATGCGACAATCCATGGAGTTTGCGCATAAATAGTGGTTGTTCGTGAAATTCTATCAAAGCATATACATTTTGGATTGTTTACTGAAATTCTAAATGCATACGTAATCAAAGAACAGACATTTTGCTAAAAGTGAGGACCCACTGGTTCATCTCAGGTTAGTTTCAGAACCACAAATTAGAAATTGCACAATTTGAGTGTGAATGATCATTCTGGATAGTTTACTATTGACCGATCTGAACTGCATCCAATTGGTATTCGTCACATTTGGTCAACGAAATACAGAGCGATATGATGAGCGATTGAATAGTTTGTCCTTTCTCTCATCTTTGCTGAACTAGTGTAATGATGTCATTGGTGTACCCTACCACGAGCCATATGTCAAGTCACATTTACGTGCAATATTTCAAACCTTTTCCATTATTCATCAAATGTAAAACGTACGATATTATGAATAGTGAATTTATCACAGGTTTTCATGTGTTTGCTGTTTTTCACAAATAAACACAGTATCGTCTGGTAAAAAAAATAAATTGGAAGTTCAATTCAATCGGTTGTTGATTCTCATCGAGCAATGCACGAATGATGACCTCATAATTGCCTCGTCCATTTCATTCGAGTAGATAAGGGTACAGTTGTCACTAAAAGAAAGTTCTAGGAAAATCATAGTAGGTAATATTTAGGGTGGACCAAAACGTTTTCTACTCACGTCATCCTCCTCAACCCCCGCCTCTGCGATTCCAATCAACGTTTGGAAGTTGAATTATTAACCAAAAAGTGTTTGATTGAATATCATGGGTCATAGCTGAACGAAGGAAAGTCAGTTGAATATCAACCACTGAACACTTTTGTTCATGAATCTAAAAGCGTGTTCAGTTAACACCCATCAACTTCATTCCGCAACTGTCAACATGATTCACAATATAAAGTACCACGTAAATATTGTAGGAAAAGTCAAACAGGATTATTTTTGGGAAAAATGGGTAAATGTTTATTCCGAAGAATTACTGAACATTTGAAAACAACTGTCGTATTTAGAACATCTTCGGATGTCTTTTCGCTCGTTACTGTGAAAAATCAGCCACATGATGTAACTAATTACAGAAAATGAATACACGCATGCAGGTTGACATATAAGAAAGCTTTGCTGAAAGATCTTATTGTTGAGATGATTCATACTAATGTAGTTACGGTGAGAAAATCCTCAACCGACCCATTGAATTCAGTTTCACCTATTTAGCAAGTGGTCTGTGGAAATCTCTGAGCTAAAAATGCATCCATGGGAACCGTCATGCCAGCTTGTTTTCAGTCATACTTGCTGACAGTTGACGAGGCACATGTGCATGTTTTTCATCATGCTATGCAACGTTAACCATTTTATCTAATCAAATGTGAATAAGCTTCTTTCATCAATTCACTCTTTACTTCCTAACAAAATTACATTTTTCAGCTTGATCATTAAACTTATCAGATTATTTACCAATTCCGGAATCGAACACAGTTATCTGAATAGGTTCGAAAACTCAAATGAGCGTTTATTTTGAATAAACTAACTAAGTTTCTTTCGTGTGCTTTTATGTCACTGATTTGACTACTCTTAACAGTAGGATAGGTTTTAGGTGTGCATCAAATCACGCACATGTGGCATTGATTGTGACACACATGATCAATTAACTCACACTTTTCGGATTGAGTAAATTGAAATTTGTCAACTTCCGGACTGCATCCCATGCGTGTGAGCCAACGAAACAGACCACGTGTACGCGAACCACCGTTTCGGCCTCAAAGTGATTTGATCCATCCTCTAAGATAGCTTTGACAGTCAAAGCCATTGACATTGGGGGCAGCATGGAGCACAATTCCAATACTCCGGTATTAGAATCAATCCTGAATGCGTTTTGCTCAACCCCATGATTCTCAAGTAGAAACTGGATTCTATTTGTAGATTTCATCTCGCCAACTTGTAGACGGATAACAGGGATGAGACTGGGTATTTCATCTTCACAAATCGTCACATGGTATACGGGTTTTGTGAACGAAAGCGTCCCAACGACTGAAGACATAAAAAAGAACAAAGCAAAATATTTTGAAAACGGAACATGACTTAGTTTACCAAAAGCAAGGGACGAATTTTACGGAGCAATGCTTCAAAACACGGTATTAAGGAAAGTGAAAATGGTCAGAATTGCATGTGGTCTAAATATCATTCATTATTTGTAGTTTGGGTTTCAGAATCTCTCAGGAGAGTCAAATGGTTGCCCGAAAATAATGAAAAAGTGATGTACAAATGGAATCAATAAGGCTGATTAGCAAAATACTTCAACTAATACGGTTGAACATACCCAGCGGAGAGTACTGTAGAAACAGTAAAAGTGTTACTGCATGGAACATGATCAACAACTTTCAACGATGAAACCGTAATTGATGGGGACCCGATTTTAGAGAAATCTATCTAATGCCTACCGTGCGGTGGCAGTTTTTAATTCGCCAAAATACGATTGGTTTAAAACTGAACAGCCAGTCCCGAAATGTTCGGATAATTGGCCAATCAAATAAGAGAAAATAAGCAATTGAAAAAATCGACGCCGTAGCTACAAACAATGAAAGACAAATTGTAAGAGGTCATACTAATGCAGACCCGTTTAGCTTGGTCGTTACACATTGATTCCAATCTAGCTGCCAAATGACGATAACAAGCAGGGACTGAAGGAGCTTTCCAAATAGATGCAAATTGACTAAGGAAAACCTTTTTCATATGAAAGTTAGTTCTAGCCCAAAGCTATAAGGATTTACAGCAATCAGTGAAAAATGAATGAAATGGATAGATTTCAATAAATTTTTCACGATGGATGTTTCAATTGAGATAAATTCTGATTACTAAATGAGATCCACCGTAAAATTGTCACAAATGTTCCAGCTATAATTCATAAGGGTGTTCAAATTCGTGTCACTGTTACAGCTGTTTGTAGTTGGCATTCTTATGGGCCAAGTCAGGCAACCATTTCAAGTCAAATCAGGTCAAATGCCTGCAGTATGCGCCCCATGCGGTGAGTATTCATCTGTCATATGAAATCAACATTTATTGAGTGAATGAAAAAATCAAGCAAGTATGGCTTGATCAGGCTTGTTAGGAAGTCTGACGAGACAGGAGACAACATAACATTTGTATGATTTTACCGAGCAAGAAATTGCAACTAACTGGGGTGGAATGATTCGGAGCACGCCTGACAGGATTGTGGTGGAATAGTTGTCAGGAGTCGGCCAATGGTTTTTCGGACAGACTTGGCGAACACAGGAAAATTGTAATGCCGATCAGTGGACGGAGGATATGCGATCGGTATACCGCTGCACCAACAAACAGTCTTCAGCAACCTGAAGTTAAAGTAGAAGCACATTTGATAGACAGCGAGATGTCGAAAGCTGGCATGATAAATACATACTTAGAGAATAAATGGAACCTTGTAGAACACTCAGTTTCAAAGTTGTGAGGGAAGAAGCCCTGCCACAGTAGCATGTGAAGTAGTGGTGTTTACCGAAGCAATCATACAATCAAGCTTTGGCAGAAGATAAAAGGGCGCCCGCAGAAAGAACGCGGAGTAAGTTCCCATTTTCATTATAGCTGAAGTTATCATTTTATTCTAAAAGAGCACCATGCGAACTTTACTTTACTGGTCTAGGGATGGCACAATGTGATGGCATAAATACTCATGGGCATCCACAGTGAAGTGTGAAGTAAGTGGAGATCCAGCCTGTTCGGCAATTCTACTTGAAACAGAAAAATGGTGGCTTCACATGACGGATTACACCCAAGGAACTTTAGTTCCAATAAGAGTCAAGTATACTTTCAGATTTTGGTAGATATAGGTCAGAGATAAAATTTGTATTTTTTTTCCTTCTAAGAAATGTTAGCAAGACATTTCCGGAAACAGTGATATGATAGGGTGCAAAAAAGACTAAGCTTGTTTCGCGCATGTGATGAACATATTTTGGTAGCTCTGGCTCAGATCGGTTTTAATCGCCCTTAAATAATGCTTCAAACTTTAAAAACTTTACGTGAATTGTGTCTATGAAATTAATAAAAATTTAATTTTATGAAGACTTTAGATTACCCCAGTTTGAATTACCCACCTAAAGAGCAGAAATGCGAAATGGCCACGGCTCAAGCAAATACACGAAATCCTCTACTTTGTTTAGCATCAGAAAAGTCAATTATCTAGACGGTATATATAAACTTTACCGCACGGGAGAATATATGGAATTGTTTGTTTAAGGCTGGAATTTATCGTAAGCTGTGATTTAGCACCACCGTGAATGGTTGTCCGTTTGATTCCGGCTCTCAGTGTTGGGCTTTTTGATGAAAAATCTAAGTGGATTTCCCATTGTGTAATATCCATACTGCTTGGGTCACTATTATATTTGATGGAGGTATTTCATAGTCTATTTGGTCGTATTCAGTAGTGTGATGTTTGTCCCACTGGGCAGTGACTAACGAGGATAGTCCAGTTGTCAAAACCAGAACATGTAATGTATATCCTTGAAACAGTGGTTTTTGCATCACTGGAAATTCGCTTGTTATTCACATTCGACTGGCCGTGGCACTATAGCTTCGATGGTGGCGAGTCAAACAGTCATCGTATTTGTCGTGACTGATAGCGTTGCACTTTTGGAGGCGAAGAAGCAATTATGATTAGCCGGGGTCCGTGCTTCTATTGCTAGCAATATATTCTACGAGTAAGAAATACCAATAGGGAGTAGATGGGAATAATTCGAAAAAACTAGCTAGTTACAGCTGTTACTGAATATTTCAAGAAAGACCGCAAGTCACTGTTACAAAAATGTCACATCTGCTCTTCCCGTAGTGCCTCTTATACATTGAGTTAATAGTATGTACAGCTGTAAGCCATTCTCCTCCCAGAAACCTGGCCATACAAACAAATTAGAAGTAGAGTTTTTCATCCTCGAGGGTTCATTGCTGTCGGTTTTACCAAAAAATATAATCCCAATGTCATGCCGGGAATTAACAATTGGTATTCAAGTTAGTGAAAACATTGTTGGTATTATACATAGAAAACACGAATAGAGAACAAGCTCGTTTTCGGTAACATCATCCTCGTGGCTAATACAGCTACATTTATAGGTTAGAAATGCATAAGTTATGAACTATGTCTGTGTGCTAAAGTGTGATTGAACAGTCATCAAAATTGGTGTCTCGTAGTTAGGAAAGATATGAGTGGAATGCTGTTGTTCCGTGGTTGGGAAAAGGACCAGTGAAAGAATGAACATGGGTTTCGGGGATTATACATTTCCGGTTTAAACCAAAAGGGTCACTCCCAATTCCAGGGTCTACCTCGGATCTCGATAAGAACAGTTTGTGTGCCTTAGTAAGACGTTTCTAAGAAAAAAACAATAAATTGAATAATCTGATGGCTATAGCCTTTGCCGTTGCTAGATGTTGTTTTCGAGCAACTTCTGGCGCTTTCGTGAGGACCCTGCAGACTATTTTGAACGCGTCGTCGTCTATGTAATGTTCAGTATTTGCTAGATGCGCCAGAATTGCACTGGCGTGGAATTTCCTGTTTCCCGTAGTAAGTCGAGCTGGTTTGTGCTCTTTGATCCATTGTGATAGTTGCCGTGCCGTTCTAACTATATAGCTTGCCGAACATGAGCAATCAAATGTGTAGGTTATCATGGATGAGATAAGGACAGGTAAGGTGTCCTCCAGATTCGTTGAGATCACTGGTCGACTGGTGAAGCGGGCACGTAGTGTAAGAGCGGGAAAGGTGCAAGTGATTGCCTTTTCCAAACGTCTTATTAGTAACTCCTTTAAGAGGGAGTTGAGTGCATAACTCTTTCTTCTTGGCGGTCACTCAAGCTTGTCCCGTTGCTCTTTCTGCCGTGTTCTTATGAATGAAGAGCTCGGGGTATCCTTTATCTAGAAGCTTTCGCTTTGCCATGTCTAATTCTTCATTCGCCATCTCACTCACGCAAATCATTCGCACACGGACTGTGATGTTGTGAATAAGGTTACGTTTACGCCCAATAGGTACAAAGCTGGTGACACAATCGCACAAAGTCGCACAAGTGTGATCTTGATATCAGTCTTGTGAGACCTCCTGACAAAAGTGAAAAAACTACAGTTGAGCTTGAAGTGATGCTTCTGACCGTTTGATATGTGATGAAGTAGAACCTGAAAATTCACTTCTCGGACAGTATTAGGCATTTGCTTGAGTTGACTGGGAGCTTCGAATTTAGGCTTCTTAAAGCCGAAATAGTCTACATGCCTATAGTTGTTAATCTACACAATGACACACAAAAGTGCTTTGTTGTTCGAAATCATAAACTTTCAACAAAACCAGTAGTTGCATTTTGAGAATTCATGAAGCAAGTGATAAGGCCTGAGGTTTGTGATTTTCCACCCCTCCCCTCATTGTGCTCGTTTTACCTAATAGTTCAATAATTTGTTGCAAATAACCCGTCAAAGACGAGCAATGCTTCATTGAGTCGAGACGACTGATCGAGGAGGCATGCTGGTAAATCGATTGTGCTTAGCATGGGTTCTGCCTAAGCACTGTGATTGGTCGCATTAGCCCGTTTTGCATTTCGTATTATACATACTTGGCTGTGTGTGTCATTGTGCTCACTTTTTGGTAGATCGTGCATATAGCATTATCCGCACACGTTTCCATGATCACATTTCAGTGTTATTTGTTCATTTTCAGTCCTTCGTGCGTCACGAATTTCGTTCTACCATGAAACCTGTGGTTATCTTATGGGGTATTGTTTGTTTAATCAATTTTGGTGGGACAGAAAATGCAAGTGATGTCGGTAAGCTCAGTTTCGTGTATTGAAACACATAACTTCATTTCAAACTATATCCAATAAAAACTATGATATTTCCGTGTAAATACAGAGGTTTTTCGAGGCAATGTACTTGGTGAGTTGACCAACACCTGATTTCTTGTTGCTTGAATCCGTCTTTAGTAATCTGCCATCTCCTTCTTGGTTTCTTATTTTGTATCCGTCGTGATAAGGAAGCACGGAGTCTCTGGAATTTTTGTTATTCTGCGACCTAGTGTACGAAAGGAAGTTTTCCATACCGAAATGCGGAGCCATCAGTGAAGCACCATAAAAGATCATCCAGCTCTCAAATAGTGTACCCATTTGCTAAGTGGTAGGTGATAACGACCTGAACGTATGAGTTATAATGTATCTGCATATATTGCCCTGTACAATTTACCTACGTACATTCATCTATCCGATTGATCAGGCGGCTTCGTATATAGGTTTTGAAAGGAGCTACACTTATATTGAATGTTCTGAACAATTGCAATTGGCTCGGAGTGGATTAATCTACATTCATTTCTTCGTAGAACGCATAGGTAAAATGTTGATGCCAGTTGTTTGAATCGTTCTGCAGAAAAATTCAATAATTTATTTAAAAAGACAACTGATAGACGTGAAACGATAGACTCCGAAGCCTTCGAAGTCAAAATTAGTGAAGTTTAACTTACTTAACAGGGGTTTATTATTATTGGTTTCAGAAAGCAGCGAAGAAACCTATGGTATAGATAATAACGTTGTTTTTTACATGACTGATATGTCGTAGTAGATTATATTTGACATTATGATACTAAAAAGTAAGAATTGTTATGCACCGACTGAAAATGTTCGGGTGAATTTTGTTTATAAATACAGTGATGTTTTGGAACAGGGTAATGTAATTGAAGAGAACATTGAATTTGCGTAGAGGCACGCTAATGGTAAGTTAATTGCTGCAGAATGTTTTCTATTCCCAGATGATGTAATACAACGTGACGCAATCAGTAAGTATAGCCATTACCTGAACCCACAGGAAGGTGACGCGGAAAACGTTATTGTGTATATACGTTCTTAATGTGACGGTTCGTCTACCTGCACGCGACTTCATAAAACACTTTCGTGAATAATGAACATTTTTCGAGCACATTATCTACAAATATTCCGATCTATTTTACTTTGCTATATTTTATGGTCACATATGATAACAACCACTTGTAATATGCATGGTTATTTTTGATTCTGATGCACAAGTTTCAGACAAGGTTTTGAATATTCCACATCGGAATGGTTGGAAATTAGGCGCCTCTCACAGGAAAGCCGTATTTCACGTAAATACCAAACACGATTAGGGGTAAGTGGTGGATATGCTGCCCTCGGATACAGGTTGAATAAAGATGCAATGCAATCAGTTTTCGGATGAAATAACTAACTAGAAATTCGGTTTGTCACTCCGACAGTATTCTGTAAATAATATCAGAATTTTTTTTTGATCGGAGACGCTATGAACTGTTTTTCATATTCGTTTTGATGTTTGCACCGAAGTAAACCACTTTTCTTCAGCTCAGGGAAAACATCATTTAGTGGTGGCGATTACGTGTGAGTAGACTGACTGATAATGACTGGCATTTGATTGATCAGTGATCAGTGATACTGGACTTATGCCCAAGTAAGATTACAGAGAATAACTAGAAAAACCACCGGTTTATTGGTCACTAAAGTGCAGTTTTTCGAATATACTCTACATTTACAGCTGGAGCGTTGCTTGAGGGGGGACCAACGTGAACTGACGAGCGGCAGTCATGTGTACACACATTGGAGATGGGGACTTACTGGGAACATGATTTACGGACACCTATGGACACATGGATCTGTGCACCAAACAAGCACGCAATAACTGAGAAGCTTTTTCGTGAGCTGTATTAACACCACCAACATAACATAGTTCAAGGTGAACTGAAACATGTAAGTGCTCATGCGAATACTTATCGCGCTTTTACACACTAATTGACTGACTCCGATATTATTAAAGTATGGTGTGACTGTCTTGTTGGTTAGTCATGATAAGGAATTTACAACAATATATAGCAATTTGGACATTGGTGAGCATATATAGTGAGCAACAAATTGATTTGAGGACGCATGATATCCATCGCTGGATAATGACATTCACAAATGACCTTACAAGCATAACTCTCCATACTGGTGTAACAGCTGGTGAAAGGTAATCGGGAACTTCAGGCCGACAGATAGTTTTGACCGGTGGTGGTAGGGTGGTTTACAGCCTTCCCCTAACATCTCGAAGGTCAGAATTTCCAATTCCCATCGAAATTCACGTTGGTGTTAGAGAGTGATGCACTGTCATTGGGCTCGTTACTAAACATGACCTTTTGGGACCTTACTTTGCTCTCTAGTTCGGATCTCAGAGTGGGGTTGCCGGCTATTGCTGACAGTAGTGGGCCTTGGCGGCAATGATGTAAGCCCCTTCTAGTGCACCAATATCAGCACTACGCACTGCATCACTCCTTTCCATTAGGGTGGTCAGTTCAAATTTGGAATACCAGTGTTGATTAGGAGAAAAAACTGCACGCTTTGAACCACACATTATTCAAACCTGTTTTAAAATTATTCACTGGGGATGTCTTTTCAATATCTCTCATTTAGTAGGAACGAAACTGAATAAAGAACGAAGGTATCCAATACAATTCATTTTCTACCTATTCCTAGATTTGGAAGAAAAAGAAACCTTGGAAATCGAGTGTCCATCAAGTGACAGCCGTAAGCAAAATCCTGACTGTGTTTCTTGTTGAAATTCGATTTTACATTCTGGGCTTTTGTTTTGGTACTTGGTGTGTTTTCACAGATGACAACGAGGTGCAAAGCACGAATAAAACGCTTACAAATACCGGTTTGTCCTAACTGCTTGCAGATAATATTGCCTGTTGATTCACCCAAAAAGACGCGTATTGAATTCCTTACTGAAAGCGTATTATCTTGTCCTTGACCAAGTCGATTTATGAAACTTTTGTCGAAAGAGAATTTGCACAGGAACAAAATCAATCTCATAAGAATTGCAAATGCCCACATTGAAGCTGCACGTGAGGAGATGTTCAAGCTCATTGAAACACAAAAGCTTTTCGTGGCTGTCCTCAGCACGTTATCTTTATTCTGTTGAATCGAATCTGAGAACTTTTCAAGAGAAATGGTACAAAGAACCAGGGTGAAAAAATCAAAAGCCTTGAGGGCAGCATGTGCAAGACGCAACCGTGGTCATTATTCCCGACAGTCGCAAGCGCATCCATTCACAACCTTTCCGGTTGTCAGTTGACCACAGCGCAAAGTGAGGTTTGGTATTTGAAATTAAATTTCAAAGTGCCGCCCAAGCAACTGAGCCATCTACAAACACGCGTTCAGTTCGAGAACCTTTATGATCAAGTTAAGGATCTAGTGCCTACGTCATCCGACAAAGCCGGCTGGTTCAAGGCCAAGCTGGTTGATATTTCTGAACGATAACTCGTTGTTCCCATACGTCAGTGGCGTTGTTTATCACAAAAACATCGGGTGGTGGTGAAACAACTCAAACAAATGAATGATTTATGGTTTCTAAAACCGGACAAAGGATCAGGAGTCCTAATTATAGAAGAGAAATAATGCAAGAAAAAGATGGAACAGATACTTTCCGATACGCTGCACTTCAAACTGGACACTACTCCAGAGAACAATATGCTGACAGAGAGCAAATGTCAAGAGAACTCCAAATTTTACTCCTACACAGTTTCATTTCTGAAACTACATACAAGAAGCTAAAACCACTTGGAATACAGAAGGCCTACTTGAGAGGATCGCCCAAAGTACACAAGCATGGAGTCCCTTTGAGACTGATATTATGCATGCAAAACTCGGCTTATCACAAACTTGCCCGGGGGCTCGTCGAGATTCTTGTCCCCGTTCGGAAACGCATAACACCATTTTGTCTACAAGACTCATTTGAACTCGCGAATTAGCCAAAAAATATTGCAGTGAGTTTGGATGAAGTTTGTTCCATCGATGTTGAGTCACTTTTTACAAAGGTACCGCCTCGTGAAACACTAGATTATCTATGTGATTTTATTTCTTTACACAACTTTCATTTGCCTATTCTTGTTGAATATCTTAAAGAACTCATTCTTTTATGCACAGATAACATTCGGTTCGATTTTGAAGGTAAAGCATACAAACGAACGGATGGTGTGGCCATGGGGAGACCTCTAGGCCCAACCTTGGCAGGTGTATTTTTGGTTATGATCGAAAAACAGCTCTGTGATAATATTTCTCAATTTCTATTATACAGACGATACGTGGATGATATTTTAATTTTTACTACTGAAGAACGTTTTATCCCTTTCGGTAACGTTTATAACTCTATTCACCCAAACCTCAGTGTATCTCAAGAAGGAGAACTCCATAACAGTTTCTCCTTTCTAAATATTCTATGAACCAGGCGTCAGGATGGTACTCTACAGCGCAGAATCCACAGAAATTCAACGTGGGACGGACGTTTTTTACAATTCTCCAGCTTCGCTTCAGTGGCCTACAAACCTGGATTGGTCAAAACTCCCTTCAACAGAGCCCAGAAAATCTGTTCAGAAGGTCAAATACAAAACGAAGAGGAGTTCATGAAAAGAACGTTGCTGGCCAACGGTTATCCGGAAAAATTTACCAGACAACAGCAGAAGCTGAGACTTGTGCGCGAGAAAACAATGAACGTGGAAAAGAAGCCATTTTCATCACTCTGCTTTTTAAAGGAAATCATTTATTTCATCAAATAAATGGTAATCTTAAGTCAGCTCTAAGGCAAACGTACATAGCGGCGCAGTTGAGTTTGCTGCACACGACCAAAAGGTTATGTTTTCAAAATCACTCAAACAGTCTTGCTGACCCCAATGTCTCACATATTGTCTATCAGTTCACTTGCAGTTGCGGCGACATATACATTGGCAGGACGGATTGTTGCTTGACTCAACGAGTGTCTGAACTTATTACTTTATCGAAAGCTTTCGTCGAAGGGAATGACGACTGAAACAAGAAGCTGCTTAACTGCTCATTAGCTTACCGTAGTACGGTACATGCGTCGACTAATCAAACGCCAAATATGTTAGGGACCGGTCGAGAGATCCGACTAACAATAGATGTTCGTCTACTCTTCACCAATAACCTCCCCACCTAGGTAACGGAGAATGTTAGCGAGCTACGGGATTCTATTGAGTGCGGAGAGGAGCTGGAATGCACACACCCAAAATCAGCCCAGAGGTGTCAGAAGGAGGGAACTTGGCACCCCGCTGCAACCAAATGATCTGGTATGGCTCCATAACACTGTTCCAACAGGTGATGTTCCAGCAAAGCTGTCAAGACATTGGAAAGGACCTTTTGTAGTTGAAAATATATTGTCAGACTGCATATGTGTAATTCGTAATGCGTCGCACTCTGGTCAGCTTTCGTTTGTTGTTCACTTTATTAAACTCAAACCCTATGAGAGTGCAATTCATCCAGTAAGCGGTACAATACCGCCAGTACAGTTAGAACTGGGAGTTCCTGCAGAAGAGGAAAGAGCTGTGGCTCCGGGGACGGAACCAGTTGAAGGAGAGGATAGTGTTACGAAATTTGAAGACGGTCACTTAACATAGGATTGAGCGTACTAATTTTGTTCCTTTCTCTGTTCCAGTGGAAGGC
Organism: Fasciola hepatica; assembly: GCA_948099385.1. Classification (NCBI taxonomy): domain Eukaryota; kingdom Metazoa; phylum Platyhelminthes; class Trematoda; order Plagiorchiida; family Fasciolidae; genus Fasciola; species Fasciola hepatica. The sequence continues at coordinate 5,447,063 of CANUEZ040000098.1, read as the reverse complement.
ATCAACCTGGTGGAACCCGAAGATAACTGAAGACAGTGTTATTGCTGGAGACTGACCCTATCGGCTGCCACGTACTATGTAGTGACCTCGATCGTTCTTAGAAAATGACCGTTTTCTAGACGTCATTCTGGATCTATTTTCTCTACGATCTTTTCTGACATTTGACATCGACATCGCTGTTTTGTTCGGTTGCATATGTTTTATTGGAATGACTTTCCCGAGGTATCCGTCGACCTCGTTTTGAATCACTCTCACTTTCGGTCCTCTGGCCATTTTATATACTCGCGGCTCGCTTTCTGCCCAGCCGTTGCCTTCATATCCGTTCAGTGCATTTCTCGTATCGGTGTTGTTTTGGGGCCACGATTTATAGAATACACCTTTGCATCTGTCAACCGACTTACGTCTTCTCTATTCGTCAAATAGAGGAGATAACTTTGGTATTTCGCTATCAGACCGAATAGAAGATATGTTCACTAGCCTAGCTCGAAAGTTTTCTGTAACCCTTGGAAGCGGAGTTGGATGAATAGTAGTTTCTTTTCTTCCTGTATGGTTCTCATTGATTTTGTCTGTTCAGTCCAGTTTCATTGGATAAATATTCTCGTGATAACCATTGTTTGGCATCGTCTTTCTTACGTGCGATACTTCAGCCTCCACCACATTGTTAAAACTCTTCTGAAAGTTTGCATAAATGCAATCCTCAGAGCCTGATTAAACGCCTAGTCCGCAAGATGTAGTCACGGTAGCACTGACCCACTGTATACGCATTTACTGGAACGCATAGTAGTCTCTTCCACGTTGGATCTGTTTTACAAATCTGCCACATTATGAGCTACCTAACGTTCCGTTGCGAATCAAAATGTCCCCTAAGAAATATTATGATGCGTATTTATCGTTTTGGCCTGGGGAAACTAAAGAAGTTGCGAAGGATGAAAGAAATGTCTTATCGTTTGTTTAGGAAGTCTGCTGTAGTACTGTTGAAAAGATGTATCAAAGAAGAAATCATGTGTTTTGACTGACTCTGTAACTGGCATCCTAAAACAAAACTCTTCCCGTCAGTTATGGAATGAACTAAGAAAGTCATCTAGTCGCGCGCCTCAAACAAATTGCATAGAGCATAATGTCATGGAAAACAATAGGTCTTTTGTCCCAGAAATTAATTCACTTAGGTTAATGCATAAACTACCTGGAATTCTGGGTGAATGTGGAGATCTTCGGTATCTTCGTCTGGAACGAATTTTCATGGCATTTCAATAGCCCCATATCAATAAGGCCTCTAAACCCTGTGGTTTCAGTTCGGTCAATCTGAAAACTTGCGCTGCCGGCTTGGCTTTCATGTTCTCATTCATATTAGCTTGATGTCTCTCAGAAGGCTAATTTGCAAAGTCCGCATTACCCTTATGCCGAAGAAAGTAAAAAACAACTTTCGTCCCATAGTAATCACGTAGGTCCTACTCGCGGCTTTAGGGGGTTTTGGGATGTAAACCAGTTTGCCCACAGAGAGTGGTGTCCCAACCTGGACGCCGTCAGCTGTGTTATCCAATCGGCTGCATCACTGAATGACCAGAAGAGTAAACTTGATCGCATCTGTTTCCTGGGCTGTGCAAATGCTATCAATTTTCACATTAGAGAACATTTTCTATCTCCCTCAGATCAGCAAGTGATATTCCCAATGCTTTCCAATAGATTGGGAGCTTATTATCCGAATCAGTTTCAGTTCACATATTTGATAGTCATAAATCCTCTATAATCCCCTCTAACACCGAATTATTGCAAGGTGCTATCCTATCACCTTTTTATTCGCTTGAGATATGTATGAACTGACTTCTACTACACAATCCCTAGCTTTCAAACACACTGACGATATAGTGGTTGGTTCTGAAACCCGGGAAACTGTTAATGTCAGTCACTGTAACAATCTACTTGTGCGATTTCAGAATGGTCCAAAGCCGCCAATTTAGCACTAGATCCCAACAAGTGTGTAGAAGTACTGTTTTCAGTCTATCGTAAATCCGCATCTAACCCAGATTATTGGTTTGTACTCGAGTTTTATGGTGCTTATTATATGAAAAGTTCATATGTTTATCCATAACCTATTTCCTCAAACGTCTACATTTCTACTGTTATATACTCTTTATGTCTCATTTGTGCTGCCGAGCGGAGGCTCGATCTCGGCCTTAACGTTGCTGTCACTACACTCCACCGTTGGCCATCACTCGCCAGCGTCACTAATGGATCTGGTGCCGGATTCGTTAATTCATGTTGACACGTGCTCTCGTATGCACCACAGATTTAGTTTATTTGTACTTATTTAATAATAACTCTCTTTAGTATTGCAGCTAGATTCTAGTTAACACTTTTGTAGATGATTTATAGATTCGTGACGGCAAACGTTTCCTGATTTACTGATTGTACTGCACTCGAACTGCGCTACAGTTTCGTTCAGTTGTTAGCTAAGTGGACCTTTTTTCTACTCTGTCCAGATTTTCCATTAGTTACTGCTCATTGAATTCCATTTTTCTGCATCTGAACGATTTCACAATGTTAATCTTTCTGATGTTGCATCCGCTAAACTCATCTCTCTTGTAGGGTTTCCCCCTCTGCTATACTTAATAGACTTAGATTGATATATTTTGAACTATAACGACTTACAACTCGGTTATTTCAAATCTAGAAAGGCTGCTTGTTTTTGAAGAACGTCTCGTGAACGAGTTATGAGAAGACTCGCCCAATCACCGTTATCGAGTTTCCATCGCGTTCTTCATTGATGAACCTGGCGTAGTGATTCAGTCACTACCTTTTTTCCTTATTATAGATTTTACTAGTATAAACAGTACTTAACCTATAACTTTTTAATGAAGTTTTTCCTTTCGGACACAAGAAAAGTAACCTCTTCTTGACTTTATTTGGCTTAATCAATTGACGTGATCCAGTCACCGGATGGTTGGGGAAATTAGTTGGTGATGTTTGCTCTGCGATCAGCGATGTAGCTGCACTCGGAGTATATCGTCTTCTGAAATGTTTCTATTCGTGAACTTGTTTTCTGTTTGCTCTCTCCTGTTGCTTCCACTTGTCTTATTCTCGAATGGACGAAGCACCGAGTTGGCAATCAAAACCAGAGCACAGAAGTTCAGTTCATTTTTGTGGCAACCATTATTAAACATAGACCTAGTAAGGCCTACACGTCATCCACGCCCGTGTAGGATGACTTCAACCTTCTCAGGTACGCCAGTGGAGTGACTTCCTGAATGCCATAATCAGATAGCCAAACCTAACCGGACACGTAAAATGATCCTCAAGTAGTAATCCACAGACGAATCCCTCAGGGCTCTGGCATTCTATTCTGTCCCCATAAAACCAATCAATAATTTGACTTACTAGTATCTAACTGGCATTCAGTCGTCAACCGAGAGCCAACAGAAAGTTCACTGCCCGTCAAGTATCTTTTGTAGCTATCATTCGTGACCTTACCCGGACAAATCATGACACAGTAGTTGTCCCGAAATTTCGACTCATCACATTTAGAGTCTTTTAAAGCTATTATCCACTCCGTTCCGGCTAATAGGATGCTTCGTATTCACATGCTTTATTCCACACTGACTCAGTGCTTTCCCCGTCGCGTTTCCCGGAAAGTTTGCCAAAGATTTTATAATTATCGACAAATCCCCTTAAACAATATCCCGACACGGCGGAATCACCTATATCCTGGTTATCCACTTCATTGGAGCCCGATATCAAAAGATATATTTGATATTTTCTCGTAATATTTCGACTGGAGTTGTGCACTCGCTTCAGCCCGATCTTACCACTGCATATAAACATCTTCTACATGAGTCCTTTACAAACATCGATTTTCTCGTACCAATGCACTTAGATCCTCCGCAGTCCCTTACCTCGCTCGATCGCTCATCAAATCATGTTCAATTATCATGAGTTTTCTTAACTAGCTCCATTAAACACACTTTCTTACTGACAATGGGATGATTATTTAGCAACTGAATACTTATCAGTGAAAGAATAAAGCACGCTCGACTTGATTTTTTAGGTCGTATTTTTCCTACTGCTCTACATATTCTGTACATAAGTTTTCTGGCGTAGGTTATTTCGTCCGTCCTCTTATCGATCCACCACAAACTTACTGAGACAAAAGAAGTGTAAATCAGGTATTCAAATCCAGAACTACTGTTCTAATCTCATTAAAATCGTAGGGAGAGTGCATGGATAGGGAGTTCATTTTAAGAATCACATCGCGATTCTTTCAAAGTTAATTCGTCGGTTAACACGGCTAACCTTCAGAACGAGGATACATGGTCCCAATTATGGATTTTCTATATGAGTAGTATGACAATGCATCTGAATGACAAGACAGATTTCCCCCGGAAGCACACGACCGGTTTAGCGGTTATTGCCGTTCATCAGGTATGCGTACCCGGTACTCTTCCGTCCAATAAAACCATATATTTGAGCACTGCACAGTTGGTTTACAGCTGTAATCTCATTTGGATGGTATGGATGATTGGGCAGCAGAGTACTGGGTAGGCATACCCGATGAGCTGCAACAACCACAAAATCGGTCGTGTGCTTCCGTTGAAAAAGGACCTCATCATACTACGTAGAGGTCTGTGTATCGTTAGCCTTGATTCTGGTATGGCCTTAAGAGACCTCTTATCGGATTTTGGTGAGAAACACATAATGATATTTATTTCATTTGCAGAGAAGACCACTGGGAACTGTTCACATCCATTACATTGCGGTCTTTCTCTGAAGCAATCATTTCAGCTAGCCAGCTAGCCCGTTTCATGTGTTCGACTGCTTCCTTGAAAGTTATTGCTGTACAGAACTTCTGTAGTTCCCTTCTTTACGCTTGTTTTGGCAAACAAGGAGGAAATTTTATCTGAACTGCTAACCCGTTTTGACATGTAAAACCTTTTCATTTTTACTGAACAGCTGGAAAGTACTGTAAAAATAGGCTCAAGTCAGCGTAATAACAAATAATAATAAATGCATCGTTCTCGTTAATGTGCATGGTTGTAAACGACCCCAAACAAGAATATTCCGGAACCAATAAAGTTACTTCATATATGAGTTGTCCAAATACTATCTCGTTTCTAGAAAAGACAGTTTGGTTACATTGAACAAATATCGAAATCCTTCAAAGATTATATTTCGTCGGTCTTTCCGGAAAGTGAATCGAATCATGCACGTCACCTACCCCTTGGCTCCGGGGCTGTTCTGCCAGCTGACCAAAATCGTCTTACCAGGTGATTCAGAAATTTCCTTCTGAATCACGTCGCAATTCCTTGTGTGCTCACTGGACTCAGAAGAACTTTAATTTCATTTGGTTGGCCTGCATGTGCAGTGCATCCTTGAGCTACGGATGACAATCACGGAAACTGTGCACATGTGGACAATGAAGCGAGAAACATATTTTCCTCTGAAGGTTTTACACTTCACCCACCGTGCTCAATTTCATCCCCAATGTAACTATTATTTAATCATTTCTGAGTTATAAGAATACGCGCAATCAATAGATTCGAAAATCCGTGAATAAACATATGTTGAATTAAAACGTGTGCAGAACATGCAAAACGCGGTTTTTGGCACACAGCCATCATAATTGTGTTTAAATGCCCGCATCGATCTTGATCGCGTGACTGATCGAAGTCCAAACAAAGTTGGACATATCCATTTCAATCCATCCACGTATTAACAGTTCGGGTTTATTAAGTTCCCTGCCCGTATTATCATCCCGCCTTTGATTTCCATTGGAAACTCAAGAACAGACATTTGACGTCTTCACACAGCCTTTTTCGAGGAAACGAAATGGGCAGTGCGGCCGGTGGTCTGACTTTGGTTAGTGTTTCAGTGGACGAGCCATTCAATCTAGAATGTTTGGCAGAAAACAACAGGTGAGTTGGATAATGAGTAATCCGAGTCGGTATAGTAATTACCTTTATCAGTACACGATAGAAAATTCGATTGGTATAAGAGTTTTTGTAAAATGAATATAATTATCTGACTTTTAAAAAGTTCATTGGGGCAGAAGTGCATATTTTACTGAACGTCGAGATTCCATTAGATAGCTTTATCGCAATAAAAGAGATGAGATATTTTATGAAATCAACCTAATAAAAATGGACAGGCCCGTTTTTGTTTATATTTGAACGCGATATCCAACTGTTCGCCACAATTTGTGGTTTATTTCCTAAGCCAGTACTGACGTTTATAATTTAATCATCGTAGGGTAAAGTAAGCTTCTGTATTGGTTGCAAGCAATTTATCTAGCCAGCTTTTCCCCAATTTTAATCGAAATATCATTTCCAGGCTTCGAAAACTTCATGGATGTCCGCCTATTCTGCTCGATGAAAATTTGGCCAAAATGGCCCAACTTCATGCACACCGTATGGCTGAGACTCAAACATTTTTAAGCAGTGGACAAAAAAACATTGGTGAGAATCTGTGGATGCATTCAGGATACCTTGGTATTACCGGTAAGTAACCGACTTCGCGTACAACCTGATTAACTGATCGGTATAAGATAAATTGAAATCGTTCACAAGTTGTCAATCAATCACATTCTCGGCATCATATTGCTACCATTCTTTATGGTAGCCACGAATTTCTAGCAAGTGACAAATGCTAAATCAAAATAATACCGAATATTTACGACTCTTAGCTATGACTGAGAACAATAGCTGATGATTTATAAGGCTCACCGGCAATTCTTAGCGCCGTATCAGGCAGGCATGAATGCAGTCTCTTATCTCATGTTCCACCGTATTGCCCCAAATCATGTAGACACAGAACCGGACTGCACAATGTATCATTATTCAATTTGAATACCAATGAAATTTGGTTCAATGCAGTCGGATTAGTTGGGGAGTTTCTTTGATTAACGTGTTATCTAGGTGGAATGCGTACGAGACACGCGTTTTACTCCGTCACATTGCTGATCCTGTTTTGCATAATCATGTATTTACTTCGACTCTGTTTCCACTCTACAAGGGCCAAGTTGGGTCCCTTTGACATTTGCTTTCTTCCCCTTCATTTGTGGGTTTTACGCAGGATTCGGCTCACATTGATCATGCATCTTGTCCGATAGACACAAAGACACGTTGCTTGTTATGTGAGCACAGACCTCTGACCCAGTTCGTTAGTGTACTCATTGACTGCTCTCCTTTCATTCGTCCTCCCGTGGAATTGTCCTCATGCGCTCACCCAACCACGCATACACAGACTCAAGTGCGTAACTTGTGAAATGGGTTCAGATCCTCAACCAGCGTACTCATACATTTGTGTGGACTATTTCATCGTGTTTGACAAACGTTTCCTTTAGATTGGTGCTCTTTGTCAGCCACACATATCTGCACGCATCTACACATGCATCACTCCTAGTCAGAGGGGAGTCTGGCTCATCCTGTTTAATGCTTCCTCATACGAGCACACCCAACTCTCTTTCTGATTGTTTTTTCCCATGGACAATTACCCAACCTCATTTTGCTAAAGTGTGGGATATTTTTTCATTTTATGCTTCTATTCTTTTTACCCTTTACTTAACTGAGCTGGAAGGTAGCAACGGAGACCAGAGCACAGAAGAGCAAGGTTGATGCTTAGTGGGATAAAATGAACTGAACCTCGTGAATGCCATCTTTCTTTCGGTTGCCTCCAGCTTAGAAAAAGCAAACCGCTGTCTTGTTAAACCCATATACACCCGCAGCTGCCTTGTTGTCTCCTGGACTGTTATGATCTATTGTTATATTTGTTTTCGTTTTTGAATGACGCACTATTTCTCGCTGTCTTTGGGTAAAGCTGACGACTAGATATATCACAGTTGGAGTTTTGCACGATTTATTGAGTTAATTATTTATGTTGCCATTTCACCATACCATAAGACAGTTTCGATTTTCACTGAATTGGAGTCGAGCTTTACGTGCAACTCCACTGGCTGGTCAAGACCGAGAATATCAAACTTTTGACAACCTAATTCTATGCACGAAGTTAACACGTGCAATTCGAAGTGGGTAGCCACCGTCTAAGTAACTCTTTATCAAATCCACACTCCAGAAAAATCAATCATTCGGTTATCTGTGCACTTCGCATCCTTTTAGTCGTAGACCTGTTGTCACTGAGCTGCTTCTTACGCAAAAAATGCTTGCTGAGTTTGCACAGTTATCCCACTTGACATCTTGATCAGCAGCTTTCAACTTGGGCCATCCTGCTGCATTCCTGGGATTGTTTTGATTCTTCTGCTTTCGGTAGGATCTGTTCTGTACGTCGCAAGATGCTTCCAAAATAGTCACTGCTACTTCGTCAGCATGTGGCTCTTACTTGGTTGATGCAGTCCACTTGATAGTCGCCTCATTCTTTTGCCGCTGTAATCTCTGCCACAGGTAGATCGATCACTTGAGATGCACCAGTGTGAAAAGTGACTCGATAGCATAGATGGTGAATGAACCTTGGTGTATCAGCTTGATGGTTTTCACTTCCCGTCCGTTTTTGGTGAAAAACCGTAGATTCTATGTTGTACTCAGGAAATCATATAACAGGTAAGGTTAAATACGAGATGGCGTTGATAGATATAGCAGACTGATTTCGTCCGGAATACCCTGAATTTCTGCTCTTTAATTTTCAAATGTAGGTAACGAGTTCGAAGCCGAAATAGAACGATCAGGGGTTAAATAATTTTATGAGAATGGATGGCTTCAAATACAACTTGAATATAGGCTGCGAATACATGAACCCGAAAATCAAAGAAGAGATGACCTATTCTGAATACAAAGAAAAATTCTCATTCATTGTAAGGTTCACATTCCGAAGCAAGCAGTCACGAGAACCCAAGAGTGACCTTAGAAACTTAGAACTCGTTAACATATTCCCCCCGTAGATTTACTGAACGCGATCATGGATAAAGTTTGTTGAAGCGTAAAGAAGTGGAGTCTAACGAGATCAAAGCCTAGAGCATAAAGTTTGACCGGAAAGTTATGCTCAAGGAATCTAGTGCTTCATGGGAGCACAGTTTTGGATCTAAATCCCTTATGTTCAAAAGATCAAATACCTAAAATCAGAAGAACCAGTGTGGACCAAAGTGAAACGGCATGCAGGTCAGCGCCTGCACACCGTTAATCCAGCACTGGACACGCGCACGTGAACACACACTTACCCGTGTTCACAGTATGACTGGGTAAACCGCTTGTGTGCTTGTGTTCCACTATCAGTGACCAGATATATTTGTACTTGTCTCATGGCTGTGACCAAGGGTATTGTAAGAATTAAAAAGTAAACATGGTTTTTAGCATTATTCCATCTCCTAAATTTGACCTTGCATGCCATCACCAAAGTTTCACGTAACCTGCACCTAGCACTTTGTGACTACAAAAAACAAAGCTATTCCAGATATTTTTCCAACTCCGTGAAGAACACATGATAACTTCAATTAATTCCCGATTTCATACGCAGCGTCGATACACAAACATCAGATAATAGGAAGTATATATATATATATATATGATGAATAAACCTTTACCAGAATGGTGGAGGTATAGATTGCTTCAGTTCATGGCTGTCCTCGAGGAATTATTTCAGCGTTTGTGGTATATCGTTTACCAGCGCAGTTTTGATAGCATTGGTTATCCTATGCTCCATCAGTTTTGCTGAAGAAGTCCTGTGTACAAAAGTTGTCGTTATCTATTTCTCGAAAGCCGAAATTAGAACCTACATCATAATGAAGTCGGGGCTGTTATGGAACAGTGGTGGAAGCTGAAGCTCCAGTCATCAAAAAAAGGAATAACTTCTTACATAGCCCTTGTTCTAGACCGCGCTGCAGCGTCAATTCTCTGGGTGTCTGAGTATTTCAGCTCCGTTCTCGCCGGGTGCATGCGGCCATCAGACTGATTCTTTGTTGTGCTATTTTTGTGCAGTTTTTCCGGCTTTTCCGGCTGACGGGTTAATCAGAAGTCCCTCATATGTTCCATCTAGCTGGTTGCCTGAGATCCCGGTGAGTTCAGTCTAATAGTCCGTATGTCCCCTTTTGTCTGCAGGGGTATGCTTCCGACGCATTGTCCTTCCCTTCTTTGGTCGGTGGCTCTCAATTGGTTGGTCCGATCGGTTTGATACCCGCATCTTTCTGTTGCTATTGCATTCCTTGCTCACGGACAGACAACGGAACCTAACTCAATTAAACGGAAAGTCTCACTTGCAAGACCATTTCTCGACGGTCAATACCTCCCTTTCCATACCCAACCTAGCTATCTTCACGTAACCAGCGAACATAGAACTTGGATTATTCAGTCCCATTGTTAGATCATAGATGAAGATGAGGAATAGCAGAGCGCATGCAGCTAGTTACCTCGTCTGATTGAGAGACGTAACTTCCCAACTTAACTTTAAATGTTCGCCCTCTCAAAAAGCTATTAATCCATTACCTCGTCCTTCCAGCAGTTCCAATATAGTGTTGCTTGGCTTACAGGAACGTATTGTCCACGGCTATAACTCAGCTGAAGGGAACTATCCTGTCCGCTGGTCAATAAGTGCCCTTGAAAAATGCCAACGGGGTGTTGGCCTTATTTTGTTTCCTCTGCCACTTCTAAGCTTGCCACACTTTCCCTCATAACGTTTTTTGGATTAAACCGAAACTGAGTAACTCATGGGCAGGTTCAGGCCGAAATAGCTAACCTTCGCTTGAACGGATATTTTCCTACTCTTCGGACCGATTGAGCCCTGCTTGTATCTTCTACTTTTCGTGTGTGTTATGATTCGTACAACGTGTTTATGGCCTGTCTATGCGAACCTTTGATTTACCCCATGCTACCAACTTTCCCCAGGGGTAAAACTTCTTCTGTATATCTAAGTAGATCTTCGTTACTGGTCTCCCTGCGCTCTTCCAGCAAAGGATTGGCGTAACTAGTTATTCGTTGTATTTCTTTTGCTTCTATCCTCAGTTCATCAATCCTAAGTATATCGTAGAATCAAAGTAACACTGTCGACCCGCGCCTTGTTGAGACCTAGTGTAACCTGGAATACCTCATAGTCACTCTTTCCGAGTGGCTGTTCAACCTCAGTAGCCCTAATGTCCGCTTGATATAGCTATATGACTACGCCGAACAGGGACTGAAGCGGCCCTCGCTCGTGCTTATTGGTTTGCGTTACACGTTATGTAAGTGTATGTTGCTAAATCTATTGCAGTGGATCATCACCCGCTGATCCCCTTGAAGCGGTTTTGTTTTTGCATTTGATTTTCGTTAGGTTTATATCCTCGAACTCCTTGACGTGTGCTAACGTAGGTCGCAGCGTCTGTAAAAGTCCTGCGTCTTCCCTCTCTGCTGCCTAAGAAACCTGTGTATGTAGATAGTGCAGACGTTCTTAATCGCGACCACTATGAAGCATGACTCATCCTGCATATTTCCCGAATCAAAGGTGAACGGAGCTTCCCAAAGGCCCAATTTGGACCTCAGCAGTACAGCCACCAGCCCTCTGCTCAGCCGTCTCTTCTATCTCATTTGTAAGTAACGTACCTTTAAAAAAATGTAATTTCGTTTTCTCACCTCACCGGAGTTTCTGCCAAAGTAATGATATCGTGCCCTGTTATCCTAACTGTTAGCTCCTCGCGCTTACCCTGAAAGCTGCAGAAATTTATGCACCAAGTTTATGGTTTCTTAGCCAGTGTTCTTAACCCACTCTCTTTGGATTGGGGGAACCCGGACACAATTTTTGAGGTGATTTCATGCTCGGTTTGAATAGTTACGTGGTCGGTCAGACAGCCTCGCACGCACACACACACACATTGCACACCCACTGATCCATATCCCACAGACATGGACACTTTCACGGACACTGGCATACGGGGTTCACGCTTGTCAAGCTCCATCTCGGAATGTACTGACTAGTCATGTATTTTCATGTTTCTTACGACATTGCGTGATCTGATCCAGTTGTACGCTTGATTTGCTTTTTCACTCGCAACGTGACTCTGTCTCGCGTACTTACTCACTTGCCTGCTTGCGCCTCTGCTGCCATGCTTGCATTCGCGTTTGTCATATGCCTTTGCTAAATATATATTCGTCCGTACAGTCAAGCTTACGTTTTTCCTACCGATTACGGGACACAACACAGCATTTTTTTTGTCACTGTAATGGTCCACTCTTCAAAGTTTACATGCCGTAGCTCTTTTCGTAACTGTTAAGTTCACGCCCGTTAATTCGATGTCGGGACTGACGTTCCCGGTGGGAGAATCTTCCTCTGACTACAGTTTATCAGGGATCCAACTTGAGCTTGCGATTATTGTGGTCCAGATATCTTCTTTCACTATCCCTTGCTCCATCCGCCTTCTTTGACGGATCAGAGGTTGCCTTTTTAGATGTATTTGAGGTTGGGTGCCCTTTTGTTACAAGATACTTACCCTTGGGTTCGATGAAATTTTTTGTTTGTGGTTCTTAAAAGTGACATCTACATTGTCCTTGATAAGTTTTTATCGGCATTAGACGTCACAGTGGGAATCTTCTTTTCACTCTTAACTTTTCTAACCGACCTACCGACGGATGAAATCTGCATTTCTGCAATATGGAGAGTAAGCTGCTTGAGATCGATTGCTCCCGTACATGAGGGACCAATATTGCTAATCGGTTTCATGAATGTGGAGCAGTCCAATGTAAGATGCAGTGTAGACTCTGAATACCTGCCTCCACAGCACAAATTATAGAAAACAACATGCCTCTTCGGTAAACTCCAAGGAGAATCACAATCCAAGGAGAGGGGGGTGGCAATAGATGCTTTCCTCGCCATAGTCTTAGTCCATGATGGGTGGTTGTCGGTGTCAAAACCAGCAAGCCTGCCTTCCTGAGAACCTCGGTCACTTGCTGAAGGTTCTCTTCCCTTCCAATTCTGAAACCATTTTCGTGATTCTGACCGAGATGATAATAATAATAATAATAATAATAATAATAATAATAATAATAATAATAATAATAATAATAATAATAACTTGTTTTGGAGTATCCCGTGGTAGGCTGTATTGCATGGTGAAATAGTAAAAGTGGTAGTGAAATCAGATTTTTACAGGAAAAATGGAGAAATATAGAGTACAGGAGAAAGCTTTAAGTGGACAATTAAGATAGCCCCGCAAAGGTAAACTCAAGGTCACGTGGTCCAGCAGATCAAAGCTTAATGGAGCTGACCGAGAAGGAGGAATATAAATAAAAATCCCTCTGAAAAAGACTGCATTACCCGGAAATTTTGTCTTTGTAAAAAATGGGCATTTTCCCAAAAGGATATAAAGGAGCGGTGGCGAGTTACAATACAAAGAAGTTATATGCACTGGAAGTCGGATGACAAACAGGAATACAACATCGAAAGTGGGATAAAATGAAGCATTCGAGGAATGCTGTGGACAAATCCGGTGGGGGAATACTAATGAAGTCAGTTATATACCAAGTTGAGAAAACATCTGCAAAGCTTTCCAGAGTGATGATGAAAGAACTGGCCGGAGAAAAACGGCTGACCGTTGAGAAAATTTTTCAATTTATTATAGGTGGATCATGGTGTATCAGTATTAGAAAGGGGCCCTCTCCGTTTTGCCACGAATTCCGCGTCGAGTTTGGTGTGCTACGCGTTGTCGTCTAGTCGTTTTGTGTTGAGGTATGTATGCTACTCACCGAGTACTAAGTAGGTGATTGCTTAAGAGTCAATTGTCGTTAATGATAGAGCAATGGACTTGATTACGTCGCAAGTACTAAATGCAATAAAACGAAGAAAGACATACAAGCCACACCGTGACATCTCCGATAGGACTATAACTGCCTTCTTATGGACTGGATAACAAAGACACAACAGAACAGTTCCGTTTTGCTTGGTTTATTCTGTTGATATGGAAGTCACAAGACACGTGTTGCGGATTATAACGGTTTCACCTGCTCTTCAATAGATTTCACTTCTGAAATGAGATTTGCCAACAAGGTTTGTTGGACGTGTTTCTTTTTTATTGCATTTCACTTGGGATTTCTTGTGACAATCTACTCCCTCTGGAGTTAATTTATCCACCTTCGCAACGGAGTTGGTGGCTGAATTTCCGATCACAAATTGCATTTACTCAGTTCTATCTACCTGCTTTTGCTTCCTTCGGGAAAAATGCAAACGAGAAAATATGTAAACACAAGGCAATGATTGCATATCCATTTTGAAGAGGTTGGTCATGGTCGGCCCAAATCTTTCGTCATGAACTATCACAGAGAAAGAGAGAGAGAGAGAGAGAGAGAGAGAGAGAGAGAGAGAAATTCACGGCCATTTATTCTTTCTCATGCTTTCGTTGGTTCGGAATGTAAAGCGAAACGAACAGACGCAGCGTTATACTCTTTGTGTCCACCACTGACCGTCACAGTCGCATCACGGATTTCACGAAACGAGATCACACGGTATCGGCATCCTTTGCCGGGTATACTCAGTTGTATATCTCTGGCTGTTGTGATCAGATCTACAAAGCATTCATCGCGTTCCTCCTGTGTGGGATATAATTCTGCTGCGGTCTCATCATTTCACCCGAGATATATACCTAATTCTCTGGTCCATCTTAGTGGCACTAGTAATATGACTCTTCTACCTTCGGATTACCAGGTTTTACTGACGCAAAGGACTCAACCAAAACTTTCCGCGAAAACGTACTGGTCTACTAGCTTTCCATAAGCGGCCCTTCTAGTTGGTCAGTGTTTGCAAACCAACTGAATAATTCGGCTGCAGTTGGTTCGGGCAAGTATTAACCTCTTGTTGTCTCATCGATCCACTTCGATGTCTCCAATCTTTCCTCGATTCCGGAAAAAGGATGACGTATAGTCGGCTTCGGTCAGTCCAATTTTGCCATCTATCCTCGAGTGGTAAAGTCACGCTGTCTGCTAAACCAATCAAGCCATATAAAGGCCATCCGTCTGTCAGTACCCTCATACCATATACTTTTATTTGCTCACGATAATCAGTTGTATTACTACACTCGGTATTGCGTAACTAATATAATATGCGTTAACATTGGGCCACAATATAGTTTAAATGGAACCCTGTTGTCATTCTCCAGTAGGAAGGAACCAATTGCACGTCTTCTGAATGGATAAAATCTGTTTCCAACTCCGGCAACAAAGAACGATACTCACAAAGTGCCATCACAAAGACCTAATTTCTTTCTTCAGCTGCGCATGCTGGGAAGAATTTTCAATACTTTCTTTCCATCTTACTTTTAACTCATTGGATACACAAATTGTACGGAAGACCTAATATTTCATTCACCTAACAATAAGTTTTCCCATGTACGACGTGGTTATCCGATTGCTGGGTCTTTGGATACGAAGTCTGTTTTCACTTAGTTGACGTTAGGTTACGGAATATCAGAAAAGTTCAACGAAGCCCAATTTCGTTCGAATAACTGTGACTCGTACCAAGTTATTTCCTTGGTCTAGATCACATGAGTCTTGAACGTATTCTGCATCAGCCTCGATGAAATTCATCATAGAATACGTTATTTGTAATACGGTTGTAAAAGACAAATTTGTGGATTTTTTATTCCTCGTTTCAGTTACAAATAGTCCCAGGCTGAAGGTGGTCATGTAGCCAAAAATTCGGTGGTAGCCGCGATCGCGAGTGACGGTGAGCCGGTGTACATTGCCCGACCTGAAGTGGAAGGTGAAAAGTTAGTCGGAAAGGTAAGCAACTTTCCCCGTCGCTGCTCAGTTAAATGCGACCTCCTAAATATTCCACATGATGCTGTGGACAAGATTCGAGCACAAGTCACATAAATTGACGAATAGTGAGGAATGAGCATATCGAGGTGTATTCATTCCCCTCCCCCACCCCCTTTCAAGTAAAAAAATTACTCCTACTAATTGAACGTTTCGTAAAACATGTCGATGCACATCACCAGTTCGATTCACTTATTTAATCCTGCAGTCTTTTGCTTTGGTGCACCATAGCCATTGATCTGGTATTCTGATCTGGATTGAAGAGCTGCAGAGTTTCGATTTCACAGAGGAAATTGGCCAAAGCACTCGTGTAATGGGCTCATTGTCACCAGTTTTAAAATCGTATAGACAGAATATCCCCCACCGCCGTGGTAGCACGTTGTTTGATTTGGTAGGTAAGTCGAAATTGATGCTTTTTCTCCGAGTTGTTTTGTTCGCCGAGTAAAAACCCAAAGGCAACCAATCAATGACGAATTTTAGACCACAGACGGACGAGACGGGCGAAGGAACCCAAACACTCACCACATCACTGTTTACTTCACTGTGGCCGGCTTAGCCCAATCAGGAATTCTAAAATTTCTGACCACAAATCATGTATGCACCATTACCAATGAATTTGTCGGTTGATAAATCCATGGGGCTGCATAATTTGAGCAGATTATCCATTTTCAAAATGTCCAAATTCCTGTAGCGGTTTCGCAGCTCGTAGCTGGTAGAACGCTGGCCGTGTGAAGACTTCAGTGGCGTCCGTCCGTGTGCCTGAATCCCTCAGTAGTTGATTTTCACTTCACGTGCTTCATATTCATCATGACAAATGTGATCGATTCACCTCTTTCAAATGATGACCATTGTGGAATATTGATGTGTGTATGTAAGAATACAGTAGTCCCCTCCAGGATGGCAGTTGCCCTGGTTGCGATAGCCTCTCTGTGAAGCACACTTTACCTAAGCAACCAAATTTTCCCTGTAGAAAACACTCAAAAACATGCAAAAAAAACCCCAGCACTAAACAAGAAATCATTTCACTCGGATTTTACACACAGCAACAAAAACTTTCGCGTCAACCATATTTAGGAATTTCGTTTACCGAAAAAAATTGGTCACAGTTTTGTCTAGCTATACGAGAACAATTTTCTGACTCTCTAATACACCTGACGCACTGGGACCTTAAGTGGTTGTCCATTACGAATAAAAACTTCTGGTTGTAGGCTGTTCCCAGTAGTGCTGTGGGCTGTTGAGGATACAAAGTATGCTTTTTGTACTGCATGCATGCGCAATCATGGAATTAAAAAGTAAGAATCATCATACTACTTTAGGATTGATGTGAGAAACGAGTTGATTTGTGACATTATCACGGAATTGGAAAGCTAAAACTTTAATTTAAGAACCGAACGCAATGATTGGTTGTCCCATCGGAAAATTACATTTCATTGGTCAGCTATCCACGAGCCTATCTGACCAACGATTGGCCGTTGTGACCACCTGCCTTCCCACGTCCATCTCGTGCTAAAATGGCACACATCTCAGTCGTGCGATTTCTCGAGCGCCCACGGACGGACATCAATCAGGTACATCAGTGGGGTCATACGATCTGAGCTTGGGAATCAAACTTTCCTCAACAAATCAATGGAAACGACGGAACATTGCATTAGACACCTTTGGACTAACGAGAACATTTCGACTATCCCATAGATGCAGTTATAAAACTGGTTTCCGAGTAACATAAGCATTCGGTTCACAAACACGATGTTGAGATGGAAATATATAAACCACTTCACCAGCTTGGTACTCCACCGTGACGGATAACAGTTGGTTAGATTTTTATTTCTCATCCTGAAAGGTGATTTCCTACGAAGCGTGTTTAATATATGTATACACGTAAAGAAAATGTGCAAACATATTGAGTTCCTGTTGTCATTGAAATATAGCATCTATGCTCCACATATACATGTATCCTGAGAATCAACAAGAAATGACATACCCAACTAAACGTAACCTTTAGAATCTCACGTCGAAATCTGAAAATCGTAGTATCATTCACGTGAAGAGGCTTATTTTGAGCTTCTATTTAGTGTTTTCCATTGGAAAAATTGAAAATCTTCTGTTCATTTCCCCGAGTGAAATCTGCAAAAAACCGAATACCCAGTGTAAGGCTTTTTTGAGCAATGCGTAGGAAATTCGCACGACTCCCAAAAGCAAAATAATATCGATTGGTAGCTTCTTTGCTAGTGGATTGTTGAATGAGCAACTTCATAAATATATACAAACCTCAAATATACGGTCACAAAAACTCAAAACGAGAGCCAATTTCACGGCGTGTGAAAGCGAGCACGTGGGTCACACAGGTTCAGCAAGTTATGATAAAATAGTGCCCTGGACGTGAATAAACAAAGGTCGGTGCACAAATTTATGGGAGGGGGGGGGGGCATAAAATACACAAATTATATATACATTATATATATATATATGTATATATCTTTATCATCAAGTATTCGCACGAAGCCAGGGTATTGTGGTGTTCTAGGAAGATTTTCCACAACAATTTGTTGCACGCAGTAAGTCGAAATCGGTAGAATATTCGGGGGAAGATGTTGATGTACTTGATAAGCTTTGATGGTAGACATTAGTCCGCTGCCATTGAGCTGGGTACAACACTAAGTCTTAGGGTCTGGGTATCGTATGTCCTCAATAGTGCTATCGATCTTCGAGGCTGTGCTCATGAACAAGCGTGTCTTTGAAAACCTCAACGGGATTCCAGCTTAAAGACAATTGATTATTATCATTGATGTTTAGATTGTTAACATTCAAGTCAATTAGTGGAGCTGAAATTGTTACGAAATATTTGACTGTTACGGTTTCTTAGTGCATTTAATTTGAGTTTAGAAAAACGGTGATTAAACGCATGCGGTATTTTTTCTCATATTTTAGACACTGAGTATTCCTCATTCAGTCGGTCAGTACTGAAATGAGCCACATATTGCGTATTGTTTTCAACGGCCATTAATATGAAATTTATGCAGGGTGGTACTGGTAAATACAATGAACGGACATGACGCAATAACCACCGTGTTTCTCTTAAGTGAGAGACCAGTATTGTGGTATTTTTTAATCTATAAATGCACTTGAGCTTGTTTTGGTGGATGTCTTTCATTTTTGAAGATTGAATTGTGAAAAGACGGAACAAATTCTAATGTTCGCAATTAAAAAGGAAATGATTTCAGTTGGAAACCCGTTTTTAGTAATAAGAGTTTTAATAGTTTTCTCACTGTATTCAGTTAAATGTAATCATTTCGTCCTCTTCTGTGATCTCGTCTTAAGGTATGAAAACCAGAACTTCAGGCTGCTTTGCTTGCAAATTGATTTCTCAGAGAACCACTGACCGTAATCTCTCGGACTCAGCAACAGAACGTTCCTTAAGTCATCGCATTTTGTCCAAGTATCCCACTCACAGTCCATGTGGAATGCAAATGTTGTTGCATAGTGAATTATTTGTTTGTTGTTGAAGGGTGTGAGGGCGAAAGATGTATTTTTGCTGCTTTCTTGACTAATGGCAAATTGAGTTCTCAATAATAGGGAGTCCGGAAAAATTGGGCCATAATATATAAACTCCAGGTAGATGGCCGTTAAGAAGAGCAAGCAAAACGGGAACACCTTTGTAGTGAGCGGACTGTTAGCAGCCATATTGTTATTTGATTAATATGAGTGTAGGGTCGTGTTGATACAGTAACTGAGCCTGTTCGTCGCGGAGTTCTTGTTACCTGAATTTCGCAGTTCGAAGTCGTTCGATCCCCTTCGGAGAATCACTGATCCTTGCATATTAGACCCTGCAGCATCTTGTTTCTCTTAGTAATGATCAAACGAATGAAGGATACTCAGTGTCTGAAATATGAGAACAATCTACCTCATGTTTTTAAGGACAAAATTATATATTGCACTAAGATTCGTAACAATTGCACATTTTGTAACGAATTCAGCTCCACTAGCTGAAGTTAGTGTTAAATATCCCAATATTTTCGACCACACTTAGTTGTTTTGATATTGAAACCTTGACTGATATTTTAAATATACGCATGCGCATAAGTACAGTGCAAACAGTATACCTCACAGCCTCAGCGACCCATTGTACTATTGGGGAACACAGATAGACGATGAATATATCTTTAGTCTCGCTAGCAGGAGAGAATGGACATAATAAATAGTGGAACAGGCGGTCAGGCTGTGTTGGTCTTCAAGAATACCGACTAATCATTCTTCGGTTCTGGAGAGAACCATTATGTCGTTTTTCGGTCCAGATCCACACTGTTTCCCGGTACAGCCTGTGGCCGTTGCTAGACCCCCGTCCAGCACCGTGGCGACACGGAAAATAATGGAATCTCCATAGTGATGCATCGACCATAGTTTTCGAAAGACATGGTGATAATTTTTTTCTTCTGGTGTGATCCACGCACGACGCAAATTACGATGGATCAAGGCTACCACGACCATGTATGATCAGCCAATCACCGCTTTACAACAAGAGTGGCACAGACATGGCTGCATAAACGCACCCGATTAAGTGCCCCAAAGCCAGCCACGGACGTGTACCAGTGTTCATTCACCGGGTTAACGACGAACATTCGTTACCGTGGTGCTTGTATGCGGCATGAGATGGAAACATTCTAGTTGCATTCATCCTGGTGCGACGCTCTTCTCAATTCGTTATCCCAGGAGGACCATTGTGTCGCTTCCTAATCGTCACCTACACATCATTTTCCGCACCGTTTCGGAAATAGGACAAAATTATGCGGAACTGCTACCCGATTGGCTGTTTGAGATTTCCTCCTAACTCGTCTGGAGACCGACGAACCAATCACACCTACACATTTCGCGTAGGTGGCCACACCGTGCACTCGTCGTCTGCGCATCGCACCATAATGTGCGTCTACAATTGCGCACGTGCACTCGACATTTTCACGACCAAGGCTAAGAAGCTTAGTAACCATCGAGACCAAACCAGGTGACCGAGAAGTGATCAATAACAATTCCAGCAGACAGAGGCAAGCCTTTCAGTCGGCATTAGGTATCCCAAGTGGGCGAAGTCAAAGTCGTGAGAATAAATCCTAATTTCACCAGTTAGGTTTGGTTTGAGTCTTTGAGCGCAAAGTTCATCACAATTTCTGATGATTTTGCGGAATGAAATTTCTTTTGACCGATCTCCTTCAGCTGAATTTTTAATAGTGCCGTCGTGTATGCCTCCGTGCTATCCCCGTGCATTGGTTCAAGAAGAAACATCCATTGGCTTGCAATTCTGTCTTGATACAGATGTTGATAACCTCTCCGATAATAATGAATCACGTACACCACACGCTTCTCCTGTGTTCACTTGGCACCTAGTGCCGTTCAGCCAACGATCCCGTCCACGTTAGTTGAGTAGATTCACCAAGGAACTTTAGGTCCCTGAACAAACGTTTCAGCGCAGCTGGCTTTATGACAATGCACTCAGACTTTCCGGTGCATGAAACTATTCCAAGAACTGGGTTCACCCGGCTCTCCCGAGTACTATCTCACCGCCGTCTGTGTCGTAGTCTGCGCACCCTCATGCACACGCATGCATCACCAGCATCCACCAGAATTCATCCTATCCCATTAGCTAGACGGAGGTCATATTCATCATCTACTTATGAAAAGCATTCCGTGCAGAAACACGAATTTCTCACCCGTCAATATGCCTCTCTTAATGGATCTCTGACACCTGTTGTTTCATGGTCCTCTTTTATCTACTTGTCCCTCCCTAGCTGTGCCGGTCTTTCTACCACAACCCTCAACGCAACCTGTCACCCCTGTTGGATTGTGGATTAGACTGATTCCATCAGTTTTCTATATTCAAGTTGATGGAGTACACCGGAAATTCCTTGATGATACTGGCGTAATCGACCGATCAAATTTGTTGGACTTTGTGGATCACCCGCATTTCGTCAAGTTCCTTTTAGGCATGATGAGAAATGCCTCTGGGTAAATCACGTGAAATGGTAATACAAGGTTCAACTGGTTCAGCCTTGTAAGGCTTAGATCGTGAATTGCAAATGGTCATGAAAGGAAATAGACTGGTCAATAAGTTATTCACTGAAGTCTAAAAATAGACTTTACAAAGAGTAATATACGTGGGATAGAAAAAGAGTGATAGAATGACACCCTGAAGATCTTCTCTCTTTGAAAGTAGTTTAGACGTTGTGACCGTTGCCAGGTGTTAATTATTCGCGACTGATAAAGCAGTCAGATAAATGTCTTCCGGTAGACCTCGGGCTACCATGGGAATTTTATTACACAATTGAATGCATCGATAAAGTCTCGACTGAAAGTACTAGTGGTTCTACATATCCTATGGAATGAAAAACAAAAAGCTGCACGACATATGAAGGCAATAAATGGGACACTCCAGTGACGACAGTCAGGGGGACCCGGACAGTTTTTTTATCTTAGAAGACATTCGATGCAGTAGAAGTCTTTGAACAAACAAGCCCAGAGTATTAGATTGCACAATATGTTCCCGGCAGAGAACTGCACTCACACCATGGATGTCACCCTAGTATAACCCAAGGTATATTCACGGAACAGAAGTTGATAGTGGAAATATGTTAAGGCTGAGAATGAAGTGAGAGCAGATTCAGGTTGCAGCCTTGGCGAAAACCCGTCTGGACCGTTGATCTTATCAAAATTCACCTTCATTAGTACCCCATATACTTGAAGGTACTATATGTCACTATGTAATCTTCATTAAAGTTATCATGGAGCCTAGAGCCATTATTCGACAATAATTATCCGTCAGGCCCGCTTATTTGCTTCTCTATCATCCAATTTTCGCGTCCACCGTTCCGGTTGGCTTTACCACCTACTTCGTGGTATTTGCTCCAATTTGTCTACTAACAAATCTTCAAGTAGTAGTTTCAGACATTCGACCTCTACAGAATGTATACACATTATTTGACCACGCTGTGTCGCAAAGCCTAAACGATAACCAAAAAACAGACCATGAGACTTGATGTGGAGAAGCACATAAGATTCCAAAAGTTCCGGTGTGGCAACGACCCGGACGACAGGGTATGACCGTCTAGCACCAAAGATCGTCAAGTACGTCAACATCTTCCCCCGAATATTCTACCGATTTCGACTTACTGCGTGCAACAAATTGTTGTGGAAAATCTTCCTAGAACACCACAATACCCTGGCTTCGTGCGAATACTTGATGATATATATATATATATATGTATATATATATATATATATATATATATATATATATATATATATATATATATATATATATATATATATAATGTATATATAATTTGTGTATTTTATGCCCCCCCCCCTCCCATAAATTTGTGCACCGACCTTTGTTTATTCACGTCCAGGGCACTATTTTATCATAACTTGCTGAACCTGTGTGACCCACGTGCTCGCTTTCACACGCCGTGAAATTGGCTCTCGTTTTGAGTTTTTGTGACCGTATATTTGAGGTTTGTATATATTTATGAAGTTGCTCATTCAACAATCCACTAGCAAAGAAGCTACCAATCGATATTATTTTGCTTTTGGGAGTCGTGCGAATTTCCTACGCATTGCTCAAAAAAGCCTTACACTGGGTATTCGGTTTTTTGCAGATTTCACTCGGGGAAATGAACAGAAGATTTTCAATTTTTCCAATGGAAAACACTAAATAGAAGCTCAAAATAAGCCTCTTCACGTGAATGATACTACGATTTTCAGATTTCGACGTGAGATTCTAAAGGTTACGTTTAGTTGGGTATGTCATTTCTTGTTGATTCTCAGGATACATGTTCCCTCTCTTTTATTCAACCTTTGTCTTCTCTCCCCAACCATCCCTCTTTGCCCCATCTATCCACCCATAATGCTCCCACTGATAACACGATCGATACTCGCAACGATTCACGTTCAAATAGTATCGGAAATAATCCTCTGTCTGGTACCTCACATTTTCTCAAGCCTCGTCAGTCTCTTAATCTCGGCTCCTTCAACGTGCGTACGCTCATGCAGCCCGGTCAGCAGGAGTGCCTAGCCCTCACAATAGATTCTCTGAAGATTGATGTCTGCTTCTTAAGCGAAACGCGTATCCAGGATTCGAGCAGTGTACTTCAACTAACTGCTCCTGGTATCTCATCGAGGTATTTTCTGCGCACCTCAGTAGACGAAGCAGCTAGAGCTGTGGGCCAACGTGGTGTAGGAATAGTCTTGACTGACTAGGCTGAGGCTGCCCTTTTAGACTGGATTCCTGTTAACAGTCGTTTATGTGCTGTGAAACTCCAAGGGTCAGTCGGCGTTCGAAATGATAGTTGTGTTAAACACAATTTGTTTGTGATCTCGCTGTACGCCCCAACGGACTGCAGCTCAGAATTGCAGAAAGATGAGTTCTATGATGCCCTCGCCACTCTCGTTCGCAGGAACAAAGGCTCTGACATTGCAGTGCTAGCTGGTGACTTCAATGCACAAGTTGGCAAGCTTAGTGTGTCAGAAGCCTGTTTAGGTGGGCGTTGTGCTTTACCTGCTGAGCGTACAGATAACGGGGATAGGCTTCTCCAGTTTTGTGCAGACAATCGATTGTTCTTGTCTAGCACAAATTTCCAACACAGCTCACGTCGCACAGCGACATGGCGCTCAAACTCTACAGGTACTTTGAGTCAAATTGATCATATCGCGTAAGCTACCGGTGGCGCAGTTCTGTTCAGAACTGTAGATCTTACCGGTCCACGTAGGTAGAGTCAGGCCAAGCATTAGTTTTAATGCGATTATCTCTCCAGCTCCATGGTTATCGTCGCAAACCGCAAACCCGATTTGCTGTGCAACGTTTGTGTGATCCCGAAGTACTCACCTGTTATGAACAGAAGTTAGCACACGAGCTAAGATCTACGACGAACAGTAATGTAGATGAGCATTGGGCTCATATCAAACAAGCGATGCACCTTGCAGCAGGTTTTGCCTGTGGTCCTAGATCCGTTGTCCATCAAAGACACTGGATCTCGCAAGAGTTGCTGAGTATAATGGAGCAAAAGTGTCAGCTTTCGAACCGTAAGGAGATGAATAAGATGCGGAGAAAGCTGCAAAGACAAGTTACGAAAAGCCTTAAGAATGATCGCGAAAATTGGTGGGTCAAGGTAGCCGAAGAAATGGAGGTGGCAGCTGCTTCAGGTAACAGTCAAAGACTGTTCAAACTTATTCGTGACACCGGTGGACGGCGAACCCAGGTCAGTGAAACAATTTGCGATAGAAATGGAGAACCCATCCATAGCAAAGAGCAAAGGCTTGACCGATGGGCCGAGTACTTCAAGGAACACTTTAGCTGGCCGCACGCTAGTGTAATTACTCCCGTGTCAACAACTGCGACTCCTTGGGTGGTACCACTCCAGCCCCCATCGGAAGTAAAAGTAGAGTCATGTATTCGATTACTAAGGCGAGGGAAAGCGGCAGGTCCTGACGAACTTCCTCCAGTTCTTTTCAAACTGGGTGGTGAGGCGTTGATAAAATCACTTACCGCCTTGATCCGTGACATTTGGAACGCGCAGCGTATTCCGTTATTATGGAGCGAGTCATTGATTGTTCCCATCTTCAAGAAGGGAATACGTAATGACTGTAGTATTCATCGTGGGATTAGCTTAAGTCCAATAGTCACCAAAGTACTAGCTTCGATTTTGCTGCATCATCTTACACCGGCTCGCGAGAGGAATGTCCGCGAGCAGCATGCTGGATTCCGCCCAGGTCGAGGATGTATCGACCAGATTTTTACTCTTTGTCGACTACTTGAAACGCGTCACACGCACCGCCGACCTAGGCTTGAAAGGCGTTTTCGATTCAGTTGATCGAACATCGGTTTTCAGTGTTCTTCATCGAAAAGGTAAGTCCCAGAAGTTCGTGAACCTACTGAGATCATTGTATTCTCATACTTCTGGCCGCGTTAGAGTATACGGTGAACTATCCGGTCGGTTCGAAACGACCAGTGGTGTTCGACAGGGATGCCCTTTTTCTCCATTCATGTTCAACTTCGTCATGGACGAAATAATGGAGAGGGCGCTGAAAAATCTTCACGATGTAGGCGTCGAACTAGGAAGTAGTAAAAAGCTATGTGACCTAGATTACGCAGATGACGTTGTCTGCTTGTTCGAATGCACGGAACATGCTCAACGTGCACTAGATGGACTCGCAAGAGCTGTAGCTGCATTCGGCATGCGCTTTGCACCTTCAAAGTGCAAGGTGATGTTACAAGACTGGAAGTCAACAATTCCGGGTTTGATGCTCGATGGGGAGGTGCTGTCAGTTTTCGACCACTTCACCTACCTCGGGAGCAGTGTGACGACGGATGGGAGCACAGCAGTAGAGATGAGTACTTAAATATCCAAGGCTCGAGTGGCGTACGCTGGACTGAAGCACTTGTGGCGCCGACCTGATATTTCACTGAAGTTAAAAGGTCGTGTATACTGTGCCGCAGTGCGTTCATTTTTATTGTATGGTTGCGAAACGTGGAGTCTGCATGTTGAAGATATTCGTCGTCTTGAGGTTTTCGACCATCGATGTTTACGTAGTATCGGTAGGATTGGGTGGAATAGCCGAGTAAGCATTGATGAGGTCATAAAGCGAGTATTGGGTACTAATATGCAGAACGTTCTGTCACAGCGTATCCAACTTAGTAGACTTCGTTGGTTGGGACACGTGTTACGTATGTCAAACACACGTCTACCGTACAGTGTCCTATTCTCCGTTCCTCCTAGGGAGTGGAAGAGACCACGTGGAGGTCAACAGATGACGTGGCAGCGAGGAATGAGAAAATGTACAGCAAACTTAGGAAGAGTAGGTGCTTCACGTCTTCGTGGTTGGGTCCAAAAGATCCGTCTACCGGTTGGCTGGAGACACCGAAGGATATGGCAGCGAACGGCGAACAGTGGTGATCGTGTTGTCACTTTCCACCGAATCAGAATGACTGATCGATGTGGGTGTGTACAGTTAGGCTGTGTATTCCGTGTGTTGGCTACTAGGGCATTCTTTCCTTTTCCCACTCATGTAGGTCCACTCCCTGTCCATCTTGTATACTCATACTTTCTAATTCAACGTGCAAGATGGTGAGAAATGCAGTGGTCAGTGGGGCTTGCCCTACTGTTTAACGCTGTACGATGATGATGATGATGAGGATACATGTATATGTGGAGCATAGATGCTATATTTCAATGACAACAGGAACTCGATATGTTTGCACATGTTCTTTACGTGTATACATATATTAAACACGCTTCGTAGGAAATCACCTTTCAGGATGAGAAATAAAAATCTAACCAACTGTTATCCGTCACGGTGGAGTACCAAGCTGGTGAAGTGGTTTATATATTTCCATCTCAACATCGTGTTTGTGAACCGAATGCTTATGTTACTCGGAAACCAGTTTTATAACTCCATCTATGGGATAGTCGAAATGTTCTCGTTAGTCCAAAGGTGTCTAATGCAATGTTCCGTCGTTTCCATTGATTTGTTGAGGAAAGTTTGATTCCCAAGCTCAGATCGTATGACCCCACTGATGTACCCGATTGATGTCCGTCCGTGGGCGCTCGAGAAATCGCACGACTGAGATGTGTGCCATTTTAGCACGAGAAGGACGTGGGAAGGCAGGTGGTCACAACGGTCAATCGTTGGTCAGATAGGCTCGTGGATAGCTGACCAATGAAATGTAATTTTCCGATGGGACAACCAATCATTGCGTTCGGTTCTTAAATTAAACTTTTAGCTTTCCAATTCCGTGATAATTTCACAACTCAACTTGAAAGTTTCTCAAGCCATTCCAAATGTGTTGAGCCGCTTTTTATCAAACGTTTTTTTGATTATGGATGGCTCATCTTCACATCACCTATTTGGCCTGCAAATAATTGCCTGCTTTGTTTACGAATATAGAGATTACCTTAGCCGTTATGGTTAAATTCTCTCTGTATAACGTTCGGAATATTTTTTCGCATACTTTGCGGACATGTTTCACTACTTATGTGACTCATTCCTTTAGACTCACATCGTATCTGATTGCAGTTTCTCTTATCAAGAAACAAATCATGCGACCCGGGCTGGTGCCTCGTACTTCGGGTACTGCTGTAGTGGGAGATTAGGTTTGTATGATATGATTCGTCGTGCGTCATCAACGCACAGTCCATCATTGAAGACCATGGAAACACTTAACAGCTGCCCTATCCTTATCAGAAATCATCGACATTATATATATATATATATATATATATATATATATATATATATATATATAGCATGAAACAAACGAACGGCTGGTATTAGAATCATAAGTGCTCGTCGGGTTTCGGACGCGAACTTAGATGAGCACATGGAATCCTGGTATTGGGCTGGTTCAAAAGCAACTGTCCCAATCTATTAGGCTCCAGACAAATTCGAAGACTTTCAGTGATTCTCCAACGTGAACGAGATTCCACTGATACTGCGTGTATTTGTTGAGCCCATTGTATACGATTTTCGCGTAGCCGCGTTAACTCAGTGACCGTCTAGTCAAAAGTCGATGGTAAATTTGAAAGAAAAGCATTATTTATTTCTTGCGTGATGAAGGTGATGGAATCGGTATATCTCACCCCCTCGAAGCCCTACTGTACTCTCAGTAATAAGTGACAACGATAACCCCGGGACTCGGACTGTGGAGTCATATAATGTCGGATGGGAAGAATATGTTAAAGAGCTGATAAGTGGCGATGGCGGTCTTCGCCTTAAGTAATTATTAGTTGAAGAGTTCGAATTTCTTGTCTCAGAGAATACTGGAACCAATACAACTGACAACCATCCGACCAAGATTACTAACTACGTTTACTAGGTTCGAACGAGGCTCGGAGCGTATCGAAGATACGATGGGCCATGTATTGTGGTTTTCAAAAAAATATTTTATTGTCAAAAGCAGCGTTGTCGGTAGAGATATCAATTAGCCGAGATTCCGGTTACTGTGCTTGACGTTTTTCAAGGTAAGTTTCCGATCAAAGATCTTCACAGATGTTCCAGCTTGTGTGTGTACACGTGTGTGTGTGTGTGTGTGTGTGTGTGTGTGTGTGTGTGTATCTGTATATCTGCGAGAGTGTCTTTCTACTAGTATATGCATTACCCAGAACGACGGAGCAGGGATATCAACCACCTGAACAGCTCCTATCTCATTGACCTAAAAGGACCTCGCGCTAAGTGAAGCTGATAATGGGGATAAGTGAAACTGACGCCCAATCCCTCCGACCACCGCGAACCTAAACAGTACACATGTTCGCAGAGACACAGACTCCCTCGCACACACATTACGTCATTGGCATGTTTTTTTCTTTGGACCCGTATTATTGCAGACAGATGTGGTGAAAACATAAGTAAAATGAAAGTCGAATTGGATAGGTGACTGGTGAGCTCACGATGAATCAGCAGTCTGGGTTACTACTTGTTACTTCATGTAGTTAAACATTAATCAAGCGTCACGAGGATCTCGAATATTGCGGTCCACTACCAAGAAACGTGAAGGCAACAATATTGTTTCCAGTTCCCTTTTATAACCCTATTCGTGACCGGGATTTTGATCACATAGTTTGATTTTCCCTAGTATACGGGATTTACTCCAGGACACAGGTCCTTCCGGCAGTGGTGAATCGCTTATCATAGTTCGAATCTCCTAGCAATCAGTAACCTTCCCTTTTGACAGCTTCTAATTAGCCATTAACCCTTTTTGAAAAGTTGTGCTGTTTATCTGAAATGAACAAGAAAAGGTAAAGTCATAACTAATCGTTGTTCACTTGACCTCGAATTCGCTGGACACAATGCGCCTAACACATCGATGATCATGTATTTATGGGTTTCAAATTCTTGCATATTCCCAGTTCCATCCACTGATGCTTTATTCTGCACATTTTCACCATGCAATAGGTTCATAGCGGACACAGTAATGCTTATTTTCCACACAAAGGTAAAGAAATACCCGTTGCGAGATACGAAGTCCTAGTGTGGATGAAGAAATGAGAATAAACCAACCCTTTCCACTTGTGGTTTTCGAACCCTCTGTTTTTCAGTTCACCACTCATCCTATCCTTCTTTCGAATGAATTACATTCAACTACGGAATAAAAATTGTTTCGTATTTGATTTGAGAATAAACGTCGTTGCTACTGAATGGCATGTGCCACTGTTATTTGGACTAGTTAGTGACACCATTCAGTTGCCGACCGTCTGAAGACCTTGATATGAACTCAATAAGTTGAGAGCACGTGATACTTAAGCGTGAATGAATTCAATGGGTGGAATTGAATCCTTCTGTGGTGGACAAATTTTAACAGTTTGGGTGATTCAGTAAGTAACACAACGGATTTGTTTCGGTGTCATAAAGTTCACATGAAGTAAAGGATATCCAACAGAGGATTTAAAATTGTTCAGGCAAAATCGACGCTCAACTCAGCTTTGGAAACCATGAAAGCTCCCAACTTGCTAGCAGTCATCGGCTAGAGTGCACATTTATCCTCTTCTAACTAAGATTCCAACCCAGGGTTCATGATTCTCGTTCATACATGCTACCGCCAGGATATTTTGAGTGACTCACACACGTCAACACTACATGATACAGCACCCTTCCCCCACTAACTTTGCACGATAAAAATCGGTGACCTACACAGCGGTCACCTCCTGTGATGGACGACGTGAGATATAGAGACTTGTTTAAAGGAAACTATTATATATCTCAGGGTTAACGAGTAATTCACAATCATGGATCCCGAAGTTGAGTCCCAATTGGGATCCCATGGATGTGCACTGTAGACGGTTGGTTTACATAATAGATCAACCAAATGCACTACAATACTTCCACGGTTATCGATGCTGAGCTGAGCTTTGATGACAAATAAAGAACTCCTTTGTTACAATCACTGTTGGATTTACACAGCACTTTCGATGGGATATCTCAGCTGATTCATCATCAGACAGCACTTTAACGTAATCTTTGCGTCTGATCAATTAATAAGGTTATCTGTGTACAAACTGCTCTATTCCTGCCTCGACTCAACAGATATCAATCCGATTATTCACTCCAGGATGCATTCTACATTATGAGTACGCTTGGTATGTGGTAGTTGTCAATGCCACCAAGCGACCACAAATTTTAGAAGCGTGCAGATGTGGCAACCTTGTTCACCTGAACCTGCTCTCATTGGTGAACAAAATAGTAGATATTTAACGTCCAATGAATCTACCAAGTGGCACCGATCAAATTCAAATGGCTGGTGACTTAGCCCGCTGCGAGTTCTAGATCACTAATGCTCCTCTGCGGTCATCGATTGTATAACGCCACCTGCTTAAGTCACTTCCCAAAAGTTTTCTATTTCCTCTTTTCACGTTCGTTGTCTCTCTTTCGTCGTGTCTGTCTTCATCAGCATCTCCTTCCTCTGATTTTCCCGGATGCACTTTATTCCTTCTTATCCAACAACTTCCAGAACGCATTAGGTAGGGTTTCTTTGTTACGCGCGGTGGAAACTGTCTATTTTCCAGGATTTTTCTGTCACTTCTGTTGGTTGAATCCAGACCGTGTTACCTGGCCCGAGTGGATGCAATAGTTTCCTGCCTTGGTCGTAAAGTTCTTTTTACACCTCAATTCGCTTTTACAGTTTCAGTCTGGTTACTGAAGATGCTCTGACATCCGGGTCCAGTAAAAACGGGTAGTTTCATGCGCGTCCGTCTTCCAAATAGGCGTATCGTCGGGCTTGTTCCCACCGCTGTCGAAGGTACATTCTGGAGCTAAAGCAGGGCAATAAACGGACCGCTACACTCGGTTTTGCACTTCTCGGGTATCTTCACCCATTTGACAGTACTCTCTGCTCTCTCATTGGACCGACTGTAGTAAGGACTGGTGATGTGAAGACTGAGAATTGCTGGAATTTCGCGCTGCGAAACTCAGGACCACCATTGAAAATCATTGGAATTGGGATTCCGTGTCGTGCAAAGTTGACTCGTAGTTTATTGATAATTTCTGCAGTTATTTCTATTCTCAGAATGTCAACTTCGAAAAAGGAAAGTAGTAATCAACGGTTGCAAGGCAATTGTCCTTCTCATGGCAAAAAAAATAATCGATGCCATAATTTGTCATGGCCGGTCGGGTAATGAGAGTATCTCAATCGGTTCTCTCATTTGTCGTTGATCGAATTGTCCGCATAGTTCCCAATTTGCCACCGTCTGCGAAACCTGTTCGGCCATACCCGGCCATTAGTATGTTCCGCTGGCTCGGGTGATACATCCATTGATAGCTGGGTGTGAACGACGCTACCGGCACATAGTGTCTTGTAGCGAAGTTTGCGGTACCACCAAACGGTAATCCCAAGAAGTCAATACATCCTCTGTTGTTAGCTCATCACGCAACTTGAAATAATACAGCGCTTCTGCTAGTAGAGTTATTTTGCTTTCCGGCCAGCCATGGGTGATAATTTATTCCAGGGGTTGTAGACACGAATCTGCCATCGTCACGTCCTCGGTTTGGGATGCTTCAGAATCCGAAACCGCCAACGCAAAGTTCACCGTTTCATTTCCACATTCGTCCTCTATATTCAGTAGTGTGGTTCGTGAGAGTTTGTTCGTTACGAAAATTTGTTTGCTTTGTTGCTAATGTAGTTCATAGTTACACTTTTGATGACACATTAGCATCGATTGCAGTCTTCCACGATCATGCTAAATGGCTTTTGATCTGAGTATATATATGCAAAAGTCGGCCGAAGGTGTAGTAGTTGACACGTCCAAGGTGTGCGCAACTGTCAGTGTATTTTTATGTTCAGAAATTGTTACCATCCTGCTGCTTTAGTGAAGCGGGCGCCCATTTTTTAAAAGAACGGCTCCCAAACCCTGTTGACTACTACCACTCCGTATTCATAGAGATTAGGTGTGGTCATAATATTCTAGGATTGGAGTCTTCATGATTAAATGCCAATTGCTGTTCATCTGCCCATACCCACTTCTCTCTGGTATCTAATAATCCACGGGTCGGCCTCATAAGTTCCAGTAACTCCGGTAAGAATCTGCTCGGGTAAATGATCATTCTGTTAAAAAGTGAGACATTTTTAGCATTGGTTAGCACAGGCCTATCTATGATCGCATTTGCCTTTTTCCAAATCCGGTTTACTACCTTCACCTGTAAGAATGTGACCGTGGAACGTGACTGTTTCTTGACAAAATGTCGACCTATTCCATTTCAGTTTAATTCCATTACGTATACATTATTTCAAAGAAGAATTTAACCTTCTGTTGTGTTTCTTGATACTTTTGCCAGAATACCATTTGCTGAGCGTAGTACTGCTAGTAAGTTGTCCACTGCTTGGAGAATCCTCTTTCGGAATATTTCACTCGATACCTTCAGGCCAAAAGGTAATCGATTACAACGGTAAAGGTATTCAGTGTGCCAAACGTGGTCGAATAACTTGAGGCTTCATCCAAATGTCAAAAAGCTGAAACCAGGTGTGTTTTGTTCCGTCCCACTAGCTCTAGTGAGAAAACTCCTCTGTCTTCGAACCATCTCATTTATTGTGCAAAAACAAACCGTTTTTATAGAATAGAGAAAAAGACACGATAGCGAACAAGCTCGTTTTTGGTAACGTCATCCTATGGATAATACACTTACAGATATATACGATAGGAATGCATATTTTCGGAACAGAATAGAGGGTATTTACAGTGTCAAATTAAGATTGGTCAATCAATATTGAAAGATCAGAATTATATTTTGAATGGCAACTATGAACAGTTACGACCTACCGGCACTAGTATTCCTCGTCTATATGGCTTACCGAAGATACATAAATCGGGAGTACCACTAAGACCGATACTTGATATGAGCACTTCTCCCTACCACTCTACTGCTCGTTGGCTCGTCGATATACTGGAACCAGTACGCAGAAGCGTTGTACAATACAGCCTTGATGACACATTTCAAATCGTAGAATAAATAAAAGAACAAAATACGACAGGACTTAAAATTACATCTCTGGACGTAACATCACTATTTAAGAGCGTTCCACTTCTAGAAACAATCGAATATTCGTGCAAATATATAATCGAAAACGAAGTAAACGTTGGTATTCCGGTAGCCAGTCTGAAAGAACAACTACTACGATGTACTCTAAATGTTCAGTTCGGGTTCAACAACAAGCTTTACCGACAAACCGATGGAGTTGCGATGGGCTCGCCTCTGGGACCCCTACTTGCCGACATTTTCGTTGCCAAGCCGGAGAATGGGGTACTCAAAGACACCATAGAAAGACTACCAAGGTACTGCCGGTATGTGGACGACATTTTCATTATGATTGACAAACATGTTCACCTAGATGAACTAATGGAAATGTTTAACCAGACTCACAGTGCGCTCAGTTTCACATCCGAAGTGGAATTAGACGGCAACTTTCATTTTCTGGATGTGAACCTTACGAAAAGGGAAGATGGGAAGCTCGTCCGCCGCGTCTATCGTAAGCCAACATGGACAGACCAATACACACATTTTGCCAATTTCGTGCCTCTAAAACGCAAACAGAACCTAGTCCGATCCCTAGCTTCTCGCATACGAAAGATCTGTTCCGAGGAATTAATGAGCGAGGAATTAGATCACAAAAGACAAATGTTGCTAAACAACGGGTATCCGGAACGTTTCATTCAAAAGAACATTTCGGAAGTACCCAAGCGACCATTGATAATCACCGCCAAGAAGAAAGAATTGCACATGCATTTTCCCTTCAAAGAGATGTCAAATGCGAACTACTAGTTCGGCGCCTCAGGGTTGCAGTCGCCCGTACGTTTTCCGCCGCTACTCTACGCGCCCACTTCACAAGCCGGTCAATGATTTATATGAATCTCAAAGACAAAATGCCTGTCCTTTCCTCCTCTATGTTAACCTATTCATTTGTTTGCTCATGTTCGGCAAGCTATGCAGGCATAACGACACGGCAACTGTCCCAAAGAATCGAGGAACACAAACCAGCTTGGCTGAGGACAGGAACTAGAAGAACCATAACTAGTGCAATCGTTGCGCACCTTGCCGAGACAGGGCACCAGGTAGTCAACGAAGCCTTCAAGATAATTTACAAAGTGCCTGTGAATTCTTCGAAGATCGTTCACCAAATCACTTTGGGAGCAGCGGAGGCAGTAGCGATTAGGCTGTTAAATCCATCGCTTTGTTCACACAAGCGATTTGTCAAATCACTGAAGCTACCCTGGCCGCGATCGGAAAATGAGGGACAAAGTCATGGTGACCTCGACCGCGACCTTTCAGTCGTGACAGGAAACAGCCAACCCACCCCAGATGTACTTTCTACACCGAGTTTTCCCAACCACGAACAACCAACTTCCCACCCATTTTCCGAACCGCAAAACACCTACAATATTTTTTGACCAATCTTAATTTGATACTGTAAGTACCCTCTATTTTGTTCCGAAAATATGCATTCCTATCGTATATATATATGTATCTGTATTAGCCAGAGTATGAAGTTACCGAAAACGAGCTTGTTCGCTATCGTGCCTTTTTCTATAATGCAATAGGATTTTATAGATTACTAAGGGATCAGAATCAAAGTCACTGCACGAAGCTCATTGTTACAGAGCTTTTCTCCGAACCGGGTCTTCTGAATGGCTATGCTGTACAAGTCTCCGATTGGCTAATTTCTTTGGGATCATTTAGAATAACGGCTGGCTGATGATTGGTTGCTTTCCGTTCCGTTTGATCAGAAAACCCTTTTGGCCGCTGAGTGGTTCAATCCGATACATTCCCTTAAAACGACTTCTGACCACAGATTCGTTGACTCCGCTCGGTTCGGTAAGGGCGACTGCTCACGGCTGATTGGATGGCTTCGCTCAGTTTCGTCACGGACTGACTAAAACATCGACCCGCTTCACTGGCCTGAGGTTTGACACCGATTCTGGACAAGTGAATACGTGCAGTCTGTGAACGAAACTAGACCGTCTGTCGATGCGTCAGCAAATACCCTTACAAGGTGAACCTTCATAAAGCAACGAGTGTTTGATAACTCGGGACGAATATCGTCAAATACAGGTAGTATAAAGTGCTGAAGCCTGAGCCCTTTGTTTAATTGTTTGAAATGAATTCAACTTCAAAGTTTCTCGGATGCTTTGGTCATAAGCATTATTCGACTCATTCAATCTGTCGGTTCGTCAACATTAGCCAAGATGTAATTCAAGATCAGAATGTCCAACTCACGTTCAAGTAGCTCTCTAACTGCATATAGAACACCACTTGTCCGTAGAGCCACAGGTTCTGCAGATTCATATAAATGAAGTGTCCTCATTCATGGGAGCTTTCTTAATTCCTTATCGGGAAGAGGCGAATTTCGCTAAGTAATGGTCGGCATTATCAGATGCACGGTAAATGAATGAATCATAGTGGAATTACACCAAACCCAGGTTTTCGATAGATTCACATCCGACGATGGGAACATGGCCCTGGTCGACCACAACAAAGTTCGTGTGATAAATGTCCATCCTTGGAATTGAGGAATTTCAGCATCGCCTCGTCTCTTGGCTTAACTTTGTCACCGTTCCACATAACGAGTCTCTTCTGTGTCGGTGTCGGTGTAATATTAGACAGAACGCTGGTAGGCATGGCGTTCACCGATGCGCCCGTGTCCAACTGGAAATCCATCTCTTCTACGATCACCACCATCTTGGCAAAGACACCCTTGCACTTTGCTGGCACTCCCATTACATTCAGTCGATTTGTGCTGTGACCACTTTGCTCTCTGTTCACTGTTTTCTTGAGAAAGCTTTTGGAGGCTAAATGTTTGCGCTCGCTGCAGCTGTCACAAAGCTAGACAATTGTCTTTTCCCGCCAAAAAACTGACACTCCGTCGTTGGCACTGTGCGTGTCTCTGATGTTATTTTGTACAGACCACGTGTATCTGGTGCATTCATCGTCTCCGTGCGTTTTCCGGCTGCTTCCTCACCTCGGAAGATGTCAACGCAATGTTGTTATATTAATCTCGGAATCTTCAACAACCTTTTATTCATCATGGGATTGTGTAATTCAGTCACGGTCCAGTCCTGCATGAGGCTCTCTTCAAGGCAGGTGCAAAATTGCGTGATCGTATCAGTGTTTTTACCGACAGCACAGAAGAGTGAAAAGATTCATCGCGCTTCTTTTTTCGCTGGTTGAAAACGAAACGCTTGTATGTTCCGTTGCACCCACCAAAACAAACTAGTTCGAGGTGAAACATAACTATCATCCAGCCGCTGCTGTCCTCATTGGAATCATGTGAAAAGCAAGTGATGGTGCAAAGCGCCGCCGGTCTAAAGGTGTGACTAAATAGCAAGAGCGCGATAGCCTTTGATTCGAGCTTTATTGCAGACATTGTTTGAAAATCTTCATCCTGAGTTCGACACAACCTCCGGTTGTCAAACAATCGATCCATGTCTACCATCACCAAGTATGCCAGTGGGTGGATCTACAAGCAATTGTGTGGTCTTGTCTGCGATATGGAGATTTTTACATCAGTTTCTGCTGCCACCGCGTTAAAAGTCAGTTCTTCTTCAGTCTATTGTTGCAGTGATGAACAAGGAAATCTCAGCTAAAGATAGTTCCTCAGGGATTTATACAAAACATTTTGCCCCCAAATCGGACTGCTGGATTTCTTGTGTTAAACAAAAGTCTCTTTCCTATCAGTTAGGGAACGCCATTGGTGTGGTAAAACAAATGATTATCCAACACAATGAGGGTTCTACGTGAACGAATCCCGGGGTGAAATTTCGTAGTCAAGACAGCGAGCCACAATCAGAGTGAAATTTTTATTTCCGGTCAATTAAGGTCAATAGTTGCTTTATGCATCCAAAAAGGTGGACTGTCAGCTTTTCACACCATTTCTATGGATAAAATAATGCAATATATGCACCATTTTAACATCGGAAAAATAGTAAAATTGGACTGGTGTTGGATATTCAAGGTGTTTTGCAGTTTTCAGGGAACCTCCTTGCGCTCAGTAGGCAGACGAGCGAGATATGACAAAACAGAAATGCGACATGTATAAATGTGGGCTAATAGTAGTTTGAAATTTGCGCGTATGGAGGATGTAAATACAGCTTTTTAAGTGCACTGTGTGGAGGTTGATGGGATTTAGAGGGGATTTTGTAAGTAAAACTACCATAAGCACACAAGTGCCTGATTATGATAGTGTCAACAAGTTTAACCCCAGATGGGTGACCGAATCTAGAGATGCGCTTTATGGATCTTATGATCAAATGAGGATTCTTTTTGAGCAAACCAGAAAAGAATACTAGGGATCAGTAAAGGCAGTGGTGACCAATGTAAACGTTTACAACTTTTGGAACGCTTTTATGGGGAGAGGAAAGCATACATAGTCCGGGAGAGAAAAAGGACAACTGTCTAACTTTGCAAACCGTCTCACTGACGTGTATAGACCACGACAGATTGTGGGTAAGTAAAACACCGAGGAATTTGACTGAGAACGATGAGGGAATATGTTCACGGTGTACAGAAAACAGAGGGAGTCTGTCAATACTGTTTTGATTTGATACCCTGAATGACAAATAAAATGATACTTTGTGACATTTACGTGCATTCAGATTCAGAGAACGGGAAGAGGATTGGATTATGAGAGTAACCTCTGGTGTAGAATAAGTACGGTCAAAGACGACGTCGTTTGCTTACTTATATGAAATAAATAAGGTAGGGTGAAAAGACAGCGCCCTGTGAGACACCATCATAAACAAGAAGTGGAGATCATATCATTTCACCAAGGGATGTAGACTGAGTCCGGTCAGAGACAAACTCACGGATCAGTCCGAATAAGCCCTGGTTGATGCCTGATTCGAATAACAGATTGAGTAGCACCGACCAATCGAGACTGTCAAAAGCATTTTCATAGTGCAGCAATAGAGTCCTAACCATTTTACATTATTTTTCTAAGACGTCCGCAGCACAGTTTACTAAGTGGGCTATGGCGAAAAGAGTGGATCGAGACGAGTTACACGCAAATTTATTAGACATCATCCACGGCACCCTGAGTGACACTATGTGGTAGAAAAATTTCTCCAGCGTCTCGAGCTTTACAGATGTACACGCAGTGGCACGGCACGTACCAGTCTCCTTTTTTCGGAACAGGCTTTATCTTTACGCGTCTCCACGTACTGTGAATCTTACCGCTTTTCGGACAACAAATAAAAATGTCTGCCAAGAAATCTAATGGGTCATCGACGCACACGTTCAGGACGACAGGGGATAAAACATCAGGACATGAGCTTTTACTGGTCTTCAGTGTACTTTGCTGCTTCCAAACAACAGTGGGCTCGATCTGAAGGGGCTAAGTAGTGCTGCCTTAGACAGGCTAACAGGTATCCTGAGACAAAAAAGCATAACTCTTGTTGAGCTGTTTGATATCAACGGAACGTTTCCCGAACCTCTAATCATTACCACAAGGCCTTTGTAGCACTCCAAGCGACCTGACATCTGGAGTTTTGTGTCGTACGGTATCTACATATAGCCTATTTAGACCTTCGATTTCCAATTTTATCAGCTAAGTAGACCGCTTTACTTCAGTCTTTCGCCAGCTTTTTTGGACCTGTTCTTTCTTCCCACTTAGTTGTGTAGGTAAAGGAGAGAAGAACCTGTCAGCCTACACGTACATGGTTTCAAACGGACAGCAATTTTGAAAACACGAATTAAGATCGTCTGTAAGATTATCGCACAAAACTGTGGGATTTCGATAGTAAAACACGGTAAAATCAGTGGAGTTCACAACAGTCCGTGAATGTGCTACATTTTTTGAAGAGCTTTTTCATTGTTTGACAGTTTTGCGCATTCGTCTCGATAATGCGCACCGATTTTTCTGCTATTAGAATGCAGTGATCAGAACTGCTCATTGCCACAAGTTATTGGGCCACGAACAACACTATTTTGTTTATGAAAACAAAATCTCGGCAAGAATCATTTCTAGAGGGGAAATACATTAAATTTATCAAGTCGAGTGTCGTCTAAATCCGATATATATACATATATATATATCCGTAGGGGATCAGAAGATACTCTGAGCTCAGCAGCTTTTGTATCCGCGGGTTAGGTGAATGTTGTCGGTGAGCAGTGATCGAAACCCGCCCAGAAAATATGGCTCGCATTCAGTAGTGATAACTTATCTTTTCGGTCGAGTATTTAGGAAGGGCCTAGTTTAAACAAGCAATGACTTGACCAGTTCAAACTGCGCAGCTAGAAACAGCGACCCCGCTCTGTCAAATTCGAATGGTATATTTTCCAGTAGACAGCCGTTCACCGTAGTCACGGATAGCCACCACATCTGAGCTTTTGTGGACGTTATGTACTTCGGCACTTCGAGATTTAGGTTCATGGTTATCCGATATCCCTGGCGATAAACTGAATCCCTGTGGTTGTGAATCCACCCCCCCCCACAAAATTCAGATGTTGAACTTATTTCAACCCAGTTACGCAATCACACGGAAATTCGGAAGACCTTTGCCACTAATCGTGGCACAGAGCCATATCCTTCCGTGTATTTAACCACAGAGTGATGGATCACTTGTGCCTCGCCCAGGAAGTCAAACACGCCCTACATGACCAAATTCAGAAAAACATTATTTCGACTTGCTGTATTTATTATACGGGCAAGTTCAAAATTGCAGGAAGTGGGCCGCGACTAATGAAATGCTACCAGCTGGAAAAGTGACCACTGGTTAAACATTTCAAACTTTTTGTCCATGTCATGAACTGACCTCAATTACTCACTTTCCAATCGTCACCCCTCAGTGAACATGGCGCGCCGAGAAATCCTATCCTATGTCCCAACCATCTTACCTTTGTGGCCCCTAATGTTTCATCTAAAGATTTGTTACATGTGCCTAGCACTTTTTGCCTAACATCGGCATTGATAATGCTCCGTTTTCTCTTCGTACATCCTCCACTCACTGTGGCGACGCTCCCCAACCACAAGGGAGAATTGACCTGACTGTTGCTCCATATACTCACCCTTGATGAATACATGGGTGTCTCGTTTATGCCACAAAAGACTGAAGCTAATGAGCGCCAAATGACCTCACAGTATACGCGAAGTCACTTCACCCGATATCAGACCTCTGGGAGAAAAGCAGCTACCTTGCTAACAAAAACGTATCCACTTCATTCACAGTCTTCTCAGATAGCGTAAAGTTTGGCGTAGGATCAGCCCAGTCCTACAAAAGTTCCTGGTTCCTTGAAGGTGCAAAACACATACCGAACATTACTACGCGGTTGTTCAAACTGTCCATAAGGTTTTTCACTTTACGTGAAACTTCAATCAGAAGGACGATGCAATTTGCATATTTTTTATCCGACACTTTTTCAACTGAGAGAGCTTTAATACCCTTATCGTCGCATGAAAATTGGAAGTATCTAGGGCGAAATCAGTCACCAAGTTAAACAAAGAGGGAGGGAGGGGACGACTCAGACGTGCACCATTTCTAGGGATAAATTCAGGTTAAGGAGTATCGTAAGCTAGAACTCGGCTTCGTCTGTTCGTGAGCAGGGAATTTACGATGAAAATGAACAAGAGATAGTGCCAAAGAACTGTGCTGTCGATTCAGTCAAACGCCCCTTTCAGATGAAAAAAGCGATGATGGTGGATGTAGAGATGTATTGAGACTAAACGTGAAAATTCATCCCGTCATATCAAGAAAGTTCGTTACATTGGGTTAGTCCAGATCCAATGCTTTCCTTTTTTTATTCATCAAACAGTTTCTTTCGTTTCCCATCCGCTTAGATCACCAGACCACGCTGACCGCCACCCGTTCAACTCCACCATCGCGTGATAGTTGTGTGTCCACTCCCAACGCGTCACACAAATTTTAGTCTTGTTCCCATGACAAGTGTTGGTGGGTATTACCCCTATCCATCTTGCGTCCATTTGTTGGTCTTATCTTTTCGGATCGTTTACCAGTGAAACCTCATCCCTTACAGATTTTATCGCACACGTAACCCTCCTTCCTCGTTGCTTCCCAAGTACACTGACCCGCTGGTCATCATGACGACTACATCGGCGTTGTTGTTTTCGCAGACTTCTCTCCACACACGTATTGGTTCTTAAACAACTTACTTCTTATTGCATCGTGATTGCCTGAGTTACTTGACTGGACCTACAGCTTGGGTGTAACTCTCTCTCCCTCACTCTCTGTTTTACCTTTGTTAATGAGTGAACTGTGGCGTTCCCGTTTTGCTCATTCCATTTTCCCACAACCATGCTATTACGTATATTCCTCAACACGCTTGTGTTTACTCAGGATTTGGTTCTGTTCTGACCATCGATTTGTCACACTGCTTTCCGAAAATAACGACTTCCTTCGTGAAACGCTTCACTGACTCCTGTACTGTCGTTTCGTGCCTCTTTTGTGGGTGTCATGACGCCTTTTTGACCGTCTTGATTCTATGATCGGTTTGCCCACAACCTGAGGTGCGTTATTGTTGCTGTTTGATAATTTGCCCTAATGTACAAGCAGTAAAACGAGCTTGTGTTCCCTTTCTTCAGACTTGGGGTTCGTTCATCTGCGAATTGCTGAGCAGCGGGATGACAATGCTGTACAGTGGGTCTACGAAGGATGTGCCTTTAGTCTAAAATTTGTCGAATAATGGAGATTTGTTCCATTGCACACTAGCCGAAATGAGTGACGCTCGAAATCCACACAAATAGTAAAAATTAGGTTGTAGTGACGTAGCGATGATAAAACTTTCTGGTAAGAATTGCTAAAATAAATCTGTCCGCGCGGTAGAGTCTATTTCAGCACGTGTTCGTTGATTATCCTCCTTTGTTAACCGTACATGCACCCTGCCAATTTAAAAAACACAGTTCATATTACTGTGTACTTGAGAACAGATGGGTCTCAACTAAATTCAGTTAGAGTGTCACTCTAAGCATAACGTGAGGTCGATCGGCTATGTAATTTCCTACCACCAATACGGTCTTTCAGGTTACCAACCAACCTCTTGATGGTTGTTATGGTGAACATTTATTTATTGCTTGTTCCAATGATTACCGTTTGTAATCTAGTTATTACTAGCCAAGGATACACAGTGTGCTAAAATATGCACTGAAAATAAGAACATTGATGTTCTTTAATAAACACTAATCGTTATGATAATAACAAAATCGTGCTCTTTAATCAATAGGTCAATGAAACGAATGAATCATTTTTAGCTCCGGAAAATTCTCTTTCTTATTGCCGACATGGGCAACGTGGAGGACAAACTATTACCCGGCACCGGTCTTTCACGTTGTTCACATTCAAACTTATTTCTGCTGGAAAATCTGTCATGGGCGTAGTTAGATACAGCTCGGAGTCCTTGCTGGTATTGGTTACCCTACGACTCAGAGGCTTTCAGTCATTTTCTCACAAATCGATTTGCAGTTCATGCTTTGTTCGGCGTCAAGCCTTTATCAATAATAGACAAATCATGAGTGATGGTAACACATCATTCTGTGGTGAAATTCTTCGGTGATGATAAGGTGTGTGCGTTTATTTTTGAGACATATATAGTGATTGTAATCAAGTACCAAGGCTGGCCTGTCCACACAGTTCATCTTCTGATCTCGAAGAATGACCATTTGGTAAACTATAGAATGTCTGACAGGTCGTGGGTGCAGTCGATTTATTTGCTTCCGAGCTGGTCCAGCTCCTCAACTACGCCTAAGCTTTATCCTGATCACGTAACGGAACAAAACATTTTGTTACGAACGGGTGAAAATCAGGCTATGTTCAACAATGGTATGACGGTGAATTTGTGTCATACTGGCATTTGTACAAGAATACGACAAAATCCCTATGTGTTGTGATAACAGTACCCTGAATACAATTGTATATGGTGATACTCATGTGTCTGTGAACATGTAAGTCATATCGTAACAAGAACGACAAGACGGGTTAGGATACTTGTATTTCCACGACCAACCAAGTCAAGTTCATGAAACACATACAATCGTTTATATAGTCCCTTTTTCAGATCGCGTGGCACCAATATTGCTCTTGCGGCTGCTTGAGTGATTCGGCTGCGTTCTGGCCAGTTGCGCATCGCCGATAGCTAGCTTCTCTTGGGCATCATTTCTATTCGGCTGGTTCGATTGTCCCAGTTGAAAAATGACCGGCAGCCCCTCATCTGGGCTATGTTGATGGGTGCCGGCAACCCCGCTACTTCCCCTCTGGTAGTCTGTAAGCCACCCTTTGTCTGCTTCGAGAAGCCTCCAACATATTCGCCGTCTGTTCTTTTGTCTGTGGCCCTCGGTTGGTTCGTCCGTTCGCCTTGATATTCACGTCTCTCTCTTGCCCCAGCGTTCCGCGCTACAATATGAGGTAATTTGGATGCTCTATATCATAAGTAGTTTGGATTCTGATAACCAAAGAAGAGTCGCGATGCAGCAGGATGTACAAACACATTATTCTATCACGATCTCCAGGTTTCTGAGTTTGACGTTAGGTACGCAATCGTTTCATCATCAATCAAGATGGCATCTTCATAGCACTTCTGTTACTGCTGTGCTAATTGTAATAGCTCTACCAATCGTGTGTACTGTGGAATTTGAAGTTTGAAGGTGAGAATACGTTGATTCACAGTGCATCGTAAGGTGCATGAATTAATGTTTGATACAGTCGATGGGCGATATGCTGGCTAACCACAAGGAGGTTTGGTTCTTCTGGGACGATTAACGTACCTAATTTTGGACGTTTTTCATTGTGTAAGTTTTGTTCTGATTCCCACAAACGGGAAACTAGCGCACTATGCCGTACTCGAATGTGTTTGGATCTCTTCGTCTTAGGCTGAATTCTCGCTTTGACAGAGTCTACTCGGTAGCACTGAACTTGAAATATCTTACCGGGAAAGGCGGAAACGAAACAAAGCGTGCGCGTACTCCGGGACTGGAATGTGACAAGTGTGGTACGGTCAGCTAGCTTAGCGGACAGGAAGTTACGGCAAACTAAAAAGCAGAGCTGGGACTATACATAATACTCAGATTTGCTACGAAATATAATTTTTATTTCAAGAATCAATAACATTAGGGAAAGCAACTCTACGATAAACTCGTTCGGACACGTTTATCACTGTTACCTAGAAACTTGAGCCCCGAAAG
This sequence comes from Fasciola hepatica, assembly GCA_948099385.1. Lineage (NCBI taxonomy): Eukaryota > Metazoa > Platyhelminthes > Trematoda > Plagiorchiida > Fasciolidae > Fasciola > Fasciola hepatica. The sequence continues at coordinate 5,402,213 of CANUEZ040000098.1, read as the reverse complement.
TTCACAATGTGGAACAACAGACCCTAAAATCAAGTGGAGGATGCACGCAGTTTGCCCACGAGAGGATAAAATTCCAGTGAAATTTATAGAAACAGGCTATGATGGTGAATGTATCAGAGGACACTGAGGACAAGTGAAATGACAATTTCAAAGAAGAAGACCGTATAAATCAGAATAAATGATTTCATTTGCACAAACGCTTATGTATTACATTGTAGAAAAGCTTTTCTGCTGAAATCAGAAGTTTAGAAATAAATTTATGGATGTTGTGTGGCTTCGTCGACGCTCGGATCCATAGCGAAATTACCCCAGTGCTCATAGTCTATTGTTTCATGGTTATTGAATGTGACACATACACATACATCCGCACCCCACATGTGACAGAACCGCGTTATCCGCTTGAATTTTGGCCCACATCGGACGGTCTTGTCTAGTCATATGTACTGCATGTAAAGCGTGCGAATTCTCCGTTTCCGGGACTGGCTTACTTATACGCTAATAAACGGATTCCCTGAAATCCGTGTTCTCGTTCATCGCGAATAAAACAAATAGAGCTTTCTAGTATGGGTATGTGGTAATTCCTAATTCATTACGAACGGTTCAGAACTGGTGCCAGAGCGAAGGATAGGAAGATGGCATAAATCACCGGGTTATTAACATCTGAAAACGTCACTGCACTTCGAAATGAATTTGTGAATGTACCAATTCAGTGTGAAGTTAGTGACTAACGAAGGAGGAAAAATTCACAGGAATGCGCTATGCTTAGTGAGATGTTATAGAAATATTTAATAAAATTAGAAATCAAACGTACTGTGACCTACTATAACCGCAAAAGATACCTTAAGTTGACGTTGAAGATCCGTTCGCCGAACTAACTCAAGATGGCTGTGCACTGAAGCGGTCAAATTTGAGATAGTTCTGAAAGTAAGCTTGCGGTGTGGATTTGTAGTCAACTAAGAACAAAACTTTGTTTGGATTGACAATCAGGTTGGAAGTGTCCGAACATTTCTCAATGGACGGCATGAGTCATTTCATTGGACTGGAGCGAGCAATTCTCCGTTATTTGAACGCAACAGATGCGAACTGACGATTTCCGACGAAGTGTTTGCGTACCAACCCATCGAACTTGTACACTTTTTGCTCAAAGAGGTAACTACTAGGTCTTTAATTGTAAGCTCTGTTCGTCCCAGGTAACATGCCGAAATATGTTCTTTTGATCCACATGTGAACCAGTACCCCAGTCGATGACACCATGAGTTAAACGCTGTTTGCTTTCAGAGTAATTGACGGAGGACTTGAGGTCACCAATAATGATGCTGTAAAACGTCTAAGGAGGGAGTATAAAAGGAACGGTGAAGCCCGAAAGATAACCGGCGATAGCCAGCTTTGACAGTTTCTGGGCAACAACAGTGACATGTATATTGAACTTGAGTATATATATAATGAATGCGCACGTATAACAAAGGTGAGTTGATTGTAAAATAATTTTACCAGCACACATGTGAATGGGGTCCACTGTGAAGGATTTCACCACGAAGATCCTCTTGTGATCAGAGGCGTATGCGATCTTATATGAATTCCTAGGCCCTCATCGTACTCTTCTACAAAATACGTGCGCCGAAGTGATTTGACTGCTGATTAGGAGTGAAATTCATTTTCTACCCAGACATTTCAAATTTTGTGTGCCCAGCTCGTTCATCGTACTGATCAATAGCTCTGTTGAATAGAGGACAAGGATAGAAAACAGAAAACATAACTCATTCGGTAAAATTCCTTCTGTTTTACTTTCCGAACCTAGTTCGCTGTAAACGTAGACAGAAACAGTAACACTATGGGTTATTCGGATCGCGGATATTAGCTAACGACTTATCGGACATAACTTTCTATTAACTTTTCGATTTCATGATTAAACCTGCATGCAGTATAGTACTTGAAATAACGGATAGCGAGTCCTAACTAGATTGGGCGTGTTAGAAAATCTCGTGACAATGAAGTTATCCACCATCAAAACTGATGGGTCAAAGCCCACTTGGAACCTCACACCAGCGTTCTGTCCGATTTCGTCACTCATATACATAATGTCGCGCACACACAAGCATATGAGCCACAGATCAACAGTCTGATATTTCTCACGTACCCCGTATGGTATGGGCACACAAAATTCATGCCAGTCATGCTTCATCCAGAATTGTATTGACCAATCAGATCCCGCTAGGTACGCGTGGTTTTGTGCCTGCCCATACATGCACCTCTGACTGATTCGACTGGTGCCTACATCCTGAGAGTGACGTTTGTTCCACAAACCCGTTCGACCAATTTTACCTTGCACAAAACCTAATTAGACGATCGTAAGCTGAATTTCTTTCGATGTATTTTGTGCAATATTATGTTTGTTTGAAATAATAATTTTCCACCCAAAGGAGACTAAGATCAAGGCCGTAAATCACTAGAAACATCGGAGCACTCGTACATGCAAACATTATTTCATAAATATTGCGATTGGAAGAAGAGGGAGCGTACGTGCTGAAGTCCTTGGGAAGCGAGTGATGTAGGTTGTTCAAAATTCTTTTGGAGAGTCATTTGCACAGTTTGTGTTGATGATGATGCTGATGATGATGATATATACAGATTATATATATATATATATATATTCACTAGAACCTAATTTGAATCGTCTGGAGTGTGAATGGATACTCTTCATTGAAGAGCCCACAAATGAACCACAACTGTGATTTCTCATAGTTTTTCGTGTCTGGGTCACTGCTAACCCAACGAACAACGAGGATGCATGTGCAAGCGCTCATATTGATAGTGAGTAGTATGTAAACTACAACCGCGAAACTGGTCGTGTGCTTCCGGGGAAATTTTGTCCACACGTTTACATACTACTTACTATCAATATATATATATATATATATATATATATATATATATATATATATATATATATATATATATATATATATATTGCACTGGCTTAAATTCAGCATGGAGCCAAAGTAACGACAACAATTAGGAGAATAGGAGATAGGGTGTAGTGCACAGTGAAAGGAACAATCATTTAAAAGATAAAATGCTGTGACTCTTCCTTATTTCACCGTACATCATTCGGTGTTTTTGGTCATTTTGTTTGTCGGAATGACGATTTTGTGATTACGGGATACGAGGGTTCGACAGCCAGACCGCATGGCATTCGCGCTACTGAATTCTATTCTCAGCCATATCCCTCAACGTCTCTAACTGACGACCATTCCCGTCCTCTGGGCATCAATTAGGGGTAGGGAAACACCAATGAAAGCCAATGCTCATGATAGCTTCTTCATACATCTATGCCAATTCATGGCCTGACCACCATGCGTGTGTCGTGCGAATTTAGCACGGAAAGGCAGACGATGATCAGGCCTGTATAAGATATGACCGAGCCGCCGGAGGCGGTGTAGAACGATCAAATATGTGTTGAATTTAATGGTAGAAAATCGAGAAATGATCCCAGGGTTTTCGAATATTGGTTGCATGCGTGTATTAGGTTGATGGTGTTCGTAGGCTACCGGCCGCTGCTCTAGGCGTTTTGGTTGCACACTCGCGTGCAGATGATGTCACCCGGGTGGGTAATGAGATCTTTTCAACCTAAATACCGAAATGAGCGAAAAATAGCCAAGTAAGTGCCATCCACAAAAAGAGAGGATATTGTTATTTATAATAATAATTAGGAAAACATAATAGCACAACTTTATCTTTTTTACTCGTGGTATCAGAACGTGTGTACGGTGTACTCTTCCATCTGGCGTGTACGCGGACCTTCATTTGCAAGCTAGTTGAGAAAAACTGTCAAATCAAACACAATGCTCATCCAATGAGCAATGTGTTCAGGTGACATGTTCACAATCCGAGCTAAAAAACACAGGAAGGTGAGCTAATTTAGAAACCGATTATACTGGAGACCAAAAATTATCCAAGATATACTCACAATTATGGTTTATGGTTAGTCGTTTTACAAGATTTAATGCGATCATTAGCCGACGAATTTCTGATTTTCAATTTTTCACGGTCATTTTTCATCACTGTTTAATCTTTCCGTTTCGTTCCTTATACCCATTCTCTCTCCCATCTCAATTTTTGCGGGTAATTTGTGTTTTTTTTTCTCCGATGGGGGTCGATAGAAGAGGAAGCTGTTGGTTGTCATCGCTGCTGTCATTTCACATTTGATGTCAGCACACAGTGTGATGGCTAAACCGCCCTTCCCCTATGACTTTTTCAGAGCAGGGCAGTGAAATTTCCACGAAAGATCTGATTGTCGGTAGTACCTTGCATCACAGATGAGTTTTCACACTATGTCCAATTCAACGTGGTGAATCTCAAGTGTATTACAAATCGGTTCATATTTATTCTGCATACAAACTTCATGGACTGATTCGTTGAATTTTGTACTGCTCTCTTTTTCTTCAATTTCAGCTCTATTCACGTATCTGTGGATTGAGGAAAATATGGCAAGCATGTGCCTTCGTCTACGACATGTGATATTTTCTTTGAATATGATTTCACATTTCTCGTTCACAATCGAAACATAACAAACTTCGTCGTCAGAAACATCTTAATTTTTATATGTGACCCAGGTGCTTACTGCGAATGTTCGCTTATCTTAACTTGGCTGGCTTTCGGTTATTTGTTTCATTGTAACCTGAGTCCTGTTCGTTCTTGCTTTTGCATCTCACTGCCATATATTACAGTTACACCAAAACGGAAGTGTATTCGGAAAACATACGGTCTATGGTATCCTTCGCTTTCCCAGAATGCGCTTTGAATAGGCAACAGCTAGTAATATCTGATGGTGTTTTTCCATTTGGTTCATTTTAACAAGAAATAAACCTGATGTGAAGCACATGGCGTATTGTTTTTTGCGCGAATGCAATCGTTTTACTCGCAACCCTCGATCGTCTAATGGAAACACTCTCAATAGATAAATTGATTTGGGTGTGATTCAACAGTCAGACAAGGTATCGTCAACAACATAAATCAGATGGACCGGATAGGTTTTCTGTGTCTGTTCTTGCAAGACGATATCCCAGCACTGACACAGAAGTAGACCAAACTCCTCGGTTCGATAAGGATGACGGAAGAGATAATAAGGAAAAGAATGTTTTCCAAATTGCGAAGAATTGTTGCTCTTGCTCTGCTCGGTTTACTGCCTTTTCTATTTAGTACACAACAATGTATAACAATATAGGAAGGGAGCTGACGTCAATGAAAGACTGTCAAATGTTCATAAACCATTGAGAAGCTGAGTAGATATCCTGGTAAGTAGATGTTCGACACACAATCGTTCAATCCACGTTGCAGGTTGCATGTGCAATACCAGTGACTCCTTTAAAACTTGATGAGACAGCCTCCATGTTCTCAGTGGTGAGCTGAGCCTTGTTGCTGCATGATGACTCACATAACATGCAGATAAAATACTGAATTTCTCCAGGGTCAAAACGATGAGACCTTGATTATCCGGACAACATTGTTCTTTCAATTGAAGATCCAGGTGTGTTGAAAGCTTTCCTGACTATCAGTGTTGGGGATGAGTTTTACACGTTCAAATCGTAGGACACAGCTAAAGGACTGCACTACTGCAACAGCACACCTTACGATAGGAGACAATGAATCAGTTAGATACGATATTTTTGAAAATAACTTACTTCCGACGTTTTGTCAACTTCAAACTTTCACGCTTCATAGAAAATTCTCATGGTAAGCAAGTTCGAAATACTCGATTGTCCAATGAAAATAATTTCTGGTTTGGATCGTTGTAGTTCATTTCTTACGGTTCCTACGCTCGTTGAATTTTTACTTATTCTATTCAGGTTTCCGCTGGGAGATATCAACCAAACTGTGGTACTTCGTCGAAGTTTACCAGTTTTTTGAAGTTGACTGGACTGAAACAGTCAGATTACCAACCCTGTCCTTTTAGCAACTTAAGAAATGTTCCACAAAACCCACACATGACGTACGTATTGACATTCTCCCTTGTTGTTCTTAAACTATTAGTCCTCGTGATGAAATAATATTGGTAGTCATAATATTATTTCACTTCTTTAATTCGCTGTACGACAAAGGGTAATGTTTCTGGAAGGCGGCTGTGGTCAATCAAAGGTTGCCGAGCGACGAAATGACCGGTGGTTTCATGATTCGAACGCGGGACGTCTAGGTTTAAACGGCACGGTGATCAGCGTTTGATCATCTTCAGCCAATCAGAAAAATAAGCAATCTGTTAGAGGAAGGAAGAGTTAGCAGTTGGAGTTCACATATGATAACCCTCCAGTTTATATAAACGAAAACGCATTTATCCTAACACCGTAACGTTGTGTGCACATTGTGGAAAACTATTGCACTTCCCAGTACATGCTCATCGGATGTCCACATCGCTGATAGTAATTTCTAAGAGACAGCCAAATAGGTTATTTCCGCCTATAAAATATGCAGCTAGCATTTGACTAATTTTATTTATTAGCACCCCGTAATGGAATGGATAGTCCTTCGTGAAATACGGCCGAGCCATCAGAGACGGTGTAAAGCGATGACTTCGTTAGAAGAGCGGCAATCCGTGTCTAGCACACGAAGACCCACCTGGGCATACTAAGTTGGTTTTACCACCAGACACGAGCAATGCTTCGGAGACATCAGTTACCGAACACAGAAAGACGCCCAGCATCCTCAACAAGAAGCGGCCAAGTCTCACAACAATAGACTAAAACACTAGGGACCGGGGCAGTGTGCACCTCTCAGCTAAAACAGAGCCGGATTTCACGACGACGCCACAGGTGTCGCAGGTCTGCGAAAAATTCTCTAGCTGTCGCTAAGCGTGAACTGATCTCCTCCCTACCACCACCTCCAGCTGTTATCGATTCCCAAAGGCACTTGAAGATGTCCTCTGATTCCAGCTGATCACCATAAACGGTGAATGCAGGCACAGGCTCCTGTCAATCTTTCGAAAGCACTTTGCACTTGCAGGGCGCAAAGTGTACACCATATCCGTATAATTCAATCACCAAGCACTCCAAAACGTGATGTATTTTCTGTGCGTTGTCACTTAGCAAAGCGGCAATGCCAGCATATTCAAAGTCAGGATCTCTGTTCCTTGGGAGAAGTTCAACTCCACCAAATGGGAGATCAGATAAGGCATCCCGTAAAACATCCTTTACGACGAGATTGAAGGGAAACGGGCATAGAGGTTGGTCTTGTCTGTCTGTCTGTGGACGACCAAAAAAGGGCCAAGCTGGCAGTAAGCCCTCACCCGACCTGAGATGTGAGAATACAACTCTTTGAGGAGGGATATATATACATCTCAGATACTCCATTTCTCAGTAAACATTTACATAATACAGTTCTATCGAGAGGGTAACATGCCTCACGAATGTCCAGGAATAAGGTGATCACTGTTAGTTTGAAAGCGTGGCGGTGCCCAGGAAGCTGTCAGATGATGAATAACTGGTCGATACATCCACGACTGGTATGAAACTCATTGTGTTCCTCACCACTCTACTTTCTGCGCTTTTGGTACACGATAAAAACTCCCTTCAGTTGATGCGGTATGAATAACAGAAAAATGGAACCTGTTGTGTGGCCAATCCATGCGTCATTGGCATTCGTACGTGATTCACTCCATTTCCGCTGGCCTTGCACTCGCCTGAGCGATACCTGTCTATCCCATGCACTGCTTTCTTCCATTCCACCAATCACATGCGGTTAACTGTGCGTGAGACTGAAATCGAGTTATTGATCTCAACCACTTGTCATATTATGGTGCGTGCATTTACCGTGCGATGTACCCAAACACAGATTCGTTCTCACATACTACTTAAGACTACTATCACGCATGCATGCACGCACGTACGCACATAGCCGTGACTTCACTGATACCACGAACGGCACCGAGTCATACGTTCTTGTTGGTTCATTGCTGCTGAACGGACCTGCTTGACCGCACTCGATCACATGTGCAGCTTGGGCTTGCCAAAAGATGATTCCGTTTCTTCTTTAGAAATACCGGGTTTCCCCTCGTACGGCCATATCCGCGAAAAGGGAGCTCTGCACGTAATTCTGGGCCGAAATCACCTCTGGTGAAGATCAGTTCTCCCCGGATTCTCCGAAAGGCCACTGGAAACAGCCCCGTGATCTTCAGCCGTGATCGAATAATCGGCCCGAGGATACTCCACGCAGACGAATAAACTCTATCAGTAATGTTCTTAGTTTTTAGTGACGAGGCCACCATCACTCCAAGATCCTGTTCGCAGACAGAAAGCCAAAGGGGTGCCCAGTGTATATTGTACATCCTACTGCTGGATTGTGCTTCTACTGGCATATGCGCACACTTGTTGGTGTTGACTGGCAGATCTGACCATCTCTCAAAAGCTTTGATGTCCTCCTGAAGAACGAGCTCGTCTGCATTCGATGTAATCGTGCGCCAGGTCTTAAGTTCGTCTGCGTAGATGAGACACTGTGATTGAAAAACTGGTGGTAGATCATTGATATAGGCCAGGAAGAAGAGCGGACCCAGAACCGATCCTTGTGTAACACCACCAGTTGCCAATTGCCAAGTTGACAGTGATTGTGCTACTCGCACTGTAAAGGTTCTACCTTCTAGAAAGTCCTCTATCCACAGAATCAAGGGATCTACAACACCAAGAGCCTTAAGCATACCTAATAGACGGTCATGCGGGACTTTGTCAAAGTTTTGCTAAAACCTTCGAGGATTATGTCCGTAGGGTGTTTTTCAGTCCTGGACGTCGTCCAGCGTTCCCTTGCGATTACCAAGTTTGTCAGGCACGACCTACTTTTCCGAAACCCATGTGGTTGTCGGCATAGTAGGTCGTGTATCCCAATATGTTCCCGGATTCGCGTTGCCAGCAGGCGCTCCATCACCTTTCCTACCACCGGTGTTAGATTGACAAGTTGGTAGTTGAAAGCCTCAGAACTCGCCCCACATTTATATAGTGGCACGACGACCGCTTTCTCCCATTCTTAGGAGAGCTTTCCCGCTGGTGAGGACGCGTTGAACAGTGGTGTGACCTGTTGAGTTAACACATCGGCCAGATCCTTTAATACTAAAGGATGAACAACATCAGGTCCCGTAGATCGGTCTATTTTGATTTGATTTTGCCGCCACTTTTTCCGCAGTGAGGTCTTGGTACGACATTTGAGGGGCAACCGCTGCAATGTGTGAGAGATGGTTGTATCTCTGTTCAGGAGCATAGACTGACAAGTAGTGTCTCGCCAGTATCTCTGCCTTGTGTTCATCTGTTACTCCCAGCGAGTGTCCGTCCTGTAGGGCTAGAATTGCAGTTGTGATTTGCGTTTTCCGTCGAAGATATGCGAACATGCTTTTGGGTGCTCGAACCGAGTCCATTTCTAACGTCTCTTCAAAGAGACGTCGCTTTTTCGGCTTCATTTGGGTATACTGATTCCGGATGGTGTGGTATCGGTCATATCCTTCTCCAGTAGCGTGACATTGTTTCCATGCTCGGTTCCGACCCTTCAAAAGACGCCTAATTTGCGAGTCAAACCAAGGTGGGCCTTTTGCAAGCGGTCACACTCTGGATGGTGGAGCAAACGTTTGGCATAATTGAAGGATTTCATTTCGAATTACTCCCAAAGCCTTGTCTATGTCGTACAATGCTGGCGGGTACCACATCACTGAGGATGCAGCCTACCTGACTTGTTGGAACAGCATTCGCCAGACGTTGAGTCCACCCTGTTGTCTGGGAACAAACGTTGATCCTCTATTCCAGCTGATGGTCAACACCGCATGGTCACTGCACCCTAGTGGGTGTAGGTACTCAATCTGATTAACATCGGAACGCCTTGGAGATATCAACAGATCCAGGGTAGAGGTATGGTGATCCTGGGTTCAGGTCGGCCTTCTGACCTGTTGGTACAAGGAAAGTTACAGCACTGTTGAAGGGAGCTCGCGGGAAAACAAATCCGCTCCTGCATTGCACCGTTTGTTCTCCCAGTCCAGATTCGGTGAGTTGGAGTCATCCGAAATCAGACAGTGACTATCATCAGCCCAACTTTTTAAGCCACTCAGGTTTTCCCGAGGCTGTGCTTCTGGGGACCGATAAATGACTCGGACTGACTCAAATCCACTTGGTGTCAACTTCAAGCAACGCCAAAGAGATTCTTTAAAGCCCTTCGGGTGTATCAGGCTATCCAACTGCAGCGAAGGGATGTCGGCTCGAATGTACATCGCCACGCCCCCTCCTCCCCGAGCTTGGCACCTATCAGCACGGTAAAGTGTATATCCTGGGATTGCCACTTCCGAATCCTGCACTACACTAGTAAGCCACATCTCCGGCAAGGCGGCCAAGCCTGGCGAGCACTGGACCATTCATGCCTCGAGCTCATCTCGCTTGTTCAACAGACTCCTGACATTAGACGACATGATAAGTGCTTGTCCTCTTCTGTCTTCCCTTTCCGTACAGACCCTCATTGCAACTCCACCACCGGGGTCACCTGGTTGGTGATGCTGTTGAGAGTGAACGGTTCCCATCTCAGTTGAGGACGCCTCCGTTGAACACGAAAATCCCGGATAAAAGACGTGTTTTTCCATTTGCCTGGCGTTCGCCCTCTCAAGGCTAACCGGTGCCTCTCTCATTCCTTGGGATCAAGGAGGAGTCGCTGTTTCTCTCCTTTTAGTCTGTAGGACCACTGTAGCACCAAGCGGCGTTCTACGCCGCTTCATCAGTGCCATTTGTGGACTGTTTGTGGCGCCTGAAGCGACCTCTGTCTGGGACCTGGGGCTTGTTGCCCACCGTGCCGCGGGTGCCTGGTTCCCCACTGCATCAGATTCTTCTCTTTTTCTTTTATTCCCAGTGGTACAGTCTGTGCATAGAATTTGCCGGAATGGGGAGCTGCAGAAACTCAGACACTCACATTTATTCTTATCGGTTTTTACACCTAAGGTGAATCCACCCCTCACAATAATCACACATCAGGGCTTTGACCCGAGCGCCAATAGTTTTCTTACATACGAAACAGGCACCTTGATCCTCAGAAGTAACTGAACTCATATTATCTATAAATTCGCTGAGATACCACAAATATCACAAAGCGATATATATATATATATATATATATATATATATATATCCACGAAGCACAACGGTAGACACCCAGTGTAGCGCAAGTCTGTTTACTGATGTGCTAATAAACAGATCTGTGCTATGTTTGTCATGGATTACGAACACAGCAGAAGCTATGTTCAATGACAGCCTCAGGGAATTATTAGAGGAGTCGCTATCGTAAGTGGAAAACGGCGAAAGATCAGCATCTTGAATGATGCTGAAATTATTTAATAGGAATTTGGACCACTTCCTCATAGATCCAATTTTCTGGTGACATCCCGAAAAACAAACAGTAAGTCATGTCAATATATCAGGTGAAAAATGAAAGGATTGAGGTTTCTGCGGTGTAAGTGATCGAGGAATTCAGCAGAAACACAAACAATGATCTAGAAATATGCACCCAATAGATGAGGCTTAGCTGTTCAGCTAATTTGATGTCTAATCACATAGACCATCAATCGAGAACACTCGACAAAGTGCTACAATACTGGTTTATTTCTGGAGAAATACAAAACGCAGTGACATGAGGAGAAAATTATTCACATTCAACATTATTCATCCTCACATTATTAAGTGATTCATGATACACATACAAATTGGTGAACGGAATGCTTGAATGAATTAGTAGATGGGAATGAAAACGTCAGTTTTCGCTACATTATTAAACGAAAATATGACTCATCTAATTACGGATGGGGAAGAATCTGCCTGCTGATTTCAAATTATAAAGCAGTTCACAACCAATTCAGTGACGATAACACGCAATTGGATAAACCCCATTAGTCATGGTGATGTTGTTGTCATCTTGGTGCACTTGTTTGTTCATTCAGATGACAGATCAAATTCCTGATGGTAAAAACTATCGGACAATTCTGTTCCCAATCCTACAATCCATGGTGCCATACCCTGTAATTTTCTTTCTGAACCATGGTGGTTAACTGAATTTTGGTTGCCTAGTGGAGTAGTGTGCACTTCAGCACACTTGTGTGCCCATTTGTAATACAACCGTATCGGCTAGAGTTGGTAAACAGTGGTGCCATTGATCAGGCGATCACAAGTAGGCTCCACAGACGTTTTCTCTAGGATGAGATAGATATCTAACTTTTTGGCTATTGACAGTTATTCCAGTAGCAAAATCTGAGCTTCGACAAGATTGAAGCTTCCACGGACATCAGGTACGGATCAAGTAGGGTGGAAATACTCCATGATAACACTGTTCACAAACCCATGCGGCCCAATCCACAAACTGATCAATCGACACGGATGTTCGTGACCTACTGATCAAATGGTCGATTCAGAGAAACTCCTTTCTCATAAAAACACACACAGGTCACTCTTCCGTTAAAACGAGCGGCGAAAATGACCTAATCACTTTATTGTACCATCTCTCAGAATGATTTGACTCCGGAGTGGAGCAAAGACTCATATCAGCAGATTTTGGATCCCGGTATCATTAGACCAACTTCCAATCCGTGGGCTTCTGAAATACACAGTATTTAAACCGTCGACTAATAATTGGTGGCCTTGTGGCGATTACCGCTCATCGAACAATAGTGTCTGTCCGATAGCTGCTCAAATTCACATAGCCGAGACCTCAAAACAAGTTTAAACGATTGCAAGATTTTCAGCTACATAGGCTTGTTCGTGCATACAATCAAATTTGCGTGAATCATGCTGACATCTCGAGGACAGCGGTTACCACACCGTTTAGTTTATTTTATCTCCTTGGTACGCCATTTGATCCAGCTATTCACAGACCGAGTCTGCCAAAGGTCACACAGGGTTTGCATTTAGATAGACGACATCTTAATAGCTATCACAACCTCTGAAGATCACACTGTTTATCTACGAACAATTTATAACGTTCTTCCTAACAGGGAACAACTATCAATGATGAGAAGTGTTCCTTTGGGCAAGAAAGTATAACTTTTCTTCGTCACGTGACATTCTTTCCTTTCATGAAATAAAGTACAGACAATTCAATGATATCCCGAAAATTCTTTCAAAAATCTCCAGTGATTCGATGGTCTAGTGAACTCCAAATACCGTTTTATCCCTAAATGTTCCCAGTTGATGCAAACTTTCACAAAATCACCACGCGCTAAAACCAAATCATTGAAATTTTATGAAAATGCTTGTTTCGCTTTTGTTGAACTGAAAGGGGCTATCTTCGACATGGTTGCTGATGTGGATCATCTACTAAACGCGTCCCTAGCACTATCAGCCTATGGTTCAAACTTGGGTGTTATTACTGTTTTACACCAACAGGTACAAAGCACCCGGTTACTCTTATCATTTTTCTTCAAACGGCTGCAGCTTGCTGAATCTAAATATAGTGTATTCGGGACGAAATCTTCCATCAGTTTATTTGACATTCCATCATTTCCGGATGTGCTGAAAGGAAGACAATTGACCGTCTTCACGGAATAAACGTCATTTATCTTAGCTGCGTGGTTAACCGCAGACCGGTATTCATCCAGGGAATCCCGTCATCTAGATTATACCACTAACCTCACGGAGGTTGAAAGAGATATCTCAGATGAACTTAACCTTGTGGCAGATTCACTTTCTCAGATACATCTCATCAGGCCAACCAGAGGCAAAGACTTGGCATCTATTGTGACAGTTCAAATACACGACCCACAAACCGAGCAGTCTTCTAACAACAGCTTCCTCCAACTCGGACCAGTGCCACTCACTTCATCACAAAGAACGATTTCATGCAACGTGTCACAAAATACACCTTCTCTACTGGAGACATTTGCTTTCTGGAGGAGCATCTTCAGAACACTGCATGCATTGTTGCACCCCGAAATACAAGCCTCAGTTAAACTCATAACTGAATGCTTCGTGTGGCCAAAATAAACAGTGGTGAAAGTGGATGGGCACGGAGTTGGTTAGAATGTCAACGAACTATAGTAGGGCAATAAACAAGAGGTCCTCTCGGCACGTTGGCCACACCAGACACTAGTTTAATCGCGTGCAAGTCGACCTAGTAGGTCCTCTGGCTGCATCCGGGAGATTCACTTATTTGGTAACACTTATTGAAGTTTTTTCAAGGTGGACTAATGCAACATCAATCTGGAGACCAGTTGACGAGCTCATTTACTCTTTGTTGTAAGAAGAGCAATGTGGAGCTGTTAGAGTTGAATATCCCAAGACCCACATCATCGACGTATTCAATGAGGGGACAGTTTTCGTAAAAGGGGATTGGTGATATATCAGCGGTAAACGAAAGCGGTGAGTGAATGGCGTCCTGGGGACCGTCCTCTGTGAATGGAATAAATTCGGTGAAAATATCGTGTAAATTGTTGTCGATCGGAAAATTAGTTGGACAGAAGATTATTGCTGGAGGTACTGACGCCCGAGTCCTGAGCACGTACGTTGAGTAATTTTGATCTACTAACGCAATTAAATGCTTTACTGTAGTCAAAGAAACAGACCCTCACTGCTTGTCTTTTACGATCAACAGATGATAAAACAGATTGAGTGTGGATGGTGGTTGGTGATATGCAAATTGCTTAGAGTCTAACATACTGATCTGGACAGACAGACTCCCAAGTATAACCCGCTCAAACACCTTGAGAGAAACCAATCTATAAGCCATTGGGCGTAGTTTGTATTTACTTTTTTGGTATTGGGGTGATTGGGAGAACTACGGCAAACCATTCAGCAGCTAACTATTTGATTGGGCGTTTTCCTACAAAACTGAAAGCAGTTTCAAGAGCTATGCAAATTGGGCACTGCAAGAGACTCTTCCTTTCGTCTAGTTAGGCGTTCGAAGTTCCAGGAAAGCCGACCTGCAAGCAACGCCGGGAGAGTCCTTGTTTGAATGTAAACATCGGTTGGCGGGGAACTGGCTGTAACACAATCCCAACAGCCTTTCGACTATTCCAAATACACCCAACACCCAACTGAACTGAAGCGTGAACTGCACACAGCACTGACTGGAGATCGAAACAGACCAGCTTGCGTGATTAAAGAGCTGTCCACGTCACCTTAGTCGGAGACAGTACACGGCACCCACTTCAAACTCTCAAGCAGCGTCGCAGAAAGGAAATAAGATGGTTACACCATAAGATTTAAGGGAAAACGAGAAAGAGTCTCCTTGAAAAGAATAAGATCGGTCTTTGTGGAAGTCTTGAAGCCTTGACTTATGATGTCCGGTTCCGATCAGTTGGATGAGCAGTTCGTGAGTGATGCCAGTATGTCAAAACAAGTTATAGAATCCTTCGCAAGCAGTCAGGGGAATATGACGGGGAAAGCAAAGAGCCAGTTCGGAAGGATGGAAGAAAGCACAAAGAGTTTTATTAGATGGAATGGGGTAGAAAATGACCTAAGTCTTATCAAGTAAAAAATGAATAATTGAACCTTCGAGAAGACAGCCGAGACGTGATCTGTTCAGGTAGGTTCATGGCTGACGGTTACACGGAGGTACTTCACGAACGATACTCCCTGTAGTGGTTCTCCAGGATGGTCATGATGTGGTTTGGTGCCATCAAGTATTGATAAAGTATTGATGGGTTTTATGGAGACAAAATAGAATATCAGAGCACTTTGTGGAATTTATCTTTAGACATCCCTCTAAAGACCAGTTGATGAGCTCATTTACTCTTTTTTTTAGGAGGAGCAATGTAGCGGTTAGGCTTGGACATTCCAAAAATCACATCATCGACGTATTCAATGAGGAGACAGTTGTCGTAAACGGGTATGGGTTATATATCAGCGGTAAACAAAAGCGATGAGAGAATGACATCCTGGAGAACGTCTTGTGTGAATGGTATTGGGGTAATAGTGTACCGGAAAATCTTGGGGCAAAGGAACTACGTGAATATCAAGGCGAACGGACGAACAAAACTTGCGCATTTCTTCAACAGGATAAGTGGTAAGCAGTCTGGTCCGCTGGCCTCGTTTGCATGAAAGTCAGAGAGGTCCTTGTATAAAAACAATGAGGTGATGCTTTTCGTGGTAGGGTTTTGGTGGTAGTCAGCATCATGGTTTGAGATGGCTGATAGGCATGAGGATGCAGTGAAACGACGATTGAGTTCATCAACGTCTACTAAGAAAGACCTTCAACGAGGATTAGCACCGCTTAGGCGCATGATCTTCCATGTCTTTCTGAAATTGCTGATGGTGGTTACCGATTGTATGCATAAAGCTTTCAGTCTGTGAAGCTTTGTTTTGATTGATTGTGATAGAGCTCACTTTCGAGTAATCTCTGCCCTTGAAAGCAAGTTCCTCTATTCGACTCAATCTTTACAGATGAAGGGAAGAATAACATTCGGGTCGAATGTACAATGTTTCCATGGGGCAGCAAATATTGGAGCAGACCTTAGGGTTACCAGGTAAATGTTTTTAAAACAACGATGGGTCGGAGTCCGAAAATATACTTAGGTCAGGATCATCAAACATACCTGATTCGCTTGAGGCTTTCTGGATCACACTCTCTACTGCATATATTGCGGTCACGGCTTCAAGTGAAATGTGTTTGTCTACTCTTAGAATAAATCATTGAAAAAACATTTAACATTTCATGCTAATAACTGCTAATTTGAGGAGGACAGGCAATATGAAACAAGTCCGGAATGTTACCAAGACAATGATCTAGCATGGCGGCAAGTTTGATGGAGAAGGTATAAATGCTCAACAGGTGAAGAATATAAGGAAACTCACAATGAACCTAGTAAAATCGCCACGGGCAACACATAAGAGAGAGTCAACAGTGTTCAGTAGTTTCGTAGAGGAAATATCAGAACACTCATCAGGCTCGGAGAGAGGACATGTTGGGCGGATGTACATGGTAACAAGAAATATAGACGTATGATGACTGAGGCATTTAGCTTTGCACTCTAGCAGAAAGGCACTGATGTGTGATGAAGGATACTTGAGAAATAATAATCCTTCGAATAAACTGTCTTTCATTTATGAAAGTAATGACGCCTCCACCACGTTTGCGGTACAGTAGCGGACAGTCGACGCAAGAGGAGTTAAAATCAACTAGTGTGTGCTTCCTTAGTCCCACTTCCCAATCAGCTCGATGTTTACGGTGATGCTTGTTTCGCTTTCCGAAAATTCTCTTCATTTTATTTCTTACTGGTTTTCCAAAGCTGCATTCCAGCAACGAGTTCAATTATTTCAATGATCTGAATAAGTCACGCGGATATGATACAGTGATAGACATGTCGCCAGTAGAACACCGCTTCTATTACAACAAAAGAAGAGAACTATAATGTTGGTGAAAGTAAAGTGGTGATTTAGAAAAGTTGTCCTGAGATGTACCGAACAGCACAGCCAGTTTGAAGGCCTTCGACACAATGCAAAGGGACCTATGATGTGAGGATTAAAAAGGACATAAACCCTAGAGGATTGTAAAACGATGAAACTGCCCGGTAGGCCATCTCTTTTATGGTAAGTGGTCGTTCCGAAATGATGTGGTGAAAGTAGAACGTATCGCATATAGCGCCCCAATGAATGCCCAATGTGTTCTGATGTTCGTTCTTGTTTTTGGAACTCTATATAGTTCATGGGCCTGTTAGGCTTAGGCATTTTCTTCAGCACATTCAAAGAGTTGCCTATACGCTTGTGGATATAGGAAACTGTCCGGGCCATCATCCCTTGGATTTGCTTTCCGAAGCTGAATGCGGTCTTCACACTCGATAACCAGATGAGGTTGTCATTACCGCGGAAGTTGTTGCTACACACATGGCGATGCAGTTCTTTGTAGTGTTCTCCAAACTGATCAGCTGTTTAACGAAGATCGAAGTTGGCACAGAAGATGAAGTAAGTTCCTCCACACACGTATGTGGTCTTTGGATGTTCTACTGGTATGGAATTTAGGTCGTCCGTGAACCACCAAAGAAAGCGCACAGTGCTGCTGCCTTCCGGATGCACTTGCACTTGCATAAACACTCCCTTGATGTCAGCTGTGACAGTTACCCGTTTCTTTCGAAATCTTTGAAGCACTGGAACCAGGTAGCAAGTGGCATCTGGTCACTAGAATAATGTATCGCTAAGAGGCCTTTTTCCCTGGCTGCTGCACAATCGAACACAGCAAGCAGCTTACTGGGTGAATTTGGACTGACCACAGTGTGGTTTGGCGGGCGCCACTTCGGGCGGTACAAGACGTCGAGTTGCACATCCAGAAAGCGTGTAGTGTATTCCGGCTCCAATTCCTCTATCGTACATTGGATTATGCCAAGGTGAGATCTTGTTCTCTGAGGAAGCGTATGCGAAGATTTGAAACTCATAGTTGTTCGTTCAACATTTCCGGGCTCGTGGGTACCAAGTGGAATCCACTCGAGAGCCGTTCGGATGGCGAATGGTTGTTTTCCACCTCCAAGTTTTGTTCGCGTATCCAGTGGGCTTCACGCACTTGACAGCCCACTATTATCAGCACAGTTTTCCTTATTGTTCCTTCAGCTAAGAACTAAAGACTGGCCATCGCGGAACGGTTTTCTATTCTAACAGAAGGCATAATCTTTGGAAACATCACAGATCCTTCGATACCCATCAAGAGTGACTATCTTCGAGACATATGAAGCGCTAAATGTTGTAACAGAAAGAAATATTGCATGCCTTTCTATCCCGATGACACTCAGTAATCTGCTGCAGACGAAGGTGGTGTCCGAACCGCTGGCCATAAATGCATAGCCTGCTATCTCCCAATCGGTCCATATATACAGGCCGGTATGAGACACGAAATGTGAAATGTTGTGCTCGGAATGAACGGTCATGTGCTCGGACAGACATTCCAGCACGCACACGCACACTACAAACACTTGATCCAAATATCTTGCATCCATGATCACACGCCTCGCAGTCGTACACACACGTACACAGTTAACGTTAGTCCTAGTTCGTCCCAAACAGCCCTGACCAATGAGATCGTGCCACGTGTCGAACGACCTCGTGTGGAGCAATCCGACTGTGCACTTGGCCCACGCTTTCACTTGTATACATCGTTGACTCCCATGCTTGCCTACATGTTTGCGTGTCTACTTGTTTGCTTGCCCTTGTGCTTGCTTTACGTTGCTGCTGTATACAAATTCATCCGCCCACGTGTGCCTTCCCTCTGCTTACCTAATGTGGGACACAATATGAACCTTTCAACAAATTCGAGTCCTAGTGTTATAGTCAGTGATGGTGAGTCTCACAATAGCCTTGATTACATCGGCTATCTGATCAGCATTCCCACAACCAGTGGTTTCTTTCCAAACATTGAAAGCATTGTGGGCAGGTGCCGATGTGCTGTCTCCTAACGAGGCTGTCGATGCCTATCTAAATAGGTCTTTACACTTTGACTGACATTCTTACAACACGTGAGTGACTTGCAGATTACATGCTACAGAAATCAAACTGGTCACATGACGTGCATCCATTTTGAAAACCACATCCAAATAGCGCCAGTATCCGTACTGGTTTAGTCACCCCAATCTGTATGTATGTATGCGAGTATTCGTGTGTATGTGTATGCGTGTGTGCATGTGTATGTGTATGTGTATTTGAATGTTTGTATATATGTATGTATGTATGACCGTTCAGCGAACATGGTTTTACATTTCTGGAATATGAGCTCAAGTCCAGAGTCCTGTGTCAACCGGCCTCCTGCAGTGTTTGCGGATGTAATTTGTCATCATGTACTGTCCTTCATCAGCACCAAATAGAACCCAGTCAACAGTGAGTGATCAACGTAAATCAAGTGCAGCTGACTGCATTGATTTATGTTGTCGATAGTCAATTGGATCGTGGGAACGACATTCCTTACAGGGAAGTGAATCAGTGCTCATCTTAATCACACGACAAATGAACGTGCGCATCGGTCATGAGAATCGACGAATTGCAGGTGAGTGGACTATCGATCAATACTGGAGTGATCGGGAGCTCATAGGTAGACAGAAAGGGGTCGAGTTGAATCCTCACTGGAAGGAAACTGGGCACGATGATTGAGAAAATATTTCATGTCCACTCTGAATGGGATGCTGCCGTCGCAGAAGATATCTGTCCTCTATCAGGACGGACAAAACTCTTCGAATGATGAAAGTAGTTTTCCTGAATAGGATATACAGCCTTCGATAGAGCTCTTTTACCAGTTGGGGAAAACGGCACATTTCTCAGCAGGCCATTACAAAAGATTGTGCTTTGCTGTTCTGGTCGCTGAGTTTGGTGTTTAGATCGCAAACGCTTCATCACCAGTCGAGGTGACATCGTCAGCGAACATAAAGTCATACAATTTCCAACTTAGCAACAGGTGAGATGGTGGGGGAATAAAACCACTTGTGCACACTCCCATGTAAACCGTCGGTTCTTCCGTGATGATTCGTCTGCTATGTACAATCGCAGTAGTCAGCTTGACGGCCCGATTCCCATGAGGTGTTGTGTAAAAATATCCTAAATTGTGTTAGTATGGCCTCTATGACGAGAATGCACAGTAAATCTCTGAAAGATTTGAGAAGGACAAAAAATGACCACCATGAATGAAACCCCCACCAGTAAAGATAGGGAGTGCAATTGTTGTTGCTGCATTAAACATCCTTTGAGATGAGAACTTACAGCCCGATCATCTTTATCCTCATCAACTGAGTGCTCATTTGACGTCATTACATGTTATGCACTATTTATTATGCACTTTATGGGAAGTGTAGATTCGTTAGTGTTTGTACTTTGAACTATATTGATGCAGAAAGTTGTATAAAAGAAAGAGGTTCCACATATATTAGGTGTAGTTTGTAGCCCACCATCTAATGCACGTCATTTATCTGAAACCATCACAATCGTGAATAGTTACCACGTGGTAGTAGTCACAACTTCTTAACTACTGTCAAAGACAGAAGGTCTTGAGGGTATCATTCTACCACTCTGTTTCTATCCCAATTAAATTACTACTTTTAGGAAATCTAGTTTAAACTTCAATGAATAACTTATTGACCGATCTATCTGTTCGTTCATCACTTAGTTGTAATTCACCATCTAAGAATTACTAAGTCGAATGATCTGCACATTGTTTAGGCTTCCACGTGGTTCGGCACAAAACATTTCTCATCATGCCTAACAGACACGAAACGAAGTACACATCGTCCACAACATCTCTTGCGGCGGCAATCAACTGGACCATTGATTTTATCACACTTCATCTCGATCGGGTCCCCTTATTCTCAGAAGGATTATATTACCTATGAGCTCTTAGTTTAATGTTACTATGGAGCCCAGAGCCGTTAAGCTACACCAAAATGTTTCGGCAATCGACCTCTCCGTCGAGTACTCATGTTGTACATTCGGTAGACTGCACGTCTGTTGCAATCAACTGCGTCTGTATCTTATTTTCTTGATCACAGATTCTGGTATCTGATAGGACTTCACGGTTTTGTACGAGTGAGTTCACGGTACAGTGACACTGAGATGTGGATAGCCTAAGCGTATTATTCGTGCTTGTTCCGTACAAGAATCGTACTGATGCACAGAATCACAATTACAGTGTGTTGAAAGAATTGATACTGTCCTTTGGAATTTGGAAATTCCTACTGTTCTTGTACACACTGGGGGAAACGGAATGTTCAGCTGACTGAAGGTGCCAATGTTTCAGTACATCTGCAGCAAAAATAACTAAGGGCAAAGATTTTTTTATTTCTTCGTAGATTGAGATATGGTATAGAATTAAAACAATAAATGCAAGAAAAATTAAATTGTGAACAAAAATGTCGACCTGTGACCGAAGGCGAAATGCACTTGTTCGATTAGTTAATAAAAGAATGTGATGCTTGTAGATAATAAACGAAGCTTGTCGAAGACATTGTGACATCTAAACAATATGATGACAATAAGTGTTTTAAGGTGGATATTTTTATTTTTGCATATAAATAAAAGTAGTGCATTTCGAGTAGGATGCACGACTGCATACTAGTTCAGAACTAATAGTGGCAGCGAGTCAATAACATTAAGGACAACAATCATTCATTTTGTGATCTTCCTAGTATAAAGACAACATAGAATGATAAAATTGACAAAAGAATTTAATAGAACTGGAAACCGGAGCAGGGAAATATGTGATGGTGCTGAGTATGTAGTCACTCTCCGTGATGCACATGTGAGATCTGTTTCGCCGGATGACGGGAGTTATAGACCGACCTCGTCCGTCCAAACTGCGACCATCTTGGATTAGTAGTAAATATCGTCGAAGCACACTGGGAAAAATAACGGATTTTAAATAAGTTTCGAATAGCTTTGCTACAAGTGGCAGATATTGCATCTGCAGTTTGAAAAATCATGTAATAATGACGCCTTTAAATTAAGCAATATGATAGTTTTATCATTGGTCGAGGCAATCATGTGTCACAAATTCGAACGTGAATCGTTCGGCATAGATCGTGCTACAAAATGCGATTAGAGCCAGTACTTACAGTTCCAGTCGTCAGCGGTGAATTCTGTACACATCTTCCCGGATAGATCCTTGTTAAACGTCTGTGTTTCCTCCCATGGGAGGTATGTTGCATTTGTGTGGTTCTTCTCATCAATGCAATTGCGATATTCAGATAGGGATATTCCAGTCCACCGGTCTGTCAAATCTCTGGTACTCAAAATGCTACTCCGCTCTGGGCCCACAGCGAAGAAACGTTTGTCTTCGCTTTGGTAGGTTATTATCTGCGATATCATTGGACCAAGATATATAACAGAAATGATCGGTGAATGACAACAGTTCAGTTAACGAGTGCTGTTTCGTCTCAGTAAATTTTAAAAAATAGTATTAATTGAATCGGCAGGTTGTCACTCACCAAACCATTCCCGTCAACAAGACCAGTACATTTCATTTTGGGATAGAAGAATGTGGCCAACTGAGGGACTGGATGGCAGATGATCAATATATCTTTTACACGAATATACGATCGATTAAATGACAGCATTGATTGTGGGAGTGTGGGTCCCCTTTCCGGTGCCAGCGTGTACGGTTTAATGCAAGGACCTAAAAAAGGGATTGGTTCAACAAAGGACAAATGGGCGACATGCGGCACGGATGGATCATTCAATGGCATATTATAGAGGAAAATGTTATATTTATTTTATAACTATCGTTTACAAATCAATTAAAAATAGCTAACATTATTGTTTCATTGCGAGTCGGCAATTTCGTCGGTGCAGTTTTACTTTCACCTTCCAGTGACCAAATATCCCCAAATATTAGGAAACGTTCCTAGGGAGGATGCAAAAAGAAACACAGCTATTTGGAACTCACCAAATTGGTGGATGTCTCTTTTGTAGGGTATGCCATAGAGATGGACGGAAGATTTTGGTATGTCACTTTTGATCACTGGTTTCGTAGGTGTAATTCTAAGTCCTCGGGCTTGGAACGAGTGTTTGAAGACACAGATATGTGAATTGTCGTGGTATGCATTGAAGGTACACTGCAAAGGATGCACAAATGAATAAGAAAGTTTCGGTCGAAATGAATTCGATAATCTGGATGTCCAAATTATAGATGCAGTTATTCAGAAAACATCTGGAAGAGTTCGAACGTGTACAAGAGTTTCGATTAAGAGCATCTACTTCCATTTAATTACTCTGAACGAGAGTAAGAATATTCCAGAACTGAAGAGTGTGATTATCCTTTCCAAGCTTGATTCACCCGTTTTGCTTCGGGCAGTCATTTAATGTTGCAAAAATTTACGGGATTCACTCGAAAATCGAATTACGTTGAGAGGAGGGAAATAGGTATTTTCGAAATTCATTTCAGTGACAGCAAATTCTAGGTATGGCCAATAAAACGAACCTCTCCGATATCAGAAAATGCTCTTCCATCTGAGGTGATTGAAATGTGGCTGGAGAACTATCTGTCCTCAAAGTCCGGTAAATTTATCCGGATGTAGTATATATCACTCGCCCTTCCCAGCAGTATGGTCAGGTGTCGTCGATTGAAAGGTGATTTATTGGTATGCGTGGTTCCGGTTGTCGACAGGGACACAGATTCTGTTGTTTGGTATGCGGATGTCCATGTTTGGACTTGACAATCCGTAGTTTCACTCGGAGTGTGGTCGATCAGTTGTTTGAATTGGTCTAGCTTTAAATACGAAAGAAAATCCAAAGCTCATTCAGTACTGTGAACACAAGCTTGGTATTCTGAAAGGTGTGTGATAAACAATCATGAGACTCTCGAGAAATCATAGAAGGACATAGTTTTCTCTTACATGAATGGAAGAGGTTTATTCGAAATAATGAGCCTATGCACTAATTGGTTCAATATTATTCGATACTAGCTTTTATAATCTAATTTTCTTTTGAGTTACAAGTTGTAACCCATCCACCAGAAATGAACACAGCACAGTTTATTAAATAGATAAATTGGGAGTTCAATTCATTTGGTTGTGGATTCTCATCGAACAATGCACGAATGATGACCTCATAATTGCTTCGTCCATTTCACTTGAGTAAATGAGGGTATGGGTGTCACCAAAAGGAAAGTCATGGTAAGTAATATTTGAGGTGGACCAAAACTTTTCTACTCAAGTTATTTCCATTATGCCCCTCCTCTGCGATTCCAATCAACGTTTGGAAATTGAATTATTAATCAAAAAGTGTTCTATTGAATATGATGGATCATAGCGGAACGAAGAAAAGTCAGTTAAATATCAACCACCGAACACTTTTGTTCATAAATTTAAGCGCGTGTTCAATTAAATCCCATAAACTTCATCCCACAACTGCCAACATGATTCACAATGTAAATGGCCACGTAAAAATTGTAGGAAAAATCAAACAGGATTATCTTTGGGAAAAATGAATAATTTTTTATTCCGGAGAATTGTTGAACATTTGAAAACAACTGTCGTATTAAGAACAGCTTTGGATGTCTTTTGGCTCGCTACCGTCAAAGATCAACCACATGATGTTATTTCCTGCAGAAATTAAATATATACATGCATGGTCAACTACTATAAATAGTTCGTGTAGTTAAAGTGAGGAAATCCCCAACCGACCTACTGAATTCCGTTTCACTTATTTGACAAGTAGTCCGTGAAAACCTCTGAGCTAAAAATGCATCCATGGGAACGGTCATGCCAGCTTGTTTTCAGTCACACTTCTTGACAGTTGTTGAGGAACATTTACCGTGTTTTACATTATGCTGCGCAAAATGAGACTAAGTTTCTTTCATCAATTCACTCTTGAGTTCCTAGCAAAATTTCATTTTTCAACTTGATCACTAAACTCATCAGATTATTCACCATTTCAGGAATCAAACGCACTTATCCGAACAGATTCGAAAACTGAAATGAGCCTTCATTTTGAATAAACTAACTAAGTGTTTTGTTATTGATTTGACTACTCTCAACAGTAGGACAGGATTTAGGTGTGCAATGAATCAAGCGCACGTGACATTCATTGTGAAACACGTGATCAACTAACTCACACTTTTCAGATTGAGTAAATTGAAATTTGTCAATTTCCGGATTGCATCCCATGCATGTGAGCCAACGAAACAGACCACGTGTACGTGAACCACCGTTTCGGCCTCAAAGTGATTTGATCTATCCCCTAAGCTAGCTTTGACAGTCAAAGCCATTGACATTGGGGGCAGCATGGAGAACAATTCCAATGCTCCGAATTTGGAATCAATCCTGAATGCGTTTTGCTCAACCCCATGATTCTCAAGTAAGTACTGGATTCTACTTGTAGATTTCATCTCGTCAACTTGTAGACGGATAACAGGGATTAGACTGGGTATTTCATCTTGATGAATCGTCACATGGTATACGGGTTTTGTGAACAAAAGCGTCTCAACGACTAAAGATTTAAAATAGAACAAAGCAAGAGATTTTGGAAACGGAACATGACTTAGTTTAACATCAGCAAAGGACGACTTTTCGTTGGAAAATTTCAAAACACAGTAATGAGGAAAGTGAAATTAGTCAGAATTGCATGTAGTCTAAATATCATTCATCATTTGTAGTTTAGGTTTCAGCATTGCTCAAGAGAGTCGAATGGCTGCTCGAAAATAATGAAAAAGAAATGTGCAAATGGATTCATTATTGATAATCAGCAAAATGATTAAAATAATTTCGATTGAACATACCCAACGGAGAGTACTGTAGAAACAGTAAAAGTGGTACTACATGAAACATGATCAACAACTTTCAATGATGACACCATAATTGATGGGAAACCGCCCATTAGAGAAATTTATACAAGACCCACCGTGCGGTGGCAGTTTTTAATTCGCAAAAATACGATTGATTTAAAACTGAACAGCCAGTCCAAAATGTCCGGATAATTGGCCAGTCAAATGAGTGAAAATAAGCGATTGAAAAATCGAAGCCGTAGCTACAAACAATGAAAGACAAATCGTAAGATGTGATACTAATGCTGATCAGTTTAGCTTGGCCGTTACACACTGATTTCTATCTAGCTGCTAAATGACGATAACAAGTAGGTATTGAAGGAACTTTCCAAATAGATGCGAACTAAGTAAGAAAACTCTTTTTCACATGGAGGTTAGTTCTAGCCTAAAGCTATTGATAATTTACAGCAATGAGTGAAAAATGAATGGAATGGATAAATTTCAATAATTTTTTCACGATGGATGTTTCAATTGAGATAAATTCTCATTACTAAATGAGATCCACCGTAAAATTGTCACAAATCTTCCAGCTATATTTCATACGGGTGTTCAGATTTGTGTCCCTGTTACAGCTGACTGTAATCGGCATTCTCATGGGACAGGTCCAGCAACCTTTTCAAGTCAAATCAAGTCATATCTCTGCAGTCTGCAGCCCATGCGGTGAGTATTCATTTTTCATATGAACAACCCATTTATTGAGTGAATGAAAAATCAAGGAGGCATGGCAATCAGTTTAGTTATAGCTTGATTAGGCTTGCTAGGAAGTCTGACGAGACAAGTAATAACAACATTTGTATGATTTTAACGAGAAAGTGATTGCAGCTAAGTAGTTTGGAATGATTCGGAACACGTTTGACAGGATCTTGGTGGAATAGGTATCAGGCGTCAGCTAATGTTTTTCGGACAGACTCGGCAAATACAGGAATACTGTGTTTCTCATTAGTGGGAAGAGGATATACGATGGGTATACCGCTGCACCAAGAAATAGTCGTCAGCAGTCTGAAGTTAAAGTAGAAGCATATTTGACAGACAGTAAAATGCCGGATGCTTGCATGATAAAAAGATACGTAGAAAATAAATGGTACCTCGTAGAACACTCAGTTTCAAAGTTGAGTCGGAAGAAGCCCTGCCACGATAGCAAGTGAATTAGTGGCGTTTACCGAAGCAATAATATAATCAAGCATTGGCAGAAGATAAAATTCCGCCTGCAGAAAGAACGCGGAGTAAATTTCCTCTTTCAGTATAGCTGAAGGTGTCGATGTAGTCTAAAAGAGCACCATGCAAACCTTACTTTACTTATCCAAGGATGTCAGAATGTGATGGCATAAATAGCCATGGGCATCCACATTAAAGTTTGAAGAAAGTGGTAATCCAACCTGTTTGATCATTCCACTTTTGTATGTAGCATTGGTTATCATTTGCGTTTGGGGCTGAAACAGAAAAATGGTCGTTTCCACAAGACAGATTACACCTTTGGTTCCCATAAGAGTCAAGTATACTTTCACATTACGGTAGACATAGGTCAGGGATAAAATTTATATTCTCTTTTTCGTCTAAGAAATGTGAGCAGGAGATTTCCGGAAACCGCGATATGATAGGGTGCAAAATAGGCTACACTTTATTCGCTCATGTAATGAACATATTGTGTTAGCTCTGGCTCAAATTAGGATCAATCACTCCTAAGCAATACTTCAAACTTAAAAATCTGTAGGGGAATTGAGTCGATCAATATAAATCTTATATGAAATTATTAGAAATTCAAATTTCAAGAAAACTTTCAAAAATCCTCAGTCTGCTTTAAAC
The DNA here is from genome assembly GCA_948099385.1 of Fasciola hepatica. NCBI lineage: Eukaryota > Metazoa > Platyhelminthes > Trematoda > Plagiorchiida > Fasciolidae > Fasciola > Fasciola hepatica. Next base: position 5,374,205 of record CANUEZ040000098.1, on the reverse strand, counting down.
ATCTAAAGAGCTGAAATGAGAAGTGGACAAACAAATATACAAAAATACAAAATTCTCTACTTTAATGAGCCTCAGAAAAGTCAATTCACTAAACGGTATATATAAAATTTGTCGCACGGGAGAATATATGGAATTGTTTGTCTGTGGCTGGAATTTACCGGAAGCTCTGATTTAGCACAACTACGAATGGTTGGCGGTTTAATTCCGCATCTCGGTGTTGTGTAATAGCCATACTGCTTACGACATTAATAAATTTGATAGGGGTATTTCATGGTCTTTTCCGTCGCATTCAGTTGTGTGATGTTTGTCCCGCTGGTAAGTGACTAATCAGGATAGTCCAGTTATTAAAACAAAAATATGTAATGCATATACTTCGAAGAGTGCTTTGTGCCTCATAGGATATTCGCTCATTATTCACATTCGACTGGCCGTAGTACCGTAGCTCCGACAGTGGCGCATCTTCTCGGTAAACAGAAGGTTGTCGTTTCAGTCCTGGCTGGCGGGGTTGCACTTTCGGAGGCGAGGTACACAATTTAAATTAGCTGCGGTCCGTGCTTCTACTGCCAGTAATGTATTCGATGAGTAAAATATATCAATGGGGAGTAGATAGAATGACTGCACGTCATTGTTATAAAAAGATCACACACTTTTCACGTAGCGCCTCTTATACATTGAATTACCAGTATGTACAGCTGGGATTCATTCTTCTCTCAGAAACCTGGCCATTCAAATAAATTGGAAGTAAAACTGTTTAGCCTGAAAGATTCATTTTTGTCGGTTTGGTCAAAAAATATAATCCTAATGTTATACCAGGGATTACCAATTGATATTCAAGTTAGTGAAAACCTTGTTCGCAATATACGTAGAAAACACGAATAGAGAACAAGCTTGTTTTCGGTAACATCATCCTCGTGGCTAATATAGTTACATTCATAGGTTAGAAATGCATAAGTTATGAACTATGTCTGTGTACTAAAGTGTGATTGGACAGTCATCAAAATTGGTGTTTCGTAGTTAGGAAAGATATGAGTGGAATGTTGTTATTCCGTGGTTGGGAAAAAGACCAGTGAAAGAATGAACATGGGTTTCGGCGATTATACATTTCCGGTTTAAACCAAAGCGTAAACGTTTGGGTCACACCAAATTCCAGGGTCTGTCTTGGATAGCTTCAAGGGCAGTTCGAATGTCTTAAGAAAAGGTTACTTAACAAAACTACTGGAATGGATAATCTGATCGCTATAGACTTTGCCGTTGCTATTTTGAACGCGTCGTCGTTTATATTATGTTCAGTGTTTTCAAGATGCGCCAGAATTACACTGGCGATGAATTTCCTATTTCCCGTAGTAAGTCAAGTTGGTTTGTGCCCTTTGATCCCTTGTGATAGCTGCCGTGTCGTTCTACCCATACAGCTTGCCAAATATTGCCAAATAAACGAGTAGGTTATCATGGATGAGATGAGGACCGGTAACGTGTCCTTCAGATTCGTTGAGATCACTGGTCGACCGGTGAAGTGGGCACGCAGTGTAAGAGCGGAAAAGGTGCAAGCGATTGCCTTTTCCAAGCGTCTTATTAGTGACCCTTTTGAGAGGGAGTTGAATTCGTAACTCTTTCTTCTTGATGGTCACTCAAGCTCGTCCCGTTGCTCTTTCTGCCATGTTCTTCTGAATGAAGCGCTCGGGGTATCCGAAAGCCAGAAGCGCTTGCCGTACCATGACTACATGTCCACGCACCGCCTCATCCGCGGAAATTATGCGCACACGGGCTGTAAGGGTGTGAATAAGATTACGTTTATGCCCAATATATACCAAACTGGCGACATACTCGCACGAAATCCCATAAGTATGATCTTGAACTCAGTCTTGTGAGATATCTTGAACAAAGTGAGTAAACTACAGATGAGCTTGAAGTGATGCTTTTGACCATTTGATGTGTGATGAAGTAGAACCGGAAAATTCACTTCTCGGAATGTAAAAATCATTTGCTTGAGTTAGCTGGGAGCTTTGCAGTATTAACTTTGAATTTAGGCTTGTTAAAGCCGAAATAATCTGCATGCTTATAGTTGTTAATCTACGCAAGGACACTCAAAATTGCTTTGTTGTTCGAAATCATAAAATTTAAACGAAACCAGTGGTTGCATTCAGAGAATTCACGAAGCAAGTGATAAGGTTTAAGCTTTGTGATTTTCCACCCCTCCCCCCATTGTGCTCGGTTTACCCAGTAGTTGAAAAATTGGTTGTAAATTACCCGTCAACAACGAACGATGTTTCATTGATTTGGTACGATTGATCAAGGCAGCTTGCTAGTAAATCGATTGTGCTTAGCATGGTTTCTGCCTGAGCAATGTAATTGGTCGCATTAGACCGTTTTGCATTTCGTACTATACATACCTGGCTGTGTGTGTCAACGTGCTCACTTTTTGATAGATCGTGCATAAAGCAATAACTGCACACGTTTGCATGATCACATCTCAGTGTTATTTGCTCATTTTCAGTACTTCGTTCGTCACGAATTTTGTTCTACCATGAAACCTGTGGTTATTTTATGGGGTACTGTTTGCTTAATCAGTTTTAGTGGAACGGAAAATGCAAGTGATGTCGTTAAGTTCAGTTTCTTGTATCAAAACACAACTTTATTCCAAACTACATCCGACATAAATTATGATATTTTCGTGTAAATACAGAGGTTTTTCCTGGGCAATGTACTTGGTGAGTTGTCCAACACCAAAGTTTATGGGTTGGAAAAGGAGATACACTAACATTGGATATTCTAAACAATTGCAGTTTGCTCGGCGTGGATTAATCTACATTCCTTTCTTCGTAGAGCGTAAAAATACAAATGCTGATGTCAGCTGTCTGAATTATTCCTCAGAAATGTTCAACCATATGATTAAAAATGAAAATACCTGGAATGATGGAAACGAAAGACTTCGAAATAAAAAGTAATGAAGCTTAGTTTACTTCTCGAGGGTTTATTACTATTGGTTTCAGAAAGTCGCGAACAAACCAATGATCTAGATAATATTATTTTTTCTTTACATGATTCACATATTGTGGCAGATTATATTAGATATTATGATACTGAAGAGCAAGAACTGTTTTGCACCGACTGACAATGTTCGAGTGATTTTTCATAATAAATACAGCGATGTCCTTGAACAAGTTAATGGAATTGAAAATAACCTTGGATTTGCATATAAGCACTTTAATTGTTAATAAACCGCTGCAGAATATTTCTATCCCCAGGAGCTGTAACACAACGTAAAGCAATCAGTAAGTATAGCACTTCACGTCACCCACAGGAAGGTGACGCGAAAAACTTTATTGTGTATGCACGTTTTCAAGGTGACAGTTCCCCTACTTGCACCCTACTTCATCAAATACTTTCTTGAATAATGAATATTTTTCGAACACATTATTTACAAACATTTCGATCTATTTTACTTTGCTCGATTTGTATTCAAATATGCTAACAACTACTTGTAATATGCATGGTTATGTTCGATTCTGATGTACAGTTATCAGGTAAGCTTTTAGGTATTCCAAATCGGAATGGGTGGAAATCAAGCGCCTCTCATCGGAAAGCCGTATTTCACCTAAACACCAAACACGATTAGGGGTAAGTGGTGGAGATGTTGCCCTCAGGTACATGTTGATTAAAGGTGAAAAGAAATCAGTTTTCAGAGGGAAGAATCTAGTGCGCTTCAAATTAAGTAAACTCGACGAGTCAGTACTGAAATCGGTTCGGAATGTATCAAAAAATCGATGCGCCACGAGAAATGCTGTGGTAGAATTTTATTGTTTAATAACACAGTGTAATCGAAATCGTTGGTAAGTCATCGACATTTCGGTCACCACGGGTAATATTTTACAAGACTGTTATTAAACAATAAAATTCTACCTTAAGTGAGCTTGCTTTGAAACAACACTAACACAGTCGTTGACAATTCCATTCTGGCGAAAATGTCTCCTTTCTTAGAGTTTAACTTCTTGAAATAAATCAAAATTCGGTTTGTCATTCCGACAGTGTTCTGCAAATACTATCTGAATAATTTTAGATCAGATATTCAATAAACTATTTTTCATATTCGGTTTGATATTTGCACTGAAGTAGACTACTTTTCTTCAGCTCAAGGAAAATACTGTTTAGTAGTGGTGGTTATGTGCGAGTGGATTCACTGATAATGACTGGCATTCGATTGATCAGTGATCAGTGATATTGAACTAAAGGCAAAGTAACATTACGGGGAATAAGTAGAAAAACTACCAGTTTATTGGCCACTGAATTGCAGTTTTTTATTGTAATCTATGTTTATAGCTGGAGCGTTGCTTGAAGAGGAACCAACGTGAACTGATGAACGACAGTCGTGTGTACACATAATGGAGGGGGGAGAGATTTACTGAGAACATTATTTACGTACACCTGTGGACACATGGACCTGCGCACCAAACGAGCACGCAACAAATGAGAGGCTTTTTCGTGAGCTGTATCAACACCACAGATTTGACCACAGTTCAAGGTAAGTTGAAACACTTTAGTGCTCATGCGAAGACATATTGAGCTTTTACACACTAATTGATTGACTACTATAATAATAACGAATGATGCTACCGTCTTATTGGTTAGTCACAATAAAGAATTCACAACAACATTCAGAAATTTGTTCCTTGTTAAGAAAATATAGCAAGCAACAATTTGATTTGAGAACGCATGATATCCATCGCTGAACAATGACAAACACAAATGACCTTGCACGCATAAATCCTCATACTAGCGTAACAGCTAGTGAACGGTAATCGGAAAATTTAAGCCGACAGATAGTTTTGACCGGTAGTAGTAGAGTGGACTACCGAACTTCCTTACAGTCTCGAAGGTCAGAAGTCCAAGTTCCCACAGGAAGTCAACTTGGTTGTAGGGGGTAATGCACCCTCATTGAGCTCGTTACTACACATGACATTTCGGCACCTTACGTCATCCTCTAATTCAAATTTCGGGGTCGCATTGCCGGCTATCGCTGACAGTAGTGGGCCTTCGCGGCAATGATGTACGCCTCTTCTACTGCACTAACACCAACATTACGCATTACATCAGTGATTTCCATTGAGGCTGGTCATTTCAAATTTGGAATCAGAGTTTATTAAGAGACAAAGCTGCCATCTTTGAACCACACAGTATTCAAACCTGTTTTAAAATAACTGACTGAGGACATCTTTTCGATATATCTCATTGAGTATGAACGGAATTTAGTTAGGAGCAAAATATCCTTTGTGATTCCTTTTCTAACCTAGATATCCGAGATTTAGGAAAGAGAGAGAAACCTAGGAGATTGAGTGTCCATCAAGTGACAGCCAGAAGCAAAATCCTGACTGTGTTTCACTCTGAAATTCAATTTTACGTGCTGAGCTTCTATTTTGGTATTTGGTTTGTTTTCACAGGTGACAACGAGGTGCAAAGCACGAATAAAACTCTAACAAATACCGGTTTGTCTTAACGGCTTGCAGATTATTTTGCTTGTAGGTACACCCAAAATTCCCTCATTGAAGCATCTCATTCTGTTTCATCTCGAAGTTGATGCAATACAACATACATCATGTTCACAACTATGGATCAGTTCCATCTTCATACAACGGATCTCTTGATAATTTTAGGTCAGGAAGTCACGATTCCATGTAAGGGCGAGTACAAAAATACTACCGAAATTCCCATCTATTCCACAGAGTGTATGCTAGATTTTTGAGGAAAATTGCTTTCGTAATTACATCGATGAAAAAGCTTCAACAAATCAAACCGATGCTTAATCTCAGTCGATAGTTTATTCACCAGTCACAAACAGAATATGAAACCGTCTTTCTTTTGCTATTGACTGCATTATTGGTTCACTGGATGACATTCTTATTTTTTTCTCTTTTGTAGTTACGCAGCCAAGTGCATCTATTTTGAATATTACGACAATGGTTTCCTGTGGTACAATTTGGAGTAGAACTTTTGGAATTATCGTGATCCTCCGATCTTTTTCTCAATTATTCATGTTTTTTTCTTGTGATTATCCAACACCGGATCCCTTGCTTCTGACTGAATCCATCTGTTCAAGGTTTGGGAGAGTAAATGGCTTCCAGTTGTTCAAGTTTAGGAATCTCATCTGCAACACGGTGAAATAATCCCTGAAAATGGGAGATTTAGTTAGATTTCATTATTTGAAAGTGGATGCTAGTGTTCGACCACAAAGCATTTGAATAATGATACGTACAATCATTTTTACCGTTTGCGTGACTCAAATATCAGTTGAAAAATAACATGAAACTTGTAAGACGTCTATGAAGTTCGTAGTTGAAATTCAAATGAATGTTTCCGTGGATACCCTGGAATTAGGTATTTCTACAGAGTATTTCCGGGATTCTCTGTTTTGTGGCTTCCAAACTGTCATATTGCACGGAACCACGTCTTTTTATTTCTATAAGCAAATACGAAGCAAATTATGTTTTCGGTGGGAAGAGGACAAAGCCATTGATAGGCTGCCAAATGAAGAATTGCAAGGTAGTTGCAGAAAACGAACCCGGGTTGCAAGGGTTCAAAGTTTAAAGTGATATCTAATTGACCACCGATGAGCATAGGTATTTCCATGAGTTTTAACCTAGACTGCTTGCAGAGAATTTAAATTTATTAGCCAATAATTCTCCCCGTGTTAACAACGACCAAAGTATCATTTAGAATCGTGAAAAAGCTGCACATATGTTTTATCTATATTTGCAATGATTATCAATGCCGATGATATCGCCTTCTTGGGCAACAGTGCACTGGCAATTCAACACGCAACTGACCGCTTAGCAATTACTTTGTCTGAATATGATGTGTGCTTTGCGGCTTCAAAATGTAAGGAACTTCTTTAAGACTGACAGGAGCTTGTACCTACACTCAGCCGGTTGTTGTGATTGGTTAGAGGTGGTCAATAGCTTTAAGTACTTCGGGAGCTTGATCACAGCATTCTTCTTTATGGTTGCAAGACCTGGCCCCTTCACGTTGGAGATGCTCGGTTTCTTTCCGTATTCGACAATCGATATCCCGGAAGCATTGCCCGAACCTGATTGCAACATCAGGTGAGCAATGACGATATTCGTTGTCGTGTGTATGGTGCCTGTAGTCATCCTCCGGCCGAAATATTTTTTACACTACCTCCGATAGCTCCAGCATGTTTTGCGTATGCTTGTCCATCGTTTACATTTTTGTGTTCTTTTTGCACGCGAGAAAGGATGTCGTGGTCAGGTTAGGACTTGGCGCAGGCGCATCAAGAAGTTAGCTTCAGCTTTAGCTTCACTTGGTTCTTAATTTCTTTCTAGTTGGGACTTGAGAGATGAGGATCGCAGTTGGCTAAATAGGCTGAGAGGTAAGGCTCAGAACCAAATCCTGTGGCGCGAATGTTGTATGGTCTCCTTGTTGACTTCCTGTTCTTCATAAGTGAGTGAATAACAGAAACAAATTCACAAGGCGTTCGCAGTGTAAATATCACATTTCGCTTTAACTTGTTGTAATCTTCATGCTGACTCCTAAAGCTCCTCCCCCGACTTTGCATTTACCTCCCTATTGTTTTTTCGTTGACACCATGGTTGTTTTTATTTGGGTTTATTTACATCTATATATCGTCAGTGCAAATCCACTGAGTCCCGAATAATTATGAAACCCTGATGGATGTTTGTGAACTGAATATCTTTTAATTGCCACGGCCATCAGGAGTCTGACCTTAAACGGCTTCCCTTATATCCTAAAAACAAGATGAAACATCCTTTGGTCACTAGCCTTAGCTATTCGTTTTTCTTTCACTTAGTATAATGTATAAGCTTTATCAAGCACGTCCTTAATTCCGTTTTTAACGGTAATAACTAATCAGCCTGGTTGAGATGCGGTTGATGTACCGTTGCATTTCAGGTTCAAACGCAAATTGTGTGAACAAATTTCTGTTTGTGGTAACCTCGAACGGAGGCTGAATCAAATGGAAATCCAATGATCTCATTCTTCTCGTGCATGAAGGCAATGACGCAGAGACGTTAATGTTCATATCTGGAAATACAGTTTCTACTTGATGCGTTTGCGACACCTGGATCCAATTCCTTCTTGCGTACAAATTGAATATCACTATTCGGAAGCTGAATAATTACTAGAAAGCAGTGCGTCAATTCTACGGCCAAAGACAATGGAGGTTGCTTTTGTCCAGCAAATAAGTGTGCTTGAAATGCAGATAAAATCTATCTTCGCTACAAACAGTCGGCCTCACACGCGACATAAAATGAGCTTCAGAGAAAAAATGATGTAAACCATACTTACGTTGAACTGACCGAGATGATAATGGGGAACGAAGTATATTGATCTTCAATATGACTGCGTTCACTGTCAAGACATTTTCCTATTCTTTTTACTAAAGATTACACTTAGTTGTCTATAAAATAATTTTTTGTCCTTTTCACAGTGATGCCACTAGAACAATCATATAGGCTGGAAAATGGCTTCTACCTACATAGATGGTTAATTTTTGTGAGTTGGGTCAGTGTTATTCACTTAACATCCACGAGCACAATCTGCGACCCATAATTTTCATTTTGCAGGCAGTTAATTTCTCTCTAATGAAGACATATGATCAACAATCTAAAGATATTTGCCCTAGGATTAGTCCATCAAATTTCTTGAACTTTCATGATTGCCAACATTAATCACCCGACTCCAGGTGTCGATTCTCCTACTGGTTTGTCTGTCGTGGATCGTGGAGAGTAGTAAGCCTTTATATCTCATAAACCTCCATCAGCCCTCTTAGGATTCGACTCATGACGGTATGCCTGCATTTATCCATTTTATACCATTCTCTGATGGTCACCCAGCCAAAGACATCCCTCCCACAAGCGCCACACAGTGTCCCATATCACATTGTTCACAAAGGTTCTCCAACTTCAGCGAGTCCCAAGTGGTTATTACTCGGAGACTATCCTCAGTCAAAGATGAATTCTAAGGAAAGGGGATAATTCGCCTGTCAATCAGTCCTTTATCCGTTAAACTTCAAATGGTTACAAAGTACAACGACTGGATCCTAAGGAGGACGTTTCAGCTGTGAACCAAAGCTCGGCTTTGGGGTATTAGCGAGTGCCGTGGATTGCAACCAGAGGTGATGCGCTCCGTCAGGGCCAATCGTAAGTGGTAGTGGATAGAAATAGCTAGGTTTTGGAGTCGGCATCAGAGGCTGGCTACTTTGGCAATCTATTCGGTTCAGTTCGAAGCTTATTGAATAGGGGCTGCATACAAGAGTCATATCTGTGCAATGCAGTTTGTCAGCTTATACCTGAGCAGAGAAAGAAGACGAACAGATAGAGCACGGTGATCAAATGCTCAAACGACTTTTGAGTCAAGCAACAAAGGTACAATCCTAGATTATTCAACAGCCATGCGAAGTCAATTGAAAACCACCACTTACAACCAAAATCATCACCGGAAAAGATAGCATACCACTGTTAGACTGCAAGTGCAAGCTGTTGTCACTGATCAACAGACTGCAAAAAAATAAATCCATTTGGCAAGAGGACGTCTTCCTGAATGATTGGGGCGTTATTATTATGATAAATCATTTAAAGAAAGGGTAACAAACACGATTTGATGATAACCTAGAGATCTACACAAAGCTTCAAACATTCTACATGCTTCTATTCAACCGCGTCTCGGCTGTGAGAGACCGTCACACCCAAACGAACCAAGAGAGCTTCAGCCGTAGCAGAGGAAGTAATGATCTATTCTCCTCATGGCTTTGGAAGATGGATAAATACTGAGTGTCAACAGCTCTAGGAATCCGTTTCATTTGTTACGATGGACAAAGTGAATCAACAGTAAAATCAGGTCTACAGTATGGCTGTCCGTCGTGCCGATATTCGCCCCGTACTATGCTAAAACTGAATGTTCTGACCACCGGGAAAGGAATTGTTAAAATGTTGAAAATATTTGATCTCTGGTGCCTGTGACTTAACTCGAAGGTAGATAAGCTCGACAGAGTAACAACCATCATGCTAGGATAAGATTCCTCAAAATCTACAAACTTATGGTTCTCTTTCACTGTAATTGGCTGCGAAAGTTCCATCATATCCTACGGCGAATTCAGATGGAGCTTACTGTAGAAACACTCCCATCACTACACTTTCCTGGATGGTCTGTCTCTTTTTGGTCGCAAGCCTAAGGCTTGGAACAAATCTGCCCAGAATGATGTAGATAACCTAGATTGCGGTCGGTCTATGGTGCCCCAACTGGTACAAAACCTAGTGATGACCTGCACCGATATATTTCCAAACTACCGCGCAAGGTCAGGTTGGATCGAAGACTTTTCCTTTCCAGCAGAAGTCATTAAAGCTAAAGTTGAAGTCCAGGTGAGGAGAAAATCGTAAAAATGTATGCACAGTCGGAAATGAGTACATCACACATACACATACACAGGAGGGAGAGAGAGGATGGATCCAACCGGACTATAGCGCACAAACAGGGGAAATATCTGTTCACACAAATGTGAAATCACCGAAATAAGAACGAGTGGGAACACAAAAGCTGGTTTGCTGGTGGCCTCCGCAAGCTCACTGTAAAAGCACTCAATGTAAGACTGATCTCATGATTCGTATGAATTACTCGAATTTTCATGCATCCCATTTGAGTCACAAAGCCGGGTTCAACCAACAAATGATGAGAAAAAAGTCTCGACATGAAATAGTGTAATTACTGTAGTCACCCAAAAACTATCACCAATTCTCCATCACTACGATTGTTTAAGTTTATGCAGAGACAGAGCGAAAAAAGACGATAAATAAGGGGGCTTCACAACATTGATAACGATACAACCGTTCACACTGACAGTGGTGATAAACGATTTGAAACTGACATGTTGGGCGGAAGAAAACTTATCAATTACTAAAGCTACTGTTAAGATGTGAATTCGATACAACTGGTGAAACACTTCAGTCATGATGTGCAGTTGAGGTGCATACATAAATAATCGGCAATCCATAGTTCGAGAGCCTTCGGTGGGCTTCAGTAGCTCACAGAGCACAGTGTAAGTGGAAATGTAGCTTGATATGGGGGGTTGATATCCAAAAAGTGACAGATGTTTTGAATTTGATTCATTTAGACCCTTTGTCAAATCTGCTAGAGACTAATTGATATTCATCGAATCGCTTTGTCAGAAACGCATGAGACGCTCAACCGAAAAGCAAGGACGACACCAGCTCATTAATATGAAAACCATTCCGTTTATTCCTTTTATTTCCATTAAAATGAAGAAGGGAATGGATGACCTATGGTTATTCGGAGTACATTTTAAACAGCTTAATTTGCTGTATAATAGTAATTTCACCAACAGAAAAGTGAAGGATATAAGTTGTCTCAGGTTAACTGTCATGAAGGAATTCTAATGTGAATACGGTTATTAGATTAGTGCGGAAGAATTATGTTTTATAAGAAAAGATATTTAATAAAGAATGGTGATATACATACTCATTATTCCAATGTAAAAAGCATTTACAAACGAATCACACTTGCTTTCAGGCTTCCGTAATGTAAGTGTACGATTAAAAAGGTGTGGCACTGGCCAAAAAATAAATTCAGTCAAATATTATGCTTCACTAAGATTAACATGCCCAACTACAAAAACGTTCATCTACACGAACTGTGGTTTTATATAAAGTTTGATTGTCGGAACCACAGAGTTGCCCTAAAAGTTGCTAGTCAGTTGTTGACTATAATTTCAGGTTGGAGAATTGACCTGATTGAACTAGACAAAAGTTTTAAGCGATAATGCGTCGCAGCGAGACTTTGTCCTCACATGGTACGACGGTTTGTGTTCCTCAGCGACCCAACCAGCTATAAGGGATGACTTATTCCAATGGTACCTGGAAGATCAGTGGGTAGAGGATTGACAAAAACAGTCTCCTGATCCCCAAGTTTGACGGTCGCTTTGAGCTGGCAACTCGGTCGGTATATCAGTGGTAGAATGGTTGATCAAAGCAAACGGGCTCCAGTTCGGCCACACACTCTGCCTTGTGGGCAGGTTCTTGTCAGAACTCAAGATTAGAAATCCTAATCGTTCCCTTGCTTTGCAACTGGACAAAGTGATAGTATCCATAAACATCTCACATGAACTGCACAAATGCAAAGAACTCCACAATGCATCGGTCGTGGCGCAGGATGATCAGGACCGCTCTGCCCGTTGCATCCAAAAGTGTTGGTAGTGATCAGTAGGATATAGTTCAAAGTCCTCTCTCTTCTATTCAACTTCTGTATTCTGTCTCCAACCAAATCTATTTGCCCTCTTTATCCTCTCATAATGCTCTCACTAATGACACCCGTGATACTTACACCAGTTCAGCGTCAAACCTCCTCAACCTCTGAATCACAATTTCTTTACTGTGCGTACTCTCATGCAGATTGATCAGCAGGCGTTCCTAGCGCTCACATTAGATTCTCTGAAGATTGATGTATGCTGCTTTTTTGAAACACCTATCCAGGATTAGAATTGTGTGATTCAACTAACTGCTCCTGGTATCTCGTCGGGGTATTTCCTGCGCACTCCAGCAGACGAGGAAGCTGGAGCTTTGGGTCAGCATGTTGTAGGAATAGTCTTGACCGACAAGGCTGAAGCTGATGTTTTAGACTAGATATTGGCAAATAGTCCTTTTTGTGTTTTAGGACCCGAGGGGTCGGTTGGCCTTCGGAGGGATAGCCGTGTTAGGCATAGTTTGTGTTGTGATCTTGGCATACGCTCCAACAGGCTGCAGGTATGACACGCCGAAGGACGAGTTCTACGAAAAACTTACCACTCTCGTTTGTAAGAGCAAAATGCTCAGAAGTTGTAGTGCCATCCGGTAACGTTATTGCACATGTTGGCAAACTTGATGTGTCAGAAGCTTGTTTAGGTGGGAGTTGTGCCCTACTCATTAGGCATACAGATAACGGAAATAGGCTTCTCCAGTTTTGTTCAGATATTCGATAATTCCTATCTAGTTCGAATTTTCGGCACAGCTCGCGTTCCATGGGGACTTAATGCTCCAACATCACAAGTATTCTGAGCCAGATGAATCCTATGGCAATAAGGCACCGAAGGCGCAATTCTGTTCAGAACTAGAGATCCTACTGGTCTACGTACGTAGAGTCGGACCGTGCATTACTTTTTGTGCGACTATGACTCCACCTCCATGGTCATCGACAAAGACTGCGAATCCCGTTAGCCGTACAACTGTTGCCTGGTCCAGAAGTTCACACCAGATATGAACAGAAATCAGCACACAAGCCAATATTCAGGACGAGCCGTAATGCGGATGAGCAATGTGTACTGAGTTTTCTATTTTCCATTTAAAAGATGCGTCCTCATACTGTGACCACTTAACGGACTACCTGAAAGTTTGTTAAAACTTATTTGCCCATGAAAACCTGTAATATTCAATCAATAGATTCTCCTTCCCTCGATTTAATTGGTTCTGTATAGCTCAGAGAAGGGTTTGCTTCAGCGAGTGGCATCATGCCATAAGAAATCTATCCAATCATCAGGACTTGAACACGACATCTGAGAGGAACTTATATGGACACGGTGGTAGGAAATATGAACCTCCGTAAGATGCGAGTAGCCCCAAAACAGTTTCTCTATGAGAAACCGAAATTGAGACTAAGTATCCATGATGCAAATCAGACGTTCACCGTTAAATACGAAGCATCTTCACTGCCACCTCAATACTTGACTCCCATGAACCCAACCCCGCTAAATCCAGTATTGTACTCTGAATTCTTCAAGTAATATAGTTCTCATGAACCCAACTTTTTATCACCCATGTCACCAAAAACCTATTTATTAGTTGTACGCATTCTGGGGTGATTCCTGATTATTGGATATCTCTATGCATCAGTTATACACCAAAGAAGGGATGCAACAAAAATTATCCGACAGTCTGCACATCTGTTTTGCCGGAAAATTGAGAATAATCACCTTCACCGCGTAAAACTTTGAGCTAACTGACATTTGGCCCACGAACCCTCTCTGTCAACACTTGACACCGTTCACTATATTATGAACTGCTTTGCTTCGGCTCTTGATCACGGTGGCCGTACTGTCAGACTGATTATTCATGAGAATGCGAAGGCTGCAAGTGCATATCATCGTGGGCCGACCCTGAATATTCGACATGACAGTAGAGTCAAACGCCGTTTTCTGAACAACCTACATCGTATCTAATCGCATAGAAATGGGTTCCTGTGATAACAGGCACTTGCCTTCTGTTCAAGTTACCTCGATTATTTTCGCGATATCGTCCAACCCCGTTTACTGTCTCTCTTTAAATCACCAAGCTCTTCTACTGGCTTTATCTTATTGGCTGCACATACACCGATGGTATTGCACTTGGATGCCCTGTAACGGAAATGGGAATTTGGATTCATCGTTATAATAGTCTGGAAGAACCGGTTAGTGTTCATCTCTCATTCTTTTTCAGCCTTATTCTGAAGTGTGAATCGCTCAACTCAACTGTTTTTGTTGTCACCCTATATCATTCCCTTGATAAAAAACATTTCCCTACAGGTTCTCCCTATCGCTATCAGGGTTTGCTGTGAATAACAGCCGTTTTGGATCATTTATGCAGAAATATTCTTCGTCAAACTCCGAAAGCTTTCCTTGCCAACATTTAGAACAGGATAAATTAGAGTAACTTTAATCTTGAGGTTCTGTTTGTACCTTCATGCATTCTTCATCATTGAATTTACTGCTCCGCGGCCATTTATTCCAACTTAAAAGGAGAGGATTTTGATGTTGTCACCAAGTCTTTGAAAGTTCGTCTTGTTGGAGCAATATTAACATAGATATTCTTAGTGACTTCGTCATTAGTATGCTGATGCTTGGGACAAGTTTATAAATAGACAACTATGTGACACCAATTGCTGCCTTCACTCCACACTCTCCATATCCGCCTCTTTCTGTTCCAATAGCTCCATAAATTCAGAAGACTTCATTCGTGCATGTCTACATATAGAAATATACTCATCGTTTATCATATCCACCTACTCTTAGACCACGGAAAATGAATCAACGATCTTGTTACTCTTCGTCGCCGTTCGTCTAAATGTATTTACTACTTCAAATGGTGCCTCTACGTCATTCTCTCCACATTCCCATTAGTCATTTTATCACTTTGTTTTGGAATTCTCTGTAAATAAAATTAGTGCTGAAAACTCATCCCATATCGGATCCTTGAAAACTTTCATTCACCTGATTCGGTTTGACTATTCCCACATATCTTAGGAAACTGGATTTAGTTTATACTGCACTTTCAGTTTTATTGTTCCAAACATCAACCATCATCAGCAATGACGGATAGTCAATACACCCAAGATAAAACATCCCAAAGCCAAAACACGTCCCGTAAACTTTTGTCAAATTTACCTAATGATCGGTCATCCATCTTTTTCAAAATCCAAGTAAATTTTTCTGTACATCTTTTACCTGGTTCCGGTACAAAAGATGCTTGTTCGTGCTAACACTCACGATTCATCTACGATTCCCCATGCAACCGGAATTGTTACCAACACAGTCATTTTTGCATGCCTCCATTAAACCACCAAAACTGAACATTTCTTTCACACCTCTGATCGTTTCGTTTTTAGTCACTGAATATTTACATCCGATTTTATAAACTGACTAGCTGACTTGAGTTGCAACAAAAACTAATGATTTACCATAGCTTCAAAATGACACGGTGGGGAAACATGGATCAGTTGCATAGAAATAAAATAGTATCAAAATACTTCTAACCATGAGAAAAAGATCCCAAATGGCTGATCAGACAAAACACCCATGAAATATTCAAAGAAAGTTAAGATTATTCATTAAACAGTCGAGTAGTGCTTCTTCGTAGTAGTCTGAGCAAGATCGCACCAAAGTTACAAAATGGAGAGCTGAGGAAGTCAACCGTTGAGTGTTGCTCAGATAGATTTTAGCCAATTGATTGAAGATTCCAGATACAAGTTGAGTTCGCGAACTAATACTTCTACTGAATCACTGATGTAAAAACGTTTGGTTGGCAGCATTGATGTAGGTCTGTGTTGCGATTGAAAATGTGTTCCATGCTATACTGCAAATGGAGTCATTTATTTACTGGTTGTATCAGGAAAAAATTGAAGCAGTTTAATGCTCTAAAACGCATACTTCCATCGTGTTCCAATTCACATTTGCCAAAATTACGGAGAAGAGAATTGACTGAGAAAAAGGAAATCTTAGTGCTCGGAGAAAACATATCTAGCAACAAGCCTGGAATATTCTAGAATTATTTTCTGCAATCATTTTTGGAATGCGGAAAGCTCCAAAAGCCCCTAATAGCTGAGCAGTCAGCGATTGGGCCGGGTTACCTCATGAGTCTCGAGCAATCACAGCCTGACATTTCTTGGATGCTAATTGAGTGTGGGTGCTACTGTTGACCAGGTGGTGGCATTCCGAGTGATACTTGGAATCGCAGCCAAATGACTATCATCCATGGGGGTGGTTCCACAACATCCACAATAGAAAGACCGTGCATTAGGAATAAAATGACCAAGTTGATCCTTGGGTTTCTGAGTGGAATCATCTCCGTGACGCTTGAAAAAATCGTTGGAGCTTTCTAAGGCATAATCAGTGAATTGAACGGAGTGGATAACTGGACGTTAGACCAGCGAGGCAACACATAGAAATGCTTTGATTTGTTGGACCACAAGGCCTTGGGAAGGAACAGGAAGATTGGGGAATGGTGTGTGTAAATGATTTAACAGAAATCCATGAGTCATGACAAATTATTGTGCAGCATAAGACGGATAAATGAAGAAAGAATATTCTCACCGAAGCATTTATGTGTATCATGCAAAAAGCAGTTAGTTATCAAAAGCTGTGTTGTGAGTATGTACGATGAAGAATTCCAGATACAGACGTCTCTGCGGACGGAAGCTTGCCATTTAATTGGTCCATCGACATATGACAATGTTTGCTCGGATTTTTCAGTATGCATCACAATCTCTGAGCCTAAATACACAGAAGTCAATTTGAAAATCGCCCACGCACCTATTATAAATGAGCGATAAACGAGCCTCTACCTCAAATACTATACTAATATTGTCACGGATGTGATTTTTGAATTACTGCTGCTGTTACATAGCGGCTAAAAGAGACCAGTCTCTATCTACAATATATAGCTTTACTGACACTTAAATAAACACTATGTTTAGCTGCAAACGAATGGACTATTGAGTGGGGACACAAGGACAAGTATTTACGTCAGAGTAAGCAAGAATGAAGTAGTTTAATTGTTGCTTACTTTAGATATCAAGAAGTAGAGGGAAGGGTGTATAAGGAACTTCGTTTATTACGTGTCAGCAGAGCTATATGTCACCGGGCGCGTCCCTAGGTCATTGACATCTATGTTCTCAACTAGCCTAGAGTCGCGTGCTCTAGAGACTAAATTGTCAACACAACGGTCGAGGACAAACTTAACTGTAGGAAACAGGTGTATATACTTTGTTGTAATTTAAGGACGCACATTTATAAAATGTGAGAAGCTAAAGCCCCACAATGGGGACTCTTCACGACCATAACTTGGATATGGTTTACCTCTCGGAAGTTTGTCTACCAAACTTTTGCAACAAGCGCGTACAAATTCTAGAAGGTGAGCCATCTTACTAACATTATCATTGGCGGTCCAGTAGACAGATCTGAATTCCACAGCATCAGATTCGCATTTAGAGATGAAGATAACAGCACGATGATGTCTTGGGAATCAACCTTGTTGTTCATCGCACGATAACGTCTTGGAAGTCAATTTATGCAAGATTAACATTGGCAGGTTTCAAAAGTCCCACACAGAACTCAACAGTGGCCGCCATCTAAACCCTGGCTAATGAGCTTGGTGAAAAAACGAAAGGTGAATTGAAAGACACCTTATACAAACTAATCGACCGTGTTCAGATACACGACAATCTGTTGATCGGAGGTGGCTGGTGCGCTCACACGGGTGAATCAGATAAGTGAATTGGCACATCTGGAGATGATTTGACGTAGTTCAATACTGCGAGAGAGTTGACCCCCTGGTCATTTTGGTCAACGTCGAGAGTATGGTCTTTTGCAGCCCATGCCTCCTAAACTCCCGAATAGAGTCAATTACCTATTGTTCGAACAACAGTCACACTGTGCATCATATTTGCCAAATCCTAACAATTTCCTTTCAGCTGCGTCTGTGGAGGACCGTAAAGCGTATCCCATTGCAGCACTTGACACAAACGACTCAGATTACATTCTCCCGCATGCACACTCCACAAGACGTAGGACCTCCTCACCTACCAGATATTTTTAAAACATGCTTGCGCATGGGCACAACTGCAATGGTCACAGAGGTCAAATGCCCAGATAATGACAACTGGTAACCAGAACCTGAAACTTGGAGTGGATGACCACATGGGATTCCAGTATATCATAAGTGATAGCGAGCCCAACTACAGTGGATTAGCGTCTACCACCACAGTGCCGATGATAGCGAGGATTATAACTTCTGACCACCGAAATGGTAAAAACAAACGCTCTAAGGCATTCAAGCACCACCGGTTGCGACCCTCTAAGAGCCAGAAAAACGCCAAGAAATGTCGTGCGCAAAATCAACCTTGTTGTTCATCGCAACCAACGTACAAACGCATGCTAATCCGATAGAATTTATAAGATGATCTTTTTTACTGTTAAGGAATCTGCTGTGAAACAACAAATCGAAGGACATCTAAAAGCTAGATCTATAAGGGGACATTTCAACTACCAATCAAAGTCCGCCTTTGAGAAATCGCAGAACGCTGTGGCCTACAGCGGGAGGCCTTGCGCTTTGTCAGAGCGAATTGTTAGTGGTAGTGGATAGATTTGGCTGATGTACAGGGACGATATCAAAGACTAGTAACTCCAACGAGCTCATTCGGTCCCATGCAAAATTTCTCAGGTTGGAGCTGCAAGCATGAGTCAAATCTGTGTGTTATAGTAGGTTAGCATATGCCTGACCAGAAAATGAAAATGAACGGATAGATGGAGCCCTTCGACCCATTTCTGAACCGAGCTTTGCATCATACAACGAACGTATAAATCCAAGATGTCCGAAGGCCGTACAATGTCATTTGTGAACCAGCAAGTATAGGAGAGATTACCACCGAGAAAGATAGCATACCACCTCTAGTATATAAATGCTAGCTGTTGTCACTGATCGACAAGCTGCACGAACTTTCGAATCCTTTTGACGAAAAAAGAGTCTTCCTGAGTGATTCGGACACATTACAAACTACCGTTCGAATACCACCTATGAATCTACTTGATCGACACAGCTGTAAACATAATTTATACGCTTCCATTCAATCATATATCGGTTGTGAGAAATCACCCCACTCGAACGAATCAGGAGAGTTTCCATCATTGAAAAGGTTGCGTGGATAAGGTTTTGACATTGCGTTGAGAAGTGGAGTACCGATACAGGTCCTGGCAGTTCATAGTGGCCTGTTTCATCGACTTTAGGTTTGGTTACGTTTCGACTATTGGGAAGTCTCTCTTGGCAATAACTGAATTTGATGTAATGGTTTATAAACTGGCAAAGCTTCTAAGGGAAGACTACTCGTCAATTATGGCCCGGATTCCAGGACTCACGAAGAATCCTCCCAGTTTTATTCACAACCGGAGACAAATAAGACTGCGCTCTTCCACCGACACTCTTCAACAAAGCCACCGACTGGATAGTGAATAAGGCACTGGCTTTTAACCATTAATATATCTTAGTCAGAAATTGCACATCTTTGATCTAGAGTTTACGAATGACAGTGTTAGGCTATGGCATTCCCCGCTACGCTTCAGAAATCTGTTGATCGAACCTATTTATCCGTCTGTTCAATCGGGGCAGAAGTGAACACAGCGTTGATAGCCCTCGACGGGCTGCCGTAGCTCACATAGCATAGTACACGTGACAATTAAGCTCAGTGTCATACATTATTATCAAAAAGAATACGCACGACGTAAGTCTAATTTAATTGAGCTATTCGTCAAATATTCCACAGATGAATGGATAATTAATTAGTTATTTGATAAGTTACGCATAAGAAATCCAACCGATTTGAGTAGACGACACCAGCTCTTTGATAGGGAAATACATTCGGTTTATTCTTCTCTAGATACATCATATTGATGGAGGATATAAATGATTTATAAGGATTTGGAGTACATTGGGAACCGTTTCATTCGAGAAGGGATATTAATTTCACCTACCATGTGGTAGAAGACTTACATTTTCTTACCATAACTATCCCAAACAGAATTCAAATGTGGATGTTGTAATACCAGAGAACGACCTTGTTTTATGATAAGAACTTGTTATAGTAAGCTTAGCGATGTTGATATTGCTTAACCCAAGGAAATAAGTATCTACAAACTAATCCAACACGTTTTAGGCCTTCCTGGGTGCAAGTGTAGAATTAACATTTTGTGAAAGTTTCAATCAAATGTCCTGCTTCCCGAACACTGCACTTCTAACTGCAAAATATGAGTCTAAACATAATGTTGTTTTACATAAAACTTCGAACCTCGATACCACAGTCTTGACCAAAATGTTGGTGGTCAGTTGTTGGACACTACTTCAGCTTGGAGGATAGGCCAAATTGAACTGGTTGATAGTGTTCAACAATACGCACAACAATAGCCTCAGCTGTTAGCAGAAACTACGTGACTAAGACTGGCTCTAATCTCGGGCCTGTCTCCAATTTCAAGATAGTCAGTCCCGGGGTTACTGAACATAATGATGTTTTCCCAACAGGAGCTAAAACCGTGTAGTTCTGGTGGATTTGTGGCAGAAATACTCTCATTTATCCTATGTTTATCGAAAGGGATTGTCAACATAGCTTACCGAACATTTCTTTCTTCAAAGTATCAACTATTCTTGATTCAATCACAGCAGTACCTCCTGCAATAAATTTGATAAGGGGTTATTTGTTTTGTTCTCCGCCCAGGGATATCCAATGCATGATGCGGATGGTCTGTCGACTTGATGACGATACGTTGCTGAAATGTGTGTGATTTGTTATTTGTAACAGATGAATAAATAGGGCAAATTAAAAAAGGGTAAACCCAATATGCAGACAAGTTTTCAACGTGAAATGAGAAGGAACCGTTTTAATGATTAGAAATGAACTGGGAGCTTGTTTTTCCAATTGTATTCAACACTACATATACTTTTACCGTTCGAACTTACTTCTGTCATACCGTGTTTCGTTTTCCGAGCTGCATGATGTGCTTCGTGTCTGTTGCGTAGTTTAAGTGTTGTCCCGTGGGCTACAACCATTTTTACTGAGGAAAGTTTATTGATAGTGTGCTTATTATAGGAAATTTTGTAAAGGCTAATAAACCAACGCACTTGGGTGATTCCATTTTAGTTGGTTCCCGTAAACAATGGTAATTCCGAAAATGTTCTTTGACAGATATTTGCAGAAAGCTTATCTGGATGTCTGCTTGCCTGTAAATGAGAGATTCCATGGTAAAGCGATAGAGGGTGATTGAAACATTTAAACTTAGATTAGGATCCAGTGCAGTACGGATGGAAAACAACTGAAGATTTAACCGCGTGATACTGGAAAATAGTGGTAGAATGCGTCCTTAACGTACGTGGTATACAGCGGATCTCAAGGCAGGAAGTTTGCCTTCTCGGATGTCAGAATCCCATTCACGCAACTCGTGCTTCCACGGGGGATTCGGATGAGGGCCGATTGTGTGGAGACGGTAAACGACCCGTATGAGATAAAGGGCTAGCTCCCAATAAAGCAAGAAGAAGAATGTGGTCAGCAATGAAATTAGTCTCCTATGAAACGTGTAATCATCCGCTGTCAACCCACATTGTAGACGATTACACAAATGTTTTACCATACAGAATGAATCAAACATCAAGATAATGTCAGAATCATTGAGCATTAAACCAGTGTGATCAATGATTAATTATCAGTGTGGTGGTTATTAGAGATGAACAACCGGGCAACGAGAAATCCTTACTCTGTGGACAAATAAATCAATGAAAAACAATCGAGATAGGCAAGAAAGGAGGTGGTTATTGTGAGCATGAGATGAGGTCAAAACTCAATGCAAGGGGAACAACAGTTATGTAACAGTTATCGCTCAAATGCCACGCTCACGATTTGTCGGACTGATGATCACCACCTAAAAGAGCCCTACTAAACTCTACCTAAGTTACATGCTACTTAACGACATGTTAAGGTCACGACGCGCACTCCATCCTTTATTGCTAAACTGGCAACGAGGATTAATATTGTTAATGTACCAAAGAAGCTTGCTGTATATTGAACGACACTTCATGGAATGTTGGATTATTCCGTAGTTTTCTGTAATAAATGCAACCAAAAATGTTTTACTCTAGCCAACATTTTTCATGGTAGATAAACCTGTCTTAAATCAGAAATCGCTTCAGCAGTTCAAGTCCAAAAGAATGAGGCTTGTACAACATCTCGAATTGAGGTTTGCGCATGGTTTGGTGGAACAGACTATTGATTTGTTGTTTTGATGTGGGTGGTATGAATCATACCCACCTAAAACAGGTTTAGAACCTGAAGCTGATATATGCCATGGTTGTATTATTACCGGCAACATCTTGCATAGCATGGTGTACCATACTCTTTCGATCAACTCATAACGAGAAATGTATAAACAAATAGTCACCTAGACTCGTCGTCACAAAATGACTGGGTCTAGGACGAGATACTGGGACTGCCGTGGGTGAGTAAAAGTCAATGTTAGACCACCCATTAGCCTCAATCTGAACACAGCTGATAAGTGCCGTTCGGGGAGGATTGAACTTGGCTGGATATGAAGTATTTCAGGACGGTGCAGGGCTACCTCCGATGTGGACGGGTAGTCGGAAACCCGACCAATGGTGAAAAGGAATGAGTTTGTTTCTGATGTACGAAAGCGCGAGTAGATACAACTTCAACTACGTAAGTAATCAACAAACCGAAATTATTCCGACGTTAGAGGATGTTTAGAGGATTTCGATAACCTGTCCCGATTACCTCAATGCCGAAGGACCCTATCCAAAACAACACAGAAATGCCTTTTCGTGGGATAGCTCGCACATTGGCAGCGCCCAAAATTGCTGCAAAGGCTGTACTTGGTCCTTTTTAAACTCACTTGAATGCACCTTCAGACCCATATCTTTTTACCAACAGATTTAATAGGTTCACTATCGATGCTGTGTTCTCAAGGCGGGAAATTCTCCTTCTCGGGTGTCACAATCTCGTTATTGCTATCCGTTCTTCGACCAGTGATTTAGATGAGGATCGGTTGTGTGAATGCGGTAAATCGCTCGTGTGTGATAAACGGTTATTTCTCATACAGCAAGAAGAGTAAGGCGATCAGCAATGAAATTGGTCACATTTGTTACGTGCACTCATCCGCACATCGTAGACGATTACACATATTTCATACTGTAGAGGGGAGTTATTGTCCGAGTGAATCAAACATCAGGATAAGGTCGGAATCGGAGAGGATTGAACCAGGGTGATCACATATATTTTGTCTGGATAAAGTTCATAGCAAAGTCTTTTGTTGAGTCGCGAATTATGAAGGTGTCGTTTATGTATCAGGTGTACATATATAGACTGTCGATGGTGCTGCATAGTGGTCCAGTTTCGAGTTTTGCTAAGAATATATCCGCCAGAAGGGGCCCAAGTGATGCTTTCTCTGGATGTGGAATCTCCATTCACAAACGTTCCGTTGCTCGAGACGGCAGAATTCATCTTTCAATACTTGACCGCTATTGATATCAAACTCGACATTCCTGTGGCCAAGCTAAAAGAACTCTTTCTTAGATGTACATGGAACGTGCAATTTCTGTACATTGGAAAATCCTACAGGCAGAAGGACGGGGTAGCAATGGGATCAACACTTGGACCCCTTCTGGCGGATATATTCTTAGCGAAACTCGAAACTGTACCACTAAGCAGCACCATCGACAGTTTGTTTATGTACACCAGATACATGGACGACGCTTTCATAATTTGCGACTCAAAAAAAGACATTACCGAAATACTGCGGACATTCAACAACGCCCACTCAATGACCACATTTACAGTGGAAATAGAGACGGACAATTTCCTCGTTTTTCTTGAGGTGGGATTGCGTAGAATGGAGGACGGACATATAGAAAGGAGAGTGTATCGAAAATGTACATGGTTGAGGCAACACACATATTTCCGAAGTTTCGTCCCCCTCTGATACAAAAGAAACCTAGTGAGCTGTCTGACCTACAGAGCAAGAAACATCTGTAGTCAGGACACGATTGCCAAAGACCTCGAACACATACGTGACACATTACTAAAAAACGGACATCCAGAACCGTTTATTCGTTACCCTATGGGAGAGAAGAAACACAAAATGAAAGTGCAGATGGCCTAGAAAAAGAATATTTTTCTAACTATCCCGTTCAAGGGTGACAAAAACCTAAGAAATAGTAGAACTACGCATATCCAAGACCCTCGGGAAGTCCTTCCCCACTGTGCATGTCTGAATCTTACCAAATACGAAGTCTTTCATTGTTCAACAATCCAAGGACAGGTTGCCTCGTCAGTCTCACTCTTTTGTTCTATATCAGTTTACGTGTTCTTGTAGTGCACAGTATATTGAACATACGAAGAGACGCCTGTCCGAGAGGATATCAGAACACGTCCCGGCTTCTTTAGGCAAAGGAACAGTTCGTACTATCAATAGTGCAATCCTACAACATCTGGTGGATAGCGCACATCAAATCGACACAGTGACATTTTTCAGACCAGTCTTGACAACTCCCAGAGTTTACGCAAAAGAATTAGGCAGGCGGTGGCTGATGCCATCAGAAGCCATAGCAATTCGACTATTGACGCTTAATTGTGTAAGCAACGTAACCTCGTGCAACAGTTGTTGTTGCCATGGCCGTAACGAGTGATTTTCTTCTGGTTCCTATATGCAAATTCTCCCCAGCCTCACACCTCTTTTTTCACACCCTTGTTCTTCACACCTGTCCTTTCACGCCATTTGGTTACACATTTCACACTTATCGTCGTTCACACAACGAACAAGATTCATCAAGTTGAAGCATGTTGTCGAGGCAGCGGATTTGTTGCACATTTACTCACTCTCTGCTATCTTTAGCTGAACATATATTCTCTTTTACCCAGTACTATATATGTCAGTGCCGGAAGTGGTATATCGAGAAGAACATTCTTTCCGTGTTACAAGTTTTATTCCATGTATAGAGGTCGTTGGAGATGGATAAACTAACAGCAAGATCTGCTCATTCCGTGGACATATAAATCAATGCAGACCAATTTAGCTAGGCAACAAAGGAGTTGGTAATAATAGAATGAGATGAGGTCAAGACTCAGTACAAGGTAAACAACAGTTATGTAACAGGTATCGCTCAAATGCCACATTCACGATTCGTCGAAATGATGATCACCACCCTCCGTAACTCTTCACCTAAATGACACTCGTTTTATAGACATGTTATGGTCGTAACGCGCACTCCACCCTTGATTGTTAAATTGGGGATGAGAGTGATTAGTTTTTGTGTACCAAAGAAACTTGCTGTATATTGAACGACACCTCTTGCGATGTTGAACCGTCACGTAGTTTTTTTTAATACATGCAATACAAAATGTTTCACTTCAGATAGCACTTTACATGCTAGATAAACCGATCAGGAATCAGAAGTCGATTCAGCAGTGCAAGTTCAATAGCAAGGTCTTGTACAGCATCTCGAAATAGGGTTTGCGCATGGTTTGATGGAACAGTCTATTGATTTGTAATTTTGATGCGGGTGGTACGAGTCATACCCATCTAAAACGCATTCTGAATTTGAACCCAATATATGCCATGAATGTATTATTTTCCATAGTATGGAGAACCAAAATGTTTCGATCAACTCATAACGAGAAATATATCAACTAGTAGTCACCTAGATTCGTCGTCACAAAACGACTGGGTCTAGGGCGAGATACTGGGACTGCCGTGGTGAGTAAAATTTGGAGCTAGATCACCCATTAGCCTCAGTGAGACCACACCTGATAACTGCGGTTCAAGGAGGATTATACTCGGTTAAGGAATGGCATATTTCAGGACGGAGCAGGACTACCGTGGATATGAAGGTGTAGTCAAAAAATTGATCAGTGGGGACAAGGGAAGAGTATGTTTTCGATGTACAGAAGCGCGAGTAGGTACCAAGTCAAATACGCAATAAGTGACTAATGTGGAATTATTCCGACGTCAAAGGAATCTTACAAGATGTATTATTTGCATCGTGATTTGGCCTTCATGTAATGATGAAATGGGTTCGTCGGTCGACTAACGCAAGCTGTCAAGCACGGTGGAGAAAAGAAATAGCGTGGAAAGTAAAGTTTTTCAATAAACAACAGCACACAGATGCATCAGATGAAAATTTTTCAAGCGTTTACAAATCACGTCTGTTTTATTAAAACTTTCTGTCACTTCATGCCAGATCCGACTTCACCAATCGTTGCATTTGCCAGCTGCGCTTCGTTCAACACGGTACACTTCCAATTTGCTCGCACAACACATCCAAAACGAAGTTGGCGGATTGTGAATTTTGAGTGCATGGCACATGCCTCACCAGGACTGGTGCTGAAATCCCTTTCCGAGTGGATATCCAGTGTTCGAAAGTCGAAAAGGTAAATCTGTTTTTGAGAATTCGGGGTTGGTCGCGAGATCATATTTACAGGTAATAAGGGAAGTTTGGTTGGGCAGGGGGGATTCGAGACTGCAGACTCGCCGATAATTTTATTTGCATGATAAGATGCTTATTTGATGTTGAGCTGCTTGTCAACAAATATGAAGGTCATAAGGCTTACCCCTGCTAAGATGACATAAATGTGGACCACCTCAAATCAACTTTTATGCAACCTTCATATGACTGTCCTGCTTCATACTCTTCATATGTTAGTACATACTTTGAAACTTTCTCTGTTTCGGACGTATTTGCTATTCTCCTCAGGTATGGAGCTTCGTGTTCCGTGGGTCCGGATGTCCTCTCGCCTGCAGTTTTCAGGCTTGGGGCTGAGTAGTTTTCAGAACCCTTGGCCACTTTGTTGAATGAATCCCTATGAAGTAACTCAATCCCTAACTTTTGATGACCTGTCCCGATTACCCAAATACCAAAGGGCCCTAACACAAACGGCACGAAAAAAGGGCTTGTCGTGGGATAGCTCTCACATCACCGGCACTCAAAATTGCTGCAAAGGCTGTGCTTGGTCGTTTTCAACCTCCCCTGGATGTACATTCGGACCTATGTCTTTTTAACTAAAACCTAAAAGACTCACTGTTGGTGCTGTAGTTCTTTTAGTCCACTTCGGTACTGAACACTTAAACTTATTTGTCCGATTCCTCCACTGTGATTTTCCTTGTTTATTCCTCAGTCTTTGAATCAGCGCCCCTTTTTCGTCTACTGTTAACGCTTCAGGCTTTCACCAGTCTTACATATATGCTTGTTACCTCTCTAACAGTTTTCAAAATTGAACACAGAAACCCAATTTAGGGTACAAATGTTCCAAACAAGTTGTCAACTATTCTGCGGTAATCTAGGATGATATGTTTCCTTTCTCTTTACTTTCCAAACATATCAGCGACTAAACAGTTTCTTCGTCAACTGGAGAATTCAATATGCTGAAGATATTGTACTTTGTCAGATTATTGCTGATCCCACCGACTTCAGAATCTATCACAAATGGAACATTTTTCCAAACGATCTCGTTTATAACTAAAACCATCTAAAAGCTTTGAATATTTTTAGCAATTCCAGCCCTTAACATACAGATTCTGTTTTCATGGATTGCAAATCCTTATCTAGAGTGAGCCCTGTCACGTACTTGGGAGTTTTGATAACAATCTACGACGGAAGACTCATATCCAAAACTGTGCTGTTAAACTGAGACATCTTTCCTTTCAACTAGGGAATCTCAGAGTTCTGGACACCGAAGCCGGTT
Organism: Fasciola hepatica; assembly: GCA_948099385.1. Lineage (NCBI taxonomy): Eukaryota > Metazoa > Platyhelminthes > Trematoda > Plagiorchiida > Fasciolidae > Fasciola > Fasciola hepatica. Next base: position 5,346,158 of record CANUEZ040000098.1, on the reverse strand, counting down.
GTTTACAAGTTCGGGACCAGCATTTTCTCCCTACCTTACTTTAGTGATCTCCAGCAAATTTTCTCGGTCTTCCGAAATAGAACCTTAAAACTCTGCACCATCGTTTGATAACAATTCAGTTATTGTCAGAACGGATGCATATGGTGTGGTCTGATTGTATGTGATGAATGGCGGGCTCGAAATGCAGACAAAACCGTATTTTTCTGTTACCAGTGGGCCACGACAATGACGGAATGTGAGCCTCTGAGGGAAAGTGGAATAAGGTTATTTTGCATTGAATTACTCCCAAACATTATTCAGAACATAGAGTTCGTACAAGATATTAGGCATTTGGTCTGCCTTCAATTATCACGGATTTCCAGAGTCTCATCGACATACAGTCCACCAGTGTTGATGGTGAAATGATTTTCTATCTTGTTGCACTTATGACTCCTACGGCCAGTATGTTGGTAGACTTATGGATATTCTCGTCAAAACACAAAGGTTTTCAAGGTTACCTTCATACGTGACCTGGTATAGATCAATTATTTTGAATGGACCTTGAAGTTGCGCTTGCTTTCAACGGTCTCACATTGAGTATTAAACAGAAATATTTCCGTTTGACTTCATTTACGAACCTCTGGTGAAGCAGCATGAAGAGTCATCCTGAAAAACTATTACCTACCCAGGTGAATTGTTTTCGTTGAATTCGGGTGAAATGCCGTTTGGGTAATCCGGAATACCGAGAAAGTTAAATAACATTTTACGTGAATGGGTATCATGCTGGTTATCTGTTGGCAGCTCGATTATAGTGGAATTGCCAATGCGATTGATAGTTTTGAAATGGTTATGGCTAACAATGGCTCCTTCAGCTTAGCGCTCGTTTATTGAAATATTACCCGGTCAGATATGTTTCCACAAGTTTCATCAATGTGTAACGATAACAACAGAGACTGCAGTTCAAAGGTTTTTCGCAAGAATCCAAGTTGTTCCTGGAAATCCATACTCTCAGATCTTGAAGTACTGGTAGTATTGTAGTAGTATTTGTCAAAAAGACAGAACGTTCCCATGTCATTTCCCAAACCGAGCAACTGAGAAAAATCCACTCAACACGAAAAGCAGTGCAAAATCATCGTCACGGATAACGTTGCACATCGATTGTGTTCCCTTCTGTACTAACTGGAACAATTTGCCCTTAAATATTCAGCGCAAATCTACCCTCCGAAATATTTCTCAATTTAACCCTGTCACCGATTCAGTTTCGTTAATTTGTTATATGTTAATATATTTATTCTGATTTGAACCCGGAAAGTAAAGTTTTGAAGTTAGGAATGATAATTATTTTCCTTGAATGACTAGAGTATCTCTTTTCGAAGAAACTAGTCTGACACATATTTGCCAATCAACCATCATTTTCATAGGCTTTTTAGATTTACACAAGAACAGAACGTAACATTTCCATTTGAACGAATACTATTGGGATTACACTAAACCGAAAAAACAGGAGCAGACTGTTGGTTATCCTAGATTTCCATCTTTATATCAAAAAGCATTTTGAATCTTCCTCTTCGCGAAAGCCATGGCACCGAAAATATCAGAAAGCGCAATTATTCGGTACTGAATTCCTAATACCATCTCCTGAAAACGTGGTGAGGCCATCGGGACATTCAGTTTTTATATTCTTGCGTTCAGTACATTAATTTTTGCCCGGAATTTTCGGAGGGCATTGCACAAACGGTGACTGTGGCTATCTACTGAATAATTAGATAAGTCTCTTTAGCTTGAAAGTGGCAAGGTGGAAAAAAACGTTGCTCTGATATTTGAGCACTGATTGCTTCAAAAATAAACACTGGCGTCTGTGACAGTATTTTTGCCGTCGGCGTACCTTACTTTTTACCAGAACGGTGCGTTGAAACAAATATTTTTGAAGACAATGTTTCCAACAAGAACATTTTATTTTGACAAGCCAAAGACATGTGGATTGGATAATTGGCAAGCGGAGAAAAATGCAGACGTTCAGAATACGAGCACAATTAGGCAGTCGCGTTGTTGAATCAGATATCGGACCTCACAGAAAAGTGAATTTTTGATGAGAAATACTTGCTTTTTTACGCCTAAAAACCAGAATTCCCAATTCAGTCCACTTTATGACCACATCTTAGCCAACGTGCATTGGTGAGTTCATATGATGAAGAAAGCTGTTTGCAGATGTAATTCTCCAAGATTCATACTGGGTACTGTTACTTGTTTGTGTGTGGCATCTCATTGTCTCACACAAAAAATATTAGTACAACATTTTTAAAGTAAAAAATAGTTCCCATGGCCCATGGATACTCCATTGTGCAAAACGGGAAGTACCGACGAAACAGTTGCAGTGGAGAATCCAGGATGTGAAATTCCTTGAAATAATGTTTTCATGAATCAAATGTTTCCCGTCTGTAAAACTAAAGTGCTTCTTGGAAGATTATTGTGCTACCGGGGTTTGCGTCAGCTCAGGCCTCAATTGAGGATGCGTTTGTTGTACCAGTTGGCATATCCATTCGTTTTATATTCCCCAGTAATAGCGAAACCACGGAAGCCGTGATGGTTCTGTTGCTACAGTTGTTACATTATTTCGTAGATTTGATTATGATGGAGAATCCATTTTCAGCTTTGGAAAAATAAGTCGATTCACTTTTTCCACTTTGGACAAGCGAAGCGAAAATATTACACACATAGTAGCACACGAGAACTAGTGGTACCGTAGTTCGGTTGGTAACTTCAATGCACTGAGCGCTGAAATAGTTCACTGAAGAGCGAGATAAGTGTAAATATTATTGCTAGGCACAAAATATGAACAGCTAACTTCATGTAGCAAAATAACCCTCATTTTTTCATTGGTGGCTCATATTTATGGATGGACTTTAGGTACAAAGTGGCAAAGTCGGCCAGTTTACCGTAGTTTATCCCTAAGCGTAGGGCAAACAACCCGGAAGTTATTCGGATTTATTAGTCACCAGGTGGTATATACGTGAAATGAGAGAGTTATTTCAGATTGCAACATTTTATGTGAGTGATAGACAAATTCTAAGGCTTGTAATCTCATTCGAAATTTCTTACTGAGTCTACCGTATGGGGTAACGTTTTTCTCACTAGAACTTCCCACTCGATTTCCAGTTGATTGTACGAATCAGATAGAAGGTCTCATTGGCACCCAATGAATCTCCCTCTGCTAACTTCGCAGAGTTTGGAAATCTCTGAATAATTGTTAGTCCTTCCAATTGAGGATCAAATGAGGTAGAACCATTTTTGTGTACTAGTCTACCGTTCACTTTTATTATTGATTCCATCGTTGCTACGGCTTATTGTTTTTTGATTTTGAGCTTCATCCATTATTGAGTTGGTGTGCACACTTGTCCGTACAACAATTACAAAAAATACAGTATGGTACGATTTCAAGTTGCGAGCGGGTTTCATCCACTTTTGTCGATATCTAAGGATCGGAAGTAATCCTTTGCCAGTGTAGTTCGAGGCAATATTGCATTGCATTTGATGTGATTCATTGGTGCCGGCATCGGTCTTGATGTTGTGAACAACCTCATGTGAGGGAATCGTGGAAAACAGAGTTGGAGCTTGCTTACTTACTTTTACTCTTACGCGACTATTTCCTGCGAGAAAAATAAGTTTGCTCCATGGATATCACGGACCACTGCTGACCTCGTGCGGTGGTCGGAGGCGAGCTCCGTACAAACCCTCATCCAGTCATTATTCCATCGCCGGGCTCCATAGACTGACCGAAGGCCTAGAAGCTCTACGTCTTTCTCTATTGTGCTGGTCCACATTTTTAGCTGTCCACCAAGGCGACAACGCCAACCATGGCAGGGAGAAAGGCAGAGTGTTTACTTGGTTATCTCTGACTCGGGTCGCCGAAGCGTGTGGCCGAACCACTGAAGTCGTCGACGTTGGAGGAGAATGGGGAGAGCATCGATATCAGAGCATCGTCTCCTTACCTCGTCATTGGACACCCAGTCGCGCCACTTGACTGTGAGGATTTGCTGCAGGCACCAGTGGTCTAAAACCACCAACCTTCTGGTATCCTCAGCTCGTAGTATCCAGGTTTCGCAGCCGTAGATGAGTACGGGCCGGATGGCAGCACGATAAACACGAACTTTGGTTCTTAAGCTGATTTCACTGCGAGTCCACAGCGTTCGTCTTAGCTGAAGAAAGGCTCTCCTGGCTCTGTCGATCCGTGATACCACTTCATCTTTTGCCTGGCCGTTCGAAAGCAGATTTGAGCCCAGATACTTGAAGGAAGGGACGTATTCGACTGGTTGGTCATCGATCGACAGTTGTTGAATTGTCGGGCCCAGATGGGTTGTGAAAGCTTTTGTTTTAGTCGAATTTACTTCAAGTCCGATGGACTTAGCGAAGGAATTGATTCGGTCGAGGATTGGTTGTGGCGTAGAGGTGGAGTCTCCAAGCATGACAAGATCATCCGCGAACTCCAGGTCCGAGATGTATATTTCCTGACTAAGCTGAAAGCCAGGGTAGTTGTGTAATATCTGTCGCATTGTCCAATCGATGGCGTAGTTGAACAGCGCCTGTGTGAAGGTACAGCCCTGCCTAACTCCGGTGGTGAGTGTGAATTCGCGGGACTCTTCAGCGTACACCAGTTGTCCAGTAGTACCTCCTCAACAGCATTAAAAGCTTATGGGGCATCCCATCGGATTGGATTATGGTCCGAAGAGACTCGCGATTCACCGAATCAAAAGCTGCCGGAAGTCGATGAAACAAGTTGCCGTCGGATGCTGCAGCTTATAGCAATGATCCAGTATTCGGCGCAGTGTGAAGATTTGATCCACACAGCCTCTGTCACGGCGGAACCCCCCTTGGTTCGAGCGAATGCGCTGGTTTTTTGCCTCGGAGAAACGGGTTAGTAACAACGAACCAAAGGTCTTTGCGGCCACATCGATCAGGCTGATCTCTCGGTAATTCTCATATGCCGATTTATCACCTTTCTTCGGAATGGGCAGCAGTATGGACACTCCACAGTCGGGTGGAAATGCTTCCGCTCTCCAAATGGAACCAAAAAGTGTACACAACCTGTCTATCAATGACGATGAACATGCTTTATACACTTCCGGGGGGATGCCATCTTCCCCAGCAGCCTTTCTGTCTTTCAGTTTGTTTATCATTTCCGTGATTTCCGCGGTATTGGGCGGGTCACAGTTACTTTCGTACTGGACTAGAAGGGTTGATATTGGTTGGTCCGTCCGGTGGTCCGTAGGCCGGTTGAGCAGCTGACCAAAGTATTCCACCCGTCGGTCTATTTTCTTGCTCTGTTCGGGAATTAAGTTCCCTGCCGTGTCACGAAGAAGGGAATTTTGCTTACAAAACCTATCAGAGGCGTTCCTAATAAGGCGAAACAGTTTACCGAAGTCACCAATTCCGGACGCAGTCTCCATTTTTTCAGCTATTTCTATTCAGTATCTTTTGCGATCAGCCTTGGCGGAGCTTGTCGCCTCTCGTTGAAGTCTGCGGCGTTCGGTACTACCTGCCAGTCGCGCTTCGTGCGCTCTGGTTGACAGCTGGAGCGTGCTCTCCGAGATCCAATCTTTTGTCCGCCTTTTTGTTCTCCCGAGTACTGTCCAGGAAGCTTCCTCGATTGTCATCTTCATTCGAGTCCACTGCCCTTCCACAGAAACTGCATCTGCTTGTGCATTGGTTGCATTGGTTAGTCGGGTTGTGATTGCGCCTGACAACGCTGCTCGGGTCTCTGGATTTTCTACGGCTGAGAAGTTTATCCGAGAGGGTGCAGACACTTTAGCACGTGTGGACAGATGAACTTTGAAACACGCGCGTAGGAGGACATGGTCAGTGCCTTTTCTGTTGCCCGTTATTGCACCTCGGTACTCTCGGAAATCCTCCACGGAAGAGGCCCAATGGGCTTTTACCAGGGTGTGGTCGAGTTGGTGTGTAGTGCGACCGTCATTGGAGTACCATGTGAGTAGGTGCTTTTTGGGGTGTTGAAATCGAGTGCTGCAGACAACCATTGTGTTGATGTCGGCTAAAACAGTCAGTCGGCCACCGTTCTCACAGTGTTGACCAAGGCCGAATCTCCCGAGAATATGGCGAGTAGATTCATTGGCCATACATGTGCGAGCGTTCCAATCTCCTGCGATGAAAAGTACATCGTGCCTCGAAACCCGGTTGATTACCTCCTGCAAGTAAGTGTGGAATTCGTCTTTGGTTTTGTCATCAGCTGAATTGGTTGTAGCATAGATCGCGATCACCGTCAAGTCGTGCAGGGAGCCTTTAAAACTTGCCAAGGCAAGTCTGGATGAGACTGATTCCCAAGAGATCATTGCATCATTAGCTGCTTTGTTCAGAGCAAACGCGACACCGTAGAGACCGGAGTTGTCTTTCGGGCTACTGTGATAAAGCCAATAGGATGTATCCACACCCGGGACCTTTATTGTCGGCTACCTGAGTTGGGCAGGCGGACTTCCGAGAGGCAGGCAATATCTACGTCATATTTATGTAGAGTTGGCATTGGAATGCACTGACTGCCGACGACTAGATACGTCCAGACGATCCAACAAGCTATGTGTGTTCTTTTCCTGCAGTGAAGAATCCCAGCTTGTTGTCTTATCACCTTGACCGCCGGGATACGAGACGCGTCGCTTACTGGGGAGGCCGTGGCTTGATGAGCGCTTGAGGTTCCGTGAACAATCATAGACAGTCTCGGCAGTAGGGTAGGAAGCGGTGTCTCCAGCACCGTTCGGCCTTTCTGTTCGAGGTTGCACCTCTAGCCCGTGCACACCCAAGCGCAGACTGCAAGGCAGCAGGATATTCCTAGAGGAGCAGATGACCTGCTGTACGGTTCGTTCGCTTCCTCTGGAATGCTGGATGAGGCAGTTGAACAGGTCTCCTTTGTGGCCGTCGGATCAGTATACCTCGTCCGCCCATTCAGAAGGTGCCGTCTTCACATGCCGAACACCGTCTTGACGAAGTTTTTTAGACCTCGGTAACCCTCAACCTGATTTCGCCCGCCTGTGAAGCGGATTGTCGGAGTGTGGCTGCTGATGCATGCTTCAGCTTCGTGGAGCCACAGGTGAGAGCTGGGTGAATGATGGAGACCAAAGAGATAGAGGATGCCCCAAGAGACACGACAGTCAACCAACTCCGACGTGTTACTCCTCTCAGACACCCCATACACTCCTAATGAAACAGTTCATAGTGCGGGAGCGGGGCCGTAACCCAAATCTCATTTTTAAGCCTAGCACTACCAATCATGGCAGTATAACCCGTTATCCTGGCTTGGACAAGCGCCCCGAGAGACGCAAGCATACCATCGGAGTATCATACAGGTATGAGCTTGCGTCCATCCCCGACGCATAGCATCAAGTCCCGTTAAAATAAAGTGAACCAATTGGTTCGAATATGGTTCAACGTTTGCCTTTATCAATCTTTTTGTGGTTGTCATGGCTTGATCATTTTCACGATTTTCACTGTTGTTGATTGATGGATAGGTGAGAACACTGAGGTTTACCACCAGTACACTGAAATGCATTGGTATGAACATGAGTTTGTTCTACTGTTATTATCAGACCGACTTCGTCCCTTCAAGTTGACCGTACATCGTACAATGTCCCAGTATATGGTTGAATTTGGCCAATAGATATCGCCATAGGAAGAACTACATCAGATTCCAGTTCATGTTATGGGTAATGTGAAAGCAAAACGATGAGCATATTCAGTGAAAATCCTTTATTTGTATTTGAATTGATAGCTAACTGCATTGATGAGCTGAAAGATGCTGATCAGATACATCCTAAATCAAGAGACCCAATGAAGTATTACTCAAGGTAACTTATAGGCAGACCGTTGACAACCAAAGTGCAGTCAATAATCACAAGCAGGGCCTGCTGCTTCAGAATTATTGTTCAGGTTCTACGGGATCTGGTCTATGGGTTCTACGCAATTCAACGAAAGTTGTGATTTTCATTGATCCCTGTTTCAGAACTTCGTAAAACCATTAAAAGGAAGTTATGCACGAGATCAGGTGAAGAATTCGCATAAGTAATCTGGTATTTGCTTTGATATTCTTTGACAGTCTAAAGAATTTTACTGATATACGGATTTCCCCACAGTGTAATTGACGATTTTGGCTGTAATTATTATTAAATTCACTCCAATTAAGTACTACATCAGGCTTTTTAGAACAATCCTGTACCTTTGCATCATGAAGTAGGCACATGTCACATGGAGAAGACTAACAAGAGCCTGTCTACTGAATTTTGCAAACAAGGCAGTATCAGGCTTCTACCGTTGGGTCAAATACATCCACTCATTCAGTGATTTGTGACCTATCAGGACAGGAACCTGTATCTCGGAAAGTGGCTCTTCGGTGTTGACATGGCTCACTCATATGCTTGATTCTATTACTTGTGTTTTCCTCTCTTTTTTTATTCTGATGAGTTCATCGATTTCTGAGTTAAAATGCAAATGAGAAGTAACAAATATTGCTCCCACCAAAAGTGAATATTTTATGGTTGTTCGAATTGAATTTCGTCAGCTAGAGAGTCTCGTATTCAGAAGACCAATAGAATTATACAAACATTTACTTCAATCAGTTAACGGCTGCAGAGTGTGAGATTGCACGAAATGCCACTAACAAAATCCTCCATTGCATTTGATAGAGAACGCGTTCTTAGAGGTGATGTATGACTTGACTGGTGTATTCCATGCCAGCGGCTACCAAGGCGCCAAACGTAGACAGAATATGCACAATACGCGAGCCTTTTTTTCCGAATCATCCACAGAAAAAGCCCATGAAACATGAAGGTGACGTTGTGTGCACATTGTGGAAAACTATTACACTTCCCAGTACATGCTCATCGGATGTCCACATCGTTATTAGTCATTTCTAAGAGAGAGCCAAATAGATTATTTTCGCTGACAATATGCAGCCAGCATTTGACTACTTATTGTTATTAGTACCCGTAATGGAATGGAAAGTCTTTCGTAAAATATGGCCGAGCCACCGGAGGTGGTGTAAAGCGATGACTTAGTTCGACGGGCGGCCATCCGTGCCTAGCAAACGAAGACCCACCTGGACATACTCAGTTGACTTTACCACCAGACACGAGCAATGCTTCGGAGACATCAGTTATCGAAAACAAAAAGACACCCAGGATCCTCAACGCAAAGTGGCCAGGTCTCACAACAATAGACTAAAATACTAGGAACCGGGGCAGTGTGCACCTCTCAGCTAAAACAGAGCCGGATTTCACGACGACGCCACAGGTGTCGCAGGTCTGCGAAAAATTCTCTAGCTCACGCCTTGCGTGAACTGATCTCCTCCCTACCACCACCTCCAACTGTTATCGATTCCCAAAGGCACTTGAAGATGTCCTCTGATTCCAGCTGATCACCATAAACGGTGAATGCAGGCACAGGCTCCTGTCAATCTTTCGAAAGCACTTCGCACTTGCAGGGCGCAAAGTGTGCACCATATCCGTATAATTCAATCATCAAGCACTCTAAAACGTGATGTATTTTCTGTGCATTGTCACTTAGCAAAGCGGCAATGCCAGCATATTCAAAGTCAGGATCTCTGTTCCTTGGGAGAAGTTCAATTCCACCGGTTAGAAGATTAGATAAGGCTTCTCGTAGAACATCCTTTATGGCAAAATTGGAGGGAAAAGGGCATACAGTTAAGTCTTGTCACACTCGACTGGGGACGACCAAAAAAGGGCCAAAGCTGGCAGTAAGCCCTCACTCGACCTGAGATGTGAGAATCCAACTCTTTGAGGAGAGATATATAATTCTCAGATACTCCATTTCTCAGTGAACAATTACATAGTACAGTTCTATCGAGAGGGTCACATGCCGCACGAATGTCCAGGAATAAGGTTATCACTGGTAGTTGGAAAGCGTGACAGTGCCAAAGAAGCTGTCAGCGGGTGAATAACTGGTCGATTCATCCACGACTGGTATGAAACTCATTGTGTTCCTCGCTACTCTACTTTTGCGCTTTGGTACATGATAACAATCCTCTTCAGTTGATGCAGTATGAACAACAGAAAAATGGAACCTGTTGTGTGGCTGATCCATGCGTCATTGGCATTCGTATGTGATTCACTCCATTTCCGCTGGCCTTGCACTCGCCTGAGCGATACCTGTCTATCCCATGCGTTGCTTTCTTCCATTCCACCAATCACATGCGGCTAACTGTGCGTGAGACTGAAATCGAGTTATTGATCTCAACCACTTGTCATATTATGGTGCGTGCATTTACCGTGTGATGTACCCAAACACAGATTCGTTCTCCCATACTATTTCAGACTACTATCACGCACGCACGTACGCACATAGCCGTGACTTCATTCATACCACTAACGGCACCGAGTCATACGTTCTTGTTGGTTCATTGCTGCTGAACGGACCTGCTTGACCGCACTCGATCACATGTTCAGCTTGGGCTTACCAATAGATGATTCACATTTTTGCTTGTTTGCCCGCATATGTATTCATTCTTCATTCTTCATAATAGAGGCAGAGGGTATCTCTCCCGTGTAAGCCTCCTCACCACAGCTCAGTGATGTTGACTTGTGCATGCGTCTGCCACAACCACTTCGCAAGAAATACATCCACATGTCGACTGAACAACGTGTCGTTAGGCTCTTCCACCACTTCGGCTGGCAGCGAGTTCCATAGATTGGTCACCCTCCGAGATAGACGGTGCACCAATGGGAGGCCCACCGACTGCAGTTTCCTTAGAGTTAGTGGGTGCCCCCTCGTACAGACATGTCCTCGAAAAGGGAGCTCTGCACGTAGTTCTGGGCCGAAGTCGCCTCTGATGGTACGCCTGGTGAAGATCAGGTCTCCCCGGACTCTCCGAAAGAACACTGGAAACAGCCCCTTGATCTTCAGCCGCTCTTCGTAGCTGACCCCAAGTAGCCCTCCGATAAGGCGGATTGCACCTCTCTGTACTCTTTTCAACTTTGCCACCTCTGCCAACGTACAAGGGTAAACCGCTGGCCCCCGGTATTCCATCCGAGGACGCATACGGGTAGCCTATAGTATCTTGAAGGCGTTGAGTGAGAGATGGCCGAATGAACGAGTAATCTGCCCGAGGAAACTCTACGCTGACGAACAAACTCTATCAGTTATATGCATCGGTTTTTTTGACGAGACCACCATCACTCCCAGATCTTTTTCGCGGACGGAAAGCCGAATGGGTGCCCCGTGTATATTGTACATCCCATTGTTGGATGGAGCTCCTACTCGCATATGCGCACACTTGTCGGTGTTGACTGGCAGTGGCCACAGATCTGACCATCTCTCAAGGGCTTTGATATTCTCCTGAAGAACGAGCTCGTTTGCATTTGATGTAATCGTGCGCCAGGTCCTAAGTTCGTCTGCGAAGATGAGACACGGTGATTGAAAAACTGGTGGTTGATCATTGATATAGACCAGGAAGAGGAGCGGACCCAGAACCGATCCGTGTGTAACACCACTATTTGCCACTTGCCAAGTTGACAGTGATTGTGCTACTCGTACTGCAAAGGTTCTCCCTTTTAGAAAGTCCTCTATCCACCGAATCAAGGGATCTACAACACCAAGAGCCTTAAGCATACCTAATAGACGGTCGAGCGGGACTTTGTCAAAAGCTTTGGTAAAATCCACGAGGATTATGTCCGTAGGGTGTCCTTCAGCCTTGGCCATCGTCCAGCGTTCTCGCGTGATTACTAAGTTTTTCAGGCACGACTACTTTTCCAAACCCCATGTGGTTGTCGGCATATTATGTTCCCGGATTCGCGTTGCCAGCAGGCGCTCCATAACCTTTCCTACCACCGGTGTTTGACCGACTAGAGACGCGTTGAACAGTCGTGTGACCGGTTGAGTTAACACATCGGCCAGCTCCTTTACCACTAAAGGATGAATACCATCAGGTCCCGGAGATTGGTTGACTTTGATGATGCGCATGGTTGCCGCCACTTCTTCCGCAGTGAGATCTTGGCACGACATTTGAGAGACACCAACTGCAATGTGTGAGGGACGGTTGTGCTTCTGTTCAGGAGCATAGACTGACAAGTAGTATCTCTGCTTTGTGTTCATCTGTAACTCTCAGAGAGTGTCCGTCCTGTAGGACTGGGATTGCAGTTGTGGTTCGCGTTCTCCGTCGTAGATATGCGAACATGCTTTTGGGTGCTCGAACCGAGTCCATTGCTAACGTCTCTTCAAAGAGACGTCGCTTTTTCGGCTTTATTTGGGTATACTGATTCCGGATGGTGTGGTATCGGTCATATCCCCCTCCAGTTGCGTCACATTGTTTCCATGCTCGGTTCCGACCCTTCAAAAGACGCCTACGTTGCGAGTCAAACCAAGATAGGCCTTTTGCAAGCGGTCACAATCTGGATGGTGGGTCAAACGTTTGGCATAATTAAAGGATTTCATTTCGAATTACTCTCAAAGCCTTGTCTGTGTCGTACAATTCTGGCGGGTACCACATCACTGAGAATGCAGCCTCCCTGAGTTGTTGGAATAGCATTCGCCGGACGTTGAGTCCACCCTGTTGTCTTGGAACTAACGTCGATCCTCTATTCCAGCTGATGGTCAACACCGCATGGTCACTGCACCCTAGTGGGTGTAGGTACACAATCTGACCAACATCGGAACGCCTTGGAGATATCGCCAGATCCGGAATAGATGAATGGTGATCCTAGGTTCCGGTCGGCGTTCTGACCTGTTGGTACAAGGAAAGTTCCAGCACCGTAGAAAGGAGCTCGCGGGAAAATAAATCCACTCCTGCATTGCACCGTAAGTTCTCCCAGTCCACATTTGGCGAGTTGGAATCATCCAAAATTAGACAATGAGCATCGTCAGCCCAAAGTCATACGCCGGTCAGTATTTACCGAGGATATGCTTCTGGGGACCGATAAATGACTCGGACAGACTTAAATTCACTGGATGTCAACTTCACGCGACACCAAAGAGGTTCTTCAAAGCCCTCCTGGTGTATCAGGCAATCTATCTGTAGAGAAGAGACGTCGGATCGAATGTACATCGCCACGCCCCTCCTCCCCGAGCTTGGCACCTATCAGCACGGTAAAGTGTATATCTCGGGATAGCCACTGCCAAATCCTACACTTCACTAGTAAGCCACATCTCCGTCAAGGCGACCAATATTGGCCAGTGCTGAACCACCCATGCCTCGAGCTCATCTCGTTTGTTCAACGGACTCCTGACATTAGACGACATGATAAGTGCTTGTCCTCTTCTGTCTTCCCTCTCCGTACAGACCCTCATTGCAACTCCACTGCCGGGGTCACCTGGTTGGTGATGCTGTTGAGAGTGAACGGTTCCCATCTCAGTTGAGGACGCCTCCGTTGAACACGAAAATCCCGGATAAAAAGACGTGTTTCTCCATTTGCCTGGCGTTCGCCGAGCTCTCTCAAGGCTAACCGGTGCCTCTCTCGTTCCTTGGGGTCAAGATCTCAAGGGAGTCTCCGTTTCTCTCCTTTTAGTCTGCAGGACAGCTGTAGCACCCAGCGGCATTCCTCATCGTAACCCAAGACCACCTTGAGCGGAAGAGGGTTACCACTCTCATCAATATTCCCTAAGCGAAAAACGGCTTTGACCTTCACATTATTTGCCAGGTTTTACTCATTTGTGGAGAGTATCTTGGCAAATATGTCCCGTAGAAGAGACACGTGGTTATCTAATCTACTTTGTGACGCCGACTCGGTTGATTCCGGCAGATTCACGACTAGGAAGCATTGGGTCCTTGGTGGCGGTGCCGTCCATTGACGTGGCTTTGCCGTTTTTCACTGACCCGTGGTTTTCGTCTGCCTTGGACCGGGGCCTGAATCTCCGCCGGCTGCATTCAATACCTTCGAAACAGAAGCACTGTCTTCCGAACATACAGCTAGTTCGGCTTTGTCTGTGACCACGAATTTATTTCGACACTGCTTCTTCACTGCCCTCGATGGGCTGTTTGTAGCGCCTGAAGCGACCTCTGCTTGGGACCTGGGGCTCGTTGCCCACTGTTCCACGGGTGCCTGGTTCCCCGCTGCATCAGATTCTTCTCTTTTTCTTTTATTCCCAGTGGTACAGTCTGCGCTCAGAATTTGCCGGAATGGGGAGCTGCAAGAACTCAGCCACTCATATTTATGCTTTTCGATTTTTGTACACTTTAGGTGAATCCACCTCTCACAATAATCACACATCAGGGTTTTGACCCGAGGGCCAATAGTTTTTTGGCATACCAAACACGCACATTGATCCTCAGAAGTAACTGAACTCATATTATTTATAAATCTGCTGAGATGCCACAAATATCACAAAACAATACATATCGACGAAGCAAAACGGTAGACAACCGGTGTAGCGCTAGTGTGTTTACTGATGTGCTAATAAACAGATCTGTGTTATGTTCGCCACGGAATACGAACACGGCAGAAGCCATGTTCAATGACAACCCCAGGGAAACTGTTGGAAAAGTCGCTATCATAAGTGAAAAATGGCGAAAGACCAGCATCTTGAATGAAGCTGAAATTGTTCACTAGGAATTTGGACGACTTCCTCATAGATCTAATGTTCTGGTGACATCCCGAAAAACAAACAGTGAGTCATATCAATATATCATGTGAAAAATGAAAGGATTGAGGTTTCTGCGGTGTGAGTGATCGACGAATTCAGCACAGACCAAAATAATGATCTAGCAGTATGCTCCCAATAGATAAGGCGTGGCTGTTCAGCAAATTTGATGTGTAGTCCCATAGACCAATCGAGAACACTTGAAAAAGTCCTACAATTTTGGTTTAATTTCTGGCGAAATACAAAACGCAGTGACATGAGGAGAAAATTACTCACATTCCACATTATTCATCCTCAATATATTAAGTGCCTCATGATATACATAAAATATGGTGAACGGAATGCTTGAATGAAATAGTAGATGGGAATGAAAATGTCAGTTTTCGCTACATTGTTAGACGAAAATGTGATTCATCTAACTACGGATGAGGCAGAATCTGCCTGTTGACTTCCAATTATAATGCAGTTTACAACCAATTCAATTATGATAACAGGCAATTGGATAAACCCCATTAGTCATGGTGATGTTGTTGTCAACTTGGTGCATTTGCTTGTGCATTCGGATGACATCAATCAAATTCTGAACCATGGTGGTTAACTGAATTTCGAATGCCTAGTGAAGTAGTGTGAACTTCAGCACACTTGTGTGCCCAGAATACCGGTTCAGATTGTGTCGTTATCGTTGCTGAGTGGTCGCCGTGGCTCATTTTTAGTAGATTGACAGTATTTTCCGTGGCCCTTCCGCCAGTCACTTCCATTGTTGTTCAACCCTTATTTCATTGTTCTGTTTATTCTTCCCATCATTCCGTTCGACTGATGATGGTAAGGTGACTTCTGTGTTTACCGGACTTCCAATTGTTCCAACCTGTCCCTGAACTTCCTAGATTCGAAGTCAAAGCCTCGGTCAGTGATGATCGTCTCGGGTATATCAAATTGTTCCAAAACATTATTCACAAATACGCGAGAGACTTTATCACCCGTTTGACCTCGAATCGGGATTGTCTCTACCCAACGAGACACGTGGTCAACCGTTGTTATGATTTACCGGTTTCCGGTCGAACTCATGGGTAAGGGACCAAAAATATCCAACCACCAACTTCGAAAGATTCGTTGTGCTTCTGCTGGTTGCACTGGCGGTGCAACCGTCACGAGTTATCGGTTCCTCTGACAGTCAGGACAAGTTCGAAGGTAGCCATCAACGTCGTGCCGCATGAAGGGCAAGAATACAGTGCGCCGCAATAAACCGAAGGTTTGCTGTTATCTCAAGTGAGTGTTGTCACGCGCTAGCTGTATTACACGCTCACGTAAGACTTCGGGAATAAGAGGCGGTCGTCTGAGTCGCAGAACACGTGTCCTATCGATGTCAACAAACAGCCTACCAACCTCCACATACAAGAGATCCCACATTTCCAGTAAGTCGTGCAGCTTGGGTGAGCTCTCGTCTGGACTAATTTCGGTTCGCATATAAGAATAAACAGTCCGCGCTTGACTGTCATTCTTCTGATGGCTGAAAGCGTCAACACTTGGCACCTACCGACTCACTGGGACTGCTTTGGCCGCCAGTTGGTCATCTGGGATCGGGTAGGACAAAACTGCAGGTACCTCGTCTGTGCTCGATAGTAAAAGGTGAATTCTTGCTGGCGGTTAGCCCACCACACCAGTCTTCCTCTCGGATCTATTGCTGTTATCGATCAAGGCAATGGTTTGTGATCGGTTTTATTGCGAAAACTAGTAGCAATCAGATACATTCTCCACTCCGCCAAATCCCTCATGACTGCCAAACATTCCGTTTCCGTTGCGGAGTATTTTCTTTCTGAACTTGTGAGCAAGCAGCTGGCGTGCATGATTACCCCGGACGGATGTGATAATACTGCGTCCATTCCGACGTCACTGGCATTTATAGCCACTTTAAATTTCTCGTTTTGTCTTTGTATTGTCAAACAGCTGCAAGGGTTTGTCACACTTGCCTTGAGTTCCTTGCACGCAGCTTTCATATATGAAGTTCACTCAAATTTCGTGTCTTTCCTCAGTAGCCGAAACAGGACACAAGCTTTCTGGGCAAAGTTTGGAACAAACATGGCGTAATAATCAACCAGGCCAAGGAAAGTTCTCAGTTCACGATTTGACTGTGGCGAGGGGAAGTTTTGAATTGTCTCCACTTTCTTGGGCAGTGGCTGTAACTTGCCACCCCCAACAATGTGTCCCACACAAACAGTTCTGTCCCGTACGATCTCACTCTTCTTCCCGCTCAACGTTAAACCCGCCATTTTCATTTCCTCCAAGAATGGAATTAGCTGGAAACATGCTCGCCGATCGTCTTTGAAAATATCCCCAAATCGTCCCTATGGAACAACACAATCCAGATTTTGCAATTGGGGGCCAAGAAGAGAATTCAGATGTTCGCCCCTTCTGATCTACATATTTTTCTGTTTTTATGAATGAAGTGCCAATTTATTATTGCTTTAGTTCATTAAAATTTAAAAAGACTTACTCGTACAAGAGCTTACGAATGTTTTGTTGTCCTCTATCTTGCGAGATTTCTTAACAAGCTTGATGATCCTATGACTGAACTGGAACCCATGCTTGCTTGATTTTCTTCGTTTTCTATTCAATGAGGAAAGTGATTTGTGTTCATGTGAAATCTGAATATTCGTCTCTCATGTCAAAGTAAAGCCAAGCATTGAGTTGCTTTACGCACATAAACAGTGAATCTTCGTCCTTTTGCACTATTTCCGTGGATAAAATAATGCGATGCGTGCATCGTTTCAACGAAGGAAAAAGGATTGACAACGGACTAATGTTCGACTTTCAAGCTGTTTCGTAATTTGATATATGTATGTCTCACAATTTTTGCGGGCAATGTGTGGGGCTGATGATACATTGTTTGGCTTACTGTCTTTTGGACTCTACTTTTCACGCACAAACCTCAGGTCACTCGACCAAGCCTTCACTCGGAAGCACCAAGTCGGATGACCTAAGGTTTGTTTCGTATTTCTTGGTGAACCTTCTTGCGATGAACAGGTAGACGAGCAAGATATGGCAAAACAGAATTACGACGTATAAGAGTGCGAGTTAACAGCAGTTTGAACTTTGAGAGTGGAGAGTGTAGACAGTGTTTTTCAGTTTGAACAAACAAGATAGAGGACAAAAGCTGCAAGAGGAATCCCGTTGTATGCTCTCATCGTTCACGAACGAATAACACTTCATAGGAAATATGAAATGATTTGCTGGAAAGTATGGCAATAATTGATGCGTGCTCTTCTGTGGTTGTCCGTGTGTTTGTGTTGTCGCAGTCTATGGGCTTCATTTGTACATGATTTACTGTGCAGCGGATGATGGGAATCAGAGAGAACTTTAGAGGTAAAATTATCACTAGCACAAAGTGCCTGATTATGATAATGTCAACAAAGCTAGATATGTTTTATGGATCTTATGATCAAACGAAAGTCCTTTTTTAGCAAACCAGGAAAGAATAACTAGGGAGAAGTAAAGTCAGTAGGGAATAACGAAAGCAGTCTCGAGTTTTGAAGTGCGCTTTTGAGGTACGAGGAGCATAAGTATTCTGAGAGAAAAACAGGAAGTTTCTAACTTTGTATAATACCTCATTGACATGCATAGACCGCGAAGATGTGCAAGTAGGAAAAGAAACAAAATATTTGACAGTGGACGATGCGGAAATCTGTCAGTGATTTTTGATTGGATCCCTCGGGTGGTAAATTAAACGATATCTCGTGACAATTAGATCCATTCGAATGCGGAGGACGGAAGGAGGACCAATTCATAATATCGTCTAGTCTGATACTGTGTTCGGATCATTCTCGGAGACATCGGTGCTTGAACACTGATAGTCTTCGTTTATCTTCTACCCTTTACAGCCAGATTGAGTGCAGAGCTTGTAATGGGTAAGCTTAAATGATCAGCTTTAGTAATACTGCTAACAACTTGCTTTTCATAGTTTGTAGCTAGTGTTTCTCTGTTTTACTTTCATCTGATTGGTCTATTATTTCATCATTTCAGGGCTGGATGTTCGGTTTTAAACCACTCGTCTTTAGACGAATTTTTATCCCATGGTTATTTCAGAAATGTTAATGACTGATTGTAAAGTTATTTTGAAATGTTCTTTCAACTAACCATGCTTCGTTCATCCTGTGTCGTTCCACTTAATGAGGTGTGTGATTGACACAAATGACTGTGAAAATTATCGATGATCATACACACCCTTTCTATGAGGCTCTTTCGAAATACCTCTGTGACTCCATGACTCGTTCTCCATACTGCTTTATTCTCACCGAAACAAACTTGTGTAGGAGTTCTGCCGTAGAGTAACTCGGTTGTCTACTAATGCATTAAGATCTAGTCACCACTGAGCTCCTTGCACATATTCACTAGACTATTATGTTTACAATAAACATTATTCTCAATTTGTCTCACTGCATCGTAGTCAAGGAATCCTTTTGCTACTGAAATGTAAACTAGTTACTCGCACTAGCTTGAAGACACAATACACTATGTGGACCAATTTTGCAACCGACTTCATATTTCTATGATATTTATCAATTTCTCTCACTTACTCTTTGTGAATAACTAATTTGTTCCCAAACATGCGACCTAGGTTTTACAACATGGAAATGCTGGAGAACTGTAATCTTTCCTCAGAGTTTATAAACTTCACATAGGCCTGAAACTGGGAAATCAACTAAATGGAATAAATTCTTTCCTCATTCAAGAATTATTCATTATGCAACGTGGCCCTAGATCACTGTTCGCTTTTTAATTCGGTGTAAATGTTCTGTCCTGTTAGATATTTTGACTACGTGGACCATCACTCTATACATCTCGAAGTTCATGAAATTGTGGGAGAATAATAAAAGCACCAACTCAGCTCTGCCTGTGCTAATTCATCTTATTTCCTTAAAAAACTAACTGTAGTAAGCACTAAACATAAAACAATTGATTTGAATAGCCCGTCGTTTTTCGTTGAAAAGTTACAATTAACCGATTTGTTGGTTACCGCGGGTAAAGTTTCTCAAGGCAATTTAGTTAGATTGTAACTTTTTCTTGAGAAAGACAGGTATATTTGACCCCGTCGTGAAAGAATCACACGGTATTCATTGTCAAGTTCCCTAAACAGGCTTTTCTTAATTTTGTCCATGTCATAAATTGCTAATTCATAATGCAGGTTTTTAGGTTTTTTCTAACAAGCTAGCAGTTATTCAAACTAGAATCCGAACAATCATTCTGGGGCAATAGGCTCTGGATATGATCAAGGACTACACGTTGATTGTCAACGGTTTGCTTATGAGTTACCTTGTGCAATACTGCATTTGGTCTCTTGATTTCAGATGTATCTGATCGGTGAGTTCTAGGTTAACATTGGTGTTTAGCTATCAATTCAAATATGAACTATGATTTTGAATATACTTATAATTTGCTCTCACATCATTCAACAAAATGAACCGAAATCTGAAGTATCTAAGCGGATATCAGTCGGATCATGATAGCAGCCAGCGAATGTGAACTCCATCGTTATAAGAACCTCCCCCGACAGTACTACGCCTTTGTCAATCAAAAACTGATGTCAGTCATTCTCATTAACCACAGTTAACCAACTGACTCTCGTTACGTTTTCTTTTACCGCCTTCAGACATTGATTTCGCTTGGTGATATTCCCGACGAACGATGGCTATCGTGATGTTTCTGCATACAGTGGTGAGTAATATTTTTCACTTTCATGACCGTCTCAATCTGTCACTTGTCCTTCGTCCTTTAAGTATGCAGTCGATTTGGTATACCTGTTATGTCAACAAAGAACCATTTTCACGATTACTACACTGTTAAACAAGATCAGTTGTCAAGACGCCTGCTACAGCCTCTAAGTTAACCCTGTAAATCAGATATCGGATCTCGGCTCAGCGGTTCTCGTGATCGATGCCAAGATGGTAAGTTATTGGTGACGCATATGATTTCACATAGATTCAAACAGGATTGACAGTCTCATTTGTATTTTGGCACCACTCAACCGTTACCCGCCTCAAAATGCTCCCTACCCTACCGGAAAATTGCTAATAAACCCTTATAATAAAGATGGAAATAGTACACTGATGACGTTTCTGTAATGGTACCGAATTGGTAATAATCATGCATCTTCCTTATCACGTAGATAAACTGCTTCGAATTCATTTTGATAGGTAGTCACACCAAGCTGAATAGACAACACACTTAAAGCTACACCAAGAAAACGCAAAAATGTAACAGCATTCTGCTGGTGAATCAAGATATTCCAGGTTGTTGATATGCCGTCAGGTTATTCGAGTGAAATGGACTGACAGAACATTCAAAGTACCCTTAAGGATCAAAGGCATTGGTCATTATCCCTGGATGTACATGAAATGTTGGTGAAAAGGCAACAAACCAAGGCAGACTTCTCTAGTATGTCGAACTAGTCGTCAGATTTGCGAAAGTAGAAGCAGCTCACTTCTGTTTCATCGTATCCCTCGAGAGACCGATTTGATAAACCAAATACATAGGTTAGAGAAAAGTTGACCTTGGATTTACAATAGTGTTTGCCATGAGACCTGATTTCCACGCTTCCGGCTTACTATCATACCTAAAAGTGATCATTTCTCAGATTCTATCCTCATATTTTATTGTTACGGTGGTTAACCCCTGTCATTTCTTCACCGGACTATACTTCGGGAACTGAGACTATGACCAGTTTTTGGATATTTTTCAACGTTGCTTTATCCGTTTTCATTAATTCGGGTTTTTCTTCACATCTTCCTGGAAATATGCAACTGTATGACTATCCTATGATAATCCATAATCCGTGATATTTCACGGTCTAGAAGTAGACCGAATGAAGTTATCAATACTGAAGACTAAATGAGAGCAAATGCGATTGGAACTCTTGGTTGCAACTCGTTTAGACCATTGGCTTTATCAGATTGGCCCGTGATTTCTTCCACTTACATTTCCGAGGGATAAATCACTTATAAGCATGTCCTTATTCTATATTCGTTTAGCTCCAGTGAGAAGCATAGAACCACCAATATCGGCGACATATTGTTTGAGTCCGCTGATTGGCATCACTGCTTTGCAATCCTCACGGCCTTGTTTACTGGCGAGCAGTGTGCGAGCTCGAATCTAATTTCAACTGCCTGCTAACGAGCATTTACATAAAAAGTTAGGGAAATCGACACAAAAAGTGTTTGGACAATTAGGCCGGATGTTAATAATCTGGATGGATTTTTCGACAATTAGCCTACTAACACACGTAAACGTAGTCCTGTGAGGAGCGCGGTTTATATGGGCTCAGACAAGCCACCAAAGTATTTGTCACGACTTAAAAAACGCTGTATATGGGAAGATAGTATAGAATAGAAGTGATAAAATCAATGTTCGAGACAGGTTGTCGTTGAAGATGGTAACTGAATTTGCTCCCTCTTCTTCCTTAGCGGTTACAAGCCTAATAATCAAGTGTTGTGAGATATTTAAGGGCTAGTCAGTTGAACATGGCTAACAGATCAACACAGCTCGTGTGATTATCAGTAAATGTTAATCATGAATACATAAAGTAGTTCAATATCGATTGGTCTGACTGCATCGCTAATGTCTGCGGGGTGTTCAGATGAACAGTGCACGCTGAATATAAGATTATATTTGGGAAGTTGACTTCGCATCATGACAAGAGGGGCTTTAGTCATACAGCTAATTGTTTTTATGTCTTAGTTTGGGTGCTGCTGGGAAGTAACAATCAAAGAATGATTGCGATCCATGAGCAGTTAGTAGTTGTTCCAACTGAAATAGAAAGTCGGACTGCAGATTGATTGGTGGTAAAAGTCGTACTGAGAGATCACCTACCGCTCATTAAGTACTACTCAAGTCGCCATTCGTCTTGGGCGTTCTGTGCAACGCGCTGATGAATTGACAAATTGACCAGTTTATTACAAAGAACGAGCCCACTGTGGTCTCCATAACATTATCGGTCCACTCTGCTTACCCAGGTAGCTGAATCTGGTCAAATGTAAATAAAATAGTACATTTAAAGAAGAAGGTTACGAAATTCAGTGTCGTTCATGGTCCTTCTCAAGAGAAAAAAGCAATAATTTTTCTGACGAGAAATCTGAATATTCTCAAATTTACCTTCTGCTATCGTTTTTAGTAGTAATATTATAAATTCCTACCTCCTAAAGTGTACCTACTCCCAAAGATCACAGAATATACTGAAACTGATCATCAATATGTTTGACTAGCGAAGAACAGAACTGAGAAGCTCACAAATTATTGCAATACACTTAGTTCCATTGGTTCAATGCATGGCACGATCTAGAGATTAAGTTGTTAGGTTTATATACGATTCTCACCGATTCTACAAAAGTAAAACGACGATTCCTGCTATTCAATGGCTGACAACACAGAAATGAATGATTTGGAAAAAATGTTTTCTCTCATACCCGAGATGCAAGATGGTGGGACGGTCGTGACATTCTCTGAGAAATTACTGAAGATAACCCTAACTGTGCGCAATCCAGCACGAGATAACTCATTCTGGTTCTATCAGACACTGCAGACAGAAAACAAAACTTTTTTTCTCGGAATCTGGGGGATTTTGGTGATCACTTGGCTGATTCTTTTTGGATGTGTATAACTCAACTTTGGAACTGTAGCCGTTACTGGGTAGCAGTGAAATATTACTGAAAGGGCCCAGGGTTCTGACTACTGATAACTTCAAGCGCCACGGAATTTGAAGATTATTGGATGGATGGACAATCATGTTTGATATATATATATATATATATATGTATATATATATATATATATATATATATATATATATTGTTACACCGGCTTGAAAACAAGCATAGTGCCAACGCATCAACAACAGAGAATAAGTGCGAAGTCGATTGGTGGAGGATGAATAGTCAGTATAAAGATTACGGGTTAAAGCAAAATTTCTAAGCTTTGTAAATTTTTGTCCGTTTTTTTCAGTTGTTTAGGAAGAAATGGGAAGTCAATACACAGTCCATACAGCATTCGCTCCTCTGAATTCGGTTCTGAGCCATATCTCCCAGCGTCTCTAATCAATGGAAATCCTCATCTCGTGGGACCCAACCAGGAAGGATGGGAAGCACCAATAGGAGAGAAAGCCGAAGCTAACTTCTCCATGCCGCTGCGTCATGTCATGACCTAACGTCACCTTTGGTAGGCTGCTCGATTTATCGATATTCTGACTGAACCGCTATCCAGCGATTGAGCGATTAGTAGAACACTAGCCCGAAATCCAAAGTCATATGAGGTGAGTTGGTGAACTTCAGGGAACGATCATTACAAGCGTAAATAACACCTTAATATTGGAGGCAATCAATTTAGAAGGAATCATGAATGGATATACGTCTTTCAAATGAGCACAGAGGAACGTACTGTGAGCAATACGGGAACAAGTCATCGTCGGAAAGTGAGAATCAGTTATTGTGGTACAGAAGAAACGAATCAGAGAAAGGAACCTGGGACACTCGTATGACAATAGAACGGGTAGCAAGTTCAGACCGTGACAGAGGAAATTGTACACGCGCCCGATCTAGACAAGCATGCAGACATGGAGTGGTATAACACTCAATGCAAAAAGTCGTTCACATGGCACAGAAGAGGAGTTCAACCGGGATTTCGTGTGAAACCCAAGCGTGCACCCACCCGAGACGTAGACATACACAAAACAGCATGAATGACGTCCAGAGAACAAGGTCAGCGCAGAGCAGGTAGACTGGTTACAGGAATAAAATGAATAGCTCGTGAATCTCCAGAGTAGAAAACAAACCCAGAGTAAAAGTGTGCACCTAACCCGTGATGGACGAAAAACGCTAGGCAAGAGCAAATTCAACGTAGAAAGGGACAGACAAATTGCGCTCAATGTGATCAAAAAAGGGAAGAATAAAAGTGGGGTAGGAAGTTTCAGCTTGGGGATTTCATAAACCATTTGATTCAGCGTTAAACCGGGCCCAAAATTCTCCTGCCGCATGGTCTTCTCAGACAAAGATCAGCCGAGGTTCGCCTAACTATAGCAACTCCCGTTCCTCACGTTCGCTCGCCAACCTCAACGGAGAATGTGAAACACATGCGGAACACAGGCCGTTCTCCGTGAACTACGTTGTGTGCTTTATTCGAGTTGTCCCTCTAATCTACATATTTTGTGGACATCGTGTCTTAAAATTCCACTGCTGGTTCACACCATCATGGTGTACATTAGGCCATGTCTACTAATTTCACATTCTTCGACCTGGAACACGCATATTAAATGCATAAGAAACGCTCGCCTTTCTGTATGATCCACCTCCTGCGCTTCTTCCTTGGGTACCCGTGCCAAGACCACATTTTACCCGTTGTCCTTTTGATTTGAGGATTCGGAACCTCTTACCATTACGGAGCTCAGCAGATTCTTTGGTTTCCGTTGAAAAAATGCCAACATCGAAATGCGTGTACTCTTTACCACGTATGTGACTGGTTCCCGCAAATTACGAAACCCTTTTTCTCCCCTTCCGTCCTTTTATATTTGATAGACTCGGCGCATTCGTATTGTATTAGTTTCGGCAGAAAGCACTGCCATCTGCCGATAGCTATCAGGTTGTTTGTATCAGCATCTCAACCACGTTTGCAGTAGTGCGATTGAGCGGGTTGTCTTACCTGTGGTTAGGTCCAAAGGAGCTTCGGATCTTTTGATTGCTATGGCTGGCATGCATATATGTTTGCAACAGACTCACCGTTGTTCTGTGAGATTGGAAGACACTGAAATGGAAAATGTATTTTTCGATCCTAAAGTTTTGATTGCGATTTCTCTTAAACAGGAGTTGGTAGTTAGGTCTGCTATCAGAACGATAACTACTCCTCAATAACCCATATACACTCAAAATCAGGTTTTCAATTGGCCATCACTAGTGTTCTGATCCACTCTCCTAGCTCTAGGGAGAAGACTGTTCTGCTTTCAAATTATCTGAGTCTGTTAGAGCAAAAGAACTTGTTTATATAGGATGAAGAGTGACTGACATCAATCGTTGCACCAGGAACAAGTTAGTCTAAAATCAGGCATCGGTTAATGTCTATTCTAATCTGTCAGAGAAACGGTCAAACACTGCTTGATGGGAATCCTGTCTTATCGATGGTCGTCATTGATTCACGGTCCTGTCATTCACAGGTCTGTTTGCTCAATTCTTGACCATGATTCTGAACAGGCGCTGATATCCTGTCTGATAGAGAGGCTTGACTGTCCATCGACGGTGTGCCACGCCCATGCCTTTAAAATATCGTCACGACTAGAACTACCATTTTGTTTATTCTTAGGAAGTGCCTTACAGTCAGACACAACGATAATTAATTGCAACCAGGCGGCGGGCAGCTCCATCGCCAAATGGTTACCTCATATACGGGTGGCTTTCTTCTGTCATGCCCCAGCACGCACATCACAGGTCGGCTAGCGCTAATCAGTGGTCGTTTAAAGGTTAGTAAATCCAATCTTAGCCATCACTGGAATTTTTAGGTTTGCTTATCTAGATTCACCTGCTACCATTCGGCTTTGGCTCACCAATACGGTGTAAATGTCAGACGCTGGTACAGGCCGTGGTCAAGCGGTGGTTGTGGTGGACTTAAATCCTTTCTGTCCGGGATTTAAATCTTCATACAGCCACCAGAAACTGCCCCCAATTGACATTTAAATTGGCAGCTACTTCTTTATTCTGACATTGTACGATTAATGTATGGCAAAAAGGAAGTAAATGAGAGAATATAAGATTAATTGAGAAGCTTTACGGCATAGTATAAAAGTCCTCGGCCGTACATTAGAGTCGTGTATGGCCACCTTTTGACTGACTTTTCCCCACCCCGTATTATTAGTGGAGTTTTGGAGATTTTGAATCAAACTTCTAGTCAGATGATTTGAACGTGCATCTGATTTCTAGAAAGTGATGGGAACACCAACACCAAACTGCTAGCACATTAGAACCTAGTATGACTGAAAAATCAAAAATTCCACGTGCACATACAGAAACATTCAATTATTACGGCATGTGATTGTTGCTTCTCGATGTTGTGAAATCCAGGTAATATGTTTTTACCTACCGGGGGAACGACTTGAATAATTGGGCTTGATGCGTACGAGTGGCCTAATTAGGAAAAGTGATGTGAGTACCACAGAACTATTAGCAAAGCTCCAGCTGAGAAAGCCTCGACTCTCTACATCCGAAAATTACACAAACCAAAATAGCAAAAGGGTTAAGGCTGCAGCACTGTACGCCAAGTCTTTTGCAAACTAGATTTGTATAAGTAATTTATACCAAGGAAAATAATTGGTGGATAAAAACTCAGTCAATCACAGCGAGCATGAGTTGATCATAGCAACTCGGATTTTCCGGAGAACCTCAGTGTGTGTAGCCAAGGGCAGTGCCAGGTGAAATGCTTGCTAACTAACCGTCAGCAACCCCGAGTCGTCCATGGGAGTATGATAACTAACAATTAGTCGTGACCGGCTGTTTGTCGTCTCTCAGGTTCCACCTAACATGATGTTATGAAGATAGGCAACTGAGACATTCCGAAAACGAACAAGAGAAAATGAAGATCTTCTCTGAGGAAGTTACAGAGGAAATATAAATAATCGTTCTGAACCCAGAGGACGAAAACCATATATGCAGAAAGCAATCTGTCAGAAATTAGGATCGTAAGTGCTCGAAAAGACACTGATCCGATGTCCCGACAGTAAGAGAGAGAGAGAGAAAGACGTAGGTTAGATGTGAAAAGAAGCTTGATTGTGTGCTCGCCATCACCAGGACAATTGGGTACCCTTTAGAGAAACAGTTCTAGTGCTATAGGTGGTTAGTGATGGAAACTGCTATCATTTCGTGTCCCACGTTAGCGGTAACTAATGAATGTGTGAGCCACTAGCTGATGTGGACGCTGAATTCCCCTAGAAAGGCTATATTGTAGTTCGGATCATTTACCAGGATATCTGTCGTAACTTGCAACAACAAGTCGAAAACAGAATGACCAGAACTGTTGGAGGCATGATAGCGGATGATGAAGTATTGGATGTGATGTGGAATTTTGAGTTCTATTCACATGAGCTGGAATTCTTGGTTGTAAACGTTGGAAGTGGATCAAGAAGTTAATGCGAAAGATTTGTGGATATAGGCTGCAAATAGAATGAATGACAGAGTGGGCAATTGAGCAAAATTAAGATGGGTTGTCAGAAGAGAGAGAAATTTGGTTTTTGGAAATGAGGACCAGGAAAGAGGGAGATTCCAGAGATGGGTTCACAAAGCTAATGTTACCATTTAGCCGAAGACTGTTTGTGAGTGCAATGCGAGAGTTGTGAGAACGATAAGAAAAGGAAGTGTGTCTGACCGTTAAGTCAAGGTCCATGTGCACAATGAGCAAATTCGCAAATCCCTCAGAGAGCTTCGAGCGATGAACTACATAGGGATTTTTAGCTAAGCATTTCTATGGGTAACAAAAGGGACTATCTACTACATAAATATTTTTATTTTTTATTTCAAACACCGTATAAAAAGTTCACAAACAAATGTGCCTGTCGTGACGTTTGTCTCAATCCTCTGTCGAAGGTCACAAGAAAATGTCCGACCTCGGCGGAACTCAGTAAAATAATATGGGACCAGTAATCTCTAAAGTAGCATATTGATTTGTTAATTCCTAACGTAAATTTCCAACTTTTTCATATTTTTAGTCTCATCTGAATGCATGACTTTTAAACCTTTCAGAGAAACTGTAATACGATAGGAATTCCTCTAAGCTGTTGTGTGAATAGAGAAATAATCTACCATAGGAGTCGATTGCTGTGCAAGCAACGGGTTGGTACCGTTCAAAACTAGGCGACGGAAAGGCATTTTCAACTGAAGTTGGTTAAATAAGCTAGTCAGAACCAGCTCGACAGCCTGGTAGTTAGGAATTAGAGGCATAGTGGTTCACTCCGGTTTTGAATTATGAAATTTCACTTTACGGATGTACACTGTAGATGATTTCGAAAAGTATGAAACTGCCGTACTTTACTATCATGTATTTAATGCTCGGCTATGTGTTCATTCTAATATGATGAGTACATTAAGTGCAATCGAACTCCGTACTACATATAATGATCAAATGAAAGTATGGCATTTTCTGTGCTGAACAGAAAGTGATTATAAAAATTCAGGATGTGGAGGGAGCCACCTGTAAGCACCGTCCTTTTTTGAGGTGTTTGAATAACATGATGATATTGTTCTTGTTCAAATAATTTCCAACCTCCCAGCACCCCTCCTAACCTATTTTTAGAAACGTTTGTGAAAATATATCTCGGACGGAGCATTTTCTCTCTCAATCTGGTTTGAAAGTGAACCCTTTTCCTAGTTGTGAGCTTCTTTTCAATAATTTCCTTTCTGTTTTCGCCCGACAGATTCTGTTTTTGTTATTCCCAAATCTTTATCTAAATTCAACCGTGGCAATTGCTTGGGGGTTACCTGAAATATCAATCAACGACTAAGAAATCATCTTCACAACTAAATTGGAAAACTGTGATGTCTCTCCTTTTAAACATGGAAAATCAGACGACATAAAAAGCCGCAATCCGTTACTTCCAATGTGTTCTTCCTACCCTCATTTACTGCTCCCTCACTTTTTCTCTCGGCCTTGTCAGACGTTATCTTGAAGCGCCATGCAGTGTTTTGGTAGTTATGAGCACCGTTTCATCTAACCCTATGGTCACTAGCAGCATCATCATGGTGTGTTATGATGAATTGCGTGCCTCCATGATTCAAAGAGTTATGCAAGATGGCTTACTTTAGCCGAAGATGCAATCATGTCCGGCTGGTCAAAGGACAGAGGCCAGACGAAGTCCAGCTTCAGAACCAGTTGATGGACAACATCTGTTTCTAACCGCTTTACCCCTGGAGAGGACACTCCAGCAAATAAAAACGGAGAGAAACAGTTTACCGGTCTAAAAACCCCACTAGATGGACGTAGGAGTGGAGTACCTGTGGTTTCTCTCGACGGTGGGAGAAGCCATCACAATTCATTGGGCAACTGTCGCCCGCCTAACCTGGGCTGCCCCCAACTCAAAGGAGGCTGCTCCGTAGACGTTCCTTTCCCTCCATTAGGTGCATAGAATTAAGGCTCGAATGCGACAAGCGGATCTACAACAAGGCAACATCAAAGACAACGATGTAAGCATGAAACAACCAGGTTTCATGTGACAAGCCAGAAGAAGTTCCCTCAAGGTTTCTTCGGTCACATTCCAGCGCTGCTAACACTCCACGGCCTTGCATGTCAGACTATTACGCTGAAGGCCACGGTCAAGTTTCACAAAGAAAAATCTCGTCTGCAGTATGGCAAGTCGCGAAATATAATTCTCCCAGAAACCTCCAGCATCGTTCTTGTAAAGGGCCTCGTCGATTTCCACTTCCTTTATGTATGATCAATGATAAATGTCACGAATAACTGCGGTTTCTAAGAAAGCAATAGTTCAGGATTCGTGCATGAATCAAACGCACATCTTGAGCTTACTTGCTTGCTTCAGATGGCTGCATTCAACGTTCGCACACTATGTCAGAATAAAAAAACAGACTGGCATTGACATATCTCTTTAACCTCATGCTCCAGTTCTTTTTTCCTTGACTGGACGACACTGGGAGTTAGTTACCGAAATCGGGGCACAGAAGTGTGAGTTTACTTGTTGAATGAACTGAACTATTTTACTTGAATTGATTGATCCGCATATTTACTCTTCTTTAGCCCGAGCCCAGAAGAAACGTCAGGACACTACTCATGCGTTACAAACTGAATTATTCCTTTGTCGCACCCCATTATTCACCTGTTCTACCTTCCAATATGTTTCTTCTAAAATAGGTCTGCCCAAAAATTATCATACACAACATTGCCCGGGTTATCACTAATGTAGAGAACATAAAAACGAAGTTACTTTCAAAACATTATATGTAAAAAGGGTTTCCCTTAACTGATCTTATCTATGGATACTTTCCAGATATTTCGACGTTAGCGATTTTTGTTTACTCTTTTTTCGTTTCTGTGTGTTATCTCCGAAACTTCAGCATACTACTGGCATAAGTTTACCGTACAACTGCAGAAATAACCGTCTTGTCAAATTGGTTTGGTGATTTCACACGAACAAGTGCGCATAGTTGGAGAATGCAAGGTGGTTTGACAATCTTGCTCTAACCATCAAAATTCGTCATTGATTTTCACAACAAACGTGCTCAGTCTACAGGCTGACAATGTGACTCCTCGAGTGACCAAATTTGTCACTGGTATTTTTACTGAGACTGTTGATCGATTGTGTTAAAACTGCGCATGAGCGGTGTATGTTGAATGAACAGCATTTAGTAGAACGAGAACAACAATGTGAGCATAATTATTATCGACAGCAAGTACCGTGTGTTGTCAGGCAATACAGCCACTACAAGCAGGTTCCAGGATATGGAGAAGTTTCCATTCGAGTGTTTGGGAATGCAAAATGTTTGGAATCAGGGGAGATTGCTGAGAGCATTCTGATCATTAAAGTAAACACACCGAAAATGGAGTACGAATGGCGTCAGAACCAACCATCCTAAAATCATAGACACATGCACTAACTCGTATTTCGTTATAGAGCTTTCCACATCTCTTTTCCGGCATACTTTCCCACTGTTTTTAGTATGATCATTTACATCCCCTTCTTATGAATGGTGTTTCATGCAACAATTAGTAAACACTGTTCTCAGTGAATCATAATCATGCCATTACATCACAATATATAACGACTAGTCAAATGGTTGATAATTGGGAAGTGATAAAAATTAATGATGAGAAAAGGGGGTGGGGGAGGCGAAAACAATTGTAATCCAGGCTTTAATCAAAACCGGATGTGTATCGTTTTTTCTCTCGTGTATTTTCACTTTTCATCTAGTCTATGGCCTGTTGTAGGAGGAGGGAAGGCCAGAGCATCTTAAGTGCACATACAAATTGTTTTTGAGCACAAAAAGAGGGGTTGTGGAGGCGGATGCCGACGGCCTCAGCTGTGGCTATTATGCGACACTTTGCCGGTCTTGATTGCCGACCCCGAACCGCATACAGCGCACGGAAGGCTTCAGCCACGCATACTGCGTGATTAGTCTAGGCAAGGGGTGAAACGACAGCTCTAGTGAGTGACTTAACTACTCCAGTGATTAACCATGCAGGGTGGTGTTCGCGGATGCGTTCAGACAAAGGCCTGGTCTCGCGGCCGATGTACGTTGTTCCATAGTAACAAGTGAACAAATCAACACAAAATGAGGCTGCAGAAGCAGGCACTTTGTATTTCAACCGAAAAGGCACTAACGGCTGGGATTCGAACAAAACCCGGAACTTAGCTGCGTAGAACGTTTTGCTGATTACCCCTGACAATCTTCTCTACACAATCTCTGCCAACGTATCACCCTTGAATGGCAAAGAAATATATATCGGCTTTCTTTCCAACCCAACCTTCTTTGGGGTTTCCACTTTAGCAAGCATTATCTTCTCAACTAGCCAGTTCGGGCAGCCGTTTTGGATGAAGGTTGTTCGCACCGTTTGCATTTCTTCTGCAATGATGTCCTTCGAACATATTATTCTTGCCCTGTTTATGAAGCATCGAATTAGGTTCTTTTTATTCTTTGGAGGCACAAAGATGTGGAAGTGAATGTATTATCCTTTCCAAGTTGCCTTTCTATGTACCGACCGGCTCTTCGCGGCGACTCATCCGAACGACAAGGAAGGCGATTGGATTGTCTGACTCTGCTCCTATTGCGGAATGTAAGTTTATGTGAGCTGAGTTCAAGCTGTCCAACAGTTGGCTTATGTGGTCTGATGAATTGACAACACAGAAAATGTCATCTACGTAGCGTCTGTATACAACACAGTTTCGGATTGAAGATTCAAGTGGACCATTTTCTAACTTTACCATAAAGATATCGGCAAGTATTGGTCCGAGTGGGGAGCGCATTGCTAATCCATCCGTTTTGCGATAGATCTGATTGTTAAATTTGGACTGAATGTTATACGTGCAGAAAAACGGTAGCCGTTTCAGATTTTCAAGAGGTATGCTTATACCAATTGTGTTCCTTTCAATATAGTGACATAGGTAGTCGACGGCCTCACCTAACGGGACGCTGGTAAAAAGTGAGCTGACGTCAAATGAAAGCATCCGACATTTTTTCACGTTTAGATCTTAAAAGCAGTTTACGAATTAAAATGAGTCTTTGAGGCAGTACTTTGGCATTGCCTGTCTTACTGGTACCACCAACCTTGCAACCATTTAGTCACCTCATGGTATGGTGAATTACACATGTCGAGGTAGGGTCTTAAGGGTACACCATTTTTATGTGTTTTCGGTAACCCGTACAATCTGGGAATGATTGTTCCCGTAGGGCGTATCCGATCAAATGTGGCTGACTCTATCATATTCTTTTGCTTCATACGTTCCACCCCCTTCTCTCTTTATTAATTTTTGTCACTTCACACTTATCTGACTGGTTCAACCCTTTGACGTGTCGTAATATATTGTGATGCAGTGGCATGATTAGGAATCACTGAAAACGAGCTTGTTCGCCAAACTGTGTTTTCCAAATGTGTTCATTGGGAATTTTCCGACACTTGGAACACTGTTCTCTTACTCTTTAATAACATTTGAAAAATCATTCAGTCCATAACCACGAGGCACTTCTTCACAAAACTTGCGAATGCGATGCCTTTCTGAGTAGCAATCTTTCACTAGCATAGGTCTACAGATGATTTATTATCACACATGTATACATCTGGAACCCAACAATCCCTCTTGATCGAGGTTCTCATATTGCGCCACCGGATTACTCTAAGGCAGTTAAGCGTGTCTGTTACGAATCTTTCTAGACAAGATAATCCGTATCTTGATATGCCATTGGTTACATCCCGTATTCATAGCTTCCCCTGAGGTTGCTCAGATTACCTATCACTCGACAATATCATTTCCAGAGCACTGTTTATGAGACACACAATACACGTCCAAATCAGTGCGACTGTTGAGCTTCGATACTCATTTGCCACGCGTGTTCATCCGGCAAATAATCTGAATATTGTTATTAGTCCTATCAAACTAAAAATAATTACGGGAATTCATCGGCAGTAAAAACTGGCGATCTTCATGTCTTACATCCACACCAATCAGCTTTCTCAGGCACTCAGAAGAATTGGCCAACTTCTGAAGGACAAACTCAAGCACAGTCTATTACAAACACTCTAAACTTTATATATATATATATATATATATATATATATATATATATACAGAGTAAGAAAGAGAGAGCTTGCTTCTTGGTTTGAACTTGACCTCTCTGCTGACCCTGACGTTAGCGGGTTACCAGTAGATTACTCAAGGAACAGTGTTCCTCGAAAGGAGGATTATTTTTGTTTAGCCTGTGGAATACAAAAGCATAGGAAACTCCACGAGCATAAAGCTCAGCGGGTGTCTCAATGAGAACCCACATTGACATTACTCGGAAGCCAGCATGAATGCCTCAAACGTAATCAATTTACTAATTATGAAAACTTGACCTTACACAGCAAATTTCTAAGTTTATGAAACTGACATTCGGCCTTTTGAGAGGCCGTTGAAAATCACCAGTCTAAGCTAAAACTAACACCCATTTTCACAAATATTTAAAAAGCATATATTCGAATACATACAACTGATTTTTTTCACTAGTAATACAAAGAATTTCCATTTCGAACCTTTCAGATGCAGCCTTGAAAGTCTAAAATAAGGCATTCGACACACAGCTGTTCACCCAGGGTTTCAATTCTAGCTGGGATTCCTAAGTGTCGATGTGAAGCACCCATCCGATGCTCCGATTGTTTCATCACAATGAGATTGGATCTTTATATGGTGAGATGGTTTACTTATTTCTATGAGACCAAGAGCTATACAAGATGGCTTTCTTATGTCGGAGTTGGAATCATGCCTGAGTTGTCAATGGGTAGAGACCAGAAGAAGTCCAGTAAATTTGAACCAGTTGCTTGATAAAATATGGTTCTAGTCACAAGCCCCTTGAGTGGGAGAAGCACCTCACCAGTAAAGAAACCTTCACCAGATGAACGTAGGTTTGGATAACATGGGACTCCTCTATGTCATACATATAAAAAATTCTTAGTGAATATTTACACATACGCTCGTTTCCCAAGAACATGAAAACTACATGGAATCTCATCCATTGTACAACACACATCATTCAGCACATTTGAGCGCTTTTACTTCTATCTATCTCAGTGACCGTGGCAAGTTTTAGACCTGACTTGACTTTGTTTTCTCAATCGACTTCGGTCTTGAGCATTGTCGGACTTTGGTTCTTGTTTGGTAATCGTTCGGCCGCATACTTCATGTTTGTGCTTTATGTTTACAATTTGTCAATCCACTTCACCGAATCTTGGATTGACTTCGTTTTGATTTGGGATCCGTTCGTTTGGCTACCCGTTACTATAATTCAGAATGACGAATAACATTCTAGACGGTAGTGGAATTCATTACGCCTGAGTGATATCTATCGCCAGCTAATTCTCGCCAGCCCCAAGCCAAAAGAATACTGCCCCATCCATTTTTAGCTTGCTCCATTGGTTGTATAGGGCTAATGATTGAATACGAAAAACTGGTCGAAAAGACAAGAAGGAACATGTGGAACAATCAGGCTTCAATAAGAGACCAGACGTTTTTTACCGTCCCATGCTCGTTTACCGCCCCACTACCCTGTGGGTCGGACTATTGTGTTTAAAGGCACGATTATGGTTCACAAAAAGTCCTTCTGCTATGTGGTTGACTGTAGAGCGTGATTCAACCAGAAATCGCTGGCATCCTCCGTGCAAATGGACCTTGCTAATTTTCTTTTCTTTAGTTTGAGGTCGCGGGTTATTGCAGCTCCGAATAAATCGTATTTCTAAGTTAGTCCACAAATCAAACTCACATATTCAGTCCACATTTTCACATCACTTGATCGCACTCAACGTTCTCACTGTATGTCTGACAAGACAACAGGCTGTTCTAGCTAGAAATCTTGAAACCTTAAAACAGATGTGCGTTATGTCCCCTAAACACGAACACACGTTCCCACTTCGCTCATTCGTCGTGCCAAATGAAGGCAGTTCCTATTATATCAATGATGCATTTTATGGTGCGTTCGATGGATATTTCGATCATTTCTTGGGAGTTCTAAGCCGAAGATGAATACTTTTGACATTCTAAAATGTAAACAGAATGGCCCTTCCATTATCCGCGCCGATCGCACTGACAACGACAATCGTTTCATCTGGCTATGCCCCGAATTCTGAACTTCTGTCATAGGAAGCAGTATAGGCTCACATGACGTCCTACCACAATTTCACAACCTTGGACTAAGATTGAGAACATCTTCATCGGTGACCGCTGGCGTGGATCATTCAAAACATTTCACCCAATTTAGTCCATGATTTTGGACACATCACGCTTTGTTACGTGCTCCTTTCTGTTCACGTACCGTCTGTGGTTGCACTAGCACTGATGTCACCAGATGAATATCTTCGACATCAGTTTCTATTTTATATGCTCAAAATTCCGTCCCTCTATGTGCTACTTTCAATGAGATATGCGAAATTCAGTAATGATAACTGACTAGGAATTTGATAACTGACGGCGAACAATGGTGGATTGCAGAATGTAAGAAAATGTCGAAGGTAGCGTCTACTGGCAATTCCAGACAGTTTTCGAAGGCAAACAATTGTTTCCAATGATTTATCATCTAGCTCGTACAAATCTTATTGGAAATGGGTGCATCGTAAGGGTCAAGTGTCATTCGCAACGGACAAAACATTTGTGTGGGCGTGGGGCACTGGGATCATGTCAACGCGTTAATTTGCATCACAAGCACCTGTCAGGAGAATCGAGAAGCCCAGATATTTGAACGCCGGGAAGTGTTCAATGGGTTTGCCGCTCACGTATATCGGGAGAATGAACCATGCGGTGCATGTCGACAGAATCTTTGTCTTTGACGCACTGACATCGTCCCATGGATTTTACAGAGAATCCTGTGCGAGTAAATACCGGCTGTAAGATAGATGTGCTATCTCCAAGGATAGCAACATCGTCCACGAACTCTAAATTGGTGTCCAGGTAAGTACAAAAATAATCAGTGAGCCGCTGACACACTGTTCAATAGATGGTGTGGTTGAACAGCACTGCTGACAGGAAACATCCTTGTCCAACACCGGAGTTGAGAGAGAAGCTAGTGGACCTCATTCAAAGATGCGTATTCGCTCGCGTGTATCTTCGTAGTACGACCTCATGGGACTGACAAGCTTCTGGGGCATTCCATCCGCTTGTTGTACAGTCCATAACGATTCTCTGTCAACTGAGTCAAAGGTATCCTCAAAATTAATAAACCAAGCTGTAGTCGGTTGTTGAAACTTGTACCGATGTTCTAATACTCGGTTAAGCGTGGATATTTGGTCCTCGGACCATCTAACACGGTGGAAGCCTCCTTGACTGGGGTGTGTGCGCTTGTCGCGCACTGCTCAGAAGTGGTTCAACAAAAGCACGGAGAATATTTTGGTGGTCATGTCGATTAAGCTGATGCCACGGCAGTTTGAGCACACAGGCCTGTAGCCATTCTTTGAAAAAGGGAGTAAAATCGAAGTTCCCAATAAGCTGGAAATTGTTCCTTTTCTCAGATTGTGCAAAACAGAATGTACAATGGCTCCATCAGTGGTATGGGTCATGACTTCCATACCTCCGGTGCCTCGCCATCTCCAGGGTATTTATGATTCTTCAATTTGTGCATTACATTGATGATATCATCTCGGCCTGGTGGGTCATTAATATTGTCATAGATCTCGTACTGGATCGCCTGGATTTGGTTGATCGAGTTCGCCCCGGGGCGGTTCAGTGGACAATCGAAGTGTTTGGTCAGTCGCTGCATCTTTTTGGCCTGCTCAGGAATGAGTAGCCAGTTAGCATTGCGAAAGAGGGTTCCGCCGACAATAGCTTACCGAATGTAAGGTGGATTAGACGGATGAGCTTTGAGAGGTCCCGCAATTAGTTGCGGTCTCCGTGGCTTTCAGTGATCTCGGTCCAGTAGTTGTTACGATAGCTACTGGCCGAACGGGTGGCTTTTCGTTGGATATCACGGAAGTGTGGGTGACCATTCAGGGGGACATCTCGAGCCTTTCCGGTTAACGGGAAAGGAACCCCGCAGATCCAGTCTTTCTGCCGTCTTAGCGGAAAGCCTGATTCATCTAAAGCGGATTGCTGAATGTATGCCTTAAGTGGAGTCTACTGATTTTCTCCCTTTTATTCTTCTCTGTCTATCAACGTGACGGCTAAATGAAAGACATTAGCGTAGGACACCTCTGGGCACTTTGTCAATGATCCTAACTCTGCTGTATTATTTCTTGTTAGGGCACGGATTGTCTAGGTAGATCTGGAAGCGTGAACAGACGAGGGTGTGGTCGATGCGATTCTTGTTACTAGTATTTTCGGTAGGACTGGCAGTCTTCAATCAAAGATGAACAGAGTGGTCGTATAAGGATATAGTCTATCCGGTGCCCTGTATGGCCGTCATTAGAGCTTCACGTTAGCAAGTAATTCTTGGGATGTTGGAAAAGGGTGTTGGTGAGGGTTATGCTGTTGAAGTCTTCAAAGTTGACGAGACTTTCATCATTAATGCACTGATGTCCGAGACCATATGCCCCCAAAATATATATAGCTGCTTGGATGGAAGGACCAGTGCGGGCCTTCCAGTCCCTCCTAACCGGGAGAATGTCACTTTTTGGGACACTGTATTTCACCTCCTGTAGTTCATCGTAGAACTCTTCCTTAGCCGCTTCTTCAGCTGCAACTGTCAGGGCTTACACTGCAACAATCGATAAGCTCAAGGGTGAGGCGTGAAAACGAGCTAAGTCGATCCGAGGCGAACAGTGTTTTGTTGGCTTTGTTGCTGACAGCTATCGCGACGCCATAGAGACCAGAGCTATCTGTGGGTCCACTATGATAGAGGTGATAACTGTTATCTACTCCGTGAATCTTTATACGTCGGGTGCCATAATTCGGCAGCCGAACTTCGGAGAGGCGTGCAATTTCGATGCCATGGTCATGTAGTGTTCGTGCAGTTATGGCTTGGCTTCCGATATCCAGGAGTGTTCTCACATTCCAGCAGGCGATTTGGGTGTGATTTCGCTTCTTGAGGCCCCCAGCTAGCATATTTGTCACCCCGGCCGCGGGGAGAACACGAGGCGCATCGATTACCGGTGACGCCGTAGGATGATCCATGTGTGTGACGGAAAGTGTCATGAACAGACTGAGGAATTTGGTACGAAGTAGCATCCCCAGCCTCACTCGACGTTTTGTTCGAGGTAGCAGCTCCAGCCCGTGCAAAATCAAGTGGTACCTGTCGGTCAACAGGAGCATCTTGTGTTGGGATCCGGAGAAAAAACGGGCGGTTCGTACACCTTTTGGGTGGCGGTCTTCCCATCTGGTATGCTTAATGCATACTAGTGATCTCGGTGCATTGCTGCCGGTGACTGACTAGTGGCTCGTTCGTCATTAGATAAAGGTCACCTAGACCCAGGCGTCCATACAACCCTGTTGACTGGACGAGTTTCCTTTCTAGTCTCTGGATATCAGCAGATCTCATCAACCTATGCAGGAGTATCCGTCTTTGCATGTTGGGTCCCATCTCAATGAGGTTTTTAGGCCTCAGTTACCTTCATCCTAGTTTGGCCAGCCTGTCAAGTGGTTCACCGGGATGTGGCTGCTGATGCATGCCTCAGCTTTGTGGAGCCCCGGAAGAGAGTAGGGCAGCTGTGGAGACCAAATAGATGAAAGATATCCCAAGAGAAACGAACGTCTACCAACTCAGAGGTGCTTCTCCCCTCAGTCACCTCATAAAATAATCCTTAATACTTTGAGATAGTTGCACCAGTTGACATGGCTGTAGCACCTACCACTTGATTGTAAATACAGACGTATGAAAACTACCCAATAGATTTGATGGCCAGGATGTACTTTGGATGAAGAGATGCAAAGCTGCTAGATAAGGTGATGTTCCTATCTATTCCCGGAAATGGAGGCAAACTTTCTGATATTGTATTTAACAGAACTCTAACTGGTGATGTGAGGGAGTTAACAGACTCACAGGGGTTTGTATGTATCGGCGATTGTGCCAATTTGCAAGAGAGGCTCCTGGGCGTCTCCTGAAAACCACTGGAATAGGCTTGGTAAGATCCTCTTTCAAACTAATCTTCAGTACTGTTCTTCTCCCACTATCCAAAGCCTGTGAAGTTTAAAATGTGTGAGAATAAAACAGGTTTCAGACCCGACAGATCATTTCAGTAACTTTGGCTCACGGACAACTCTTCTGTAGTCACACCATCTTTACGTTTCTTGATCTGGAATCGGGATTCTATTTATTTGAACTTACAGTACCCTGAGGCGCACTGTCCTTCATAGGTGTCATAGAGAAATTTCTCTTATCCAACGGTTGTATTCAAACAGCCGAAGCCGAATTCATGCCTTATGCTCTCTTTCATCCTGGTCCACCAAGGGAAGGGGTGTTCGTTACGACTGCCCTCTTCCTTTCCTCGTTTTCATCTATGTAATTTTATTCATCCCTGATACAGCCTTATTCTCTGGTGATAAAAGCGTTTCACTGTGATGCAAAATTTGGTATAAGAAAAACAGAACATGAAACGCCTGTAATATTCCCTGTAACATATCCCGATAAGCATCAGAAAACTGAATATGCTTGCTATTATAGAGCACACAAGGATAAAACTTGAACGAGAAGCCTGCAACACACATTTGCGCAGCATAATATAATATCATATTCAGGGCTCAACAATGAGCACTGCCTGGATACAGCACTGTGTTTCGTGATAAAACCCAGAGAACCCAACTTTCATGACTGGAAATTTTATATGCCCCAGATGAAACCAGATTTAAAATCAAGGATAGAAATAAATAAGCAAAACGAATTTTGGATGCTTTATTTCACTTATGTAGTACTCCGGGGTTCACATTTTCCTGTTCTACAAGGTCAATACCGTATCAACAGTTTTGTTTGGATTAGTTTGCTCGGGTGTTTGGCACTTTTCATCTCAAACGACGCTAATGGTCGTGATATCACTACCCACCTCCTGTTACATGATGATTTCGAATCTACAATACTTTTTCAATTTTTACTATTTAAAAACCTGCACCTTCCCAACCTAATCCAGTGACACGGTCCAATTAAATACAACATTGAAGAATACGGAACGGTCCCAATGCGAATGCAAATTAACAATGCTGGATCTTCATGCTGGACCATGGGTCGTCGATGGAGTGCTGGTTGATACCAACAAAAAGAATGCCAAGTTGAACAAGACTGATCCTCGACGAATGGAGATACGCGTGAGTGGAATACCTTCGTCAGTTCAGTGACCGAATTATTTTTTGAATCGTTTTTTTGGCTGTTTCCACTTTTCAGTCTTTCTCACGAACTGATTCCATCTGATTCAGCTGACAAACGATGTTCATATTTCTAATATACTTCGTTTTTTATGTCACATTCGAATTGCCAAGTTAAGGAGTATTGTAATAAAACGATATATGTACAACATTTGTGGTTTTACATCCATGAAAATTTACATTTTTTCCAATACTGACATTCAGTATTCAACAATCAAATTCTACAGTATAACTATAACAGACCATTCATTGATTAGGGATTATGATTCTAACCAGATTTGAGCAATGAAATAATTGGGATACCAGTCAGATTGAAAGGCTTTCTAGGGTGAGAAGCATCATTGATTCCAACCTTTGTGATAAAGGAACTCCATCATCCTTCACAAAAATGTAACGATTGGTCAGTCGTCCAGATAATGACTAGACGTTTTTAAGGCGTAATTGCTTGTGACGAATTCGTGAACCCGATAGGACTCGGTTCAACGGTCTCATTAATTTGGAAAGTAAACTACACAAATATTTGATTGTATTCGAAGTAAACTCGAGGGTTATATATAAGTGTCAAGTTGCTTTACTGGTACAAATTTTCCACGAAACAGTTTCAAGGTGGTTATTTCAATACTCCGAAAACACAAACAAGAATGATCCATTTTGTTTTGTCAATCCTGAATAACAAAATGCACAGGAAATAACATGTATGGTGTACAGAATAATCTAACGATGACGACTTTTGTTTCAGATAAAAGATTTTGTCTCAATGGACACATGGAATTTCTCAACCAATGTCCGATTTACAGAACTATTTGATTTAAGTTCACACCTTCGACTGAAGATATTGTCTTTCACTATGATTCTGTACTGCCAATTACAATTCCCCATCGATAAACATCCGTGAGCTACAATTCATACCATAGAACATGTGATCTTACATTCCGAACGCAGTAAGTAACGCTCAGGTGTCATGATCACCTCATTTGACAACCGTAATTTCTTTCACTTTTACTGTTCTGATGTTTCTGTTTGCAACAAACCATCACCATCAAATTGTAAAGTATTATTCTTTAAGTGAATGACAACAAAACCGCTGGCAATTTATTGAATAAAGGTTCACTGTTGAACACTGAGTAAAGTACCAATTCAAAAAAGTAAATATGGTTTTAAACAACCATTGATAACTGCGATCGGAATATGTGTGGTGGATGGGTTACAAATTGTAACTCGAAAGAAAATTGGATTATAAAAGCTAGTATCGAATATTATTGAACTAAGTAGTTCATAGGCATTTTATTTCGAATAAAAACTCTTCTATTCATGATAGAGAAAATTATGTCCTTCTATAAATCCCCGAGAGTCTCATGATTGTTTATCCCACACTTTTCTGATTACCAGCTTGTGTTCATATAATTGAATTAGTGTTGGATTTTCATTCGTATTTAAAACCAGACCAATTCAAACAACTGATCGACCACACTCCGAGTGAAATTGCGGATTGTCAAGTTCAAACATGGACATCCGCATACCAAACAACAGAATCTGATCCTCTGACGACAACCGGAACCACTCATATCAACAAATCGCCTTTCAATCGACGACACCTGACCGTACTACTGAGGAGGGCGAGTGATATATATTACATCCGGATAAATTTACCCGACTTTGCGGACAGATGATTTCCAGCCATATCTCGATCACCTCAGATGAAAGAGCTTTTTCTTATATTGGAGAGGTTTGTTTTCATGACCATACCTAGAATTTGTTGTCGCCGAAATGAATTTCGACAATACGCATTCTCATTCCTTCAAAGTAAGTCCATTTTGGGGTGAATTCCGTAAATTGTTGCAATAATCAAGCACTGCCCGAAGCAAAACGGGTGAATCAAACTTAGAAAAGATAATCACACTCTTCAGTTCTGGAATATGCTTACTCTCGTTCAGAGTAATTAAATGGAAGTAGATGCTTCTATTCGAAACTCATGTACACGTTTGAACTCTTCCAGATATTTCCTGAATAATTGGATACCTATAAGTTGGACATCCGAATTACCGAATTCATTTCAACCGAAACTTTCCTTCTCATTTGTGCCACCTTTGAAGTGTACCTCCAATGCATACCACGACAATTCACATACCTGTGTCTTCAAACACTCGTTCTAAGCCCGAGGACTTAGAATTATGCCTACG
This sequence comes from Fasciola hepatica, assembly GCA_948099385.1. Lineage (NCBI taxonomy): Eukaryota > Metazoa > Platyhelminthes > Trematoda > Plagiorchiida > Fasciolidae > Fasciola > Fasciola hepatica. Next base: position 5,302,928 of record CANUEZ040000098.1, on the reverse strand, counting down.
AAACCAGTGATTCAAAGTGACATACCAAAAGTTTCCGTCTATCTCTATGGCATACCTTACAAAAGGGACGTTCACCAATTTGGTCAGTTCCAAATTGCTGTGTTTCTTTTCGCATCCTCCCAAGAAATGTTCCCTATTATTTTAGGAAATCTGGCCACTGAAAGCTGAAAGTAAAACAGCACCGACAAAATTACCGATTCACAATGAAAGCATTAGTAGTAACTAATCCTAAGTGGTTAGTTAACGATGGGTTTTAAACAAATATAAACTTTTGCTCTATAATATGCTACAGATTGACCTGTCCGCACTACATGTCACCCCTTGTCCTTTGTTTTGCCAATGCCTTTTTCAGATCATTGCATTAAACCATACACGCTGGCACCGGAAGGAGGACCCACACTCCCACAATCAATGCTGTGATTTAATCGATCGTATATTCGTGTGAAAGATATATTGATCATCTGCCATCCAGTCCCACAATTGGCCACATTCTCCTATCCCCGAATGAAATGTACTGGTCTTGTTGACGGGAATCGTTTAACGTGGTTTGGTGAGAGACAACCTGCCGATTCAATCAACACTATTTTTAAAATTTACTGAGACGAAACGGCACTCGTTAACTGCACTGTCGTCATTCACTAATCGTTTCTGTTATAGATCTTGGCCCAATGATATCGCAAATAATAACCTACCAAAACGAAGACAAACGTTTCTTTGCTGTGGGTCCAGAGCGGAGTAGCATTGTGAGTACCATAGATTTGACAGATCAGTGGACTGGAATATCCCTATCTGAATATCGCAAATACATTGATGGGAAGAACTAAACAAATGCAACATACCTCCCATCGGAGGAAGCATGGACTTATAACAAGTATCGATCCGGGAAGATGTGTGCAGAATTAACCGCTGACGACTGGAATTGTAAGTACTGACCCTAATCAAATTTTGTAGCACGATCCATGCTGAACTATTCATGTTCGAATTTGTGACACATGATTGCCACAATGAATGATGAAATAATCATGTTGCGTAATTCATAAATGTCATTATTACATGGTTTCTCAAACTGCAGACACGAAATCTGCCAATTGTAGCAACGCTAGCTGGAACTTATTTGAAATCTGTTATTTGTTTCAGTGTGCTTCGACGGTATTTACTACAAAACCAGATGGTCGCAGTCTGGACGGACGAAGCCGGTCTACAACTTCCGCCGTCCGGCTGAACAGATCTCACATGGGCATCACGGTGTGACTGCATTCTCAGTCCCACCACATATTTCCGTGCTCTGTTTTCCAGTTCTAATGAAGTCTTTTTGTCGATTTTTTCATTCTATGTTGTCATCATACCAAGACCATCACAGAACGAATGATTGTTGTTCATATTGTTATTGAATCGCTGCCACTATCATTTCTGATAAATATACCGTCATGCCACCTACCCAAAATTCACTACTTTCATTTATACGCACAAACAAACAAAAAATATTCAACTGATTACACTTAATCAGATGTCACAGTGCCTCCGCCAATCTTCGTCTATTATTCACAAATATCACATTCTGTTGTCAACTAATCGAACAAGTGATTTTCGCCCTCGGTCACAGAAGTTTAGCATTTTCGTTCACAATTTGATTTTTCTCGCATTTATTGTTTTGATTCTATACCATATCTCACTCTACGAAAAAAAATATTTCACCCTAGTTAGTTTTGCTGCAAATTCACTGGAACAGTGGCACCTTCAGTCAGCTGAACATTCTGTTTACTTCAGTGTGTACAGGTAGAGTAAGAATTTGCAAATTCCAAAGGACAGTCTCAATTTTTTCAACACACTGTACTTGTGATTCTTTGCATCAATAGGGTTCTCGTACAGAGCAAGCACAAATAACACGCTGAAGCTATCCACATATCAATGTCACCTTGCCATGAACTCACTTGTGCAACACCGTTAAGGCCAATCAGATTCCAGAATCCGTAGCCAAGAATCTACGATGCAGAAGCAGTTAAATGCAACAGACTTGCTGCCTACGGAATATACAATATGAGTACTCCATGGAGAGGTCGAACACCGCAAAATAATACTCAGACGCTTGCTTGTACGCAACCTAAAGAAATTACCACAAAGCACATAATTGAGTAAGCTAGGAACATGTACTTAGAAATTGAAGGTAAAGAGAAAAGTCAGCACACCCGACTAACATTTTGGTGTAGCTTACTGGCTCTATGCTCCATGATAACATAAAACGATTGGTTCATGGGTAATATATTTTTTCTAAGTATATGGAGTGCTGATCAAAATGAAGTGTGGCAAAGTCAGTTGTCCAGATGATTGCCACCAAGACATGTTGTGGGCAACGTATACCTCGTCTCGTGTCTTTTAAGCATGATGAGAAATGTCTTGTGCCGAACCACGTGAAATGCTAACACAATATGTAAACCACTCGACCTTGTAATTATTACAACTAAGTGATGAAAAAAAGATCGGTAGGTAAATTATTCACTGAAGTATAAACTAGACATTTTAAAAGTATCAATTTACTTGGGATAGAAACAGAGTGATAGAATGATACCCTCAAGAACTTCTGTCCTTGAAATTACTTAAGAATTTGTGACTACTACCAGATGGTAACTATTCGAGATTGTGATGGTTTGAGAATAATGACTAGCATTAGATGGCGGGCTACAATCTACACCTATTATATGTACAACATTTTCCTCTTTATACAGTTTCCAGCTTCATTATAGTTCAAAGTACAAATACTGATGAATCTACACTTCCCGGAAAGGGAAAAATAGTGCATGACATGTACTGACATCAAATGAGCATTCAGTTGGTGACGATAAATCTGATCGGGCCGTAAGGTTTTATATCAAAGGCTGTTCAATGCAATAACTGCCTTGGCACACAGAAATAAAGAGCATTAGATTACTTGGTATATATAATGTAACATTTCGTGGTATCTTTACTAACGCTGGCTTCATTCATGGTGGTCATGTTTAGTCCTTCACAAATCTTCGAGAGAGTTGACGTGCATCCACGTTATAGCTGCCATACTAGCACAGTTTAGGATATTTTCACACATCAAGTATGAATAAATAAACACTTTCACTCTGAGAGTGAAAAAGGAGCAAATTATATTAGTATCCTTGGCGGTGACCCATCTGAACTATTGAATTATTCACACTTTATCTTGATTAGAACCTCTGTGTTCAGAAGGAATATATCACCCATGAAGTCCTCGTTTGAGATTATTATAGAGCAAAAAGCTGTTAGACTATACCAAATATTGGTCAAATCTGATAGTTTGTTTCCTTGCCATCCAATTTTCCCAGACACCCATCCAGCTGACCTTATTGTGTACTGTGCTGTGTCTTATTCATTTTGTCTACTAACACATTTTCAGTAGTAAGTAGCGAAATTCGACCTGTTTATGGCTCATTAAGTTCCTTTGATCGATAGTCCACCAACCCGAAATTCGTCGATTCTCATGACCGATGCGCACGTTCATTTGTCGTGTGATTAAGATGCGCACTGATATGCTTCCCTTTAAGGAATGTCGTTCCCACGATCCAATTGACTGTCGGCAACACCCATCAGTTCAGTCAGCTGCATTTGATTTACGTTGGTCACTCATTGCTGACTGGGTTTTATTTGATGCTGATGAAGGACAGTACATGATGACAAAATACATCCACAAACAGTGCAGAAGCCCGGTTGACACTAGATTCCGGACTTGAGCTCATATTCCAGAAATGTAAAACCACTTTCGGTGAGCGTTCATATACATATATACATACATCCAAATACACGTACACATACACACACGCACACACATGCACACGAATACTCGCATACATACATACAGGCCGGGGTGACTAAACCAGTTTGGATACTGGCGCTATTTGAATGTGGTTTTCAAAATGGATGCACGTCATGTGACCGATTTGATTTCTGTAGCATGTAAACTGCAAGTCACTCACGTGTTATATGAATGCCAGTCAAACTGTAAAGATCTGGTAAGATAGGCATCGACAGACGGCCAAGCCTCTTTAGCATACAGCACATCGGCGCCTATCCACAATGCCTTCAATGTTTGGGAAGAAACCACAGGTTGTGGGAATGCCGATCAGATAGCCGATGTTATCAAGGCTGTTGTATGACTCACCATCACTGACTGGTACATTAGGACTCGAATTTGCTGAACGATTCATGTTGTGTTTCAAATTAGGTAAGCAGAAGGAAGTTACACCTGAATGGATGAATGTGTATACAGTAGCAACGTACGCCAAGCACAAGCGCAAGCGAACAAGTAGACATGCATACACGTAGCATGCATGTCAGTCAACGATGGATGCAAGTGAAAGCGTAGGCCAATTGCGCAATCGAATCGGACCACACGAGATCGCTCGACAAGTGACACGATCTCATTGGTCAGTGCTGTCTCGGACGAACCAGGACTAACGTCAATTGTGTACGTGTGTGTACGACTGCAAGGCGTGTGATCATGGATGCAATGTATTTGAATCAAGTGTTTGCAGTGTGCGTGTGCGTGCTGGAATGTCTGTCCGAGCACATGACCGTTCATTCCGAGCACAACATTTCACATTTTGTGTCCCATACCGGCCTGTATATTTGGACCGATTGAGAGATGACAGGCTATGCATTTATGGCCAGCGGTTCGGACACCAATTTCGTGTGCAGCAGCTTTCTGAGTGTCATCGGGGTAGAAAGTTATGCTATATTTACTTCTGTTGCGACATTTAGCAGTTCATGTCTCGAAGATAGTCACTCTTGATGGGTATCGAAGGATCCGCAGTATTTCAAGAGATTATGCCTTCGGTGAGACTAGAAAACCGTTCCGCGATGTCCTGTCTAATTCCTAGCTGAAGGAACAAGGACAACTGTGATGAGAATACTGGGTTGCCACGTGCGTGAAGCCCACTGGACACTCGAACAAAACTTGGAGGTGGTAAACAAACATTCGCCTTCCCAACGGCTCCGGAATGGATGCTACTTGGTACCCACGGGCCCGGGAATGATGGACGAACAACAATGAGCTGCGAAAACTTTGCAGACGCCTCCTCAGGGAACGGGATCACATTTTAGTATAATCTGTAGTAATACAGAGAAGTTGGATGTTCAACTCGACGTCTTGTACCACCCAAAGTGGCACTTGCCAAACCACACTGTGGTCAGTCCGAAAACACCCAGTAAGATGCTTGTTGTGTTCGATTGTGCAGCAGCCGGGGAAATAGGCCTCTTAGCGATACATTATTCTAGTAACCAGATGCCACTTGCTACTTGGTTTCAGTACTTCAAAGAGTTTGAATGGAACGGAACTGTCAAACAGACATCGAGGGAGTGTTTATGCAAGTGCAAGTGCATCCGGAAGGCAGCAGCGCTGTGCGCTTTCTTTGGTGGCTCACGGACGACATAAGTTCCAAACAAGTAGAACATCCGAGGACCACGTACGTGCGTAGAGCAACTTCCTTCCTCTTCTGTGTCAACTTCCCTTTCCGTTAAGCAGCCGATCAGTTTGGAGAACACTACGAAGAACTGGTTCTTCAGGCGTGTAACAGCTACTTCGGCAATGCGTAATCACAGTCTGATATCGTTACCGAATGTGAAGACCCCATCCGGCTTCGGAAAGCAATCAGAGGAAGGTTGGCCCGGACAGTTTTACATATCCATAAGTGTATGAGCAGCTCTCTGGATGTGCTGAAGAAAATGTCTCGATTCATCAGAACTATGAACCATGTAGAGTTCCAAAAACTTGAGAAAACATCGGAAAATATTAGGTATTCATTGGGGTGCTATATGTGATATGTTTTGCTTTCACCACATCATTTCGGAACGACCACTTACCAGGACAGGTGGCCTACCGGGCAGTTTCATTTTTTTAAGACCCACTAGGATTTATGTCCCTTTTAATCCTCTCACCAAAGGTCCATCTGCATTGTGTGGAAGGCCTTCAAACTGGTCGTGCCGTTCGTTAAAACTCAGGAATATTTTGCTAAACCATCACTTTACTTGCACTAATATTACAATAATCTTCTGTTGTTGTTACAGAAACGCTGCCCCATAGCGACATATCTATTATTGTATCATATCCGTGTGACTTCATCAGATCAATCAAATAATCGAACTCGTTGTCGGAATGCAGATTTGGAGAATCAGTAAGAAAGAAAACGAACAGAATTTTCGGAAAGCCAAGTAAGCATCACCGTAAACATCGAGCTGATTGGAAAGTTGGACTAAGCAAGCGAGCTCTGTCACGTAGGTGCTTACCAACTATCATAAGCTCCACTGTTCGATCAGTGATTGGGAAATCATAGGAATGGAATGATTTGGTCCATCTTTGGGAGTATAATAAACCGGGTGTCATTTTTCTGCAGGAAACTTGGCTCCACACTAATATCGTTGATGAAATCATCACACTAGATAGTTTTAACTCCTTTCGCGTCAACTGACCGGTGCAGTACCACAAACGTGGAGGAGTAGTCATTACTTTTATAAAAGAACGACGGTTTAGCCGGGCGAAAAGTATATATCAAGTACTCTTCATCTCACGACAGTGCCTCTGTGCTGGAGTGCAAAACTAAATACCTAAGTCATCACACGCCTATAATTCTTGTTACCATGTACATCTGCCCAACATGTCCTGTCTCTACAAATCTACTGAACATTGTTGACTCTCTCTTTTGTGTTGCCTGTGGCGATTTTACTCGGTTCAGTGTGAGTTTCCTTATATCCGTTGACCTGGTGAACCTTTAAACCTTCTCCATCAAACTTGACACCATGCTAGATCTTTGTCTTCGTAATATTCCGGACTTGTTTTCTATTGCCTGTCCTCCTCAAATTGGTATATCTTAGCATGAGATTTTAAATGTTCCTTCAATGATTTATTCTAAGAGTAGACACACACATTTCACTCAAAGCCGTGACTGCAATGTATGCAGTAGACAGTATGACCACAAAGCCTCACGCGAATCAGGGATATGTTTGACGATCCTGACCTAAGCACATTTTCTGAGTCCGACCACTTGTTGTTTTGTAAACATTTACCTGGTTACCATAAGGTCTGCTTCAATATTTGCTGCCTCATGGAAACATTGTACATTCGACCCGAATGGTAAACCTCCCCTCATCTGTAAAGATTGAGTCGAATGGAGGAACTTGGTTTCAAGGGCAGAGATTACTCGAAATTGAGCTCTATCACAATCAATCAAAACAAAGCTTCACAGACTGAAAGCTTTGTGCGTCCAATCGTTGACCACCAGCAGCAAGTGCAGAGAGACATGGAAAAAGATCATGCGCCTAAGCGGTGCCAATCCTTGTTTTGGGTCTCCTTTAGTAGACGTTGATGAACTCAATCGTCGTTTCACTGCTATCTCATGCCTACCAGTCATCTCAAACCACGATGCTGACTACAATCAGAACCCTACCACAGAAAGTACCACCTCATCGTTTGTATACTAGAAGCCCACTGACCTCCATGCAAACAAGGCTAGCGGTCCAAACTGCTTACAACTGATCCTGTTAAAGAAATGCACATGTATACTATCGCCGTATTTTCTGGTCTATTTGACTTATGTTCAAATCGTATTGTTATTCTCGAATGATGGTAAGTGGCTTCTATTGTAGCAAGAGCGAACACACGGTGTGGGATACTTGTACTCCAACGACCGAATAAGTCACGTCATGAAACACATACCATTGTTTATACAGGCCCTTTCCCAGACTGCGCAGCACCAAGATTTCTCTTGCGGCTGCTTGAGTGCTTCGGCTGAGTTTTGGCGGGTTGCCTGTGGCCGATAGCTTGATTCTCTTGGGCGTCATTTCTCTTCGGTCGGTTTGATTGTCTCAGTTGACGGCTTGATCGGAAGCCGCTCACTTAAGCTATCTTGCTAGTTGCCGGAGATCCCATTGCTTCCCCTCAGGTAGTAAGTACGCCTGCTTTTGTCTGCTTCCGAAAGCCTCCAACATATTCGCAGTCTGTTCTGTCGTATGTGGCCTTCGTTTGGTCCGTCCGTTCGCGTCGATATTCAAGTCATTCCCTTGCCCCAACATTCCCTGCTACACTATCACTCCAATAACAAAGCAGGTACATCCAAACTACGCCAAGTAGCTTATACATCGGTTTCACTCAAAATGTTCGAGCAGGTTTTACACTTGGGAGTATTTCTGCCCAGACCAGTATGTTGGACTGTAAGCAAATTGCATATCGCCAACCACCATCTACGCTCAATGCCCTGGCCTCTCCCACTCACTCTATTTTATCATCTGTTGATCGCAAGAGCCAAGCAGTTAGGTTCTATTTCTTTGAATACAGTGACGCATTTGATTGCGTTGATAAATCAAAATTACTCCATATACTTGCTGACTCGAGTGTTAGTACCTCCAGCAATAATTTTCCTCCTAACTACTTATCCTATCGACAACAATTTAAATGATATTGTGGCCGAATTTCTTCCATGCTTTCTTCCAATCAAGTGGTTCTCCGGGACGCCCTTCTCTCACTGCTTCAGTTTACTGCTGATATATTACCCATACCCGTTTGTGACCACTGTTTCCTCATTGAATACGTCGGTGATGTGGTTTTTGGAATGTTCAAATCTAAGCGCTCCACATTGCTCCTCCTACAACAAAGAGTAAATGAGCTCGTCAACTGGTCTCCAGATGGAAATCTAAAGACGAATTCCACAAAATGTTCTGACATTCTATTCGGTATCCATAAAACCCATCAATACTCCAACTTGATGTTATCAAACCCCAAAATGTTCATCCCGGAGAACCACTATAGGCAGTATCGTCCGTAAAGTACCTTGGTGAAACCCTCAGGCGTGAACTTACCTGAACAGATCACGTCGCGACTGTCTTCTCCAAAGTTCAATGACTTACCTTTTAGTTGATAAGACTAAGGTCATTTTCTACCCCATTACATCTAATAAGACACTTTGTACCTTCTTCCATCCTTCAGCACTGGCTCTGTGCTTCCCCCGTCATATTCCCCGACTGCTTGCGAAAGATTTTATAACACTTGTTTCGACATACTGGCGTCACTCACGACTTCCTCATCCAACTGAACGGAACCGAACATCAGAAGGCAAGCCTGACGTTTCCTCGTAAGATCGTAGACGACAGCACTCATTCTATCATCCAGATCTTAGCAATTGCATATCTACATCTTCCATCCAATCGTAATGAAAACATCCGTTTGCTCGCAGTACAGCGTATAGGTCCTCTGTAGTTCCTTACCTAGCCCGTTTTCTCACCAACCCAAATACCATCACTACCGACCTCCTTAACTCGTTCCCTTAAACATATGTTTTTTTCTCTTTCTTTTCTACTGCTGATTTTCTGTTGACGATTTTGTGATGAAATGATTACGAATCAGCTGAATATTCACTCTCGGGTGCATAAAGCATATACTTGACTTAAACGGAGTTGAATCACTCTGCAATAATACAATCGGCTGGGTTCGGCGAATCAACCACAGCGACGCCTCAACCTGGATCGGGTGGGTGAATCCAGTGGAAGATCTGGGAGAAATTGCAGTGCCCAGCTACACGAGGCATGTCTGAGATCGTAGAGAGGAATGTAAAACATTACACACATTCTGCGAAGCATCGAAAAAAGGATATTGAGTAGTAGTATACGCCTGGTGTATCCCTCAAGAGATGAAACAATATTACATTCTACTCTTTTCCAAGCCAAGAGTGAATTCTCTCAAGTCTGTGACAGTCACCCGTATAGAGTTGGCTGCTGCCACTTTCCCCTTAAAGGTGAGTGAGGCTACAGAGATAGCTACAGAGGAAAACTGTCATAAACGAGATACTGAACAGATTCTATTCTTCACTACCCAAACAACACTCGTCCACGGTTCAGTAGATTCTTGGCTAACAGAATGGACACCAAATTCTAATAATCCTCAAAGTGCCAGAGGACGAACGTACGGTCCACGAACAACCCTGCAGATAGGGTCTCGAGAGGAGAAGCGAGAAGTGTAGAATAAAACCAGTGGTTGGAGGGGCCCAAATTCGTGTGAAAACTCGTTCTTCTACCCACCGTGGGGCTCAGGTCCCAGTTTCTCCGCAGAAAATGGAAGATAAATCTACTGCAAAATTGCTGATCTCTGTTGCGTCTTCGTATGGAATCCGTCTCCTAAATGACAGATATTCGGATTGGTTCAAGCTTCTGAAGTCGGCAGCCTGGTTTAAAAGTTCGAGAATCAATAGTGGGGCTTTATGAAGTATTTAGCGACAATGGCACTAATTCTGTCGGCTTAGTGAATGCTGATTACTTGCCTGGTTACTTGAGATTGGAAAAACGTTTTGGGAAAAGGATTTATCAAACCAAACTCAGAAGAACAAAATACAAAATAATACCAGTAGAAGAAAGACAGCGAAGCAACAGCCCGACGATGGGCTGATGATTGTAGGTTCGAGGTCAAATAAGGATTGTCGATCACTGGTGAGCGCAACAAGGTTTAAATCCATTGTACTCTTGCCTTTATATTGAGTTTTTGTATAGTTTTGTGAAGTTACCTAGTTTATTTCACATTACTGAGCGTATCATAATTGCGTTTGAGGTTCTTTTTATTTTCAATTGAGTTGTAGGAGATTAGATTTGTGTATGATATGATTCATCATGCAGCTTGAACGCTCAACTCACCATTGAAAACCATGGAAGCACTGTACAGCTGTTTCATCCTTGTTGGGAATCATCAGCAGTGCACATCCACCGAGCCCCCACGGGGACTCGAACCCGGGGTGAACGATTGTGAATCGAACACCTTAACCACAAGGCTATCCGGGCTGGCTCTCAACCGTTTGTTGAACATCTACACTACATGATATAGCACCCTTCCGTCACTGGCTTCGAGCGGTAACAACCCGCCTCCCACACAGCGATCGACTCCTATGATGGATGACTTCTTTGTAGGGGCCTAAGTACAACGAAGGCATTCCGTTATGAACAACCTACAGAGCTTGGTAGGTTGTTCATAACGGAATGCCTTCGTTGTACTTAGGCCCCTACAGAGAAGTCATCCATCATAGGAGTCGATCGCTGTGTGGGAGGCGGGTTGTTACCGCTCGAAGCCAATGACGGAAGGGTGCTATATCATGTAGTGTAGATGTTCAACAAACGGTTGAGAGCCAGCCCGGATAGCCTTGTGGTTAAGGTGTTCGAATCACAATCGTTCACCCCGGGTTTGAGTCCCCGTGGGGGCTCGGTGGATGTGCACTGCTGATGATTCCCAACAAGGATGAAACAGCTGTACAGTTCTTTCTATTCTGAGAATATTTCTTATTCTCCTTGTAGTATAGCCGAGTAGTGATGCCATCTTTGCACGCTTGGAGTATTTTGTTCCTTTGTGTTAAAAGGCTTTACCTGCAAGTGTCAGAGTTCCTAATTTGTGTTTAATTAGAGAGCATTTGAGCTGTTTTCCCCTTCATTTTGTGATTTTCGGTATGCTACACGTTTCTGATTCATGTCTCGCATCTAAGTGCGGGAAACGTGTGGTGAATGGTATAGAGGGTGAGGTGTGCAAGAGTTGGGCTCATCCAAAGTGTCCAGGAATAGCAGAGAACATCGATGTCCTTTATAAACACAACCCATGGGCTGAGTGGGTCCATGCTCCTTGCAAGGAGGTGGCCTGTCTCGTCTTCAAACGGCAGGCCCATGGGTAGGACCAACGCCCATTAGGTAGTGCCACAAATATAAGCCCTAAAACACCGCAATCAGGTAGCAGGAAGTCGTTTGCGGAAGTAGTAGGCACACCTGAGAGGAAAGTCATTGGAGCGAGTGGGCTAGTTCGAAGAGCTTGCGATGCGGTCGTTGCCTCAACTCCAGTGAAGCAAACCGACAAGGGCCAGTGGACTGGGCAGAAGCTTAGAAGGGCAAGGCAGATCAAAAAGAGGAGTGAGTTTAATTTGGCGAAGGATGAGCCAACTAGGGCGGATGACTCTGCGCTCCTGGTGTTGGAAAACAACGTGACGTATCTGCAAAGACAGACCTTGTCGATGGATAGGGTCTCCAGCCGCAGGCTCCTGATCTTAAATCAGGAAGAACTTTTCATAAGGGAATCGAAAGCCAGGCGGGACATAGATAAGAGGAGAGTCTACGACACACTGCGAATTGAAAGTTTTCCGTACCCTACTACTTTAAGAAGGGGGTACAGAGTGAGGACATGGAAGCCAAAACGTGGGAGAAAAGTCGAACATCGTTTGAGACCAATAGTAGAGGAGTTCGATGATGAGGCCACCCGAAATAGACTGCTGGCGAGGGCAGCAGTAGTGGATCACACCAACAAGGGTAGATACCAAGTTAAGCCAGCAGAGTATAGAGTAAAGCCTGGTGGTCCAGCATCGGGGGGAAACCTGGCTCAACCAGCCAGGGCACTGATGAGAAACAAACAAGTTCAGCAGGATGCCGTACCCGGCTCTCAGGCCCTGGGCCTGACAGTATTAAAGAAGCTGCGTGCGGGGTCGGAACTATTTGTAACTGAAGACGCGCTTAAAGATGAAAATTTGCAATACTGACCGAAGTTGGAGGACAGCACGAGCCTTGTCAGTCTGGATGTTATGGCAACTCCTACAGAGAAGGATTGGGAGTCGTCGGAAGTTCTGGATTGTCAGCCGGCGTCAGGCACACCAGCGGGGAAGACCGATGCAAAAACTTGTCATCATCTCAGGCGTTGCATCTGAGAACTAGACAGGAGTAAATGATAAGGGACGCGTAAGCAACGGTACAAACGCGGTGGTGTTTTTTACTAAAGCGTGTACTATTAGAAACAGATAGATGAAACTCGCTAAAACCGCTGAGGAGCACAACGCGTCAATAGTTGCCGTTACGGAAACGTGGCTTTCCAAAGACGACCATGTGCCAGGGCTAACAAGTAACGGTTTTGCAGTCTACAGGCAGGATACAGAACACGATCGCCTTGGTGGGGGAGTAGCCATCCTCTTTAGGTCAGGTAAAACCACCTTGAGTCTCAGACCGACCTGTGCGCTTGCAATGTCCAGGTGTGCGCAGTTACGATCATCCTTCCAGGCAGAAGGGTTAACGTTGTCTGTGTCTACAGGGCACCAAGTACAAACCGCGACGAGGATATTTGTTTACTGCGGACTTTGACTAAACTAGTTAAGGACGCACAAACGACCCTCATAGTGGGTCATTTCAATCTTTCACACATCGACTGGACGGCTGAGGTCTGCATGCTGGGATTGGAGGGGGAAACCTACTTAGGATGGCTGCAAGCCAATGCATTTCACCAGCACATTAGAGAAAAGACCAGGTATAGGATTGGCTGCGTTTCATCCTTGCTGGATCTAGCAATAACAAATCTCTCCAACAATGTGTCTGGACTGCATTGCTGTTCAACGCTGGGCAAGAGTGTCTACGTGTGTGTCAAACTCACCCTATGTATGCGGCAACCCAAGGTACCCTGAAGGCTGATTAGACATTTCGGTAGTATGGACATAGATAGGCTTCCTGACAGGGCGATGGGGTTGACCTAGGACGCGATGGAAAGGGTTACTGTCGAAGAGAGCTGCAAGGTCACAAAGAGGTTTCTGAATGGCCTACAGGAAGAGTAAGCATTCTTGAAACGAAGGAGTGGGGAGGGCAAACCCGTATGGTGGACGGCTGCAATAGCCAAGGCCATCAAACGTTGAAACTGCAGTTGGAACCAGTACAAAGCTTCCGGCAGTCGGCTAGCCTGGAACGGCCCTACAACGCTTAGAAACAAGGCCGTGAGCCTTCTGGGAACTTTCAAGCGAGAATTTGAGCTCAAATTGGTTCATTGATTAAGACAGCAGCCGAAAAAACCCTATAGCTGTGTGCAATCGAAAGGCTCAACAAAGAATGCCGTAGGTCCACTATCCACTAGGGACCACAACACTGTCACTGATGACCAGGGCAAATCAGGTGCCCTGGGGGAATACTTTGGTCGCGTGCATAGGATAGATAGTGGGGTGCGAGTCGATCTGACTCTGGTGTATCCTCCTCCGCAGTTAAACGATCTAAACCTCTCAGAGGCAAGTGTGTGTAATTACCTACAGGAATTAAACAGCCACAAGTCAGCGGGTCCAGATGGCATCCACCCAGCTATCGTTAAGCCGTTGGTGGATATCATAGCTCCATCGGTATGCAGGCTGTACAGGACCACATTGGATCAGAGTAAGCTGCCTCAGGACTGAAAAGTGGCGGCCTTCGTTGCGATACACAAAAGTGGACCCAAGTATGTATAACTGCAGGCCAGTAAGCCTAACTAGCATCTTATGTGATGTCCTTGAGAAGATCTTCCGTGCCTACAACTGTCAGCACTTACTGGAGCAGTCCATGCTAACTCCGACCCAGCATGGGTTCCTGAAAAATAGATTTTGTCAGACTAATATTGTAGGCTTCTTAGATAAAGTAACTCGACGACTGGAAGAAGGTAAACAAGTTGAGGTGTACTACCTCGGCTTTGGCAAGTCCTTCGACTCCTTTAATCATCGTCTTTTGCTATGCAAGATGGAGACCTTTGCTATAGGTGGGCCAGTATATGGGTTGCTGGTGGACTTCCTCTCCCACGGAGCATTTTTATGTCAAAGCATGGGACAGGTGCCTCAGTTTGATGAATGTTGCCAATTGTATACCTCAGGGATCCGTCCTGGGCCCGGTTCTATTCTTGTTGTTTATTAACGACCTGGCATTCGCTCTTCAGTTGCCTATCTTCATTTTTTCGGACGATGGGAAGATTGTTGGATCTGAGAGTAGGGTGGTCTTAGACAGGGATATAGGTACCGTCCTGGAATGGGTATATAAATGGGACTTACCCCTGAACGCTGGGGAAAACCATTTTTTGTTAAGGTCAACATGAAGCCTAAATGTCGCTCATGACCAAGGGCTGTTCATCACAGAAGCAGTCAAAATGGTTGAGGACCTTGTGGTCATCATGAGCAGCGACTTTCAATGGTCGGATTAGTGTATCGGTGCTGTACAAAAGGCTCCTTAGACTGCGATGAGCATTGTGTCGCCAGCAGCCGGAAATATTCGTACCTATTTACATGGCTATATTACGACCTCACCTATAAGGAAACGTGCAGGCTTGGTCACCTTTCTACAAAGAGGACGCCGCCTGCTTGAAGATAGTTCAAAGTCTCGCCACGCGAATGGTTGAAGAGCAGTGGGGCAAGACGTACGAGCAGAGACGCTGTGATCTGAATCTTTTCTCTTTGAAAAGGAATAGACGTCAAAGGGATCTCATATAAACAGTCAAGGTAATGAAGGGCTTTTCTGGCCTTAGTCCGTATAGTCTATTCCAAGTGGCTTAAGATTCCAGAACAACGGGGCACGGGAAGAGGCTGACGAAAGTTCGAGCTAGGTTAATGACTAGATTGCACTTGTTTAGCAACAGGGTAGTGACCAGTTGGAACAGTCTGCCTGGCCCAGTGATAGATCTGCAGACCGTCTAGTCCTTCATAGATGCTCTAGACCGCAAGTGGTAAAAGATATTTGCTTGTAGTGAGCTTTGAGTATGACAACTAGATGGATGGCCTTCTGTAGTATGTTTTAATCGACGTTTTCGCTCATTGCACACAGTCTCAGTGGACGCTCACGATGCATAATGTCTCTTGCAGTTGATGTGCGATGAGCTTTTCCGTTTACCTCTCATTTTGAATGGGGATTCGATGAAATACACTTGGCAGTGGTGATTGCGTAACTGGTGTGCAAAGCATCGAAGGAATTCTGGACGCTCGGTTGGCCGTGGCCATTACCTGTCCTGTGCACATTGAACTGAACTGAACTGAACCTGTTACGGCTCAGTGTATGTGCACTGATAACGATAAGATTCAGTGGTGCCCTGTTTTCACAACTCGAAACGGTACATTGCTCGTAGTTGTTGCATGAGAAATCATTTGCCAAATAATTAAAATCATCTACTACCTGCACCGATGAAAACAAGTTCATAGAAGTACTCGTGGTCAGCAATGATCACGTGGTCATCACCTTGAACTTTGAACACTCATGACCTGGGTTCGATTACCGCCGCTATCATTCAATTTCTCATTTGTCAGCCCATCACTGGCCACGGCCTCTTTCCAGAAATGGTATATTTTGTCTCGTAATAATCTAAGAAAGTAGAAAAGCATGTTTTCATGCGATATTACCGTTCAGAATCCATGGGACGCGAAATCCTGAAATTACTGTTTAGAAATAAAGAACTCCTGGGAATCAGCGAAAATCTATAAATGAATTGTAGGCATAAAAATTATAAGCTTCCTATGATTATTACAACTAATATTGGAGATGAACACATGGTAACGAACGTTTATACCTTCCGCTTTACAGCTGCTTTGTGGCTGATCACCGGCATCAGTTTGAACTAATTTAATCTAATTAAATGTCCTAGTTATTCTGAAATATTTCGTTGCGGTGCCCGTGTGACCAATAAATCCAAAGAATTTGAAGTTGTTCATTATTCCATGCGTTGAACTAGAAGACTAATAGATAACTGAATGTTTTGTTACACTCAAACTAAATTATAGCATGAGGGATGCAGCCCATAGTCAGAAAACATACTGTAAAGATTAGAACCAACTTATTGATCCTGGTTTGAAGAGAGGGATTGTAAGTGGGTGGGTTCGGAGAAAGAAAGAATACCGGAAGATAGAAGTACGGTATCTAGTGTCAGAGACTTGACAGGGATGACTACTTGCCTGTGTACTTGAGATTGGTAAAATGTTTTGGGAAGAGGAACTGCCAAAGCAATCTCAGAAGAACAAAACACAAAATAGAACCAGTAGAAGAAAGACGGCGAAGCAACAGCCCGACGATGGGCTAGTGATATCAGGTTCGAGGTTAAAGAAGGATTGTCGATCACTCGGATGGTCTCACATTGAACTGGATCAAGGACAGAAGGAGAGATAATCGAAGCTGCAGCCCACACGTGGCTGAAGTATTCAAGTGCCGGATTTGAGCTTAGTGCAACAGAACCAGATGAGCTAGTGTGGAAAAGGGTCTGGCGTGGGAAAGAAAACCAGCTTTGCGTGCAGTACAAGAGGCGAGCTGAGATATGAAGTCGGATCAATATAGAGAAGAAGCCATAGATAAGCGAAGTAGAGAGAAAAAAACCTGTGGAATGCGGTACGGTTGTGTCAAAAGATATGTATGGAAAAAATGAATGATGTTTCGAAGAAATTATCGGGAGAGGTTTTGGAAGCATTATATGCAACACGGTTATGAGATCCCCAGGAGATGTGTTCAATGTCGAACTCTATAGATACGGTGATTGCATTGCGGTCTCGATCGATGTTGGTATTGTTAGGGCGGGAAGGGCGGTAGGAAAGAGAAGAATAAGGGTGGCATCATCAGCAAAGGAATGGATCGGGTTGGAAATAATGAATAAAAGGTTACTATTAAATGAAAGAAATAAGATGGGCTCAAGTACTGGACCTCATGGAACGCCAGACTTCACACGAAATTCCTGGGAGAGAATTCGATCAACTCGGACTGACTTGGTTTGCTTACTGGGGAAATTTTATGTCCAATGGATCAGGCGACTGACCGGTGGATATAGGCAGAGATACCAGCTTCGGGTGAAAAAGAAGAATGGAAGGTATATTTGGGAAATTGGAGGTGGATGGCGTGTAATGGGAGGTAGATTTTAGTTCCAGACAAAATAGAGCAAAAGGACGGGAAGATTGGAGAAATTGGTGCACAGAATTGGTTCAATCCGCAGATGTTAGGGAGGGTGGTGAGTTCGTGCTTGTCTCACCAGTGAGCTATTCGGGTCAAAACGATCAGGCTGTTTTAGAATAAAAATCAAGACATTTTCGCTAGGGGTTAGAAAAATAGAACTTATGAGGAAGAGGGATCGAGAGAGAGAGAAGACTGCGTGAGATAGAAGCGAACTCCAGGGAACACATTTTAAAAACGGTAGATGGTATACCATCCAGATCGGATAGTTTACGTACTCCCAGAGATCGCAGCGATTAGTGGATCCATCTATTGCTGCAGAATCGTTGTTGTGGTTCAGCCCACAAATGTAAGTGAGAGTGGTGAGTTTTTGCTTGTCTTGCTAGTGAGCACAGCAAACAAGAGATCTAGTGCTTGTGATTTTGTATTTTCATGATTCATAAAAGTGAAGGATAGATAATTACGCAACCGTTTGCCTATTGTGGTGTCTGTAACACTGTGACAAAATGAACTGGTTCCATCTGACGTGCGGCTTCTACTTGAGAGATTGGCACAGAACATATAAACAGAGAGAAAATCAAAAATGAACCAGTGAGTAAGGCAAGGTATCCACCAAATCGCAGCTATTAGCTTGTGACCATGAAGTACAAATACTGAAGTCGAAATTATTGAGTGGGTGGATGCAGTGAGAGACGATGGATCCGGAGTTTGATACCCACATGGAGAAAACACGGCTGAATAAGACAAACGATGGGAGGATCACAGTAATTCCAAACGTCCTCCTCAAAATTGTACCACAGGAATCGTCGACGTAATATTCGAAGCATATGCACCTGACTGCGTAACCATAAAAGCGGAACAAAAAATAATATCATCCAGTGAATCACTACTGCTATAATTAGCATAAAACACGACGGCCTGATATTCGGTTTATGACTGGCGAATACATCATCTGGTGGGATCAAGTATCGGTTTTCTTCGCTGAAATATGTTCATCGATGTACAGCGTTGAATAAATATGTCTGAATTTACTCAACCACCTGTCATACCCTCTGATGAGTGAATGAGAACTTGTGGTAGTTGGTGTATTATTATTCATGCACGAAAAAGTGACTTCCTGACCTAAAATGATCAAGAGATCCACAGTATGTAGATGGCACATATCCATGCTGATGAACATGATATAAGTTGTATTGTATTTTACTTCGTTATTAAACAGAATGCGATGTGTCAATGAGAGAATTTTGGGTAAATTAACTAGAAATGTTATATATAAGCAATTAGGACAAACTAGTGTATTTAAGGCTGTCGTGTATTTGTTACGACTCTTTGTCATCTGTGAAAACTAACCAAATTTCAAAAAAGTCTGGCATAAAATAGGGCAATTTCCAAGTAAGACTCTGTCAGAATTTTGTTCACGGTTGTCACTTGATGGATGATCAATTTTCAATGGTTCTCTCTTTTCAAATCTGAGTATCGGTAGAAAATAAATTGTATACAGGATCGTTATTCCTTCTAAGATATCGATAGTATCAAATAGAGTTTACCAAAAAGGTGCCCCCAGGAACCATTTTTAAAGCAGGTTCAAGTATTGTATGATGGAAAAACGTCATATTTCCTCTTCAGATGTCATCCGCGATTGCGGATTTTGTCCACTGGTAAACACTGATATTCCAAAGATAATTTCAATGTTCTTATCTTATAATGGTTAACAAAGTTATTCGGAATCGTTTTATTAAAACAATATCCTTGTTATGCAAAAATACTTGGACTGACCCACCTGTGTGGAAATTAGTAGCATATTACATGATGCATGCGTACTTACGGTTCAAGAGGTTCACCCCATGGCCGCAAATACCCACTTTTTTGTCAGCAATTGCCCACAACCTGAATCTGAGGTCCCAATAGGTCAGGTGTGGTAAAGAGCCAAATGCACAGTGGATTATTGTCTACCAACAAGGTAACCTTCGGTGGTGGGACTCAAACCTCTGATATCCGAGATGGTAAGCAAAAGCGCTTAGGGTCACTCAACCACCACCAGTCAAAGGCTATCTGTTAGTTTAAAATTCCCGATCACCCATCACCAGGTGCTACGAAACTTTTTGCGAGCAACTTCATTTGTAATTGTCGTTATTCGGTAATGGATATGATGCGTGACCAACTCAAACTTTTGCTCATTATATTTGCTTAACAGTGAGCAAATCTCTAAATATTTCTGTGAATTCTTTGTTATCAGTAAACAGCAAATAGGAGTCCTTATTGGGGTTTGAGTAAATCATGTAGAATCATCGCTGTTGAATTATAGTTTCCTTGGTCTAAAGAGCAGCAGACCATTTCAATCCAAATTTCAACACAAATATGGAAGGTTTTTCAGTAAATATGTGATCTAAAATCACTCAGACTCACTGTCTACCATGTTCAGTATTACTGTGAAATCCAATTTTTCTTTGAAAGGCTGCTTACATCTGCCCATTCTGAAGCGGAATATTCAAAGCCGTGCCTATCAAATGTGTATCAGAATCCGAAATCACCGCACACATTACAAATGTCCGGCATCACAGTTTTCTTGACAAAATAGAAAAACAGAATGAATATTTTTGTTCTGCAATTCACATGCTCAAAAATGTCTTTTGTGCAGGAAATTCTTTTAAGATTTCGTGGCTGGTTAAAAGAACTGTATTCTTCAGCACATTGATGTACGATACCGTTTTCTATGTCACCCTCCTGTGGGTACTCTGAAATATGGTCCTTACTGATTGCATCACGCACTATGAAAGCCACCGTGGATGGAAGAAAACACATTTGCAACAATCAAACTCTCTGTCATTGGTCATCGTAGTAGCAAATTCAGCGTTTTTCAATACTACTCAGTTGTTTGAAGATATCGTTTCAACGTATCTTCAAAATTCAGTTGTGGTTTGTCAGTGCGTGTATGACAACAACTTACCCTTTCGGACCAAAATGGTGCAAAAAATTTGAGCAATTTGCCAATCATTTACAGAATTAGCGACAGTTCAAATCCTTTTAAAGCTCTTGTGAGATAAGTTGAGCCATATTACCTTTGATTTCGAAGAACTCCGAGTCCAACATGCTGAGTACGTTCATACTCTTTTTGATCTTATGATCAAGCCTGTTCACAAAATAATTGAACAACCATCATCCACTTTCGTATGAAGGCCCCCTACGAGAAAACTGATCCCTTTCTAGCAACTTGGAATTGTTCGGAACATCCAATGCCAGAAAAACCTCATTTCAGATTCGTGAATAAAGTCATCTCACCTATCTGGTGAATGAAATTAAGTGGATAACGTGAATAGGCAATACATGCAGATACTTAATTGCACGATACATTTAGGAGGATTTCGCCTACCACCTCGCAAACGGATGTACTATTTATGATCTAGATTACATTGTACACTACTTGACTAACAGTTCCGCATTTAGGTATGGAAATCTTGATTTTATATTCTAGGTCGGAAAATCAGAATAGGTTCAAAGATTTCATGACATCCCCGTCAACTGAGATACATTATTGGAAACAAAAAAGAAAAATGGCGGAATACAGGAACGGATTTACAAAGTGACATCGAACTTGGATCAAATCACCAGGTACGTTAACCTCCAAAATATCTGTAATTACATGGAAATATATCATCATTTGTTGGATACAGTTTACAACTAAACTCACATATGCCATCTGCATTTTCTGTCGGAAGAATTTTTTTAAACCAAAGTATGTACCATAAAATAACCAGGGGTTTCATAGTACAGCAATACCAGTGACCCAAGAATAAATGGCAATAAACAAACAACGCTAAGATTTGAATATGCCAACGTGTGCTTATACTGTTATAAGCTCAATCTGTCAAATAGTGAACCCATAGACACACACGTTGACTATTCCATCTGATGAAATATGCAAAGCGGGTCAATAAGATCAATCACAATGATCAGGTTAAACTCAACGGAAACACAGTCGATTTACCAGCAAGTTTGATCCACCGCTTCGAATAAGTTATGCAACAATCGTGGTTGACAGGTAAATCACAAAAAATGATGGTTTACTGAGCAAAACGGGTACAAAAGAGTGAGTAGGAAATCGGAAACAATGACCCTCATTGTTTTATTTCCTAAATTCTCCGTAAGCAATCAGAGGTACCGTTTACTCTATAGTCTCCACAAATAAGGATTTATCAAGTGTCTCTGCATGGCTTAACAACTTTGCACCCTAACTCTTCTTTCAGCTTTACCAATTAAAAGTTGACAGTGTATACAGCAAATCTCCAATTCCAATCAACTAAATGCATATTGCCCGTGGAGAAGTAAATTTTCAGCTATCACGTCATCATATAAATAAAAATTCAAAGAACCGTCACTCTGGTGTCAAAGGTAGTTTATTCACATGTATTTGAAGGTCTCGCTCGGTTGAGTTCAACATAGCATTTGTGCACTTTTGTGCTAGCATGATTACTTTTAGTTTAAACAAATAGAAGAATACATGCATTTGACAGGGTCGCACTGGAGAGGTTTGGTGTCAGGAAATGTCTTCCGAGATAATTTACGATAAAGATTGGGAAGTCGTGGGGCTGAACATATATTTTCTCACAGTAGGTCAATGTTTCTGGAGATGTGCTTTGAAAACCTAGAGTTTAGTGTGAAGTCGTTTACAAATATACCGAGGGAGGTGAAAAGGAATACGTAAAGTCAGAGTAGCGCATAAAAATAGTAGTCTAAACGAATAATTATGGGTAAATCAGAGGTCAGCATCCAACTTTATCAGTTTTTGTGTTAGAGCTACGTTGAGTCACTATATGTCTGTGTAAACCGAAAGCAGATTCCACACCTCTGGTATACTTATTAATTTTAAAAAGAGGAAGCATCTGCACATTTGGAAGAGTTAACAGCCAGTTTGTGATCAGAATACCGATCGGCCATGACTAAAACATCGTTAGATAGGACAGTTAGTAAAAAGTCATTGGTGTCACTAAAAGCCACCTCCTAGGAAGTTGCTTTCTTTCCCTACTCGGGTAGGTCGACTCCCTGGCCATCTTGTATGTTCATTTTTTCTACTTCTATGTGCAATAAAATGAGAGAGGCAATGTTCAATGTGGCTTGCCCTTGCGTTTAACGCTGTACGATGATGACGATGATCAATATATGACCTGTTATTAAGCGATTTTTGCCACCTGGTGCACAAATATGGTGGAAGTTAAACATAATCGGGCAGATTCGTAGGATAATAAATTTTCTTTAATTTTATTTCAAATAACACCAGTGTGTAGAAAAAAGTTCCAATAGTATGCCAATGAAATGTTAAAACATGATGTCACGGAAGGCAAGTTGCATGTCTGAGAAATAACGGCCACGAGGCTCAAATTTCCATTTTCACTACCGGTAAAGACAATAGTAGTAGTGATAGTTGCACGATTACAGTAAATAGTGTCAGCCAAATTAATCCACCGGGTTTATCCTTGAAAGAACGACTAGTGACAACTTTACCTGCCAATTTTTGCTTCGCCGTGGTGATATTTTACCACAGATGGAATGCAGAATGTTATAGACATCTCTTGAGGGCATTTTGGCTGTTAATCCACTGAGACATATCCCCTTAATATGAATTCACCGGTCATATTGTTCGAGTCACCCGCCAAGAAACATGGAGCACGCGAGTCATTTCACATTTCACAACTTATCTGTATATGGTTATTCCGTCAAATCAGTTGAAGTATGTGCTAAGCGGTATTTTATTCGTAACCTAGGTAAACAATGCTGACCTTATTACGGTTTGTTCTTGAATATTCACACTGTCCTGCTGAACGCAAAAGTACTCTTTCAATAAGATTCAGTTCGAACAGCCATAAACCAGACATCTTGTATCCAGTCGTTTTGCTTTCAGCTTCTTAATTGTAACCTAATTAGAAAACCAGACGAACCGTCATAACGGAAAATCAGGGAATATCACGTGTAGTGATATGAAGTAAGAGAATAAGGTGAGCGAATGTGAGAGCATCATTTGACTAGACACAAACTCGTATACGGTAAATTGCGATCGATGAGACTCACCAACTGGCATGGATTTCGTGCACAAAAATCTAACTTGTGCACCAGGATTGTGAATGGATATTCCCTTCGGATGGGTCAGCTGAGGAATTGTAACTATTCCAAGTCGCGAATAGTTCTATGTGGGTTGGTTGCAGCTAACCTCGTGAACGACAACACAGTGTGAGCCAGATGGAATATTCGACGTTGACAGTACTTATAGTGGGATGAAAAAAGTGTTTGGGAGAATCTTTGTCCATCCTTCTTTGGATTATACTTACAATAGAGCGCATAGGCTTCAATACGATAAGCAAGAGTGGAATATTATTCACTAAGCCCAAGAGGACTACGCAAAGGTGTGGGCTACCAAATACATAGTTCTCTTCTCCCAGCTTCTGATAGTATAACACCTGAAATACCCCGGCTGACTCCTAATGGCCGGTGCACACAGCTAAGTGTCACCAAGTATGAAGCTCGAAAATGTTTTGCATGACGGTGCTTGTTATTTGATATTACTCCAAAAAGTTGGACTGAATTCTGATGTATTTCTACTAAGTACAAACAAACGAACTGTTGTACTTAGTGGTAGTGAGGTCATCCAATGACGACAAAATTTGAGGATATTCTGAACATATGGGATACTTAAATGCCTGTCATACGTTTCTCAGTACTTTTGCACATTATAAGGTTCAGTTGTAGAATAAGCACTTTTAATACATGCAACCCGGAGGAGATGAAGTGGGTCGCTACATAAGATGTCCTGGTTGCAGGATTCGACACGCCGGCCGATCTTGAAGAGTCAGTGTGATGACTCAAGGCAATCCAGCTTGGAGTTCGTATGGCCGCACTGGTGTATGCCGCAGTTCTTCATTCATTCCTGAACCGGTAGTTGCCCAAGCTGGACACAGAGACCCAGAATCAGCTGCTGGCGGATTGGTTGGTGGTTAGAGTTGAGAGCGTATCCCGGTGCCATGAATGTTAGGGTGGTCGTGAGCCACACACTGAATATTGATGGAACGGTGCGGCGCATGATTCCAGTCAACGATTGAGCCATCATGCACGATTTCGTAGTATCAAGAAACACTAACCAAACGTAACTGCTTGTCGATCTCTTAAGTGGACTTAATGCCGTGATCGATCAAAAACATATTGTATGGGAACGGCGTGAACATCAAGGCGAATGAACGAACCAAACGAGGGCCACAGACAAAAGAACAGGTGGCGAATATGTCGGAGGCGCCCCGAAGCAGGCAAAAAAAAGCACACAGACGACCAGAGAGGAAGCAGCGGGATCTCCGGCAACCAGCAAGATAGCTCAGGTGAAGGGCTGCCGATCGAGCCGTTAACCGAGACAGTCGGGCCAACCGAAGGGAAATGATGGGCAAGAGAAACAAGCCATCGGCCACAGGCAAATGAACAGAATGCAGCCGAAGCGCTCAAGCAGCGGCAATAGCAATCTTGGTGCCGCGCAGTCTGGAAAAAAGCCTATATAAGCGAATGTATGTGTGCCATGTCTTGACTTGTGTGATCGTGGGAATACAAGTATCCTGCCGTGCGTTGTCGTCCTTGTTACAATATCAGTTAAACACGAAGTATGACTCAGTCTTTTTGTTGGACAATTATCCAGGCAGGTGTGTGGGTCCCGTGCAAGTGAAATATGTGACAATGCGAACGCGGCGTTTCAAACACCATTGAGCAAATTGCTGTGCTGTTCACTCTGAGTGAAGACCAACGTGGTTTCTATGACTGAGCAGAACAAGAAACACTTGCAAGGCCAGTAGCTTTTCGGTCATATGATCTCACTTATTCCTGCTCATCTGGAGGCTGAAGTAAGATGCCATTTGGACACGCTTTTGAAGGAAGGAGATATCAAAGAGGCTCGGAGCTCATATAACTCTCCTGTGCTGTTGGTGAGGGAGCTCAATAGGAATTTCTGATTTTATATTGATTTTCGCCACGTATACGATATGATGGCACACAAGCCAGTGCTGGCGCATCCCATCGCAAAATTATTTGATAAAATGCAAGCAGGAACTATATTTTCGTTAATAAGCTCGCTTTCAGAATACGGATAGGTTTAAATCAAGAAGGAGGACCGAGAAAGAAAGTGTCTTTCAGTGTCAGGGAAAAGCAATGCTGCTTGCTCGTGATGCCATTCAACGTGTCAGTGGTGTTACTTACCTTCTTTTCAATAATGCTCAAACTGCTAGTGGGACTTACAAGGTGGCATCCTATGAAAATAGTATGGTTGTATAAAGGTAAATGATGAAGGCATGTATTTTTCGGTATTTCAAAGACCCGCTAAGGCGCGTCATGGAATCGGGATTATGAATGCATGGACGAACGCCCTAAAGAAGAATAACGATTGACACTTCTGGACCACACAGTCTACAACGAATAACTGCCATTTCTTCCTGAGAGAATTCTGAACCTGAGGGTATTCTCAATTATCACATCCGAGAGATCACTGTGACGGTTCCGGGGTTGTACCGTATACTGCAGTCGATTTGTGGAAACTTCTAGTGTATTGTGTGAACCCTGTATGCTCTTCTCAACACGCAGCACAATGTCAAATTTAGCATTTCCGTCGTTCTGTGGAATCCAACACAGAATATCAATCGTGTGGGCACTGGATAGTTAGCGGCCACATCTGCTAGGAAAAGGGTCACACAATAACTGGGTGACAGTCCGGTACAATGGATTACCAAGATGGATCATGACCAATTATGACCAGTATTTTGAAAATGGCAAACTTTGCGCCTACCTAGAGAAAGTGGGAATTCAAAGGATAACCCCAAACCCGTATCACCACCAAACCTATGACACTGTGGAACAGCCT
Source organism: Fasciola hepatica (assembly GCA_948099385.1). Taxonomy (NCBI): domain Eukaryota; kingdom Metazoa; phylum Platyhelminthes; class Trematoda; order Plagiorchiida; family Fasciolidae; genus Fasciola; species Fasciola hepatica. Next base: position 5,276,365 of record CANUEZ040000098.1, on the reverse strand, counting down.
TATCGCACTACCAAGAAACGGCTGGTGATAGGAGGTGGAAATTGGGACAAAGCTGTGCCATTGTTGTTGTTGTTGTTATCACACCGTCCTTACAGAAAGTCCAGCACGAATTATTCTGCATTTCAATTGATGTGTGGTAGGATTGGGAGATTGTCTGATGACCTCAAGGTGGGTCTGCAGTCAACCTTTTAGAAGGAATTCGTCGAACTTCATTTCGTAAGAGACGGAGAAAAAGAGAACTTGAGAGTGACCCGAGAACGGGTGAAGCAAATCTCCCGTATGCTGATTACGCGTGGACCAGAATGAATAGAGGCAGCGTCGTGGTTGAATGAATAGGGGCCGTAGATCACGAAAGCGCATTGTCCAGTGCTACCTTGGGAAAACGCTGTTAAACAGTCGGCCCAATGGGCAAATGGTGGGCAAACGCCTCACTGAAATGGGCTGAAGTTGGGTAAGATATTCTAGAGCTGGGTAGAAAATTGTTTTGTAATAATCGAAGAAGCCAAAATGAGCTCAAACAATTTTCTGATTATTACGACTATGTACATTTTCTAGTAACTTAAGTCTAAATAACTGAAACACGAATGTTCCTAGTGAGGGCATCATGTTTTCGGTCACTGGCAACTTTTGTTCAAATTTATTACTTGGTAGGGTTTTGGGTTAGTTTATATGGGAGATGGTGGTACTAGAATTAGTTAGGAAATTTTAAAACGGGAATCGCAGAAATGAAAAAGGAGCGCACATTTGCAGAGGAAAAATCGAGAGATGCACTACGCCCATCCGAGGACTAGTCGAGACCCGGTGGCGTTGGCTATCGTTTTCATTGGAACTGTCCATCGAATGCTTAACGTTTTGCCCAACCGGGGCCCAGTTAGGTCCCATATATGCTTGCTGCTTGGTTGCTTAGTTGGAGGAGGCCGTATTCCAAATCGAAAGTCAGGCCCTTGGTTTATAAAACAGGTCGGGATCAAGAATAGATCTTTGTGCATTGTAGTGACCTACACCGATAGCATGAAGAAACACAACAACTGGAGGAGCCATCCGCCTGATAACCACGAGTGGAGAGCGATAAAACCACGCAAAGTTCAAGCACGACATCGCCAGTCGGAACAGAGTAGGTCATAGGACGATCTCGAAGCTTTGCAACTTGTCACAGAGAAAGGATTTTCGTGGACTTTGTGTAATAACCACTGAATAGGCAGTTCATCGTTCGAAAACAATCACGGACGACGGAGCGACAGGGAATGTGATGACGTACCACAGACTGAAATCAACGAAGAAACGTGAAGCATAAAAACCACGTGATTTCCTTCTGTGATCGAATAAGAGATGGCTGAAAGTGGACTCTATAACTGTGATGCAAATATCCAGTTTGATGTAGTTAAATGTTTATGATGTTTGTTCAGATGCATGGTTTCCGGCTAACGAGCTGTTAACACAATACGTCTCGTAGAATATTACAAACACAGAGAAACGGTGCTTATGTGCATGAGCATTTTATAGTATAACAAGCTAATGAATGATTCTTACCATATAATTCTCACCATATAATGTGGGAATGAAGTGAGCTGATATGATGCAGTACGGATTTTCGCGACGGAAAATGTGGGACTGAAATTATTCACCCGTAATTTGAGTTTTTGTCGATACTCGGTGAAACCGTAGTGTTGTTGATGCTGTCTAATCAACACTGCTAACTAGCAACAAATAAGATTTCCCCCATTTGGCGTGAAGGATCAAATGTCCCGACCTGAGAGTATGCGGGTGTTTGATACAATTTCTCTGGGATTACTCAGACATTCCTTCTATATCGAATCAAATGGAACAGTTAGTTATGATGACGTTGCTTACTTGGTTTCAAGATTGCATCAGATTGGACATATTCTTGCAGGAATATGTGGAAAGAACGGTTGAAATACGAATAACGTATGCGTGTGTAGAATGCTCCCAATATCACTACCCAGTGATGTTCAAGGGGGTGGGGGTATACAGTAGTTCGGAGTGAGAACCATTGCATACTTATTGTAATCATTGCGTATCTGTCTAATCAGTATAATCAAAAGCTCGGAAGTGGTCGGTTCAATTATTGCATCTGCAGTAAACTGATAACTATCGGACGAGTTAGACTGCCTAGTTCATCTTGCCACCTTGCGTCTGGGTTTCTGGAAAGAACTAGTCAGATATGCTTGCATAATATAACAATAGGGTTTTTAGTAACCGAGCCGCACTTCAGTCTTTCATTTCAAAAAGAATATTCTGGAACAGGGTTTGTTGCACATCATTTCGTTCATGCTGATTAAGTGGATTTGTAACACATCTTGGTATAATTTCGCAGCAGTCACCTTTCTGACTTGTCACCGGAGCTGAGTAAACTTTGTATTCATGTGATTGAATCGACAGTTGCCCGTCCAAACGGAAGCATATGGCCACTGCACTTGTCTCCAGCTCATTCATGACTTTGACTTTGAACTTTCCACGAACAGGATCACAGCAGCACGTTCCAGACTGTTATCTCAGTGGGTTTCTTGAAATTGGCGAACTCACTGTGAAGCGGTAACGTAATCCAATAACCTAGGTTGTTCGCCTTTAAAATTAGAAATATATGAAAGACCCAATTTGGTTATGTTCAAGAAATCACATATCAAAATATGCAACGTTTTTGGTACATCATTTTTGCACGGCTACCAAATGCTGTAGCTCTAAACTCCAATATGCTCAGCCGCCTTTCCATTGGGGGCGTCGGTAATTGCTCTCTCGCAAAAAGATCCACAAATGACATTCCAATGATGCAGCATAATGCAGACAATGATGTGGTTTAAATCATAAGGAAGCATATCGATGGCCCCTGCACAGTGTGAACGGAGATAACTAGTACACTCCGGAAAATGCGAATGTTACAACTTTCTACTTTGAAACTTGTTAGTAGGCAAAAGTCAGGGGAAAAGTCGTCGTGATCGGACTTCCGCAAAAAACAATGCACAATATTGGCTCCAAACATGGATATTCGCATACCAAATGACAGAATCTGTGTCCCTGATGATAATCGGAACCCCAAATATCGATAATCCATCATTCAATCAGCGACACCTGACCGTATTACTAGGAAGGGTGAGTGATACATGTTTTATCCGAATAAATTTACTGGACGTTGAGGAGAGATGGTTTTCCAGTCACATTTCGATCACTCCAGATGGGCGGGCGTTTACGGATATCGGAGAGGTTTGTTTTTACGACCATACCTAGATTTTGCAGTTGTTGAGGTTAGTTTTTGAAAACATCTACTTCCATTCCTCAAATTTGATCAAATTTGGGGTTGCAATATCGAATAAGTGCTGAAAGTTAAATTTGTGAATAAAACTTGGAAAAAAACACACCTCTCAGTTTCCGAATAGGACAAAACTCAGTAGATGTTTAAGACTGAAAGTGGATATGGCGAACCAATTGTTATGCAAGCGTTCAAAGGCTCTCAGTTAGTCTTTGTCTAACTGAATCTACAATTTAGGCATCCAGATTATCGATTTCATTTCAAAAACAACTTCCTTTTCATTTGTACCAATTTGTAATGAACCGTTATTGCATACCACGATATCTCAGACACTTAAGGCATCAAACGCTCCTTTCAAGCTCGATGACTGCAAGCTACTCCCACAAAACCAGTTACCGAGAGTGATATTGCAAAATATCCCCTCCATCGCAATGGCATAACATACGAAAAAACATTCATTAATTTGGTGAGTTCCAAATCGCCGTTCGTTTTTCCCCATACTTCCGTGGAACTTCTTTTATCCTTTGAGAAGGTTCAGGCACTGAAGTTACTTTTTAAATCTCGTGTATTACCAACGTTTGTGCATTGCTGATTACAGCATTCACTTTTACATTCTGCAGACTGAAAACAAATCTGCATCGCAAAAGTGCCGATTGACAGTGAAAATATTAGTATTAACTTATTTTAAGTGCTTTGGGAACGATAGCTAGTAGTTGAAATTACCGTTTATTCATATAATGGAGTCGCCAAACAATCCTCTTTCCTTTTGTGTACTACAGAACAGTAAGAAATTGTGCATTCTGGAGTACAGTCTTAGCTTTTCGAACAAACTGTAATTGTGATTATTTGCATCAGTACGGTCCTCGTACAGAACAAATACAAATATTACTCTGAAGCTATCCATATCTCAACGTTCACCGTGCCACGAGTTCAGTTACGTAACATTGTGAAAGCAAATATGATACCAGAATTGGTGATCAGGAAACTAAGATACAGACGGAGTTAAATGCAACAGACGTGCAGCCTAATGAACTTGCAGTGTTTTTCAAATCGTCAAACTAAGCACATCTAGACTGTATTCCGTACCCAACTATAGCTACGCTTGTTAACTGGTAAATTATTGAAAACTCCACTTGGGATGTGAGCGTCCTGTCTGATTGCCTAGACCGTGTAATTGACAAAATTCTCACCAGTAAAAGCTGCTGCGAACTCAAGATTATCGAAGGATAATTATCACCGTGTAGTTGATTTCTCTGGAGTTCAAAGGGCTATGAACCTAGGGGTTCAGATTACTTTCTGACAGTCTTATCGCATGCAGTAGCAAGTTAATGGTAATAATACCTATTCCGTGTGAATATATTGCACAATAAAAAATTGATCTGCAGCACCAGTGAAAGAATGAAAATTTTGATCCCTATGGTGCATGTAAAGTACGTTGAAGGCATGTAAAATCTAGTTGTAACAATTCCTTATTGAGAACTATTTTTGTATTACCAGTCACACAGCAGATCAGACACTGCTAACTTTTAAATGCCAAACAATTTTTTCTATCACTTATCGAGAATCGCAATCTCACGACTGCAATAATTTCCTTCAAAAAGCTTTATCAAGCTGCCAAATAGAGATGAGTGATACTCGCTGCACACGCGATGGTTCTTCTTGTCAACAGCGCTCGAGTGACTTCTTTGAAAAACAACCGAAAGTTTGGGATGCATGCACAATAGTGCACACAAATAGTCCGGATGTCTTGAATAATTATTTCAGGATTTGCGTGGAAACTTCAGACCATTTGGAAACGCATTGATATTGGTTGCAGGAGATTTCAAGAAAAAAATATCCGTAACTCCTCAGTCGACACCAGCGAACGAAATAGATGCTTGCCTGACATACTCCACATTGTGGCCATAAGTAAATACGTTGAGATTGGCCACAAGTATGCGCGACCAGCTGCATAACGATCGAACGACTGAGATATTCTCATATCGATTGCTGGAAATTGGGGACAGGAAGTTGCCGGTTGATCTGGCCTCATGGCTATTTTCATTGCCTCAGAAGAACTGTGTAAAAAAAAGTACATCCCACTATTCAAAACAACTATGGGAATCAAGATTGGTTGAATGAACGAGCTATTATTGTCGCCAAGAACAAAAACGTCTGTGAACTTAACAATATTATTCAGTCTACCATTCAAAGCAAGGCAGTCACATACAAGTTGGTCGACGCTGTTGTGGAAACAGCTGAAGTGATTAATTACCCGACAGAAGTTTTGAATTCACTCGATCTGCCAGAGATGCCACTGCACGTACTGTAATCGAAAATCGGCACCCATTTATCATGTTGCGAAATATCAACCAGCCAAAGCTTCGCAACGGTGCGAGGCTTGCAGAAACAAATTAACGAACACCGTTACGGAAACAACAACCTTGACAGAACATTCCAAAGATGAAACTGTCCTTATTTCTCATATGCCTACAATGCCAACGGATATGCCATTTTAGTTTAACAGACTGCAATTGCCAATTCGATTGGTCTTTACAATCAACATCAAAGAAGCTCAAGGCCAATCGTTAGGATTGTGTAGTGTGGACATGGGCACGGATTGCTTCTCGGATGGAGAATTATGTGTTGCGTGTTCTAGATTGGGCAAACCAGACGATCCTCATATCTGCACAGACAATGAAACAGCAACAAGTATTATTTTTCCACAAGCATTGTGAAATTAAACGTATTAGAAACGAGCGCTTTCCCTTTTCTTTCTTTCACAACTAACCATACTGAGCCTCAGCAACGCGTGACCGGATACAGCTGGTATAGTAATAAATAATCCGTTTGCACTACGTGGCACCCATTGTCCCTAGCTTGTGTGATTCATTTTCAGATCCCTGCATAAACACAGTACACTTTTGCACTGGTAGGAACTCTCTGCTGGGAGCGAAGATTTTCAGATCTACTGAAAAATGGAGAGAAAAGGATAAAATCTGCAGGAAAATGCCCTCTCGGGGACCCAAAACGAACGACTTCCAGATAGCCAATAACACGATCTGTTTGTATGTTGCTTATAGATGCTCATTACAGTCGAAAAGATCACTTTGAACAATGGAATTGTTATACTGTGAGCTTCAGTCTGTTTACCGTAGACTATGCCACTGCGTGTGAGATCCTCGCACATTACCAATGTTCAGTACTATTGTTCCGTTCAAGCTAATCTGCCCCCTCTGATTGGAAATGAATGACACCATAGCTGATAATCGTGGAGATTATCCCATGACTGGTTTGTCACACCTATAGTAAACGTACGTTGTTCAAGCTTTTGTGCTGGTCATTTTGCGGTGAGTCCACTGTGAGCATATTCGCGGGCCATCCAAAGAATAGTGAAACGATCGGAAGCTCCTTAGTACCTGACTGCCAATGTGACAGTTCGCCTAATTACATTGCCACAAATGGACTACGATTTCGGCACACTCAACCTGGTAACAATCAGAAGATTGCGGTGCCTTCTGCTGAAACTACCACAGTTCAAATGTGCCGAGTCCATCGAATGAAATGGGACAGACGGGTGAAAATGTTTTATTAATTTGCAGGAACCAATCCTATATGTGGTAAGGAGTGCACGCATTTCTCTGTTGGCTTTTTCTTCACGGAAACGAACGAATCCACTACGCGCCGCAACGCTGAAAGGCACGAAGTCCACAATTCCGAATAAACAAACAATTTTCGATGCAGCAGCAAAACAAGGGATAAAAATTCATTTTGGTACTGGCGGTGACGAAAATGAAGAAGAAGGTGGGTCAAAGAGGAAGGCAAGTTTACTTACGCGTTTTATATGCCTGTTCCAAGCCGAAGGATGCGAGAACAGTACACACGGCCTCTTGCACAAAGTGACAGTCTGAATCAGCGGTGGAATCCCGAGGCGAGATGTCCGTAAGATGTGTCGATCAGAGAGACAACTGGAGTGAAGCACGCAGCGTAGTTTATAGAGAACGGCCCTTGTAAACGGGAAAGGTAATGTACAATAAATGTGATAACTGCAATGATCGAGACGGGCTGTCGTTAAAGATAGTGACTGAATTTGCTCTCTCTTATTCCTTAGCGGTACCATGCTTAGTTAGTCAAATTTTGTGAGACACTTAAGAGGTAGTCAGTTGAACACGGCTAGCAGGTCAACACTGCGCGAGTTAGTATCAATAAGCTTTATTCATGAATATGTTGTGTGGTTCAGTATCGATTGGCTTGACTGCATCGTTAAAGCCAGCGAAGTGCTCAAATAGACAGTGCATGGTAAAGATCGGATCATAAGTAGGAAGATGACTAAGCATCATGAAAAATGAGGCCTTTGCCATAACACTGATCGTTCTGATCTCTTATTTAGGTTAGGGCTGATAAGTAACAGTCAGAGAAAAATCTCGATCAGTGAGTTGTTAGTGGTTGTTCCAAGTGAACTAGATTCAATGAAGTGTCCCACATTCAGCAAGTCCAAAGAAAATGCACAAAATCGAACTGCATGTCGATTGACGACAAAAGTTATGCCGGAGGATCACCTACTGCTGAGAAAATACCACATAGGTTGCTGTCCGTCTCGGACTTTCTATGCAACGCGCTGCTTATTCACTGTGTAAGAATGATTAATAGCTTGCATACCATCAAAGGCCCACTCCATTTACTTAGGTAGTTTCGCCAGATCCGCCAGCAGGTAAAATAGCACTTTTGAAGAAGAGAGTTGTTGTTTTTAATGGTATCCAAGAGAAAAATGCAGTAATTTTTTTCTCGTGAGAAATCTGAATCTTCTGAAATATAAGTACTGCTACTGTTTCCAGTAGTAGTATAATTAATTATTAGTTCCTGGAGTGTACCTACTACCAAACAAAGCAAAATACACTGAGACCAACTAATAATGAGTTCGAATAATAAACAAGAGAAGTGAGTGGCTCACAAAGTAGAGCAATACGTTTCGTTACACTGGTTCAGTGTACAGCATGATCTGTAAACAGAACTATTAAGTTTACATACGATCCACACATATTCTATATAAGTGGATGGCCGACACCACAGAAATGAGTGGTTTGGATAAATTGTTTCCCCCATAACCCAGACGCAAGATGGAATGACACTGGTGATATCCTCTGAGAGACTATTGTAAATGACCTTAACTGTGTGTAATCAAACATAGGATAATTCAATCTGTTTCTATCACACACTCCACTCAAAGTTCCATTCAGACTAAACTTATTATTTATACAGTGCTTCATCCAAGTATAACTATCCTATCTTCACATGTACTAAGTTACAATACATGGCTTTTGTTATTAATATCTACAGAAGCTCTACTGTTTCACTGCTCTCTGGAATCTTCAGAGTCAATATTAGCTGAATTTCTGAGCCATATTTAATGTATAATCCTTCATTTTTCATACCCCTCAATTTTCGGACAAACCAAGGAAACATTTTCGGACTGAAATGCAGAGTCCTGTCTACTCAAACAGATGACCCATCATATATGCAAATATTGGCTATCACTTTCTGGGAAGTCAAATCAAACTCAATGTGTATTTGCTAGGAGTGTAATTTACTGACACGACCAACTGGTCGCATTCACTTGATTCTCCTCTGTACGGTCAGTCACGATATATTTTATAAAAATTCTAATTTTGCAATAGGAGCGTGAACAAATCCGCTGACAAAGCAGCATAGGTACACCGCAAACCCCACGTGCTCCTTTGTAAACCATCAATTCTCCAGTACTGATTTGCCTACTAACCACAATTACAGTAGTCAGCTTAACATCTCGATCCTCATGGGTTATTGGTTAAAATTTTGAATAGGCCGCACATTTGTTGAAACTGCATATGGGTGAGTTTACTATATAGACAAGCAGTGATACACATATAAAACAATAAGATCTGTTTAGTCGGTCGGTGGGAGTTTCAAATCAGCTTCCTCCGTTCAGAATGCGACCGCTTTGTTTTTTAGTAAATACCATAGAAGCCCACCGAAACAAATGAGGGATTCAAGAGAAATTTTGACTAGCTTTCTACAGGTGGCAGACATCTTGTCTGCAGTCTGAAGAATCACGTAGTAACAATATTAAGCAAACGATTCCGTCAACCAAACCAGTACATTACATTTTGGGATAGGAGAAGGTAGCCACTTGTGGGACTGGGTGACAGATAACTATTACGTCTTTTCATCGACTATACGATCGATTAGGTAACAGCGTTGGACCTAGATATTCAATAATTAACTGGAACCAGGCAGTGGGCAGTTCCGTCTCTGAACGTTTACTTCAAATGCGGATGGCGCTCTTCAGTACGCCCAAGCATGCACATCACGGGTCCGCCTGCGCTGATCAGTTGGCGCCTGTAAGTTAAAAAATTCAACCTTAGCAATCCCCAGAATTCTGAGGTTTATTTATTTAGGTTCACCTGATGCCATCCGGCTTTGGTTCACCAATACGGTGTAAATGTCAAATGCTGTGACCAGCAGCTGTCAAACAGTTACCGTGGTGGACTTAAACTCTTTCTGCCCAGGGTTCAAATTTCTCATACAAGCACCAGTAAATGTCCCCAATTGGCAGTGTGAAATTGGCCGCAACCCTCCTACGCAAATGTTGAACTATTATTGCATGACAAAACGGAAGTATATAAATGAATAAAAGATTGGTTAAGGAGTTTTGCGCCATAGTTTAAAAGTCTTGCGCCATAGATTTAGAGCCAAATATCACCGTCTTTTGACTGATCAATCCTCACCTAGCATAAATGGTGAAGATTTGCAGATTTTGAATTAAGCATTTATTCGGGTGATTTGAGCGTGCTTCTGAACTCCAGAAAGTTGTCGAAACAGGATTTTCAGACCAAGGCCAACATGATAGCACATAAAGGACTATTTAGACTGAAAAGTCAAAAATACCGCATGAGCGTACAGAAACATTCAGTTGTTATGACATGTGAGTGTCGCTTCTTCATGCTGTGAAACCCCGTTAGTGTGTTTCACATACTCGGGGAGCGAAGCGAATAAATAGACTTGATGCACACAATGGGCCTGATTAGGGGGTGTGATGTAAGCACCAGAGAGTGATGAGCAACACATCAGCTGAGAAATCATCGACTCTTCACAAAGCTAGTTGATCTCGTCACCATCGCTGTGTACGGTGTGAAAGACAAAGAACCAATCACTACCACAAAAATGAACGTACATAACATCACTCATACGCACACGGACGCAGACACGCACACGCAAACAAACTCAGAACAAAACATTCGTTCTTAAGTGGCCGTTCTCTCAGGGGTATTTGATTGCAAAATTGCCTTAAGAAGGGTTAGTGACGGTAACCGAAAACATTGGCTAGCTAAAATATCTGATAACGACGCTGTCTTTACCAAGATATTTTTCACAAAGTATGAGATGCCGCTTTCCCGCGCATTGCTTGGACTTTTGCGAAATTAGAAATTAAACCCAAACGAGGACTGGTTGTGGCCCTAACAATGGCTAACATCCGTCTCTTTACCTCAGATGTTCCAAATCACCTGCAGCTGCAAAACCGATCGTTCTGATAACAAATGTCATCAGGGTTTCACAAATACTCCTCATCACTCTTGGCCATCAAAATTTAGTTCGGTTGACTAAACATTATTTATGCGAAAAATGTCCACCATTTGATACTGTCGAGTAGAGGGATGTTCTGTAATAAACAGGGCTTCTGTTAGTACCTGAAGTTACAGTATGTACAAATTAAACTGTCGAAAAAAATTGCCCTTCGAAACTCTGATGTTTCGCTAGCAATACCAGACTATTGTAAATTATGATCTTACAATAGGTCTGTATTGGTTTCCTGGTTCAGTAAATCCTGCGGTATGTACTGACTAATGAATAGCTAGTAATTTGAACATGCAATACAAGTGAACATCATCAACCAGAACCACGTGAGAATGCACAAGGAAATAGTGTCTCCGTCTTGATTTAGTACAAATCAAAGAACGAGTTGTCGACACTGGAACACGTCCGCGTTGTCGTTTAAACAATTCCAACCAAATATTTCTTTGCTACCGAGAAATAACTGGCATAAAATCTGGAACAACATAAGTTTACTATAGGTGTGACAAACCAGTCATGGGATAATCTCCACGATTAGCAGCTATGATGTCATTCATTTCCAATCAGAGGGGGCAGATTAGCTTGAACGGAACAATAGTACTGAACATTGGTAATGTGCGAGGATCTCACACGCAGTGGCATAGTCTACGGTAAACAGACTGAAGCTCACAGTATAACAATTCCATTGTTCAAAGTGATCTTTTCGACTGTAATGAGCATCTATAAGCAACATACAAACAGATCGTGTTATTGGCTATCTGGAAGTCGTTCGTTTTGGGTCCCCGAGAGGGCATTTTCCTGCAGATTTTATCCTTTTCTCTCCATTTTTCAGTAGATCTGAAAATCTTCGCTCCCAGCAGAGAGTTCCTACCAGTGCAAAAGTGTACTGTGTTTATGCAGGGATCTGAAAATGAATCACACAAGCTAGGGACAATGGGTGCCACGTAGTGCAAATGGATTATTTATTACTATACCAGCTGTATCCGGTCACGCGTTGCTGAGGCTCAGTATGGTTAGTTGTGAAAGAAAGAAAAGGGAAAGCGCTCGTTTCTAATACGTTTAATTTCACATGGCATGTGGAAAAATAATACCTGTTGCTGTTCCAGTGACAAGTCAGAAAGGTGACTGCTGCGAAATTATACCAAGATAAGTGTTACAAATCCACTTAATCAGCATGAACGAAATGATGTGCAACAAACCCTGTTCCGGAATATTCTTTTTGAAATGAAAGACTGAAGTGCGGCTCGGTTACGAAAAACCCTATTGTTATATTATGCAAGCAGATCTGACTAGTTCTTTCCAGAAACCCAGACGCAAGGTGGCAAGATGAACTAGGCAGTCTAACTCGTCCGATAGTTATCAGTTTACTGCAGATGCAATAATTGAACCGACCACTTCCGAGCTTTTGATTATACTGATTAGACAGATACGCAATGATTACAATAAGTATGCAATGGTTCTCACTCCGAACTACTGTATACCCCCACCCCCTTGAACATCACTGGGTAGTGATATTGGGAGCATTCTACACACGCATACGTTATTCGTATTTCAACCGTTCTTTCCACATATTCCTGCAAGAATATGTCCAATCTGATGCAATCTTGAAACCAAGTAAGCAACGTCATCATAACTAACTGTTCCATTTGATTCGATATAGAAGGAATGTCTGAGTAATCCCAGAGAAATTGTATCAAACACCCGCATACTCTCAGGTCGGGACATTTGATCCTTCACGCCAAATGGGGGAAATCTTATTTGTTGCTAGTTAGCAGTGTTGATTAGACAGCATCAACAACACTACGGTTTCACCGAGTATCGACAAAAACTCAAATTACGGGTGAATAATTTCAGTCCCACATTTTCCGTCGCGAAAATCCGTACTGCATCATATCAGCTCACTTCATTCCCACATTATATGGTGAGAATTATATGGTAAGAATCATTCATTAGCTTGTTATACTATAAAATGCTCATGCACATAAGCACCGTTTCTCTGTGTTTGTAATATTCTACGAGACGTATTGTGTTAACAGCTCGTTAGCCGGAAACCATGCATCTGAACAAACATCATAAACATTTAACTACATCAAACTGGATATTTGCATCACAGTTATAGAGTCCACTTTCAGCCATCTCTTATTCGATCACAGAAGGAAATCACGTGGTTTTTATGCTTCACGTTTCTTCGTTGATTTCAGTCTGTGGTACGTCATCACATTCCCTGTCGCTCCGTCGTCCGTGATTGTTTTCGAACGATGAACTGCCTATTCAGTGGTTATTACACAAAGTCCACGAAAATCCTTTCTCTGTGACAAGTTGCAAAGCTTCGAGATCGTCCTATGACCTACTCTGTTCCGACTGGCGATGTCGTGCTTGAACTTTGCGTGGTTTTATCGCTCTCCACTCGTGGTTATCAGGCGGATGGCTCCTCCAGTTGTTGTGTTTCTTCATGCTATCGGTGTAGGTCACTACAATGCACAAAGATCTATTCTTGATCCCGACCTGTTTTATAAACCAAGGGCCTGACTTTCGATTTGGAATACGGCCTCCTCCAACTAAGCAACCAAGCAGCAAGCATATATGGGACCTAACTGGGCCCCGGTTGGGCAAAACGTTAAGCATTCGATGGACAGTTCCAATGAAAACGATAGCCAACGCCACCGGGTCTCGACTAGTCCTCGGATGGGCGTAGTGCATCTCTCGATTTTTCCTCTGCAAATGTGCGCTCCTTTTTCATTTCTGCGATTCCCGTTTTAAAATTTCCTAACTAATTCTAGTACCACCATCTCCCATATAAACTAACCCAAAACCCTACCAAGTAATAAATTTGAACAAAAGTTGCCAGTGACCGAAAACATGATGCCCTCACTAGGAACATTCGTGTTTCAGTTATTTAGACTTAAGTTACTAGAAAATGTACATAGTCGTAATAATCAGAAAATTGTTTGAGCTCATTTTGGCTTCTTCGATTATTACAAAACAATTTTCTACCCAGCTCTAGAATATCTTACCCAACTTCAGCCCATTTCAGTGAGGCGTTTGCCCACCATTTGCCCATTGGGCCGACTGTTTAACAGCGTTTTCCCAAGGTAGCACTGGACAATGCGCTTTCGTGATCTACGGCCCCTATTCATTCAACCACGACGCTGCCTCTATTCATTCTGGTCCACGCGTAATCAGCATACGGGAGATTTGCTTCACCCGTTCTCGGGTCACTCTCAAGTTCTCTTTTTCTCCGTCACTTACGAAATGAAGTTCGACGAATTCCTTCTAAAAGGTTGACTGCAGACCCACCTTGAGGTCATCAGACAATCTCCCAATCCTACCACACATCAATTGAAATGCAGAATAATTCGTGCTGGACTTTCTGTAAGGACGGTGTGATAACAACAACAACAACAATGGCACAGCTTTGTCCCAATTTCCACCTCCTATCACCAGCCGTTTCTTGGTAGTGCGATAAGGCTGTTCCACAGTGTCATAGGTTTGGTGGTGATACGGGTTTGGGGTTATCCTTTGAATTCCCACTTTCTCTAGGTAGGCGCAAAGTTTGCCATTTTCAAAATACTGGTCATAATTGGTCATGATCCATCTTGGTAATCCATTGTACCGGACTGTCACCCAGTTATTGTGTGACCCTTTTCCTAGCAGATGTGGCCGCTAACTATCCAGTGCCCACACGATTGATATTCTGTGTTGGATTCCACAGAACGACGGAAATGCTAAATTTGACATTGTGCTGCGTGTTGAGAAGAGCATACAGGGTTCACACAATACACTAGAAGTTTCCACAAACCGACTGCAGTATACGGTACAACCCCGGAACCGTCACAGTGATCTCTCGGATGTGATAATTGAGAATACCCTCAGGTTCAGAATTCTCTCAGGAAGAAATGGCAGTTATTCGTTGTAGACTGTGTGGTCCAGAAGTGTCAATCGTTATTCTTCTTTAGGGCGTTCGTCCATGCATTCATAATCCCGATTCCATGACGCGCCTTAGCGGGTCTTTGAAATACCGAAAAATACATGCCTTCATCATTTACCTTTATACAACCATACTATTTTCATAGGATGCCACCTTGTAAGTCCCACTAGCAGTTTGAGCATTATTGAAAAGAAGGTAAGTAACACCACTGACACGTTGAATGGCATCACGAGCAAGCAGCATTGCTTTTCCCTGACACTGAAAGACACTTTCTTTCTCGGTCCTCCTTCTTGATTTAAACCTATCCGTATTCTGAAAGCGAGCTTATTAACGAAAATATAGTTCCTGCTTGCATTTTATCAAATAATTTTGCGATGGGATGCGCCAGCACTGGCTTGTGTGCCATCATATCGTATACGTGGCGAAAATCAATATAAAGTCAGAAATTCCTATTGAGCTCCCTCACCAACAGCACAGGAGAGTTATATGAGCTCCGAGCCTCTTTGATATCTCCTTCCTTCAAAAGCGTGTCCAAATGGCATCTTACTTCAGCCTCCAGATGAGCAGGAATAAGTGAGATCATATGACCGAAAAGCTACTGGCCTTGCAAGTGTTTCTTGTTCTGCTCAGTCATAGAAACCACGTTGGTCTTCACTCAGAGTGAACAGCACAGCAATTTGCTCAATGGTGTTTGAAACGCCGCGTTCGCATTGTCACATATTTCACTTGCACGGGACCCACACACCTGCCTGGATAATTGTCCAACAAAAAGACTGAGTCATACTTCGTGTTTAACTGATATTGTAACAAGGACGACAACGCACGGCAGGATACTTGTATTCCCACGATCACACAAGTCAAGACATGGCACACATACATTCGCTTATATAGGCTTTTTTCCAGACTGCGCGGCACCAAGATTGCTATTGCCGCTGCTTGAGCGCTTCGGCTGCATTCTGTTCATTTGCCTGTGGCCGATGGCTTGTTTCTCTTGCCCATCATTTCCCTTCGGTTGGCCCGACTGTCTCGGTTAACGGCTCGATCGGCAGCCCTTCACCTGAGCTATCTTGCTGGTTGCCGGAGATCCCGCTGCTTCCTCTCTGGTCGTCTGTGTGCTTTTTTTTTGCCTGCTTCGGGGCGCCTCCGACATATTCGCCACCTGTTCTTTTGTCTGTGGCCCTCGTTTGGTTCGTTCATTCGCCTTGATGTTCACGCCGTTCCCATACAATATGTTTTTGATCGATCACGGCATTAAGTCCACTTAAGAGATCGACAAGCAGTTACGTTTGGTTAGTGTTTCTTGATACTACGAAATCGTGCATGATGGCTCAATCGTTGACTGGAATCATGCGCCGCACCGTTCCATCAATATTCAGTGTGTGGCTCACGACCACCCTAACATTCATGGCACCGGGATACGCTCTCAACTCTAACCACCAACCAATCCGCCAGCAGCTGATTCTGGGTCTCTGTGTCCAGCTTGGGCAACTACCGGTTCAGGAATGAATGAAGAACTGCGGCATACACCAGTGCGGCCATACGAACTCCAAGCTGGATTGCCTTGAGTCATCACACTGACTCTTCAAGATCGGCCGGCGTGTCGAATCCTGCAACCAGGACATCTTATGTAGCGACCCACTTCATCTCCTCCGGGTTGCATGTATTAAAAGTGCTTATTCTACAACTGAACCTTATAATGTGCAAAAGTACTGAGAAACGTATGACAGGCATTTAAGTATCCCATATGTTCAGAATATCCTCAAATTTTGTCGTCATTGGATGACCTCACTACCACTAAGTACAACAGTTCGTTTGTTTGTACTTAGTAGAAATACATCAGAATTCAGTCCAACTTTTTGGAGTAATATCAAATAACAAGCACCGTCATGCAAAACATTTTCGAGCTTCATAATTGGTGACACTTAGCTGTGTGCACCGGCCATTAGGAGTCAGCCGGGGTATTTCAGGTGTTATACTATTAGAAGCTGGGAGAAGAGAACTATGTATTTGGTAGCCCACACCTTTGCGTAGTCCTCTTGGGCTTAGTGAATAATATTCCACTCTTGCTTATCGTATTGAAGCCTATGCGCGCTATTGTAAGTATAATCCAAAGAAGGATGGACAAAGATTCTCCCAAACACTTTTTTCATCCCACTATAAGTACTGTCAACGTCGAATATTCCATCTGGCTCACACTGTGTTGTCGTTCACGAGGTTAGCTGCAACCAACCCACATAGAACTATTCGCGACTTGGAATAGTTACAATTCCTCAGCTGACCCATCTGAAGGGAATATCCATTCACAATCCTGGTGCACAAGTTAGATTTTTGTGCACGAAATCCATGCCAGTTGGTGAGTCTCATCGATCGCAATTTACAGTATGATAGGGCCTTTCGAATGCAAATTGTGTAAAATGCTTGTTAGAATTCCCGCATATTTTCTGGTATCCGCTGCATTATTGTCTGAAAGTCTGAAGATCCTAGACAAAATGCAGATTTTCCTATCGAGTAGATTGGTGATATCAAATGTGTTAATTGATAAAACTGCACTGATCAAGTAGTAGAACAACTTGATACTAACGTCATATGTAGTTGTGCTACAAAATAGTGGCACCATAACATGGGAAGGAGTAAACTGTCGAAGTAAATAATATAACGGTGAAAACCCTGTCAGGTTTCCACGGTGGGGTCGAATATATCCACTAATTCAGTGGTTAGTGAGAGAGAAGCATACGAGTTTGTGTCTAGTCAAATGATGCTCTCACATTCGCTCACCTTATTCTCTCACTTCATATCACTACACGTGATATTCCCTGATTTTCTGTTATGGCGATTCGTTTGGTTTTCTAATTAGGTTACAATTAAGAAGCTGAAAGCAAAACGACTGGGTACAAGATGCCTGTTTTATGGTTGTTCGAACTGAATCTTATTGAAAGAGTACTTTTGCGTTCAGCAGGACAGTGTGAATATTCAAGAACAAACCGTAATAAGGTCAGCATTTTTTACCTAGGTTACGAATGAAATACCGCTTAGCACATACTTCAGCAGATTTGACGGAATAACCATATACAGATAAGTTGTGAAATGTGAAATGACTCGCGTGTTCCATGTTTCTTGGCGGGTGACTCGAACAATATGACCGGTGAATTCATATTAAGGGGATATGTCTCAGTGGATTAACAGCCAAAATGCCCTCAAGAGATGTCTATAACATTCTGCATTCCATCTGTGGTAAAATATCACCACGGCGAAGCAAAAATTGGCAGGTAAAGTTGTCACTAGTCGTTCTTTCAAGGATAAACCCGGTGGATTAATTTGGCTGACACTATTTACTGTAATCGTGCAACTATCACTACTACTATTGTCTTTACCGGTAGTGAAAATGGAAATTTGAGCCTCGTGGCCGTTATTTCTCAGACATGCAACTTGCCTTCCGTGACATCATGTTTTAACATTTCATTGGCATACTATTGGAACTTTTTTCTACACACTGGTGTTATTTGAAATAAAATTAAAGAAAATTTATTATCCTACGAATCTGTCCGATTATGTTTAACTTCCACCATATTTGTGCACCAGGTGGCAAAAATCGCTTAATAACAGGTCATATATTGATCATCGTCATCATCGTACAGCGTTAAACGCAAGGGCAAGCCACATTGAACATTGCCTCTCTCATTTTATTGCACAAAGAAGTACAAAAAAATGAATATACAAGATGGACAGGGAGTCGACCTACTCGATTAGAGAAAAAAACAACGTCCCAGTAGCCAACGCATGGAATACACCCTATAACTGTATAACAACGCATTGATCAATCATTCCGATTCAACCGAAAGTGGCAACGCGGTCGTCACTGTTCAGGGCTCGCTGTTGTTTCCTTCAGAGTATCCAGCGAACCGGTTGAGGGATCTTTCGGACTTCAACCATGGAGACATCAGGCACCCTCTTTTACTAAGTTCGCAGTACATTTTCTCAATCCCCGTTGCCAGTTAATCTTTTGACCTCCACATGGCTTCTTTCTCTCCCTAGGATGAATGAAAAACAGGGCCCGGTTTGGTAGACGTGTGTATGCCATACGTAACACGTGTCTTAACCAACGAAATCATCTAAGCTGGATACGCTGTGATAGATCGCTCTCTGAATTAGTAACCAATACTCAATTTCTGACCTCATTATTGCTAACTCAGTCATTACACCCAATTTTGACAATACTACGCAGACACTGGTGGTCGAAAACCTCCAGATAGCAAACGTATTCCACGCGCGGACCTCATGTCCCCTCAACTATGCAACAAAACTGGGCGCATCGTGGCACAGTACACAGGAACTTTCAGCTTCAGCGAAATATCAGGTCGCCGTCATAAGTGCTTCAGTCCAGCGTATGCCACTCGAGCTTTAGTGACTACCAATCAACACATGTTTATTCGTATAAAGCTCACGCACTTCATTGTAAGTACAATCCCAAAAAGGATGGACAAAGGGCAGGCCGCAGGCGGTGTTGGATATGGCGCGAGGGGCCCAGAGGAGTTGAAGTGAACAGCCGCGAAGGACGCCCTGGTTGCAGGACTCGAAACCCTGGCCGATGGTCAGGACGCTATGTGGCACTTCATGGCTGTCCAGCTGGGGGCTGGTGCGGACGCGCTGGTGCACGCCGTCGAGCTCCGCTCACTCCTGGATCGTGCGTTTCCGACGCTACATGAGACTTCACGGGCAGACCTGTTGTCGGACTGATTTGTGGATAGTCTGCCTGAGCCCTTGTGTGGGATGGTAGGCGCCACCCGTGTCGACCGTTCCTTCAATGTGTTTCAGCTCGTGGACGTGGCTCGAGAACTGGCCATGCCTGACGTGCCTACGGTCAATACGGCCCATGTTAGAGATTCGTGGACTAATATCGAGCTTGTGGAGGAAAATTATGAAACGGACATTTTGAACCCGCAGAACGGATCAGTAAAAACCGAACAGTTGGAAGAAACCGGGTGTTCCTGCCGTGAAAATGTGGAACCTGTCTTATACGGACAGCCTGGAATCCCGAAGGATATTGAGGAAAGTATACCAGAAATATTTCTGTTGGAGATTCCAACCACTACTGATGAGGTGGAAGGTGTCGGAAATCTGAACCATATCACGGAAAATGAATAGGAAACAGTAACCGAGATTGCCCTGAACGTCAATCGGATGATGGTGGAAACGAAGACATATCATTTGCTGCAGCTGCCAGTGTATCGATAGACTACGAGTCACGTCTGGATCAAATTGAATCTAAGGAGCCTTGCAAAGTGGAAGCAGAAGTTTATCCATAAACTGAGCATTTGTTTGCAAAGTGGTAGGGGAAAGCCACCTAAATGTATCATGCGACAATGTATCTGCATACACTGCTATATCAATGTTATCCACTTACTTTCATCCACTAGATTGATGAGATGGTTTCAACCATGAATCTGAAATGGGATTTCCTTTCGTTGGATGTTTTGAACAATTTCAAGTTGCTTGAAATGGATCAGTTTACAATAATTTTTTCTTAGAGGGCCTTCATACGAAAGTGGATGATGGTTGTTCAATTATTTTGTGAACAGGCTTGATCATGAGATTAAAAAGAGTGTGAAGGTACTCAGCATGTTGGACGCGGAATTCTGCGAAATCGAAGGTAATATGGTTCAACTCATTTCACAGAAGTTTAAAAGGATTTGAACTATCGCTAATTCTGTAAATGATTGGCAAAGTGCTTGAATTTGAGTGCATCATTTTGGTCCGAAAGGGTAGGTTGCTGGTCTACACTCACTGACAAACCACAACTGAGTTTTCACGATACATTTAAACGATATCTCCGAACAATTTAGTAGTATTGAAAAACAATGAACTTGCTACTACGATGATCGGTAGCAGAGAGCTTGATTGCTGCAAACAATCTTTTCTTCCATCCAAAGCGGTTGTCATACTGCGTGATGCAATCAGTTAGTACAATCGTTCAGAGTACCCACAGGAGGGCGACATGGAAAACAATATTGTGCATCTATGGGTTGAAGAATACAGTTCTTTTGACCAGCCACGAAATCTTAAAAGATTTTCCTGCACAAAAGTCGTTTATGAGCAAGTGAATTACAGAATAAACATATTTATTCTGTTCTGCTGTGTTGTCAAGAAAAATGTGACGCCGGACATTTGTAATGTGTACGGTCATTTCTGATTCCGATACATAGTTGCCAGGCAGGGCTTGGAGTATTCTGATTCAGAATGGGCAGAGATAAGCAGCCTATCAAAGAAAAATCGGACTTCACAATGATACCGAACATGGTAGATGGTGAGTCTGACTGATTTTGGATCAAATATTCACTAAAATACTTTCCATAGTTGTCTTCAGATTTGGATTGAAATGGTCTACCATTCTTAAAACCAAGAAAACAATGGTTCACCAGTGGTGATTCTAAACGAGTAACTCCAACCCTAATAAGGACTGATACTTAAACGGTAAATACGCATGCATCATGTAATATGCCATTGATTTCCACTTAGGTGGGTCACTCCAAGTGTTTTTGCATAACAAAAATATTGTTTTGGTACAACAATCCCGAATAACTTTTTTAACTATTGTAAGAGAAAAATATTGAAATTATCCTTGGGATATCAGTGTTCACCAAAAGACAAAATCCGCTATCTCAGATGACATCTGAAAAGAAAATATGACGTTTTTCCATCACACAATACTTGCACCTGTTTTAAAAATGATCCTTAGAGGAACCTTCTTGTTAAACCCCATTGGATACTAACGAAATCATAGAAGGGATATCGATATTGTATACAATTGATTCTCTACCTATACTCACTGTATCACTGTATCTTTAGAGTCCGACTTCAAACACATCTCCTCCTGGAGATCTCATAACCGTGTTCCAAAACCTCTCCTATTAATTTCTTCGAAACATCATTCATTCTTTCCACACATCTTTTGATTCAACTACGCAGCATTCCACAGATTTTGTCTCTCTACTACGTTTATCTATAGCTTCTTCTCTATGTTGATCCGCCTTCATATCTCAGCTCGCCTATTGTGCTGCACGCGAAGCTGGTTTTCTTTCCCACGTCAGAACCATTTTCACACCAGCTCATCTGTTTCTGCTGCACTAAGCTCAAATCCGTCGGCAACTGGAATACGTGTGGCGTGCAGCTTCGATTATCTCTCCTTCTCTCCTTGGTCCAGTTCAACGTAGAACCATTCGAGTGATCGACAATCCTTCTCTAACCAACATCATACTCATAGGAAGTTTATAAATGTTATGCCTACAATTCATTTATAGATTTCCGCTGATTCCCATTTTTTTTTTCCAAACAGTATTTCCAGGATTTCGCGGGATAACAATTAACTCACTGACACAACATGTGAATAACTGTACATGAATACAGAGCGTCCATTGGATTCGTTCATGAAGAACTGTCTTGACTTCACGTAGGCCCAACTCAGCCATCGCTAGCCATTTGATCGAAAGTTATGATTCGATGGATCCGAGGAATGCATTCCCTTTCTCGTTACATCATCGCGACAAACACTGACTTAGAACACCAGAGGCATTATCGATGGCTCATTCCAAATTGGCTCCATGTGTCCAAAAGCAAATGAACTTCGCCCTGAACCTACCATGGCTTCAGCCAACCACAACAGTCATAAACACACGGATGCACACACACAGACAAACACTGCTTCTAGTTCCATAATACTGCTTTAAGTAGACATTTCGCTCCACAACGAAGTTATTTTTCTTGCTGGATTTTATGCATACGCGACCGATCAGGATATGCGAAAGGAATCCCTCACTCAGGGTTTGTTTTCTGAATTGCTTATTTAAATTAAACTCTCGACATGAAACCTGAAGTACTAGCTAGCAAGTAATGGCGCAATTCTAGGGCCATAAACCGTGTGAGTTGCTTATATTAAAAAATTGAATGTATTTAAAATTTCGAAGCCAGTTGGCCTCACTCATGACACAATATGAGCTTGCGAGAGGAAACGATGTAAAATATACTTACATTACATTAACTTACACAATGATGGGAAACAAAGTTCACCATTCATGAATGTGATTGCGTCCATTCTCCTGGAATTTTTCTATTCCCTCAAGAACATATTTCACCAAGTTGGTTATAAAATTATTTATTTTGACCTCCTCACATGAACACTACTAGAAAATGCATATGGGCTTTACAAGTAGGCCATATCTATATAGGTGATAAATCTGTGTGAATCTGACCAGAGCTGTTTACTTTACGTCTGCGAATACAATCTGTGACCTACAGCTTTTATTTTCAAGCAGCCTATTTCTCTCTACTGAAGACATATGGTCAACAATTTATTGACAATTGACCTAGGATTACGCTGACAAATTCCTTGGATTTTCACGAGTGCCAAAGGTAATCACCTCAGTTCAGCGGTCCATTTTCTTGATGACTTAGCTCTCGTGGTTGTTATGAAACACCGTGTTCCATTGCACTGTAGTAAGTCTTTCATGCCACGCCAACATCCATCATGACAGTATTCTTGTCATTGTCTTCGAGTTTGGACGATTTTGTGGTAGCAATCCAACCATGAGGATCCCTATCATAAACACCACATGGCGTCCAATATCACATTATCCAAAAAGATTCGCCAATATCGACGCGTACCTGCCGGCTATTACCCGTCAGACAATCTGTGTTAAAGATGAAGTCCAGAATATGCGAAGCACGGAAATAACTCATCCGTCAAGCTGTCCTTAAGTCGTCAAACTCAATATAGCTGGAAAGCACAACGGTGACAGTCGCCCGTGCGGTGATCTCCGTACTCCTAATAATCCAAAGGTCCCCTCGGATACCCATTTCCACATCCACGAATTATTCAGCAGCTTCCATGATAAAAGCATTTTTCCCTAACTTGATTTAGTAAGCGCGTGTTACCATAACCCCATAGCTCCTGTAGATGTTCCGAAGTTCATTAAAACAACGCCATATGGACTTTATGAATTCGTGTATATGCCTTCTAACTCACGCACATCCGCTGAAGCATTCCAGCAATGTGTGTCTCAAAATTTCAGTGCTTTTGATATTGCTCTTATGTACATTGATGACATCCTCGTGGACTATCATCGTTGGTAGCACATATGTCAATTAGTTCAATGATTTCAAGATTGTCCGATTTTTCCCATGAAACACACTTAGAAAACTTAGACTGAATAACAAGATCATTTCAGTGATTCATATTGACGCCCAAACGTCACAATATACTACGAGAAGCTATGTGGTTGATTTAAACGGACCACCATATGCCGAAGGCCATATGGCTGAGTTGGAATATAGCCCACTTGAATCAACACTTTACAGCCGTCTGTTATACAATAGATATGTAGCAACATCCCTTGTGTAATTAACTCCTCAGATCAGATAGGTCAACTGATAAATATGTTTCACTAAACTCAAGACAACTTGCAGTTCACAGTGGAAACAGTCGTGCAAGGCGATGGGCTTCTTGGACATTCGGACGAGTCATCATGAACATGGTTCACTCGTTCGGTCAGTACATGGGAAGGAGACTTGGAATGGGCAGTGGAGCTACTGCCGCACTTTCGTGCCTCTTGAGGTAAGAGGCAACCTAGTGAGGTGCCTCACAAACAGAGCAAGATGATTTGGTTCGGAAGACAAAATTGAGGTAGAACTCCTAACGGTGTTGAGGATTTTGATCGAGGATAGTTACTCAGACCACCTAGTTGATAAGGTGGTGCAGAAGGATGAGAAAACCTCAAGACAATCTGTGGCACGAAGAAAGCCAGTATACATAAGTTCGCCATCTATAGGAGACACTCAGGTAGAGACTGCGTGGAGAAGATGAAGAGACGTCATTAGAAAAACATTTCACGCAGCTAATCTCTGGATGTTGTTTCAGTACAGACTAGCAGTGATTTGCGATTGAAAGAGAGAATACCCCGTTAGGAAGCTTCATTTTATGTGTACTCATTCACTTGTTCCTTCGGAACAATGCACATCGGCCGCACGATCAGGCTTTAGTCCGAACTTATCCGAGCTGTTCACCTTTCACGGTTGAACACTGGAGCAATTAAATCACTCACTAGCGCAGTCATTTCACTTAGCTGAGTACAATCACATGGTAAACATGTCCTGAACGATGTCCAAGGTGGAAAATCAAGGCCATGAAAATGTGGCATTCTGGCCATAGCTGAGACTGTCGACATCCGCCTCGACAACCTCCTTTTGTGTGCTCGAAGACACCTCGTATGTGTTCTTAAACTACCCTGGCCTTCCTTTCGCTCTACAGCAGGCCATAGACCAGATGAGAATTGGCAACTTGTGATTAACAATACACATCTGGTCTTGATTTAAGCCTGCATTACAATTGGGCACCCTTCGGTGTCTTATCCTGGTCAATACACATCTTGCACCAGATATTCACACCAATGATATCAGACAGTTAACTGACAGACACACCAAATAGATCATTACAAGTCTTGATTAGCCCCTGTGTATAAACCAGTGTCAATAGATGCTACTTACCCTTCTGAATGGCACTAAGCTTTCTTAATTATCTTCGCTTCCTTCTGGATTTCAGTATTAGTTAATTGTGCAAATACTTTCAGAGTAATCAAACGTGGCCCACCAACATTCTGGACCACTATACTTAACATATTAATCCTGAAGCGTATTGCATAAGCAAGCCGTTGACTCTCTCTCTCTCTCGCTGCCTCTCTCCGCACTAATCGCGAACTGTCTGTAAACGTGCTCACGTTCTGTGGAATCTCGATAGGCTTACAGCATTTGTTGACTCCACCGATTTTTCTATTTTTCATTTAAAAAATGCTTCCTTCTTCTGTGACCACTTAACGGACTACCTCAATGTTTGTTACAACTTGTTTGCCCATGGAAACCTGTCATTTTCCACCCAATAGGTTCTCTTTCCCTTGCTGTAATTGGCTCCGTAGGGCTAAGAGAAAGGCGTACAACTCTGAACGATATCATGGCATGATAATACTATTCACATTAATCTGGACTCAAATACGACATCTGAAAGGAATATATGTAGACACGATACTAGGGATTACGAACCTCCATGAGATGGGAAAAGCCCTGGAACAGTTTTCTCATGCCAAGGCCAAACTGGGGCCAAGCATCCAATACGCAAATCACAAGTTCACCCTTAAATCCGAATCATCCTCACTTCAACCTCCTTATCTTGACTCCCACGTACACAACCCCACTGCATCCAGCTTTGTACTCTGAATTCTACCAAATAATAGAATTCTGATGAACCCAAATTTCTATCACCCATGTCACCAAAAGCCTGCACTTTTGAATTCACATTCCCTTTGACTAGCTTATTCAATTGTTTTATGTAACTGAGCCGCTGTCCAGTGAATGAGTGACTCGTAGAACACGAACCCGAAACCCAAGTCGGATAAGACGAGTGGGTGAACTACATGTACTTCAGAGAACAATCGTTGCAATTACATTAACATATCTCAATTTGTGGGACAATCCAGTCACAGTGGTAC
This sequence comes from Fasciola hepatica, assembly GCA_948099385.1. Taxonomy (NCBI): domain Eukaryota; kingdom Metazoa; phylum Platyhelminthes; class Trematoda; order Plagiorchiida; family Fasciolidae; genus Fasciola; species Fasciola hepatica. Next base: position 5,250,057 of record CANUEZ040000098.1, on the reverse strand, counting down.
TGGAATATATTTTAAGTCATCGGGAGGGTCTGTCGGGGAACTTATGTTGAGCAATACGGGACCGAGTCGTTGGAATAGGGTGAAATCCATCTTTTATACGAAGAATAGTTGACCGATCAGGGTTAGAGTGGGGTGCGTACATGCGATGGAGAGACAGGTGTGATCATGAAATTAGATCAGACAAGGATCAAGAAAATCGCACGTATGCTTGACCAACACCATCACACAGGCGTGACGTGATCACCAGTCTGAAGAAAGTACAAAGGTCACTCGTGCGATGCGAGTGAGAAAGTGAATAAAGAACTTATGCAAGCATAACACGCAAGGTCGGACACATGACGCACAAAACTTGGAGGTCGTAAGCCCCTGGATTAACCGCAATGGAAAATTGGTCTACTTTAAAAGTGCACTCTTAGAAAGACTGTAGTTGGACCGAGGCGAGGTAACCGGGTTCAACATGCGAAAGGAAGGGAAGACGTATAGGTTGAATTGGTTGGGAGGGATCAGGTAACGAGTTGATTAGAGTCACGTGAGTGAGAAAGGGGAACTGCGTGGGAATTTCATACTATGTACTGAATTACCATTACAGTTGTACGTATTCTGGGGGTGACTCCCAATTATTGGTGATTTTTATGCAATAAATCTACTTCCAAGAAAGGATCCAACAAAAATTGACCCACAGTATGCACATTCTTTCTCCTGAAAAATTGAGAATGAAAACCCCCATCGCATAAATATCCGAACTCACTTATCGGAAAGAGACTCGCTTCGCCCACGAACCCTCTCTGTCAACCCTTGATGCCGTTGGCTATATTATGAATTCTTTTGCTTCTGATCTTGATCACGGTGGCCATACTGTCAGGCTGATTATTCATGAGAATGCGAAAGCTCCAAGTGCATATCATCGTGGCCCGCACCTGGATATTCTGCATGATAGCATTGTCGACCGCCGTACTATGAACAACCTACGTAGTTATTTATCTAATTGCACACAAATTAGTTCCTGTGGTAACAGGCACTCCCCGTCTAATCAAGTTAACTTCCGTTTTTTTCGAGATTTCATCTTTCTCCATTTACTTTTTCCCACTTTTAATCACCGAGCTTTTCTATTGGCCTAGTCTCGTTGGCTGCACATACGCCGATGAAATTGCACTTGGATGTCTCCATAATTGAAACGGGAGCTTGGACTTTTCCTAATAACAGTCTGGAAGAGCAGTTATTGATTCATTTCTCATTATTTTTCAACTTGAGTCCTAAAGTGTGAATCGCGAAACTAAACAGCGTTTAGTGTCACCCTATATCATTTCATTGGTAGCCAACATATCCCTAAAGCTTCTTCCGCCAGCTATCAGGGAGTTACTCTAAATACCAACCCTTTTGGACTAGTTACGCTCAAATACTCTTCACCAAACTCGGAAAGTGTTCTTTTTCACCATTAGGACTAGGACAAATTGAAACAACCTCTAATATTGCACTTCTGCTTGTACCTTCTTTACAACTCCCCTATAATTTATCCTCCCTTGGAAGAAGATTTTGATGTTGTCACCAGGTCTTTGAACTTGCCTTCCCGTTGTAGCAACATTACCATAAATATTCTCAATGACTTCGTCATTAGTATATTGATGCTTACGACAAATTTATGCATAGATAACTACGTACCACCAATCACTGCCTTCAATTCACACTCTCCATATCCGTCTCTTTCTCTTCTAGTGGCTCGAAATTCAAAAGGTTTTATTGATGCATGTCTACATATAGAAATATATTCATCGTTTATCCTATCCGCCTACTCTTCGACCACGGAAAATGAATCAACGATCTTGTTATTCTTCGTCGTCGTTCATCTGAATGAACTAAATGCTTCAAATGGCGCTTCCACTTCACTCCCTCCACCTTCCCACTAATAGTTCTGCCGCTTCGGTTTGGAATCCTTCGTGAATAACGTGGTTGCTGAAAATTCTCTGCATATCGAATCCTTAAAAACTTTCATTCGTCTGACTTGGTTTGGTATTCCCACTTATCTTACCAATCTGGCTTCAGTTTATACTGCAATTTTAGTTTCATTGCCTGAACAATGAACCGTCATCAGCAATGTATCAAGAAAGTGTGTGGTCACTAAACCCAAGATAAAACATCCCAAAGCCAAAACACGTTCCATGCTCGCGCATGGGTACAACCACAAAGGTCCCACAGGTCAAATGACCTATTAACGACAAATGGCAACAAGGACCTGAAACTTGGATTGGGTAATCGCTTAAGATCCCAATATGTCAGAAGTGATAGCGAGCCGAACGACAGTAGATTAGCGTCTACCACCGGAGTAAACAGTGACAGCGGAGGTTTGAACCTCTGAACTCCGAAATGGTAAACGAATGTTCTAAGCCACCGGAGCACCACTGGTCGTGACCCTCTAACTGCCAGAGAAACGCCAAGAGCTGTCATGCGCAATCACAACTCTATTACCCACCGTAACCAACGTACTAGTGCATGCAACTCCAATAGAACATGTATGATGATTTAGTCTAAGGTTGAAGAACCAGATGTGAAACAACTAGGGGAAATAGAAAGATGTCTAGAGGCTAGATCTACAGGGGATATTTCAACTATCAACCAAAGCCCGTCTTTGAGAATTCGGAGAATGCTGTGGCCTGCAACGGGAGGCCTTGTACTCCGTCAAAGCGAGTTGTAAGTGGTAGTGGATAGATTTGGCTGCTGTACAGGGACGGTATCAGAGGCTGGTTACCCCAACGAGCTTCTTTGATCCCATGTGAAACTTCTCAAATAGGGGCTGTAAGCATGAGTCGCATCTGTGTGTTGCAGTAGGTTAGCATATGCCCGAGCGAAAAAATGAACAAGTAGATATAGAACTTCGATCAATTGCTCAACCGAGCTTTGAATCATGCAACGAACGTATAAATCCAAGATGTCCCAGAGCCGTACACTATCATTTGTGAACCGGCAATTACAGATGAGATTACCAGCGAGGAAGATAGCATGCCACCGTCAGTCTAAAAATGCAAGCTGTTGTCATTGATCGATAGTCTATTTGAACTTTTGAATCCATTAGACAAGACGGAGTCTTCCTGAGTGATTGGGGCATATCTATTATACTACACACTTCAGGGAAGGGTGCAAAACACCACTCGAAAACTACCTGATAATCTAGTTGATCAACCAGACCATAAACTTATTTCCTATGCTTCTATTCAACTACTGATGTGCTGTGAGAGACCACATCACCTGAACGAATCAGGGGAGTTTCCAATATGGCAGTGGTTGCGTGGATAGAATGTCCACAATAATTTGAAAATGGAGTGCCGATACAGGTCCTAACAGTCAATAATTGACTGACCCATCGATTTGCTTGCCGTTCGATTGTTAGGGAGTCTCTCTGGGCAGTAACTGAATTTGATGTGATGGTTTATAAACTCGTAAGGCTTCTGAGGGGACATTATTCGTCAACTATGGCTCGGGTTCTATGAATCATGAAGAACCTCCCGAGTTTTATTCACAACCGGAGATAATTAAGACTGCGCTCTTCCACCGATGCCGTCTAATTACCGCACCGACTATATAAGGAATCAGGCACTGGCTGACTAACCAGGAATATATCTCAGTCTAGAATTGCATATCTTTGACCTAGGGTTTGCGAATGACAGTGTTGCACTATGGCACTCCCCGCTACGCATCAAAAATCTGTTGATCAAATCGATTTACTTGCTAGTCCGATCGGGATAGAAGCAAACACAAATTTGGAAGCATCCGGTGGGCTGCCGTAGCCCACAAATAGTTTAGTACACGTGACAATAAAACTCAATGTGACGGGTTGGTATCAAAAGGATATGAATGACGTTTTACGTCTATTTCAGCTAAACTATTCGTCAAATACCCCAGAGCTGGATCGATAATTAGGTGTTTGCTCTGTTATTTGTAACAGATGAATGAATAGACCAAACTGAAAAAGGCTGAACTCTATATGCAGACTTATTTCCAACGTGAAATGGAAAGGAATCGTGCTGATGATCGTAAATGAACTGGGAGCTTGTTTTTCCGATTGTTTTAACACTATATGTAGTTTTACGGTTCTAAGTCACCTTTGTTATACCGTGTTCCAATTTCCGAGGTGCATTACGTGCTTCATGACTGTTGCGTAGTCTGAGTGATGTCCCGTAGGATAAAACCATGTTTACTGAGGAAATTTTATTGAGAGTGTGCTTAATATAAGAAATTTTGTAGAGGCTAAGAAACCAAAGCATTAGGATGATTCAAATTTGGGTGGTTCTGGAAAAGAATGGCGAGTTGGAAAATGTTCTTCTACAGATATTCGCAGAAAGGCTATTTGGATGTCTGCTTGTCCGTGACTGAGAGATTCCGTGGTAAATTGATAGACGGGTGATTGAAACATTTTAACTTAGATTAGAATCCATTGAAGTACTGGTGGAAAATGAGTGAAGATTTAGCCGCATGATACTAGAAAAGAGAGGTTGTGACTCTGAGTATGGTGACAACCCATCCTCATCTTGACATAAGGACATTGTTCGTAATTCACTCATTATTACTGTTTTTTTCGTAAGAACTAAACGTTTTTCTTACTGGTTACCAACAGCTTGTTAGTAGTCACATTCAACATGTGAATCTCTTTTCCAAGTCATTCTCCTGTGCTGTTGGCACAAAGCTGGTCATTTTACTGAACTCAGTCCCGATTCGTGATTGGTCCTTAATCCAATCTGACGGTAGCCTGACAATATGGTTTTATTTTATTCACATGGATTTGATCTTACTCTTTCATGTGATTTGAACGGTCTTATCCGTTTCCTTCTTTCTGACATTGACCTGAATTTGTTTGAATGAACATATGACGCTCCCGCCTGGTTTAACAGTAAATTTGACTATCCACGATCTGTGTCTCGCTCGGTTCAAAATTTGGCTGTATGTTTTGTCCATTCATCGTTCATTAACGTTGTACTGATTATAGAACCGTGTTTCGGAATAATACGTCTATCAGTTGAAGTCTTTTGAAATTTGTTCGAGACGCGAAGTAAGCCACACCGAGAAGGAGCACCCTAGAAAGGCTTAAAGCAGCTAGGTCGTGCGAATCTGAGTGAAATTCAATCAAAACGGTCAAAGTTGACGGTCGAAAGGATTTCGCTTACAATTACTATTTGAATGCAACATTTTGGCCAAATATTTTACTTCACTCTAAATAAGCTTATTCACTATTCGTGCTTCATCTACATGTTGAAATAGGATTATTCAGGGGAGATAATTTACTCTCACAAAGCTCCTCGACTGATTGAGAAGCATGTTACATTGCTTTCGTAACGTCCATGATATACAGCTGTGTTCTATGTAGTTTTATTGAATGAACACGTGTACAAGACCAAAATATGTTGAGGTTGAGAATGGGGAACGATTTTGCTGTTGTGTTTTGATCACATGAGTTTCCCACTGCGCTATGCCAGTGACGTGTGTTGTTGAGCTCCGCGAATTTCAGTCACTTGTGGTTTGTTATTTTTCTCTCTCTGTGAATTATCACTGCACAGTGAGTGAAACGGGCTGCGATGAAATGTGTGATTTTTATTCTGCAAGAAATCTGTGCGACTTGGGGTAAAAGCCCTGTCTCTTGATGGATGTAATGGATGGTTGAACATTCATTGCACCAAAATTCCTGCAGATAAATATAAGTGGCTGAAACTGTTTGAGAATACGATTATTAGAATCGCATGTTCTAACTGTGTTTTGACCAAGCTTCATCTCTACCAGACTCTCCGCCGGCCCAAGTGCATCCTAGCATGCCACCAGTGGAGACATACACACCAAAATTAAACACCTCATTGTCCTGTGCCTCGGTCATTGCCACAACTTCTGGAGCTACTCGCCAAAAGGAAGATGAGCACGAAGGACTTCCCTCCACCTGCGACGGCAGACAATGTTTTGTGTCAGGTACCGGCTGCCGAACTACCAAGGCCACTGAACCTAACAGTTGACACTCAGGATTACACATACAGGTGGAGGGAGGTTCCATCAATGCCAAAAAGGGTTCCACCCCCACCCCCTTCCTCTGAACAACGCTTCGTGACCTTCAACAGCCCGGAGGGTACGGCAACGTCCCTATAGGACAGATTGGATCATGATCTGATACAACTCAAGCTGATCCTGGATAAGCTGTTTACGGAAGATGAAGCAGGACAGGCAGAAACAATTCGGGTCAGAGTGGCTTTCAGACTCGGGAAACCTCAAGAGTCCGGAAAACCGCGAAATCTGATATGCATTCAGCGAATTCTCCGGGGTGAAATGGGCGCCGAGTTACAGGCGGGATTTCCCCTTCGTGGCCATTCGCGCACAAAAGCCACTCGATGACTCATATGAAGCTGCAGTCGACTGGGCTACCGTTGATCTACCGTCTTTCCAGAAGGGCAACCAAACTGTGGAACTCACTGCCAGCTGACGAGGTGGAAAACGACATATACAAACTTTTCAAAAGAAGACTTGATGCATATCTGCTGGAGCTTTGGCCTGAATCACTGTCGTAAGGCCACCACTAAGGGTGGAACGTGATGTCGCTCATGAGGGAGGTGTCTCAGTGCCTATCATTCCGAAATCTTGAACATGGAACTTGAAAATATGATGGGTCTCAAGGCGGGAAATTCTCCTTCTCGGGTGTTACAATCTCGTTATTGCTATCCGTGCTTCGACCAATGATTTAGATGAGGATCGTGTGTGATGAACGGCTAGTTTGCAATGAATCAAGAAGAGTAATGCGGTAAGCAATAAAATTGGTCACGTTTGTTATATGCACTCATCCGCACATCGTAGACGATTGCACAAATTTCATACAATAGAGGGGAGTTATTGTCCTAATGAATCAAACATCAGGATTGGGTCGGAATCGGGGAAGACTGAACCAGTGTGGTCACTGATGTTTGTCCGGATAGAGATTCATAGAATATACCGATTGATTCATGAAAACAATTTGTAACACTAAGGAATTTCTGCTCAAAATACCACTTCTGGCATTGACAAATATGGTACTGGGTAAAAGAGAATATATGTTCAGCTAAATATAAAAGAGTGAGTAAATGTGCAACAAATCCGCTACCTCGACAACGTGCTACAACTTGATGAATCTTGTTCGTTGTGTGAACGACAATAAGTGTGAAATGTGTAACAAATGGCGTGAAAAGACAGGTGTGAAGAACAAAGATGTGAAAAAAGAGGTGTGGGGCTGGGGAGAATTTGCATATAGGAACCATAAGAAAATCACTCGTTACGGCCATGGCAACAACAACTGTTGCACGAGGTTACGTTGCTTACACAATTTAGGTGTCAATAGTCGAATTGCTATGGCTTCTGATGGCATCAGCAACCGCCTGCGTAATCCTTTCGCGTAAACTCTGGGAGTTGTCAAGACTGGTCTGAAAACTGTCACTGTGTCGATTTGATGTGCGCTATCCACCAGATGTTGTAGGATTGCACTATTGATAGTACGAACAGTTCCTTTGCGTAAATAAGCCGGGACGTGTTCTGATATCCTCTTCGACAGACATCTGGTCTTATGTCCAATATATATATATATATATATATATATATATATATATATATATATATATATATATATATATTCTGTGCACTACAAGAGCACGTAGACTGATGTAGAACAAAAGATTGAGACTGACGAGGCAACCTGTCCTTGGATTGTTGAACAACGAAAGGCTTCGTACTTGTTAAGATTCAGACATGCACAGCGGGGAAGAAATAACCGAGGGTCTTAGATATGCGTTGCTCTAGTATTTCTTAGGTTTTGTCACCCTTGAACGGGATAGTTAGAAAAATATTCTTTTTCTTGGCCATCTGCACTTTCATTTTCTGTCTCCTCTTTCCCATATGGTTCTGGATAGTCGTTTTTTAATATGTCACGTATGTGTTTGAGGTTTTTAGCAATCGTGTCATGACTACAGATGTCTCTTGCTCTGTAGGTCAGACAGCTCACTAGGATTCATTCGTATCGTAGAGGGACAAAACTTAGGAAATGTGTGTGTTGCCCCAACCTTGTACATTTTCGATACACCCTCCTTTCTATATGTCCGTCCTCCATTCTACGTAATCCCACATCAAGAAAAACGAGGAAATAGTCCGTTTCTATTTCCACTGTAAGTGTGGTCACTGCGTGGGCGTTGTGGAATGTCCGCAGTAGTTTGGTAATGTTATTTTTTGAGTGGCAAATTATGAATGTGTCGTCCGCGTATCTGGTGTACATATACAGACTGTCGTTGGTGCTGCGTAGTGGTCAAGTTTCGAGTTTTGCTAAGAACATATCCGACAGAAGGGGTCCGAGTGGTGATCCCATTGCTACCCCGTCCTTCTGCCTGTAGTATTTTCCGCTGTACAGAAATTGTATATTCCATGTACATCCCGGCTTCTTTACGCAAAGGAACTGTTCGTACTATCAATAGTGCAATCCTACAACATCTGGTGGATAGCGCACATCAAATCGACACAGTGACAGTTTTCAGACCAGTCTTGACAACTCCCAGAGTTTACGCGAAAGGATTACGCAGGCGGTTGCTGATGCCATCAGATGCCATAGCAATTCGACTATTGACACCTATTGACGACTATTGAAGCTTAATTGTGTAAGCAACGTAACCTGGTGCAACAGTTGTTGTTGCCGTGGCCGTAACGAGTGATTTTCTTATGGTTCCTATATGCAAATTCTCCCCAGCCCACACCTTTTTTTATTCTGGTGATTTCATCGATTTCTGAGTTAAAATGTAACTGAGAAGTAACAAATATTGCTCCCGCCAAAAGTGAATATTTTTTATTTGTTCGAATTGAATTTCGTCAGATAGAGAGTCTCGTATTCAGAAGACCAGTAGAATTATACAAAACTTTACTCCAAGCAAATAAGGGCTGCAGAGTGTGAGATTGCACGAAATGCCACTGACAAAATCCTTCAGTGCATTTGATGGAGAACGCGTTCTTAGAGGTGATGTATGACTTGGCTGGTGTATTCCATGCCAGCGGCTACCAAGGCGTGAAACGTACTCAGAATATGCACAATATGCGAGCCCTTTTTTCCGAATCATCCACAGAAAAAGCCCATGAAACATGAAGGTGACGTTGTGTGCACATTGTGGGCAGTTATTACACTTCCAAGTACATGTTCATCGGATGGCCACATCGGTAATAGTCATTTCTAAGAGAGAGCCAAATAGATTATTTCCGCTGACATAATATGCAACCAGCATTTGACTACTTTTTGTTATTAGTACTTGTTATGGAATGGATAGTCTTTCGTAAAATATGGCCGAGCCACCGGAGGTGGTGTAAAGCGATGACTTAGTTAGAAGGGCGGCCATCCGTGCCTAGCAAACGAAGACCCACCTGGACATACTCAGTTGACTTTACCACCAGACACGAGCAATGCTTCGGAGACATCAGTTATCGAAAACAAAAAGACACCCAGGATCCTCAACGCGAAGTGGCCAGGTCTCATAACAATAGACTGAAACATTAGGAACCGGAGCGGTGTGCACCTCTCGGCCAAAACAGAGCCGCATTTCACGACGACGCCACAGGTGTCGCAGGTTTGCGAAAAATTCTCTAGCTCACGCCTTGCGTGAACTGATCTCCTCCCTACCACTAACTCCAGCTGTTATCGATTTCCAAAGGCACTTGAAGATGTCCTCTGATTCCAGCTGATCACCATAAGCGGTGAATGCAGGCACAGGCTCCTGTCAATCTTTCGAAAGCACTTCGCACTTGCAGGGCGCAAAGTGTACACCATATCCGTATAATTCAATCATTAAGCACCCCAAAACATGCCGTATTGTCTGTGTGTTATCACTTAACAATGCGGCGATGCCAGCATATTCAAAGTCAGGAACTCTGTTCCTTGGGAGAAGTTCAACTGCACCGACTGGAAGATCAGATAAGGCATTCCGTAGAACATCCTTTAAGACGAAGTTGATGGGAAACGGGCATATAGGTTATTCTTGTCGCACTCGACTGAGGACAACTAAAAAGGGGCCAAAACTGGCGGTTAGACCTTACCCGACCTGAGATGTGAGAATACGACCCTTTGAGGAGGGATATATACTTCTCAGATACTCCATTTCTCAGTGATCATTTACATAGTACAGTTCTATCGAGAGGGTCACATGCCGCACGAATGTCCAGGAATAGGGTGAACACTGGTACTCGGAAAGCGTGGCGGTCCCCAGGAAGCTGTCAGAGGGTGAATAACTGGTCGATACTTCCACGACTGGTATGAAACTCATTGTGTTCCTCGCCACTCTACTTTTGCGCGTTTGGTACATGATAACAATCCTCTTCAGTTGATGCAGTATGAATAACAGCTAAATGGAACCTGTTGTGTGGCCAATCAATGTGCCATTGGCATTCGTATGTGATTCGTTCCGGTTCCGCTGGCCTTGCACTCGCCTGCGCGATACCTGTCTGTCCCATGCTCTGCTTTGTTCCATTCCACCAATCACATGCGGTTAACTGTGCGTGAGACTGGAATCGAGTCATTGATTTCATCCACTTGTCACATTATCGTGCGTGCGTTCACCGTGCGATGTACCCAAACACAGATTCGTTCTCCCATACTATTTCAGACTACTATCACGCATGCATGCACGCACGTACGCACATAGCCGTGACTTCACTGATACCACGAACGACACCGAGTCATACGTTCTTGTTGATTCGTTGCTGCTGAACGGACCTGCTTGACCCCACTCGAACACATGTGCAGCTTGGGCTTGCCAAAAGATGATTCCGTTTCTTCTTTAGAAATACCGGGTTTCCCCTCGTACGGCCATGTCCGCTAAGAGGGAGCTCTGCACGTAGTTCTGGGCCCAAGTCGCCTCTGATCATACGCCTGGTGAAGATCAGATCGCCCCGGACTCTCCGATAGGCTGCTGGAAACAGCCCTGTGATCTTCAGCCGCTCTTCGTAGCTGACCCCACGTAGCCCTCCGATAAGGCAGGTTGCGCCTCTCTGTACTCTTCTCAACTTTGCCACTTCTGCCAACGTACAAGGGAAAACCGCTGGCCACCCTTATTCCAATTTGGGACGCATTTGGGTTGCATACAGTACCTCGAAGGCGTTGAGTGAGAGATGACCGAATGATCTAGTCATCAGCCCGAGTATACTCCACGCTGAAGAACAAACTCTATCAGCGTTGTGCTTCGTTTTTAGTGACGAGGCCACCATCACTCCAAGATCCTTTTCGCAGACAGAAAGCCGAATGAGTGCCCCGTGTATATTGTACATCCTACTGCTGGATGGCGCTCCTACTCGCATATGCGCACACTTGTCGGTGTTGACTGGCAGATCTGACCATCTCTCAAAAGCTTTGATGTCCTCCTGAAGAACGAGCTCGTCTGCATTTGATGTAATCGTGCGCCAGGTTTTAGGTTTGTCTGCGTAGATGAGACACGGTGATTGAAAAACTGGTGGTTGATCATTGATATAGGCCAGGAAGAGGAGCGGACCCAGAACCGATCTTTGCGTAACACCACTGGTTGCCACTTGCCAAGTTGACAGTGATTGTGCTACTCGTACTGTAAAGGTTCTCCCTTTTAGAAAGTCCTCTATCCACAGAATCAAGGGATCTACAACACCAAGAGCCTCAAGCATACCTAATAGACGGTCATGCAGGACTTTGTCCAAAGCTTTGCTAAAATCCACGAGGATTACGTCCGTAGGGTGGATTCAACCTTGGCCATCGTCCAGCGTTCCCTTGCGATTACCAAGTTAGTCAGGCACGACCTACTTTTCCGAACCCCATGTGGTTGTCGGCATAGTAGATCGTATACCCCAATATGTTCCTGGAATCGCGTTGCCAGCAAGCGCTCCATAACCTATCCTACCACAGGTGTTAGACTGACAGGTCGGTAGCTGACAGCCTCAGCCTTCGCCCCACCTTTGTATAGTGGCACGACGACCACTTTCTCCCATTCTTGGGGGAACATTCCCACTACCAGAGACGCGTTGAATAGTCGTGTGACCGGTTGAGTTAACACATCGGCCAGCTCCTTTGCCACTAAAGGATGAACACCATCAGGTATCAGGGATTGGTTGACTTTGATGGTGCGGATGGTTGCCGCCACTTCTTCCTCAGTGATATCTTGGCACGACATCTGAGGGGCACCCACGGCAGTGTGTGAGTGACTTTTGTGCTTCTGTTTAGGAGCATAGACTGACAAGTAGTGTCTCACCAGTATCTCTGCCTTGTGTTCATCTGTAACTCCCAGCGAGTGTCCGTCCTGTAGCGCTAAGATTGCAGTTTTGGTTCGCGTTCTCCGTCGCAGATATAAAAACAGGCGTTTGGGTGCTCGGACCGAGTCCATTGCTAACGTCTCCTCGAAGATACGTCGCTTTTCTCGGCTTCATTTGGGTACACTGATTCCGGATGGTGCGGTATCGGTCATATCCCTCTCCAGTCGCGTGACATTGTTTCCATGCTCGGTTCCGACGCTTCAAAAGACGCCTAAGTTGCGAGTCAAACCAAGGTGGGCCTCTAGCATGCGGTCGCTGTCTGGATGATGAGGCAAAAGTTTGGCATATTTGAAGGATTTCATCCTGAATTACTCCCCAAACCTTGTGTATATCGTACGGTTCGGGCGGATACCACATCTCTGAGGATGCAGCCACCCTGACTTGTTGGAACGGCATTCTCTAGACGTTGAGTCCACCCTGTGGTCTGGGAACATATGTCGATCCTCTCTTCCAGCTGGTGGTCAACACTGCATGGTCACAGCACCCTAGTGGTGGTAGGTACTCAATCTGATCAACATCGGAACGCCTTGGAGATATCACCAGATCTAGGATAGACGAGTGGTGATCCTGGGTTCGGGTCGGCCGTCTGAAGTGTTGGTACAAGGAAAGTTACAGCACTGTTGAAAGGAGCTCGCGGGAAAATAAATCCGCTCCTGCATTGCACCGTTTGTTCTCCCAGTCCACATTCGGCGAGTTGAAGTCACCTAAAATCAGACAGTGATTATCGCCAGCCCAACGTCATACGCCAGTATATTTTTTCCCGAGGATGTGCTTCTGGGGACCGATAAATGACTCCGACAGACTCAAATCCACTGGATGTCAACTTCATGCGACACCAAAGAGATTCTTCAAAGCCCTTCGGGTGTATCAGGCTGTCCATCTGTAAAGAAGAAAAGTGGGCTCGAATGTACATCGCCAAGCCTCTTCCTCTCCGGGCTTGGTTCCTATCAGCACTCTAAAGTGTGTATCCTGGGATAGCCACTTCCGAATCCTGCACTTCACTAGTAAGCCACATCTCCGTCAAGGCGACCAATGTTGGCCAGTGCTGAACCACACATGCCTCGAGCTCATCTCGCTTGTTCAACATACTCCTGACATAAGCCGACAGGATAGGTGCTTGTCTTCTTCTGTCTTCCCTCTCCGTACAGACCCCCATTGCAACTCCACCGCCGGGGCCACCTGTTTGGTGATGCTGTTGAGAGTGAACGATTCTCATCTCAGTTGAAGACGCCTCCGTTGAACACGAAAATCCCGGATAAAAGACGTGGTTCTCCATTTGCCTGACGTTCGCGGAGCTCTCTCAAAGCTAACCGGTGCCGCTCTCGTTTCTTGGGGCCAAGATCTCGAAAAATTTCCTGTTTCTCTCCTATTAGTCTGCAGAACAGCTGTAGCACCAAGCGGCATTCCTCATCGGAACACAAGACCACCTTGAACGGACTAGGGTTACCATTCTCATTTATTTTCTCTGAGCGGAAAACGGCTTTGACCTTCACATTATTTGCTAGGTTTTACTCATTTGTGGAGAGTATCTTGGCAAATATGTCCCGTAGAAGAGACACGTGGTGATCTAATCTACTTTGTGACGCCGACTCGGTTGATTCCGGCAGATTCACGACTAGGAAGCATTGGGTTCTTGGTGGTGGCGCCGTCCGATGAAGTAGCTTTGCCGTTTTCCACTTACTCATGGTTTCCGTCTGCCATGGACCGGGGCCTGTATCTCCACCGGCTTCATTCAATACCTTCGAAACAGAAGCACTGTCTTCCGAACATACAGCTAGTTCGGCTTTGTCTGTGACCACGAATTTCTTTCGACACAGCTTCTTCACTGCCTCGATGGGCTGTTTGTAGCGCCTGAAGCGACCTCTGCCTGGGACCTGGGGCTCGTTGCCCACTGTTCCGCGGGTGCCTGGTTCCCCGCTGCATCAGATTCTTCTCTTTTTCTTTTATTCCCAGTGGTACAGTCTGCGCTCAGAATTTGCCGGAATGGGGAGCTGCAGGATCTCAGACACTTATATTCATCCTTTTCGATTTTTGTACACTTTAGGTGAATCCACCCCTCACAATAATCACACATCAGGGTTTTGACCCGAGGGCCAATAGTTTTCTTGTATACCAAACACGCAGATTGACCCTGAGAAGTAACTGAACTCATATTCTTTATAAATTCGCTGAGATGCCACAAATATCACAAAACAATACATATCGACGAAGCAAAACGGTAGACAACCGGTGTAGCGCTAGTGTGTTTACTGATGTGCTAATAAACAGATCTGTGTTATGTTCGCCACGGAATACGAACACGGCAGAAGCCATGTTCAATGACAACCCCAGGTGAATTAATGGGGAAGTCGCTATCTCAATTGGAAAACGGCGAAAGATCAGCATCTAGAATGAAGCTGAAATTATTTACTAGGAATTTGAACGACTTCCTCATAGATCTAATGTTCTGGTGACATCCCGAAAAAAAACAGTAAGTCATATCAGTATATCAGGTGAAAAATGAAAGGATTGCGGCTTCCGCGGTGTGAGTGATCGAGGAATTCAGCAGAAACCAATATAATGATCTAGCAATTTACACCCTTTGGATAAGGAGTAGCTGTTCAGCAAATTTGATGTGTAATTCCATAAACCATCAATCGAGAACACTTGACAAATTCTCTACAATTTTGGTTTAATTTCTGGAGAAATACAAAAGGAAGTGACATGAGGAGAAAATTACTCACAATTCCACATTATTCATCCTCATATTATTAAGTGCCTCATGATACACATAAAAATTGGTGAACGGAATGCTTGAATGAATCAGTAGATGAGGATGAAAATGTCAGTTTTCGCTACATTGTTAGACGAAAATATGATTCATCTAACTACGGATGAGGCAGAATCTGCCTGTTGACTTCCAATTATAATGCAGTTCACAATCAATTCAATTATGGTAACAGGCAATTGGATGAACCCCATCAGTCATGGTGATGTTGTTGTCATCTTGATGCACTTGTTTGTTCATTCAGATGACAAATCAAATTCCTGATGGTAAAAACTATCGGACAATTCTGTTCCTAATCCTACAATCCATGGTGCCATACCCTGTAATTTTCTTTCTGAACCATGGTGGTCAACTGAATTTTGGTTGCCTAGTGGAGTAGTGTGCACTTCAGCACACTTGTGTGCCCATTTGTAATACAACCGTATCGGCTATAATTGGTAAACAATGGTGTCATTGATCAGGCGATCACAAGTAAGCTCCACGGACTGTTTCTCCAGGATGAGATGGATACGTAACGTTTTGGCTATTGATATTTATTCCAGTAGCAAAAACTGAGCTTTGACAAGATTGAAGCACTCACGGAAATTAGGGTCGGATCAGATAGGGTGGAAATACTCCATGTAACGTTGTGTCCACAAACCCATGCGGTCCTACACACAAACTCATCCATCAACACGGAAGTTCGTGGCCCACTGATCAGATGGCGGATTCAGGGAAACTCTTTTCTCATAAAAACACACAGGTCAGGTCAGTCCACCATTAAGAAGAATGGCGAAAATGGCATAATCACTTTATTGCACCATCTCTCAGAATGATTTGACTTCGGAGTGGAGCAAAAACTCATAGCAGCACATGCTGGATCTCGGTACCATTAGACCAACTTCCAATCCGTGGGCTTCTCCAATAAACACGGTATTTAAACCGTCAACTGATAATTGGTGGCCTTGTGGTGATTACCGCTCACTGAACAATAGTGCCCGTCCGATAGCTGCTCAAATCCACATAGCCGAGACCTCAAAACAAGTTAAAACCATTGCATGATTTTCAGCTACATAGATTTGTTCGTGCATACAATCAAGGACAGCCGTTACCACACCGTTTAGCTTATTTCAGTTCCTTCGTACGTCATTTGATCTAGCTATTCATAGACCCAGTCTGCCAAATGTCACACAGGGTTTGCACTTAGATAGACGATATCTTAGTCGCTAGCACAACCTCTGAAGATCACACTGTTTATCTACGAACAATTTATAACGTTTGTCCTAAAATGGGGCAACTATCAACGCTGAAAATTGTTCCTTTGGGAAAGAAAGTATAACTTTTCTTCGTCACGCGACATTCTCTCCTTTCATGAAATAAAGTACAGGCAATTCTCCGATATCCCGAAACTTCTTTCAAAACTCTCCAGTGATTAAATGATCTAGTCAACTCCAAATACCGTTTCATCCCTAAATGTTCCCAGGTGATGCAAACTCTCACAGAATCACCACGCAGTAAAACCAGATCACTGAAATTTTTTGAGAATGCCCGTTTCGCTTTTGTTGAACTGAAACTGGCTATCTTTAACATGGTTGCTGATGTGGATCGTCTACCAAACGCGTCCCTAGCACTATCAGCCTATGGTACAAACCTGTTTGTTATTACTGTTTTATAACAACAAGTAAAAGGCACCCGGCTACTCTTATCATTCTTCTTTGAACAGCTGCAGCCGGCTGAATCTACATATAGTGTATTCGGTACAAAATCACATCACGTTGGAGTATTGAAGGGTTTTACGGATACCGAATAGAATGTCAGAACATTTTGTGGAACTCATCCTTAGATTTCGATCTGGAGACCAGTTGAGGAGCTCAGTTACTCTTTGTTGTAGGAGGAGCAATGTGGAGCGCTTAGAGTTGAACCCTCCAAAAACCACAAAACTGACGTATTCAATGAGGAGACAGTTGTCGTAAACGGGTATGGGTTATATATATCAGCGGTTACCGAAAGCAATGAGAGAATGGTGTCCTGGAGAACGTCTTGTGTGAATTGTATTGGGGTTTTGGTGTAACGGAAAATGTTGGGGCAGGGGAACGACGCGAATATCAAGGCAAACGGACAAACAAAATTTGCGCATTTCTTCAACAGGTCAGTGGGCTCCCTGTATACAAACAATGAAGTGATGCTTTCCGTGATGGGGTTTTGGTGGTAGTCAGCATCGTGGTTTAAGATGACTGGTAGGCATTAGGTACCAGTGAAACGACGATTGAGTTCATCAACATCTACTAAAGGAGACCCACAACAAGGATTGTCACTGCTTAGGCGCATGATCTTCTTCCATGTCACTCTGCAATTTCTGCCGGTGGTTAACGAATAGACGCACAAAGCCTTCAGTCTGTGAAGCTTTGTTTTCATTGATTGTGATAGAGCTCACTTTACAGTGGTCTCTGGCCTTGAAAGCGAGTTCATCTATTCGACTCAATGTTTGCAGATGAGGGGAGGTTTACCATTCGGGTCTAATGTACAATGTTTCCATGAGGCAGCAAATATTGAAGCAGACCTTATGGTAACCAGGTAAATGTTTACAAAACAACAAGTGGTCGGACTTAGAAAATGTGCTTAGGTCAGGATCGTCAAACATACCCCTGATTCGCGTGAGGCTTTCTGGGTCATACTGTCTACTGCGTACATTGCAGTCACGGCTTTGAGTGAAATGTGTGTGTCTACTCTTAGAATAAATCATTGAAGGAACATTTAAAATCTCATGCTAAGATATGCCAATTTGAGGAGGATAGGCAATATGAAACAAGTCCGGAATATTACGAAGACAAAGATCTAGCATGGTGTCAAGTTTGATGGAGAAGGTTTAAAGGTTCACCAGGTCAACGGATATAAGGAAACTCACACTGAACCTAGTAAAATCGCCACGGGAAACACATAAGGGAGAGTCAACAATGTTCAGTAGTTTTGTAGAGAAACTATCAGAACACTCTTTAGGCTCTGAGAGGGGACATGTTGGGCAGATATACATGGTAACGAGAATTATAGACGCATGGTGACTAAGGCATTTAGATTTGCACTCTAGCAGAGAGGCACTGATGTGAGATGAAGAATACTTGAAAAATACTTTTCCTTCGACTAAACATTCGTTCACTTATAAAAGTAATGACGCCTCCTCCACGTTTGCGGTACAGTAGCGGGCAGTCGACGCAAAATGAGTTAAAATCAACTAGTGTGATTATTTCACCAACAATATTAGCTTGGAGACAGATTTCTTGTAGGTAAATGACACCCAGTTGATTATACTCCCGAAGATGGACCAAATCATTCAATTCGGTCGATTTCCTAATCACTGGTCGAACATTGAATATTATGATACTTGATAAGTACATACTTGACGAGGCTTGCTTCCTTAGTCCATCTTTCCAATCAGCTCGATTTTTACGGTGATGCTCGTTTCGCTTTCCGAAAGTTCTCTTCGTTTTCTTTCTTACCGATTCTTCAACTCTGCATTCTAAAAAGGAGTTCGATTATTTCAATGGTCTGATGAAGTCACGCGGATATGATACAATAATAGACATGTCGCAAATAGAACACCGTTTCTATAACAACAAAATAAGAATAAGTAATTAGGTGGTAAGTGAAGTAGTGGTTTAGCAAAATATTCCTGAGTTTTAACGAACAGCACAACCAGGTTGAAGGCCTTCCATACAACGCAGAGGGACCTTTTGTGTGAGGCTTAAAAAGGACAAATACCCTGACGGTCGTAAAACGATGAAACTGCCCGGTAGGCCATCTCTCCTGGTAAATGGTCGCTCCGGAATGATGTGGCAAAAGCAGAACAGATCGCATATGGAACCCCTATGAATACCCAATGTGTTCTGATGTTGTTTCATGATTGTGGAACTCTACATGGTTTATGGGCCTGTTGGACCGAGAAATTTTCTTCAGCACATCCAGAGAGTTGCCTACACACTTGTGGAAATAGGAACTTGTCCGGGCCAGCATCTCTTGGTTTCGCTTTTCGAAGCTGAATGCGGTCTTCACACTCGGTAACCAGATCAGATTGTCGTTACCGCGGAAGTTGCTGCTACACGCATGGCGATACACTTCTTTGTATTGTTCTCCAAACTGATCGGCTGCTTAACGGAGAGCAAAGTTGGTACAGAAGAGGAAGTAAGTTGCTCCACACAAGTATGTGGTCCTTGGATGTTCTACTTGTTTAGAATTAAGGTCGTCCGTGAGCCACCAAAGAAAGCGCACAGCGCTGCTGCCTTCCGGATGCACTTGCACTTGCATAAACACTCCCTCGATGTCTGTTGTGACAGTTCCGTTCCATTCGAACTCTTTGAAGTACTGAAACCAGGTAGCAAGTGGCACCTGGTCACTGGTATAATGTATCGCTAAGAGACCTATTTCCCTGGCGGCTGCACAATCGAACATAACAAGCAGCTTACTGGGTGTTTTCGGACTGGACACGGTGTGGTTTGGCAGGTACCACTTTGGGTTGTACAAGACGTCGAGGTGCCCATCCAGAACGAGTGTAATATATTCCGGCCCCAACTTCTCTGTATTACTTCAGATTATACTAAGATGAGATCTCGTTCTCTGAGAAAACGTCTGCGACGATTTGCAGCTCATAGTTGTTCGTGCATCATTTTCGGGCCCGTGGGTACCAAGTAGAATCCACTCGGGTGTCGTTCGGATGGCGAATGTTTGTTTACCACCTCCGAGTTTTGCTCGAGTATCTAGTGGGTTTCACGCACGTGGCAGCCCAGTATTATCAGCACTGTTTTCCTTGTTGTTCCTCCAGCTGCTGCAGACGAAAGTGGTGTCTGAACCGCTGGCCATAAGTGTACAACCTGTTATTTCCCATTCGATCCACTTGTACAGGCCGGTATGAGACACTATATTTGAAATGTTGTGCTCGAAATGAACGGTCATGTGCTCAGACAGACATTCCAGCACGCACACGCACACTGCAAACACTTGAACCAAATTAGTTGCATCCATGATCACACTCATCGCAGTTGTACACACACGTACACAATTGACGTTAGTCCTGGTTCGTCCCAGACAGTACTGACCAATGAGATCGTGCCACTTGTCGAGCGACCTCGTGTGGTGCAATCCGATTGTGCACTCGGCCTACGCTTTCACCTGCATACATCGTTGACTCACATGCTTGCCTACGTGCTTGTGTGTCTACTTGTTTGCTTGCGCTTGTACTTGCCGTACGTTGCTACTGTAAACACGTTCACCCGTTCTGGTGTGCTTTCATTCTGCTTACCTAATTTTGGACACAACATGAACCGTTCAGCAAATTCGAGTCCTAATTTAACAATCCGTGATGGTGAGCATTACAACAGCCTTGATTACATCGGCTATCTGATCGGCATTCTCACAACTTGTGGTTTCTTCCCAAACATTGAAAGCATTGTGGGCAGGCGCCGATGTGCTGTCTGCTAAAGAGGCTTGGCCGTCTGTCAATGCCTAGCTCAACAGGTCTTTACACTTTGACTGACATTCTTACAATACGTGAGTGACTTGCAGTTTACATGCAACAGAAATCAAACCGGTCACATGACGTGCATCCATTTTGAAAGCCACATACAAATAGCGCCAGTATCTGTACTGGTTTAGTCACCCCGGCCTCTATGTATATATGCGAGTGTTCGTGAGTATGCGTAGGTGTATTCGTATGTGTGTGTACGTGTATTTGGATATATGTATATATGTATATGAACGCTCACCGAAAGCGATTTTACATTTATGGAATCTGAGCTCAAGTCCAGAGTGCTGTGTCAACCGGCCTTCTGCACTGTTTGTGGATGTAATTTGTCATCATGTACTGTCCTTCATCAGCACCAAGTAAAATCCAGTCAGCAGTGAGTGACCAACGTAGATCAAGTGCAGCTGACTGAACTGATGGGTGTTGCTGATAGTCAATCGGATCGTGGGAACGATATTCCTTACAGGGCAGGGAATCAGTGCTCATCTTAATCACACGACAAATAAACGTGCGCGTCGGTCATGAGAATCGACGAATTTCAGTTGGGTGGATTATCGATCAATACTGGAGTGATCGGGAGCTCATATGTAGACTGAGGGGGGGGGGGGGGGGGTCGAGTTGACCCCACACAGGAAGGAGACGAGGAACAATGGAAGACGAAGACTAAGAAAATATTTTATGTCCACTATGAATGGGATTCTGTCGTTGATGGAAGATATCTGTCCTCTATCACGACGGGGAATAAAACCACTCACACACACTCCCATGTAAACTGTCAGTTCTTCCGTAATGATTCGCCTGCTATGTACAATCGCAGTAGTCAGCTTCACGGCCCGATTCCCATGAGGTGTTCGCAAAAATTTAAATAACTGTCCAGTGTGGACAACGGAACCTGATGCTCCCTAGGGAGGTCGAATTTCGCTGCTTACTACCCAAATATTTGTTAGTAAAGAAAATGGATAAAACACTGCAAAGTACACAGTAAGGTCAGCTGGATAGGTGTCCGTGAAAATTGGATGGTATAAAATAAACTATCAGACCTGACCGGTATTTGGTGTAGTTTAACAGCTCTAGGCTCTATATTAACCTCAAAGGAGGAGTTCATGGGTGATATATTCCATCCAAGCACATGGTATTCTAATCAAGATAAAGTGTAAATAATTCAATAGTCCAGATGAGTCAGCGCTAAGGATACTAATATAATTTGCCCCTATTTCACTCTCAGAGTTAAATTGTTTACTGTGTGAAAATATCCTAAATTGTGATAGTAAGTCATCTATGATGCGAATGCACGTTAACTCTGGGAAAGATTTGAGAAGGACAAAAAATGATCACCATGAATGAAGCTTCCACCAGTAAAGATACGGCGAAATGATCCATAATATATCAAGTAATCTAATGCTTTTTATTTCTGAGTGCAATGGCTGTTATTGCATTGAACATCCTTTGAGATAAGAATTTACGGCCCGATCATTTTTGTCCTCATCAACTGAGTGCCCATTTGATGTCATTGCATGTCATGCACTATTTATTATGCACTTTATTGAAAATGTGGATTCGTTAGTATTTGTACTTTGAGAGATAATGATGCGGAAAACTGTATAAAAAGAAAGAGGTTGCAAATATATTAGGTGTACATTGTAGCCCACCATCTAATGCAAGTCATTTATCTGAAACCATCACAATTGCGAATAGTTACCACGTGGTAATAGTCACAACTTCTTAACTACTTTCAAAGACAGGTCTTTAGGGTATCATTCTATCACTGTTTCTAATCCAAGTAAATTACCACTTTTGAAAAGTTTAGTTTATGCTTCAATGAATAACTTATTGACCGATCGATTTTTTCGTTCTTCACTTAGTTGTATTTCACAATCTAAGAATTACTTAGTCGAATGATTTGCACATTGTGTTAGCATTTCACGTGGTTCGGCGCAAGACATTTCTCAACATGCCTAAAAGACGCAAGACGAAGTATACATCGCCCACAACATCTCTTGGCGGCAATCATCTGGACATCTGACTTTGCCACACTTCATCTTGATCAGCACCCCGTTTACTTGAAAGGAACATATCACCCATGCATTCGTCGTTTAGTGTTATTAGGGTGCCTAGAACAATTAGACTACACCAAAATGTTAGACAAGTGTGCTGACTTTCTTCTTTACATCCAGTTTCCACGTACACCATTTAGCTGCTTCAGTTATGTGGTTTGTGGTGATTTCTTAGGTTCGCGTACTAACAAGTGTCTGAGTATGTGGATAGCTTCAGCGTATTATTTCTGCTTGCTCCGTACGAGAACCATACTGATGCACAGAATCACGATTACGGTGTGCTGAAAAAATTGACACTGTCCTTTGAAATTTGCAAGTTCCTACTCTACCTGTACACACTGAAGGAAATGGAATGTTCAGCTGATTGGAGCTGCCAATGTTCCAGTAAATTTGCAGCAAAAATAACTAAGGCGAAAGATTTTTTCATTCATTCGTAGAGTGAGATATGGTATAGAAATAAAACAATAAATGTAAGAAGAATCAAATTTTGAACGAAAATGCCAAACTTCTGTGACCGAGGGATAAGAGCATTTTTTGGATTGGTTGACAACAGAATGTGATGCTAGTGAATAATAGACGAAGCTTGTCGAAGACACTGTGGCATCTAAATAATGTGATGACAGTAAGTTGAATCAGGTGAACATTTTTCGTTATTTTTGCATATAAATAAAAGTAATGCATTTCGAATAGGATTCATGACTGTATATTTAATCAAAACTAATGGTGGCAGCGGGTCAATAACATTAGGGACAACAATAATTCGTTGTGTGATGGTCCTGGTATAAAGACAAAATAGAATGACAAAATCGGCAAAAGAATTCAATAGAACTGAAAAACAGAGCACGAAAATCTGTGGTGGGGCTGAGTATGTAGTCACTCAGTGACGCCCATGTGAGATCTGGTAAACCGGACGACGGGAGTTGTAGATCGGCTTTGTCCGTCCAGACTGCGACCATCGTGATTTTGTAATAAATACCGTCAATGCACACTGAAAAACTATTGGATTTCAAATGTTTCGAAGCTTCGCTACAAGTGGCAGATATTTTATCTGCAGTTTGAAGAATCATGTAATAATGATATTTGTAAATTAGGAAAATGAATAATTTTATCACTGGTCGTGTCAACCATGTGTCACAAATTCGAACGTGAATCGTTCATCATGGATCGTGCTATAGAATTTGATTAGGGCGAGTACTTACAGTGAATTTTGCACACTGCGCACCATAAAGGTTCTTGTTGAACGTTCGTGTTCTCTCCCATGGGAGATATGTTGCATCTGTGTGGTTCCTCCCATCAATGTAATTGTGATATTCAGATAAAGATATTACAGTCCACTGGTTTGGCAAATCTCTGGTACTCAAAATGCTACTCCACTCTGGACCCACGACGAAGAAACGTTTGTCTTCGTTTTAATAGGTTATTGTCTGCGATATCATTGGGCCAAGATCTATAACAGAAACGATTAGTGAATGACGACATTGTAGTTAACGAGTGCAGTTTCGGCTTAGTAAATTTTAAAAATAGTAATAATTGAATCGGCAGGTTGTCACTCACCGAAGCACGTTATACGATTCCCGTCAACAAGACCAGTACATTTCATTCGGGGATAGGCGAATGTGGCCGATTGTGGGACTGGATGGCAGATGATCAATATATCTTTCACACGAATATACGATCGATTAAATAACAGCATTGATTGTGGGAGTGTGGGTCCCCCTTCCGGTGCCAGCGTGTGCGGTTTAACGCAAGGATCTAAAAAAGGGATTGGTTCAACAAAGGACGATGTGTGACATGTGGCGCGGATGGATCATTCAATGGCATATTATGGACAAAAAGGATATATTTATTTAATAACTATCGTTTACAAATCAATTAAAAATAGTTAACATTATTGTTTCATTGTGAGTCGGCAATTTTGTCGGTGCAGTTTTACTTTCAGCTTTTAGTGGCCAGATTTTCCCAAATATTAGGAAACCTTTCTTGGGAGGATAAGAAAAGAAACTCACCAAATTGGTGGATGTCTCTTTTGTAAGGTATGCCATATAGATGGACAGAAACTTTTGTGATGGCTCTTTTGATCACTGGTTTCGTAGGTATGATTCTCAGTCCTCGGGCTTGGAACGAGTGTTTGAAGACACAGATATGTAAACTGTCGTGGTATGCATTGAAGGTACACTGCAAAGGAGGCGCAAATGAAAAAGAAAGTTTCGGTTGAAATGAATTCGATAATCTGAATGTCCAACTTATTGATGTAGATATTCAGTAAATATCTGGAACAGTTCAAACGTGTACAAGAGTTTTGAATCCGAGCATCTACTTCCATTTACCTACCCTGAACGACAGTAAGCATATTCTAGAACTGATGAGTGTGATTATCCCTTCCAAGTATATTCGCCCATTTTGCCTAGGGCAGTTATTTATTATTGCCTTAATTTACGGAAGTCACTCCAAAATTGAATTACGTTGAGGGACGGGAAGTACGTATTTTTGAAATTCATTTCGGTGACAGCAAATTCTAGGTATGGTCAATAAAACAAACCTCTCCGATATCCGAAAATGCTCTTCCATCTGAGGTGATTGAGATATGGCTGGAGAACCATCTGTTCTCAAATTTCGGTAGATTTATCCGGATGAAATATATATCACTCGCCCTTTCCAGTAGCGTGGTCAGGTGTCGTCGATTGAAAGGCAACTTACTGGTATGCGTGATTCTGGTGGTCGTTAGGGCCACAGATTCTGTTGTTTGGTATACGGATTTCCATGTTTGGACTTGACAATACGCAGTTTCACTCGGAGTGTGGTCGATCAGTTGTTTGAATTGGTCTAGTTTTAAATATGAAAGAAAATCCAACACTGACTCAGTAATATGAACACAAGTTGGTAATCAGAAAAGTGTGAGATAAACAGTCGTGAGACTCTCGAAAATTCATAGAAGGACATACATTTCTCTAACATGAATAAAACAATTGCTTCGAAATAATATGCCTGTGCACTACGCAGTTCATTAATATGCGATACTAGCTTTTATAATCTAATTTCGTTTCGAGTTACAAGTTGTAAACCATCCACCACACAGATTCCGATCCCAGCTGTCAATGGTTTTGAAACCATATTTATTTTTTTGAATTGGTACTTTACTCAGTGTTCAACAGTGAACCTGTATTCAAAAAATTGCCAGTGGTTTTATTGTCATTCACTTTATTGATAATACATTACAATTTATTGATGATGATTTGTTGCAAACAGAAACATTGGAACAATACAAATGAAAGATATTACAGTTGTCAAATGCGTTGGTCATGCCATCTGAGCATTACTTACTGCGTTCGGAATGTAAGATCACATGTTCTATGGTATGAACTGTAGCCCACGGATGTTTATCGATGGGGAATTGCAACTGACAGTACAAAATCATAGTGAAAGACAATATCCTCAGTCGGAGGTGCGAAGGAAAATCAAATAGTTCTGTTAATCGGACATTGACCGAGAAATTCCATGTGTCCATTGAGACGAAATCTTCTATCTGAAACAAAAGCCAATATCATTAGATTGTTGTGTACACCATATATGTTCTTTCCTATGCATCTTTTAGTTAAGGATAGACGAGACAGAATGGATCATTCTTGTTTGTGTTTTGGAATAATGAAATGACCACCTCGAAACTGTTTCGTGGTATAATTTGCTCCCTTGAATACGTAGAACTATTCCAGAGCAAGTTGACACTTTTCTGATTAATTAAACCAGTGAACCGAGTCCTATCTGGTACACAAATTTGAAACCAGCAATTCCGCAATAAAAATGTCTAGTCACTATCTGGACGACTGACCAATCGTTACATATTTGTGAGCAAAGTTTCAGTTCCTTTATCACGAAGGTCTAAATTGATGCTTCTCACCCTCTGAAGCCTTTCCATCTGACTGGTTTTCCAATTATTTCACTGCTCAAATCTGGCTAGAATCATAATCCTTAATCAATGAATGGTCTGTTATAGTTATGCTGTAGAGTGTGATTGACAAACAGGATTAAATGGAATCAGTTCGTGAGAAAGACTGAAAAAGTGGAAATAGCCAAAGAACGAATTCGCAATATATTTCGGTTACTGAACTAACGAGGATATTCCACTCACGCGTATCTCCATTCGTCGAAGATCTGTCTTGCTCAACTTGGAATTATTTTTGTTGGTATCAACCAGCACTCCATCGACGACCCATGGTCCAGCATGAAGATCCAGCATTGTTAATTTGCATTCGCATTGGGACCGTTCCGTATTCTTCAATGTTGTATTTAATTGGACCGTGTCACTGGATTAGGTTGGGAAGGTGCAGGTTTTTTAAATAGTAAAAATTGAAAAAGTATTGTAGATTCGAAATCATCATGTAACAGGCAATGGGTAGAGATATCACGAAAATTAGCGTTGGGTGAGATGGAAAGTGCCAAACACCTGAATAAACTAATCCAAGCAAGTTTGTTGATACTGTGTTGAATTTGTAGAACAGGAAAATGTGACGCCAGAAGTAGTACATAAGTGATTTTCAAATCTGCTTTTATCTGGGGAATATAAAATTTCCAGTCTTGAAATTTGGGTTCTCTGTGTTGTATCATGAAACACAGTACTGTGTCCAGGCAGTGCTCATTGTTGAGCGCTGAATATGGCATCATATTTTGCTGCGCAAATGTGTGTTGCAGGCTTCTCGTTCAAATTTTACCCTTGTGTGCTCTGGGTTAACGAACATGAACAGTTTTCTGATGCTCACCGAGATATGTTACAAGAAATATCACGGAAGTTTCATGTTCTGTGTTTCTTATACCAAATTGTGCATCACAGTGAAACCGAATATATAGAATGAACACATGCTTAGAAAGTGTGCAGACAACGCACAGGCTACGAAGTTAGATTCCACCACTTTTGAATAGAATGAAAACCCCAATGCTTGTACTAACCTCCAACAATCAAGCACCCCAACCTCACTGGAATGTTCATCACCCGAAATTATTCGTTCGTTCACAACTATTATATCAAAAGTAGTGTAAAAGATTTGTCCGAAATTATTTAGTTAGTACTATGAGCTTGTTACCAAGATAGTTTTCACGAGCTAATTATTCACCTCTACCCAAACAGCTGGTCTGAATTAAAGGTGAAAGCGCAGGTTCGGGCAAACATTCTCTTCTATCCGGTGTTAGTATTCATCCAAGAGGATGTTCCACAAAGTTATAGTGCGTTGGTAAAATTATCCAAAAGAAGTTTATCTTCTTGGCGGAGGTGGAAAATATGTACTTTTGTCCGTTTTATGTAAAGTAAACTGGAATAGGAAGACCCTCATGAGATCACAAGCCTCGTTACTTTCTTGTGATGACCTTGTTAGACAAGTTTAAGTCTCTGTATCTTATAATATGAAGATATATTCAAAGATGCTCAGTCTCAAGCAAATCGTTATTTCCTGCACTGTTGATGTCCAGTACTAAATCCGACCTTTTATTGGGGAAAATACACAGGAACATGCTTAACCGGCTCCTCAACATACGACTGATTTTGAGTGAATACGTGCGTAGTGCAAAACATTGTTCGATGAATGTTGGAGAGTGAAGTAGTACTGTTTCTCGTGCGCTGTTCTTCGACTCGCTGTCGATCGCAACAGAAAACTACGTTCATGAAGCGAGAAAATTGTTTGCTTTGAAAGGGGTGGGTTGCAACTTAAATTCCTTGAAAATAACTCTTCTGCACTAAGCAGAAATGCCAAACTTTTTCCCGTAGTGCTCATGCCTCACCGGTCAGTAGCAGTTCCTACTTTGCTGGCCTTCAGCAACCGGCTTATCATTCAGTTTACCAGTGCGACGCACTCACAGGACGGCATGTCAGTTACCTGTATGTCTCTATGCGCAACAGCCTTGGTCTCGGACTATCTACCCCTTCCTCCTTCATTGTACCATGTTTTGTTTGGCGCGCAGTCTGAAATCAGGCTGGTGTGAAATAGCAGCCTTCATCTAGTACTGCTCAAAACGAGGTCTCCCTAAATTTTCCTTCATGCCAGTATTCTGTTTCACATGTTAGTAGGGATGTTCTGCAAACTGAGTGGTACATTGTCGCAAAATTTCATCTTCTGGATTGGACTTGCGTCAGTGGTGGTCTAATCCCACTGAATACCACTCAATCACTGTTAAAAATGAACACTGCGTAATTCAGTAGTATAAGGTGTCCAAGCTCCTCCGAGGCGGTTATTTACATTGATGCTCTCTCACTAAAAACTGTTCATATTCATTTCAGCGGTCGCATTCTGTTGCATTGCTATTGAGCTGTCATATTTATTCCACCCATAAGATTGCAACATCATCTGTGGCTAAACTTCTAGCTATTATTCAGTTAGTGTGAACACAAGAGGGAGTTATTCGCAAAGAGTACAGCGTGAATACGTGCACATGAAACTGTGTTACTGTGAGTGTCAGAATATAACAAAAATATTGCATTTTTACCTGAATCATGGTGTAAATGAAATGACTGAACAGTTACACTCATAATAACTATGCTCGTATTTCCGTCCGACTTACCCTGGATAGACATGCGAAGTGCTGATATACATTTTTAAATCAAGATCCGTGATAGGTTGACGTTTGTGGCGCACATCGATTGTTGCATTTTTCGAAATCAGTTGTTCATCAAAATGGGATTCAAACTGAATGGTGATGGTCTTCTGGTTTTCTACTTCCACGTAATGGGTCGTTCTTAGTTCGATCTCCAAACTGATCATATTTGCATCTCGTGTTTTGTATTCACCGAAATCTACAGGAGAACAGAAAATTTTCTGCATGGCAATGAAGTCTATTCCATGATCAAGATCTCCTAGACAAACTTATCAAATTTATTACTTCAAGCAATACTGCACTATTTTTCAGTAAAAACATGAATGATAAGAATTCGCATGTAGATGAGCAATTGACAGATGAGCAAGTTTAAATTTTTGTCCCATTTTTACGATTCGCATCTTGCCAATAACCGAATCAGGAAATTGAATATCATTCTGTAACGAAAATTTGACTGGTCCAGCAATTGGCCGAGTATTTTGATAGGTCAATAGAAGTGCAATGTGGAATGGGAAAGCACGCATTTACGCAGCTGTTTGACGCCCACAATCAGAAGACAGCTAAGCAGCTGACTAAATCACTGATGTGCACCAATAATAAATGCAATGAAAGAAGAACTCCGTACGGTGCGGAATAAATTCCTAGTGGATAACCTGAAAATTTAATTAACCAGATGATTTAGAAAGACAGGGAATCTCAAGGGAAAATAATGGTGGAGATAGAGCCAATGAACATCTCTCTACTATTTATAAGTGACACACTGGCAAGTGCTGTGCAAAAAAGATTGTTCATGCTGCCAGACTGCGTGTTCATTCACAGCGGTGTGTTTGCGGTTGCAAGTCAATGTGCCTGACTCGGCAGTCTCATTGTTTGTGTATTCCTGTATGCGCTTTTGTGAAACAATACATTTTGCGGTCTCACGACCAGACTCCTGGCTGGACACATTAGCGAGCAACTTCCAACGCCGTTAAGGTTTGGAACTGATTTTCCAACTACGAGAGCATTCGTTTCATACCTAGCTGAGTCTAACCAAACGGTGAGTGTAACGGCACTGTCCACTTCCGGAATAGTGTTTGTGCTGAGCTGTCCAGAACGGTGAGGTACCATATTTTGGTCAAGGCGTAAGCCGCCGGAATTCGTCTTCGCACCCCCCCCCTACAATTTATTCTGAGAGCTCAAAAACAATGTATACATGAACAAAGTCTATCGTGGTCCACTCACCACTCACGGCAGGTCGTAAATTGTCTGAAAGCTAACACAATGAATGAGTGATAACAGGCCAACCTCCGATCTTTTGATAAACCTCTTCTGAAAAAGATGTGAATAATAACGCTCTCATACACATAATGTTGATTGGGGAACACTGAAACAGAGCTAGTTTTTTGGTGTTTTTCTTCCCAGTGTAGTCGTATTCATCAATTATGTGTTCATCCATGTGTGATATATTAAGACCAAACAAATCATTTTTATAGTCCAGTGAAAAACTAATGACAAAAAATAAACACAGGAATTGACAATTCCTTTGAAATAGAAAGCCTTCTCACCGGCGGATCCGATATTTGTAAAATTGATTTGCACTCGATTCTGCTGGACCACGTTAAACTCAGTGATATTGGAGATGCTTGTATGGCCAATTTCAATTTGTTTTCCGTTGCTCAGGCAGAGCACTTTTACAGTGCACTGCGGTTTATCGGACTCCTCGGATTTTGGGCAGATAATCAACAATGACGATTCACAGATCGTACGTGCTCTTGGAATCCAGATTTCGAGCTGGACATATTTCATTTCAACCTCCCCAATGTGCTCCGGAATACTAACTGTTACCTGAAGGTGAAAAAGTCGGAAACTCTAAAGTTTCGTTTTCAAGAGTGAATAGAATATTCGGATATTTTCAAAATATCTCACAAGACGAAATAGGGGAATGTGAACAGATCCCCGAGAACGAATTCGCGAAGAAACATTGCGATTATATTTGATAAGTCGAAGAACGGAAGCATTTAGTGCGTATCTCAAACGGAGTATGCTGTCGGCGAAAGACAGCCGGGCCTCGTTACCAGTTAGCAAGTAAGCGTCTGTCGAAAGTCCAGGTCAAGGTTTGAGTGAAAGGGATCTCACACGACTGGACGATGGATCCATGAGATAAGAAAGAATTCAGCTTAAGTGTTGGCTGGCCATACTAATAATCAACCAATTAGGGAAACACTGACCAATGCCAGTTTGGACCAGTTAGATTGTCGCGCGACCACTGGTGATGGTGACTCTTACATTCTGTATAATCTTCCTGTTTTATGTAAGTTTTATTGGATTTTTCGAAGGCTCAATATTATTCAGACAAGAAGTAGTGGACGGCCACACAACACGACATCCACAACGCAGAGCTAATTTTTGATTTGAATGTCCAAAACAGGATTTATCTGTGACTTAACAAGTATCGACCGGTAGAATTACCGGACATACCTGGTTATAGAAGGTGGGTAGTTTCCACTAATCAGTTCGAACCGCGCCGAAGTCAACCACATGTTACCGTTTTCTCGTATTTGATGTATATAAAGAACGACGAACGTAACCTTGATAATTAAAAAGGGAGATTAAATTACCCAATTTCCCTCAGGTTGTGCTAGGTGCACAACGAAAGTCACCAGCAATTAACGGGAACTAATAATCAACAAATAAAACTGTGCCGTTGATTTCACAGTGAATGTTAACAAGTGTGCTTTATTTCTGTAGGCTTTCGCAGTCACCTCTCATCCGGAATGACCTGACTGAAACGACGGGTCAAAGATCTCAGGTGTATGGACGGCGCCATCAAAGCCAATAAGTTGACGTTCCAAAAGGTCACAAATTTTTGTTGACCTCAAATGACCCTTCCATTACCGATGAAACACAGAGCCATTCTTCACACAGTCCCCCACAGTAAACATGCAGACACATACATAGAAGTATACACCATTTCCAAATCGCTCTATGACAAGCTTGTGTTCTGCGGCTCGCAACCACGCAGATTCTACGGATTAACAAAAGAGCACAAACCAACTACACCCCTAAGACCTGTGATTGACATGAGCACCTTAACCTATCACGCCACAGATCAGTCGATTGCAGAAATTCTTGAACCTGTGCGCAAGTCACTGGCAAGGTGTAGTGTGAAAGATTCGTCCGCTTTTGTGTGGATGATAAAACATCAGGATCTGTCTGAACGGATTATGCTTTCCTTAAATGTGGAATCTTTATTCACAAGCGTTCCATTGATCGAGATTGTAGATTTCATTTGTCAATACTTGACCGACATGGACATCAAACTCAACATTCCCGTGATCAAGATAAAAGAAATAATCCTTAGATGTAAATGAAATGTGAACTTTCCGTACAGTGGAAAATACTGCAGCCAGAAGGATGTGGTAGCAATGGGATCACTGCTTGAACCCCTTCTGGCAGATATATTCATTGCCAAACTCGAAAGTGGACCACTACACAGCACCATCGACAGTCCATACATGTATACCAGATACAAGGACGACAAATTCATAATTTGTGCCTTAGCAATAGATATTACCAAACTACTGAAGACATTCGACTGTGCCCACACAATGACCCCATTTACAATGGAGATAGAGAAGGACAATTTTCTCACTTTTCTTGATTTGGGATAATGTAGATTGGAGGACGGACATATAGAATAGAGGGTGTATCGGAAATGCAAATGGTTGGGGCAATGCACACACTTCCTAAGTTTTGTCCCCCTAAGTTACCAAAGTAGCCTAATGAGCTGTCTGGTCTGCGGAGCAAGAAACATCTGTATCCCAATTGTCCAGGAACTCGAACACATTCGTGACACACAAATGAAAAGTGGCTATCCAGACCCGTTTATTCGTCAGCATACGGGGAGAGGAGACACAAAAAAGATGTGAAAATGATCATGAAAATGGATATCATCCTAACTCTCCGTGGGCTCTGAGGCCAAGAACGGTGCCTTAGCCACCGAATTCCTGCGCGCCCATGCAACAGAATAGGTCAGAATCACTAGGCCGCTGGGTTTGATGAGTTCTAATCATAACGACCGAGGTTTATATGGGTCACTCAGCAATAATGGTAAATTCATTCGGTTATTTCTTTGATCGGGGTGGGAGCATTTGTGTCTCGTGCTAAGACATTGACATTGTTCACCTGTCAATTTGACCCAGATACTGATGTGACGAACAGCAATCACGATGCTAGTAAGCCGGGTTTGTAAGTAGTTTTGATGAATTTAGAGATCACGTTTCACAACATGACGAGTCGAGCAGCGCATTCAATGTTAACCACAGAAGACTGTTGAATCGAAGCTTGCCACAAGGTAGATTTGGGCAAGTTGGTCAAAGATATCCTAACATGAAAAATGAAAGAGATAGGTTGAAGATGATGTGCTGCACTGAATTCGATGAAACATTAAAACCGTTACCCACTGGAAAAGGAGACATTTCGAGATTATTCGAATGTTGACCGCGAATCAGAATTATTAACAAGCAAAGGTAGCAATGGTTGGCTGAAAAGCCGAAGAAATGCACTGGCTTCGGAGGACCAAAATATTTTTCATTGCTGAGTAATTGCAATGAGCCTTCGAAGATATATTAGCAATAAATTGTTATCATTCCCCTTGTAATACATAATACGGTGTGGCTCGATCTAACAGACGACGAATATCTACTTTGGCAATCGTATCTATTTTTTTGTAAAAAGAACCCAGAAGTTCTAATCCTCAGCATCATCATCATCATAATCGCACTGCGTTACACTTCCGCCCGAGCCCCACTGATCACTGCCTTTCTCATTATGTTCCACGTATAAATAGAAATAATAATTATATACAACATGGAAAGTGAGTGGAACCACACGGTTGGGAAAGGGCAATAACGTTCCAGCAGCCAGCACACGGAATACAGAGTCTTACTGTACAAACACACATTGAGCAGTCATTCTGATTTGACAGAAAATGACAACACGATCGTCACTGCTCTCGCTTCACTGCCATGTTCTTCAGTGTCTCCAGCCAACTGGCTGAGGAAATATTTTACTCCTAATCACGTTCACCTGATACACTTACTTTTCCTAAGTTCGATGTACATTTCCACATTCCCCGCTGTCATGTCATCCGTTGACTTCCACGTTGCTTTCTTCAGTCCATAGGAGGAAAGCTGTGATAGAATATCCTCTGAACGAGTAACCAACACTCGAATTCTGACCTCAGCATTGCTCACTCGGTCATTCCACTCAATCTTACCGATACTACGCAAACTTCGATGGGAAAAATCGTCAAAGCGAAGGACATCTTCCAACACACAGACTCCATGCTTCTCAACCACACAACAGAACTGGGCGCACAACAGCACAGTACACACAAAATTTCAACTTCGGCGAAATATCAGGTCAGCGCCACAAGTGCTTTGGTCCAGCGTACAATGCTCGAGTCTTTGTTATAAGCATGCTACCACGACTGCCGTGCTCCCATCTGTCGTCACCCTGATACCGAGGTAACTGGAGCTGTCAAAATCTGTCAGCAATTCCCCTTCGAGCATCGAGCTTGGAAAGGTTATTCTCCAGTCTTGCAACACCACTTTACACTTTGAACGTGAAAAGTCCATGCCGAATATTGTTGCTTCACTTGCGAGTCTATCTTATGCTCGTTGTGCATAATTCGTGCACTCTAACGACGAGAAAAGGTGGTCCGCGAAATCTAGGTCACATAGCTCTTCACTATTTGCTAGTTAGACGCCCACAACTGGAAAATCTGACAAGGCATTCCGCATTATCTCGTTCATGACGAAATTGAACAGAAATGGAGAAATGGGACATCATTGTTTAACACCACGCACACGCGATCAGAATTATGAGAACTCAATGATCTTAGTATATTCACGAACTTCTGTGGAATACACTTTTAGTGAACAGCACTGAGGAGCACTGTCCGGCTAACTTAATAGAAGACGCCTTTCAAGTTGAGGAAAATCATTATAGTTGGTCGATGGTGTATGTGATGTACTTTGAGTAATTGACGAAAAGTAAAAATCTGGTCGATGCATCCTCGACCTGGACGGAATCCGGCCTGTTGCTCACTCGCGTTCCTCTCGCGAGCTGGTGTCAGAAGATGCAGTAAAATCGAGGACAGTATCTTGGTGACTATCGGGGTTAGACTGATCCCGCGATGATTGATACAACCAGTGTGTATTCCCTTCTTGAAGATGGGCACAATCGTTGACTCGCCTATTTGATAAATGAACGCTCCTCGTTTCAAATACCACACAACGAGGTGGTTAGTGATACTATCAGCACATCACCACCCATTTGGAAAAGGGCTTGAGGGAGTCCGACAGAACTAGCCGTTTTTCCACGTGTTTGTAATCGAATGCTTGATTCCACCTCCACTTCCGATGGGATCTCAAGTGCTACTCACTAAGAAACCACATTTGTTCAATTCGGAGTAACTATTTTAGCGTGCGGCCAACTAAAGTACTCCTTGAAGTATTCGGCCCAACTATGAAGCCTTTGTTATTTGCTATGAATATACCCCCTATTTCTATCGTATATCGTCCCACTGACCGATGTTCGCCATTCACCAGCGACGCAAATAAGTATGAGCAGTCTTTGACTGATACCATAAGCAGCTGCTACTTCCATTTCTTCGGCTACCCTGGCTTACCAATTTTCGCTACCATTCTTAAGTCTTTTCGTGACTTGCTTCTATAGGCTTATTCCAATTTCATTTCTCCCTTACAATTCCAGAGCTGACGTTTTATTCCGTTAAACTGAGGATTTATTGATAAATCCCTCTGGATATGATGTACACTCTGTTGCTATGTGCATCGCCTGTTTGACATGTACCCAGTGCTCGTCTACATTTCTGCTCGTCGTAGATCCTACCTAATGTGATAGTTTTTACCTATAACCGGTGTGAACCTCTGGATCAGACAAACGTTGTACGGCCAACCGGGTTCGCAGTTTTTGTCAATAACCATGAAACGGGAGTGAAAATCGAAATAGATCTAGTGCTTGAAACCACTTTGTGTGCGTGGACCAGTAGAATCTGCAGTTCTAAATGGAACTGCGCCACCGATAGCTTTTTGCGATAAGAGCCATCTGGCTCAGAAAACCTGTAATGTTAGAGCGCCATGTGGCCATACAACGCAAGCTGTCTCGTAAAATCATACTGGATAGGAATAATTGAATGTCTGCACAAAACTGGAGAAACCTATTCCCGATATTAGTGCTCCAAGTGAGTAAGGCTCAAAGTCCACCTAAAAATGCTGTTTGTCTGAGCTGCAATCATTTGGTGGGTATGCTAGTATTTCAAAGGAGCAGCTGTTAACGCGGCTATCCTTTCGAAAGTCAACCGATCCCTGGAGCCTTAAGTCACATAAACCGCTACTAACCGATATCCAGTCTAAAACAGCAGCCTCAGTCTTGTCAGTCAAGACTATTTTTACATCAAGCTGACTCACATCTCCTGCTGCTTTGTCTCGGGAAACCCGCAGGAAATACCTCGATGAGATATTAGGAGAAGTTAGTTGAATCACACAACTCAAATCCTGGATAAGCGCTTCACTTACGTAGCAGACGTCAATCTTCAGAGAATCTATTGTGAGCTCCAGACAGGCCTGCTGACCAGTCTGTATGAGAGTGCGCACGTTAAAAGAGTTGTTATTGAGAGGCTGACGAGACTTGAGGAAATCCAAATTACAGGATAAAGGATTCTTCACGACACTATTAGAGAACGAACCGTTGCGAGGATAGGGTTTGCTGTCAGCGGGAGCATTATGAGCGGATAGAGGGGGCAACGAGAGGTGGTTAGGGACAGAAGACAGATGTTGAATAGAAGAGAGGGAACTTCGAGCGGCATCTCACTTTTCACTACCCACCCCGATGGATGCAATGGGCAGTGTGGTCTTGATTATCCTGGGCGACGATCAATGTAGTTTGGAATTCTTTCATGGGAAATGTTGTAGTGGTGCTACTACGGGGTCCAGTTACAAAGCAGGAGAACGATTAAGGTTCTCAACTAAAGTCTTTATTTCTAACAAGTACCAGTTCGCAGGGCGGTGGGACGGCTTAGTGGAAGCCCATCTGTGTGTATCAATAATTCTTCTACTGATTTTGGTGATTTGGCTGCCATCTCAGATGGACCCTCATCCACGAGCTCCAGGAGACTGGAATTCGTTTGGCATCTACCCATTGACCCTTCAGGTATATTTGCATCTTTGGTTAAGGAAGCCATCCTGTATAGGTGATTGGGTCCTAGAGGCATGCACGCCATCACACCACTTCAAGGTGCAATCTCGTCATGACGATTTCAAAATACCATCGTATCCCTGTGCGAACCAGCAACGGCATAAATGCTGCTACTTCGACTCCACAAAAACGTTTCCCTAGTAAAATATACGAATATGAGCTGTCAAATTGTCATTCCGGTCTCATTTACGTTGTAGAATGGTTGACATTGTCAAAATACATATTTCTAGTCTACTTTGTGTCAGAAATCACACCAACTATGTGATTACTTCAGTCTTGGTCAACTCACCCCTACGAAGTGGGAAACCATTCTGTAAGAAACTGTTTCAGAGATCCAGGGTTATGCTTGCTGATGGGGCGACAACAGTCTGTATATGCACAAATGGTGTTGTTACTCAACTCGACTTTACTTTTACGTTTTGGGGATCTCTTGTAGCTAAGGAGATTTTCTTGTTGTGCAACGGTTTAGTAGTTGAATTGTACACGAGTAATTCGCAATTCACAATCGAATGGGAAATTAAACACGGGTGATCCAACTTGATCACAATAAGCGATCAAGTAATCGCAAAATTACTACTAACAAAGTTGCTGCAATGAGTCAGTGCACGTGTGTACTTACTGCCGCGGTGAGATTGGCCCTTTTAGGTAATTATCCGGAATTCCTTTTACGTAAATCGTATATCCATGGTAACCGCCTTTTTCGGATAAGGGGACCAAAACTCACAAACTAACTGCTACCATCGTCATCAGTAGCCAAAATAATAATACGAACCACTCAGAAGGGCTGCCTCTTACTGGTAAAAACCATGTAATAAACAACATTTCGTGCATTCCATGGCAAATTAGAGTACTGAATGATAATAGTAGTCCTTCATGATAGTTTTAGGCGCAGTTGTGTTCTACGGTCTTATGAATTCTGTTCTGAGACGAGAAAATATCATGATTTATTGCTTGGAACCAACCTTTCACTGAAACTCCAGGTCATGCGTCCAGCTTTGAAATCAGAAACGCTATAATCGAGTTTGCTCTTGTTAGAGCTCATCAGTGATGCATACAATCCACCGAACCGAGGGCTTGCACCCGGGCCTTTTCGCTTCGAACACGTGTGTGTTGACACTGCGCTACCTCGTTCCAGTCCGGGTCGATCCTAAACAACACAAGTGATTGTGAGACGTGTACAAATATGAGTAAGGGAAGAGCACAAGTGGATACGGTGTCGCAGTCCTGCAGGGAAGACCTGACTTGGTGGAAGGCATTCACTTGAAGTTAGCTGGACAATGCCTGTATCTCACCTGGAAGCTTTGGGGAATTCCTGGCTGTCGTAGAGGACAACACCTGAACAAACATAACTCGGTGATCAGCCCGACGATGAGCAGAGTGGCGCCGTAGTATTACATATGCATTGCAAAACAAAAGACCATGGTTTATGCACCACTGATGAGCTCTGACAGTAGTTCTGACTTGAATCTGGTGCTTCTAAATGCAGGGTTGGTCGGATGACCTGAGGTTTTGTACGTGAGATGTGGTGTCTTAAGAACAGTTAGCCAAGCAATATGTCAACCATCAGACATACTGCTCGTAACTATTTGTGAAACAGATACAAATATCATGATCGTTGTCATTGTTGTAATCGTCCTTGTGACTAGTGTAATCTCATTGTCTGTTCGCCCTAATTATCGGTACTTCTTATGACTGGTCAGTAAAACACGGAAAGTGTGATAAAAAATAAGTGTTATGACTATTGATGTTTTCTACTCAGGAGTTATCTTATGACATGTATATCGTAATATTTTTGAAATCCTAAATCCACTTCACTTGCCCTTTATCTTGCTTTGTATCTGGCTTTCAGCCACATTACCGAACAAAGGAACAACTCGCATTCAACGAAAAATAGCTGATTCCCATCGCATGTGAGGTCACAAATCTTTGTTCACACACTAGCTAGTCGATAAAAATACCACCAATTCATTCATTTATTTCTTTGGGCATCTGGTACTATGACCTTCTATTTTAGCAACATTTTCTGTCAAGCCCAGAACCAGATGATTTTGTACACCGATTCAATAGATTTACTAAAGTTTTAAAAGAAATATTCATTTTTTGCACCAAAATTCAAGACAAATCTACTTTTCTGATCTCGTCTTTGTTTTTGTGTTAACTCACCCAGCTATTTTCATCGCCTGTGGCCCACAAATCTCCTAAATCGATATTTGTCATGTTGCTCTCGGCAGAAAATAATCTGAAATTGATGTACCAGAAAATGCTTTAAGAAAACGTATTCATTCAGGTAACTAACGAAACCATGGTAGTTTCCCCCACAAATCTTACATCACAAGCAGGCTAGTTTGTATATTTGTGTATCTTACTTAAGTTTTCAGTACTTTAGGCAAGTAAAACGCAGTCGATATACACTTCAGGTATCTCCTCAAATGCTTTATCTGATTATGGCATGAGATGGTTGCGAAACCCAATCGATCACTCACACAAATGTATTAAGGAAGCAAAAGCATCACAAGAATTCACAAATATACCAAAAATAATATTTCAGCGTTGTAATTTACACAACACGGAGGGCGATAGTCTTGCGGTGAATTCAGAATGGGAAATATAATCCCTAACAGACGTCTGATCTATTAACTGCAAAACGACTGGGTCCACGATACAATACTGGGACTGTCGACGGCGAGCAAAAGATGAAGCCAGTTCACCCACCAGCTAAAGTTAGGACGTAGGTTATTGAGCAAACAGGAAACATTTTCAGTACTTCATTAGCCACCTGATAAAGGTGGTTTGAGGGGTATCGATCACAGCAGTTTATTTGATTTTCTCAGGGCGGAGCGGACAATCTCGAATATCAACGGAGAAACACACAGCCATTAAATTAGAAGAATTAAAGTGTGTTATAGTAATGTTTGAATGCTTTAGGAGGTACAATTTGAAACACACAATAAATTAGTGAGCCACAATTCTTTGAGTGACAAGTGATGTTCAGAGAATGTAATTATTCCGTCCTAGTCATTGCCTTCATACTGACGAAACAGAATGACGTGTGTGATGAAGTATCATAATGGAAAGCAGTTCTCCAAACAACGTTCTTTATCAGTCGATCTCACATGAACTTCTTAGTTCCAAATAACACGATCGTTTGAGACTCACGTCGGTCTAATTAGGATATTCGGGCATCTCATGCCAGATCCGATCTCTCCAATCGTTGCGTTTGCCAGCTGAGCTCCGTTCGACACCGTATACTTCAGGTTTGGTCGCACAACACATCCAAAATGACGCAGTCGAATTCGGTACAATAAATGGTTGGCATGCATGTTACCAGGACTTGTGTTGAAATTCTTGTCCAAGTGGATATCCGGTGTTCGAAATTCGAAGTGGCACATTTGTTTTTGGTCAATTAGGGGTCACCGCAACAGCTTATTTACAGGCGATTTCGGTAAAAGTTTTCGTGGAATTTCTACACACTTCCAATTTTGTTTGTTTTATATGAGGCCCACTTCGTATCTACCTGATTGTTAGCAGATATGAATGCAATGTATGATTTGGTTACAGCATACGTTATTTTAGAAAGCTATTCGAGGGACAAGGGCCTGGGATACAAACATATGGGTCGCCGGGTAACTAGATCATGCTACAATCCATGGAGTTTGAGCATAAACAGTGGTCGTTCGTGAAATATAGTGAAATCATGCATCTTTTGGTTTGCCTACGGAAATTCAAAAGATATACGTGATCAATGAAAAGACATTTTGCTAAAAGAAAGGACCCGCTGGTTCATCTCAGGTTAGTTTTAGAACCACAAACTAGAAATTGCACAATTTGAGTGTGAATGATCATTCTGGACAATTTACTATTGATCGATCTGAACTGCATCCAATTGGTATTCGTCACATTTGGTCAACGAAATACAGAGCGATATGATGAGCGATTGAACAGTTTGTCCTTCCTCTCGTCTTTGCTGAACTAGTTTAATGATGTCACTAATGTGCCTACACCGAGCTAAGTGTCAAGTCGCATTCACATGGATTTTTTCAAAGCTTTTCCATTATTCATTAAATGTCCAACTTACGTTTTGATGAATAGTGAATTTATCACAGGTTTTCATGTGTTTGCTGTTTGTCACAATTAAACACAGTATCGTCTAGTGAACACATAAATTGAGAGTTCAGTTCAATCGGTTGTTGATTCTCATCCAGCAATGCACGAATGATGACCTCATAATTGCCTCGTCCATTTCACTTGAGTAAATAGGGGTATGGTTTTCACTAAAAAACAGTTCCAGGAAAATCATAGTAAGTAATATTTAGGGGTGAACAAAACTTTTTTCTACTCACGTTATCTTCTTTATGCCCCGCCTCTGCGATTCCAACCAACGTTTGAAAATTGAATAATTAGTCAAAAGTGTTTGATTGAATATCATGGATCATAGCTGAACGAAGAAAAGTCAGTTGAATGTCAACCACCGAACACTTTTGTTCATAAATCGAAATGCGTGTTCAATTATATCCTATAAACTTCATTCCACACTTGCCAATATGATTCATAATATAATGTACCATGTAAAGACTGTAGAAGAAGTCAAACAGGATTATTTTTGGGGAAAATGGATAGATTTTTATTCCGAAGAATTATTGAACATTTGAAAACAACTGTCGTATTTAAAACACCTTCGGATGTCTTTTGGCTCGTTACTGTCAAAAATCAACCACATGATGTAATTAACTGCAGAAAATAAATACATACATACACGTTCAAATACTAGAAATAGTTAGAGTAGTGAAAGTGAGGAAATCCCCAACCGACCTATTGAATTCCGTTTCACTTATTTGACAAGTAGTCCGGGAAAATCTCTGAGCTAAAAATGCATCCATGGGAACCGTCATGCCAGCTTGTTTTCAGTCATACTTGCTAACAGTTGGTGAGGCAGATGTACAGTGTTTTTCATGATGCTATGCAACATTCGACATTTTGTCTAGTCAAATGCGAATATGCTTCTTTCATCTGTTCACTGTTTACTTCCAAGCAAAATTTCAATTTTCAGCTTGATCAATAAACTTATCAGATTATTCACCATTTCAGGAATCAAACGCAGTTATCTGAACAGATTC
The DNA here is from genome assembly GCA_948099385.1 of Fasciola hepatica. Lineage (NCBI taxonomy): Eukaryota > Metazoa > Platyhelminthes > Trematoda > Plagiorchiida > Fasciolidae > Fasciola > Fasciola hepatica. The sequence continues at coordinate 5,207,508 of CANUEZ040000098.1, read as the reverse complement.
GAAAATTCAAATTAGAGCGCTTATTTTGAATGAGGTAACTAAGTTTCTTTCGTGTGTTTTTATGTCATTGATTTGACTACTCTGAACAATAGAATAGGATTTTGGTGTGCAATAAATCATGCACACGTGGCATTGATTGTGAAACACATGATCAATTAACTCACTCTTTTCAGATTAGCTAAATTGAAATTTGTCAACATCTTGACTGCATCCCAATCGTGTGAGCAAACGAAACAGACCACGTGTACGCGAACCACCGTTTCGGCCTCAAAGTGATTTGATCCATCCTCTAAGATAGCTTTGACAGTCAAAGCCATTGACATTGGGGGCAGCATGGAGAACAATTCCAATGTTCCGGTTTTGGAATCAATCCTGAGTGCGTTCTGCTCAACCCCATGATTCTCAAGTAAGTACTGGATTCTACTTGTAGATTTCATCTCGTCAACTTGTAGACGGATAACAGGGATCAGACTGGGTATTTCATCTTCACAAATCGTCACATGGTATACGGGTTTTGTGAACGAAAGCGTCTCAACGACTAAAGATTTAAAATTGAACAAAGCAAAAGATTTTGGAAACGGAACATGACTTAGTTTAACATCAGCAAAGGACGGCTTCTACCGTGCAGTATTTCAAAACACAGTATTGAGGAAAGTGAAAATAGTCAGAATTGCATGTAGTCTAAGTATCATTCATCATTTGTAGTTTGGGTTTCAGCATGGCTCACGAGAGTCAAATGGCTGCTCGAAAATAATGAAATATGATGTGGAAATGGATTCATTTTTGGTGGTTAGCAAAATACTTCAAATAATACGATTGAACATACCCAACGAACAGTACTGTAGAAACAGTAAAAGTGTTACTGCATGAAACATGATCGACAACTTTCAGTGATGACACCGAAATTGATGGGGACCCGCCAATTCGAGAAATTTACACAACGTCTACCGCGAGGTAGCAGTTTTTAATTCGCCAAAATACGATTGATTTAAAACTGAACAGCCAGTCCAAAATGTTAGGATAATTGGCCAATCAAATGAGAGAAAAATAGCAAGTGGAAAAAAGCGAAGCTGTAGTTACAATGAAAAACAAATTGCAAGAAGTATTACTAATGCAGATCAGTTTAGCTTGGCCATTACACTCTGATTCCAATCTAGCTGTCAAATGACAATAACAAGTAGGTATTAAAGGAGCTTTCCAAATAGATGCAAATTGACTAAGAAAACCCTTTTTCATATGGAAGTGAGTTCCAGACTAAAGCTATAAACAATTTACAGCAATGAATGAAAAATGAATGGAATGGATAAATTTCAATAAAGTTTTCACGATGGATGTTCGTCTGGAGATAAATTTTGATTACCAAGTGAGATCCACCTTAAAATTGTCATAAATGTTCCAGCTATATTTCATAAGGGTGTTCAAATTCGTTTCACTGTTACAGCTGTTTGTATGGGCGTTCTTATGGGCCAGGTCAGGTGAAAATTTCAAGTCAAATCAAGTCATATGCCTGCAGTATGCACCCCATGCAGTGAGTATTCATCTGTCATATGAACACAACATTTATTGAGTGAATAGGAAAAAAATCAAGCAAGCATGGCCACCAGCTCAGTTATAGCATGATCATGCTTGTAAAGAAGTCTGACGAGACAGGAGACAACATAACATCTGTATGATTTAACGAGCAAGTAGTTGCAACTAGGTGGGGTGGAATGATTCGGAACACGTCTGACAGGATCGCGGTGGAATAGGTGTCAGGCGTCAGCTAATGTCTTTTTCGGACAGACCTGGCAAACACGGGAGTATTCTACTGCCGATAAGTGGGAGGTGGATATACGGTCGGTGTACCGCAGCACTAAGAAACAGTCTTCAGCAACCTGATGTTAAAGTAGAAGCATATTTGAAAGACAGTGAGATGTCTAAAGCTGGCATGATAAACAGATACGAAGGGAGTGAATGGAATCTTGTAGAACACTCGGTTTCAAGGTTGTAATGGAAGAGGCCCTGCCACGATAGCATGTGAATTAGTGGCGTTTACCGAAGCAATCACATGATCAAGCATTGGCAGAAGATAAAGTTCCGGCCGCAGAAAGAACGCGGAGTAAATTTCCTCTTTCAAAATAGCTGAAGGTGTCAATGTAGTCTAAAAGAGCACCAAGCAAACTTTACTTTACTTGTCTAGGGATGGCAGAATGTGATGGCATAAATAGCCATGGGCATCCAGCTGTTCGGGGATTCCACTTCATTGAGGCTTCCGAATAATCTTTTTGTATGTCGTATTGGCTATCACTCGAGTTTGGGGCTGAAACAGAATAATGGGTGCTTTCATATGAGAGATAACACATATAGACCTTCGGTTCCAATATGAGTCCAGTATACTCTTAGATTACGGTATTTATGGGTCAGGGATAAAATTGGTATTTTCTTTTTCGTCTAAGAAATGTTAGCAGGACATTTTCGGAAACCGTGATATGTAAGGTGCAAAATAGGCTACACTTTATTTGCGCATGTAATGAACATATTGTGTTAGCTCTGGCTCAGATCAGTTTCAATCACTCCTAAAAAATACATTAAACTTTAAAAATCTGTAGGTGAATTGAGTCGACCAATATAAACCTTATATGAATTTATTGGAAATTTAAATTTCAAGAAAACTATCAAAACTCCTCAGCCTTCTTTACCCATCTAAAGAGCAGAAATAAGAAATGGACACGGCTCAAGCAAAAATACAAAATTTTCTACTTTAATTGGCCTCAGAAAAGTCAATTCCCTTAACGGTATATATAAAATTTGTCCCACGGGAGAATATATGGAATTGTTTGTTTGTGGCTGGAATTTACCGGAAGCTCTGATTTAGCACCACCGTGATTGATTGGAGGTTTGATTCCGGCACTCAGTGTTGGACTTTTGGATGAAAAATCTACTTGAATTTCTCATTAGGTTATAGCCATACTGCCTAAGCCAATAATAAATTTGATAGGGGTATTTCATGGTCTATTCCGTCGCATTCAGTTGTTTGATATTTGTTCCGCTGGTAAGTGAGTAATCAGGATAGTCCAGTTATAAAAACAAGAATATGTAATGCATGTCCCTGGAAGAGTGCTTTTTGCTCTATCAGGTATTCGCTTGTTATTAACATTCGACTGGCCGTAGTACCGTAGCTCCGACAGTGGTGCATCTTCTCGGTAGACAGAAGGTTGTCGTTTCAGTCCTGGTTGGCGGCGTTGCACTATTAAAGGCGAAGAAAGCAATTTTAATTAGCTTTGGGCCGTGCTCCTACTGCCAGTAATATATTCGATGAGTTAAAAATATAATTGGGAAGTAGATAGAATGACTGCACGTCATTGTTATAAAAAGATCACATACTTTTCTTTTAGCGCCTCTTATACATTGAATTACCGGTAAGTACAGCTGGGATCCATTCTTCTCCCAGAAACCTGGCCATACAAATGAATTGGAAGCAGAACTGTTCAATCTGGAAGATTCTTTTACGTCAGTTTCGCCAAAAAATATAATCCTAACGGCATACCAGGGATTACCAGTTGATATTCAAGTTAGTGAAAACCTTGTTCTTGATATACGTAGAAAACACGAATAGAGATTAAGCTCGTTTTCGGTAACATCATCCTCGTGGCTAATATAATTACATTTATAGGTTAGAAATACATAAGTTATGAACTATGTCTGTGTGCTAAAGTGTGATTGGACGGCCATCAAAATTGGTGTTTCGTAGTTAGGAAAGACATAAGTGGAATTTTGTTGCTCCGTGGTTGGGAAAAAGACCAGTGAAAGAATGAACATGGGTTTCGGGGATTATACATTTCCGGTTTAAACCAAAGGGTCAAAGTCTGGGTCACACCGAATTCCAAGGTCTTTCTCGAATCGCGGTAAGGATAGTTTGTGTGCCTCAACAAAACGTTTCTGAGAAAAAAACAATGGATTGAATAATCTGATCGATATAGCCTTTGCAATTGTCAGACGTTGTTTTCAAGCGAATTCCGGCGCGTTCGTGAGGACTCTGTAAACTGTTTCGAACGCGTTGTCGTCTATGTAATGGTCAGTATTTACAAGATGCGCCAGAACTGCACTGCCAATGAATTTCCTGTTTCCCGTAGTAAGTCAAGTTGGTTTGTGCTCTATGATTCTTTGTGGTAATTGCCGTGTCGTTCTTCCTATATAGCTTGCCGAACATGAGCGAACAAACGAGTAGGTTATCATGGATGAGATGAAGATAGGTAAAGTGTCCTCCAGATTCGTTGAGATCACTGGTCGACTGGTGAAGCGGGCACGCAGTTTGAGAGCGGGAAAGGTGCAAGCGATTGTCTTTTCCAAGCGTTCTATTAGTAACCCCTACGAAAAGGAGTTGAATTCGTAACTCTTTCTTCTTGATGGTCACTCAAGCTTGTCTTGTTGCTCATTCTGCCATGTTCTTCCTAATGAAGCGGTCGGGGTATCCGAAAGCCAGAAGCGTTTGCCTTACCATGTCTAATTGTTCATTCACCGCCTCATCCACGCAAATCATTTGCACACGGGCTGTGAGGGTGTGAATAAGGTTACGTTTACGCCCAATAGATACAAAACTGGCGGCATACTCGCAAGAAATCGCACAAGTATCATCTTGAAGTCAGTCTTGTGAGATATCTTGAACAAAGGGAATAAACTACAGTTGAGCTTGAAGTGATGCTTTTGACCATTTGATATGTGAAGTAGAACATGAAAATTCACTGCTCGGTTGGTATTAGGCATTTGCTTGAGTTGACTGGGAGCTTTGCAATATTAACCTTGAATTTAGGCTTGTTAAAGCCGAAACAACCTACATGATTATAGTTGTTAATCTACACAAGGACACTCATAATTGCTTTGTTGCTCGAAATCACACACGTTCAACGAAACCAGTGGTTGCATTTAAAGAATTCACGAAGCAAGTGATAAGGTCTAGGGTTTATGATTATCCACCCCTCCCCCTATTGTGCTCGGTTTTCCCAGTAGTTCAAAAATGTGTTGTAAATTACCCGTCAACGACGAACGATGCTTCATTGATTTGGTACGATTGATCAAGGCGGCTTGCTAGTAAATCGATTGTGCTTAGCATGTGTTCTGCCTGAGCACTGTGATCGGTCGCATTAGACCGTTTTGCATTTCGTATTATACACACTTGGCTGTGTGTGTCAATGTGCTCACTTTTTGATAGATCGTGCATATGGCAATAACCGCACACGTTTGCATGATCACATCTCAGTGTTATTTGCTCATTTTCAGTACTTCGTTCGTCACAAATTTTGTTCTACCATGAAACCTGTGGTTATTTTATGGGATATTGTTTGTCTAATAGGTTTTAGTGAAACGGAAAATGCAATTGATGTCGTTTAGTTCGGTTTCGTGTATCAAAACACATAACTTTATTTCAAACTACATCCGAGAAAAATTATGATAGTTTTGTGTAATTACAGAGGTTTTTCCTGGGCAATGTACTTGGTGAGTAGACCAACACCAGATTTCTTGTTTCTTGAATCCGTCTATCGTACTCTGCCATTGCCTAATTGGTGTCTAATTTTGTATCCGTGGTGATAAGGAAGTCACTTAATCTCTGAATTTCTTGTTATTTTACGACCTAGTTTACGAAATCAAATTTCAAAACCGAAACGCGGAACGGTCAGTGAAACACTATACAAAACCATCCAGCTCCTAAATAGTGAACCCATTTGCAAAGTGGTAGGTGACAACGACCCAAATGTGCGGGTTTTAATGCATCTGCATATATTGCCCTGTACATTTTACCTACCTAATTTTATCTATCAGATTGATCAGACGGTTTCGTATATGGGTTGGAAAAGGAGCTACACTTACATTGGATGTTCCGAACAATTGCCGTTTGCTCGGAGTGGATTATTCTACATTCATTTCTTCGTAGAGCGCTTGGATACAAATGCTGATGTCAGCTGTCTGGATTATTCTGCAGAAATGTTCAACCGTATGATTAAAAAATGAAAATACATGGAACGATGGACTTGGAAGACTTCGAAATAAAAAGTAATGAAGCTTAGTTTACTTCACAAGGGTTTATTACTTTTGGTTTCAGACAGTCGCGAACAAACTAATGATCTAGATAATAAGATTTTTCTTTTACATGATTGGCATATTGAAGTAGATTATATCTGATATTATGATACTAAAGAGAAGGAATTGTTATGCACCGACTGACAGTGTTCGAGTGAATTTTGGTAATAAATACAGCGATGTCCTGGAACAAGTTATTGGAATTGGAAAGAGTATTGGAGTTGCATAGAGGCACGCTAATTGTAAGTAAATTGCTGCACCTTTTGTTTTCTACCCCTAATGGCTGTAATACAAGGTGATGCAATCAGTAAGTTTAGCCCTCTACGTCACCCACAGGAAGGTGACGAGAAAAACGTTATTGTGTATGCATGTTTTCAGGGTGACAGTTCCTCTACTTGCACCCTACTTCATAAAATACTTTCTTGAATAATGAATATTTTTCAAGCACATTATTTACAAACATTTCGATTTATTTTACTTTGCTATATTTTTTATTCAAATATGATCACAACGTATGTAATACGCATGGTTATTTTCGATTCTGATGCACAGTTATCAGGTAAGCTTTTAGGTATTCCAAATCGGAATGGGTGGAAATCAAGCGCCTCTCAGAGGAAAGCCATATTTCACGTAAACACCAAACACGATTAAGGGTAAGTGGTGGAGATGTTTTCCTCGGTTACATTTTGATTAAAGGCGCAATGAAATCAGTTTTCAGAGGAAATAATCTATACTTCGCTTCAAACTAATTAAACCTGACGTGTCAGAACCGAGATCCGTTCGGAATGTATCGAAAAATCGATGCGCCATGAGAAATGCTGTGGTAAAGTTTTATTGTTTATTAACACAGTGTCGTCGAAATCGTTGGTAAGTTATCGACGTTTCGGTTACCACGGGTAATCTTTTACGAGACTCTTATTAAACAATAAAATTCTACCTTGAGTGAACTCGCTTTGAAACAACACAAAAAACAGTCGTTGACAATTCCATCCTGGCGAAAATGTCTCCTTTCTTAGAGTTGAACTTCTTAAAATAACTCAAAATTCGGTTTGTCACACTGACAGTATTCTGTAAATACTATCGGAGTAATTTTTTATTGGATAATCAATAAACTGTTTTTCTTATTCGGGTTGATGTTTGCACTGAAGTAGACTACTTTTCTTCAGCTCAAGGAAAATATTATTTAGTAGGGGTCGTTATGTGTGAGTGGACTCACTGATAATGATTGGCATTCGATTGATCAGTGGTCAATGATATTGAACTAAAGGCGAAGTAAAATTACGGGGAATAATTAGAAAAACTACCAGTACATTGATCACTGACTTGCAGCTTTTTTATTGTACTCTATCATTACATCTGGAGATTTGCTTGAAGAGGGAACAACATGAACTGATGAAAGGCAATCGTGTGTACACATACTGGATGGGGGATTTACTGGAACCATGATTCACATACACCTGTGGACACATGGACCTTCGCGCCGAACAAGCACGCAACAAATGAGAAGCTCTTTCGTGAGCTGTATCAACACCACCAGCGTGACCATAGTTCAAGGTAAGTTGAAACAATTTAGTGCTCATGCGAATACATATCGAGCTTTTAGACACTAATTGGTTGACTCCGATATTAATAAAGAATGATGCGACGGTCTTATTGGTTAATCACAATAAGGAACTCACAACAACATTCAGAAATTTGTTCATTCTTAAGCAATTATAGCAAGCAACATTTTGATTTTAAGGCGCATTATATCCATAGCTGAACAGTGACAATCACAAATGACCTTACACGAATAAATCTTCATACTAGTGTAACAGCTAATGAAACGTAATCGGAAAATTTAGGCCGACAGATAGTTTTGACCGGTGGTAGTAGAGTAGATTACCGCGTTTCCATACCGTCTCGAAGGTCAGAAGTCCCAATTGCCACCGGAAGTCACCTTGGTGGTAGAGAGTAATGCACCCTCATTGAGCTCGTTAGTACACATGACCTTTCGGGACCTTACGGCATCCTCCAATTCAAATTTCGGGGTCGCGTTGCCGGCTATCGCTGACAGTAGTGGGCCTTCGCGGCAATGATGTACGCCCCTTCTACTGCAATAATACCAACATTATGCAATGCATCACTGATTTCCATTGAGGCTGGTCATTTCAAATTTGGAATCAGTGTTTATTAAGAGACAAAGACTGCAATCTCTGAACCACACAATATTCAAACCTGTTTTAAAATAAAACACTGAGGACATCTTTTCGATATATCTCATAGAGTACGAACGAAGTTGAGTAAGGAGCAAAGATATCTTATGCGATTCCTTTCTAACCTAGATATCCGAGATTTAGGGAAGAGAAGAATCTTGGAAATTGAGAGTCCATCAGGTGACAGCCGTAAGCAAAATTCTGACTGTGTTTCGCTCTGAAATTCGATTTTACGTGCTGAGCTTTTATTTTGGTACTTGGTTTGTTTTCACAGGTGACAACAAGGTGAAAAGCACGAATAAAACTCTAACAAATACTGGTTTGTTCTAACTGCTTGCAGATAATTTTGCGTGTAGGTACACCCGAAATTCCTTTATTTAAGAAACTCATTCTGCTTCATCTCGAAGCAAATGAAATACAACATACATTGTGTTCGCCAGCATCGATCAGTTCCATCTACACACAATGGATCTCTTGATCATTTTAGGTCAGGAAGTCACGATTCCATGTAGGGGCGAGTACAAAAATATTACCACAATTCCCATCTATTTTACAGAGGGTACGCCAGATTGTTTAGGTATATTCCTTTTACAAAGTGTATCGATGAAAAAGCTTCAACAAATCAAACCGATGCTTGATCCCAGTAGATAGTGTATTCCCCAGTCACAAACAGAACATGAAACCGTTTTTTCTCTGCCAGTTATAGCAATAAGGGTTCACTGGATGACATTATTAATTCTTCACCTTTTGTATTTACGCAGCCAAGTGTATCTATTTTAGAGACTAATTCAATGGTTTCCTGTGATACAATTTGGAGTAGAACTTTTGGAACTATCGTGAAATTCCGATCCTTTTTCCTAATTATTCATGTTTTTTTCTTGTGATTATCCAACACCGGATCCCTCGCTTCTCACTGTATCCGTCTATTCAACCATAGGGAAAGTAAATGACTTCCATTTGTTCAGTTTTGTGAATCGAATCGGTACCACGGTGAAATAACCCCGGAAAGTGGGAGATTTAGTTACATTTCATTGATTGAAAGTGGACGCTGGTGGTCGACTACAGAGCAACCGAAAAGTGACCACCGATGAGCACAAATATTTCCAAAAGTTTCAACCTATACTGATAGAAGAGAATTTAAATTTATTAGCCAATAACTCTCCCTGTGATAACAATGACCAAAGTATCATTTAGAATCGTGAAAAAGCTGCACATATGTTTTATCCTTGTTTGCAATGATTATCAATGCCGATGATATCGCCTTCTTGGGCAACAGTGCACCGGCAGTTCAACACGTAGCTGACCGCTTAGTAAATTATTTGTCTCAATATGATGTGTGCTTTGCGGCTTCAAAATGTAAGGCACTTCTTCAAGACTTACATGAGCCTGTACCTACACTCAGCCGGTTGTTGTGATTGGTTAGAGGTGGTCAATAGCTTCAAGTACCTCGGGAGCTTGATCACAGCTGGTGGTGGTGTGAGGATGGAGATCACACCAATAATTGCAAGAGCAGAAGCAGCTTTCGCAAGCTTGCATCGTCTGTGGTGCTGCCCTCAGGAGAAGGACGTACACTGTCAAAGTTCGTAGCATTCTTCTTTACGGTTGTAAGACCTGGCCCCTCCAAGTTGAAGATGCTCGACTTCTTTCCATATTCGACAATCGATATCCCGGAAGCATTGCTCGAACATGATTGCAACATCAAGTGAGCAATGGGGAGATTCGTTGTCGTGTGTTTGGTGCCTGTAGTCGTCCTCCGGCCGAAATTTCTCTTTACACTACTTCCGATAGCTCCAGCATGTTTTGCGTATGCTTGTCCATCGTTTACTTTTTTGTGGTCTTTATGCACGTGCTAAGAAAGGCTGCCAGAAAGGATGTCGCGGTCAGGTTAGGACTTGGCGCAGACGCATCAAGAAGTTAGCTTCAGCTTTGACTTCACTTGGTTCTTCATTTCTTCTTAGTTGGGACTTGAGTGATGAAGATTGCCGTTGGTTAAAAACGCTGAGAGATAAGGCTGAGAATCAAATCCTGTGGCACGAATGTTGTATGGCCTCTCTGGTAACTTCCCGTTCCTCATAAGTAAGTGAATAAGAGACACAAAATTCACAAAACCTGTGCAGTGTAAATACCAAAATTCGCTTCAACTTGTTGTAATCTTCATGCTGACTCCTAAAGCTCCTTCCCCGACTTTGAATTTATCTCCCTATGGTTTTTGCGTTCACACCATGGTTGTTCTTATCTGGGTTTATTTATATCTATATATCGTCAGTGCAAATCCACTGAGTCCCGAATAATTATGAAACCCTGATAGATGTTTGTGAATTGAATATCTCATTATCGCCACGGCCATCCAAGGTCTGATCTTAGACGGCTTGCCTTATATCCTAACAACAAGATGATGCATCCTTGGGTCACTAGCCTTAGCTATTCGTTTTTTTCTTTTTCTGAGTATAATCTATAACCTTTACCAAGCATGCCCTTAATTCCGTTTCAGCCTGGCTGAGATATAGTCGAAGTTCCGTTGCATTTCAGGTTCAAACGCAAATTGTGTGAACAAATTTCTGTTTGTAGTACTATACACGTCGAACGGAGGTTGAATCAAATGGGAATCCAGTGATCTCATTCTTCTCGTGCATGACGACAATGACGCAGGGGCGTTATTGTTCATATCTGGAAGTGCAGCTCCCACTGGATGCGTTTGTGACGCCTGGATCCACTTCCTTCTTGACTCTGAATTGAATATCATGATTCGGAGGCTAAAATAATTACTAGAAAGTAGTGCGTCAATTCTACGGCCACAGACAATGGGGTTTGCTTTTGTCCAGCAAATGTGTGCTTGAAATACAGATAAAATCCATCTTCGCTACTATCAGTCGGCCTCACTTACGTTGAACTGACCGAGATGATAATGGAGAACGAAGTCTACTGATCTTCAATATGACTGCGTTCACTGCCAAGAAATTTTCCTATTCTCTTTGGCAGGGATTCCACTTAGTTGTCCTTTTCACAGTGATGCCACTAGGACAATCATATAGGCTGAAAAATGGCTTCTACCTACATAGATGGCTAATTTTTGTGAGTCGGGTCAGTGTTGTTCACTTTACATGCACGAGCACAATAAGCGGCCCATAATTTTCATTTTGTAGGCGGTTAATTTCTCTTATGAAGACATGATCAACAATCTAAAGATATTTGGCCTAGGATTAGGCCAACAGTTTCCCTGAACTTGCATGATTGCAAACGTTAATCACCCCATTCCAGGTGTCGATTATCTTGCTGGTTTGTCTCTCGTGGATCCTGTGATACACCGTAATCTGTTGGAGAGTAGTAAGCCTTTGTATCTCATAAACCTCCATCAGCCCTCTGAGGATTCGACTCATGACGGTATGCCTGCATTTATCCATTTTATACCATTCTCTGATGGTCACCCAGCCAAAGACATCCCTTTCACAAGCACCACGCAGTGTCCTGTATCACATTGTTCACAAAGGTTCTCCAACCCCAGCGAGTCCACGGTGGTTATTACTCGGGAGACTATCTGTAGTCAAAGATGAATTATAACACATGTTAGGCATGGGGATTATTCGCCTGTCAAGCAGTCCTTTACCCGTTAAACTTCGAATGGTTCCAAAGCACAACGACTGGATCCTAAAGAGGACATTTCAGCTGTGAACCAAAGTTCGGCTTTGGGGAATTAACGAGTGCCGTGGATTGCAACCGGAGGTGATTTGCTCCATCAGGGTCAATCGTAAGTGGTAGTGGATAGAAATAGCTAGGTTATGGAGTTGGCATCAGAGGCTGGCTACTTTGGCAATCTATTCGGTTCAGTTCGAAGCTTATTGAATAGGGGCTGCAAGCAAGAGTCATATCTGTGCAATGCAGTTAGTCAGCTTGTACCTGAGCAGAGAAAAAATGATAAACGAACGGATAAAGCACGTTGATCAAATGCTCAAACGACTTTTGAGTCAAGCAACAAAAGTACAATCCTAAGTTATTCAACAGCCATGTGACGTCAGTTGAAAACCACCACTTAAAACCGAAATCATCACCGGACAAGATGGCATGCCACCATTAGTCTGCAAGTGCAAGCAGTTGTCACTGATCAACAGACTGCACAAACATTGAATCCGTTTGACAAGCGGAAGTCTTCCTGCATGATTCGGGCACATTTCTTATAAATAATAGTAATAATTAATTCATAAATAAATAAAAAATAATAATAATAATAAACAACTCCAAGAAAAGGTACAAAACACGACTTCAGGATTACCTGGGTATCTGCAGAAAGCTTCAAACATTCTGCATGGATCAATTTAACCGCGTCTCAGCTGTGAGAGACCGTCACACCCAAACAAACCAAGAGAGCTTCAGCCGTGACAGAGAATGTATTGATTTATTCTTTACATGGCATTGGAAGATGGGGTACCGATACATGTCCTAGCAGTCAACTGTGGCCTGTTCCGTCAACTTTCACGTTGCTTTCATTTCAGTTATTTAGGAATCTCTCTGGGCGATAAAGGAATTTGATGTGATGCCTAATAAACCAGCAGGGCTTCTGAGGGGACACTATTCGTCAACTATAGCCTGGGTTTGTATGAATAACAACGAGTTTTCAGAGTTTCCATTCACAACCACATTTATATATCTTTCCTCATTCGCTGACGCTGTTTAGCTAGGCCATCCACTGGACTGCGAATCAGGCACTGGTCGACCACTTGGAAATTTGTCTGAGTCAGGAAATATAAATCTTGTGTGTAGGTTTTATGAATGATATTCTTGCATTAGGAGGCTCTTCACCGAACTTCACCTTACTGCTGGTCAAATCGATTTCTTCCCCAAACCAATCGGGATAGAAACAAACACAATGAAAAGCATATTTTGACTTACTTTGGATCACCAGCTTGAAACCTGTTCATCGATGGATAACCAATTGAATGGTCAGAATGGTCAATTGAGGATGAATGCTGAGTGTCAACAGCTTCAAGAATCTGTTTCATTTGTTACGATGGACAAAGTGAATCGACAGTAAAACCAGGTCTACACTAAGCCTGCCCGTCGTGCTGCTATCCGCCTCGTACTATGCTAAAACTGAATGTTCTGACCACAGGTAAAGGAAATACCAAAATGTTGAAAGTATTTGATCTCTGGTGCCTGTGACGTTACTCGAAAGTAGATAAGCTCGACAGAGTAACAACCACCAAGCTAGGATAAGATGCCCCAAATTCTAAAAAATTATGGTTCTCTTTCACTGTCATTGGCTGTGAAAGTTCCATCATATCCTAAGGCGACTTAAGATGGAACTTACGGTAGAAACACTCCTATCACTACACTATCCTGGATGGTCTGTAACTTTGGTCACAAGCGCAAGGCTTGGAACAAATCTGCCCAGAATGATGTAGATAACCTAGATTGCGGTCTGTCTATGGTGCCCCCACTGGTACAAAACCTGGTGATGACCTGCTTCGAAATTATTTCGAACAACCGCGCAAAGTCAACCAGGATCCACGACTTATTTTTCCGGCAGAAGGTAATAAAGTAAAAGTTGAGGAATCAGGGGAAAATACAGTCGCAGAAAAAGTATACACAGTCGGAAAATAGTACATTCCACACAAGAGAGAGAGAGAGGGTAGAACCAACCGGACTATAGCGCACACACAGTGGAAATATCTGTTCATACAAATGTGAAATTACTGAAATAAGAAAGAATAGGGATTACAAAAGCTGGTTTTCGGGTGGCCTCCGCAAGCTCAGTTTGGACACTTTCAATAGATGAATCGCATGAACGACTCGCGCTATCATGCATCCCATTTGAGTCACAAAGCCGAGTTCAACTATAGTTTGCTAACAAATAATGAGAGAGCGGTGTCTACATGAATCAACGTATCTACTGTAGTCACCCAAAAACTGTCACTCACAATTCTCCATCACTACGGTCGTTTAAATTCATGCAGAAGCAGAGCGTGAAAAGAGGACAAATAAGGGGGTTTCACAACATTTATAACGATATAGCCTTCCACATTTACAGTGGTGATAAACGATTTGAAACTGACATGTTTGGCGGAAGAGGACTTATCAATTACTAAGGCTGCTGTTAGGACGTGAATTCGATACAACTGGTGAAACACTTCGGTCATGATGTGCAGTTGATGTGCATAAATAAATAATCGACAATCCATAGTTCGAGAGCCTTCGGTGGGCTTTAGTCGCTCACAGAGCATAGTGTAAGTGGAAATGTAGCTTGATATGGTGGGTTGATATCAAAAAAGTGACAGATGTTTTGAATTTGATTCATATAGACCGTTTGTCAAATCTGCTGGAGCCTAATTGATAATCATCGAATCGCTTTGTCAGGTACGCATGATACACTCAGCCGAAAAGCAAAGACCACACCTGCTCTGTAGTACGAACCCATTCCGTTTATTCTTTTTACGTCTATTAAAAAGACAAAGGGAATGGATGACCTATGGTTATTCGGAGTACATTTAAACAGCTTAATTTGCTATATAATATTAATTCCACCAACCGGAAAGTGAAGGATATAAGTTGTCTCGGGTTAACTGTCATAAAGGAATTCTAATGTGAATACGGTTATTAGGTTAGTGCAGAAGGATCATGTTTTATAAGAATAGACTTATTTAATAAAGCATGGTGATATACACACTCATTATTCCAATGTAAAAAGCATTTACAAACGAACCACACTTGCTTTCAGGCTTCCGTAGTGCAAGTGTATGATTCAAAAAGTGTGGCACTGGTCAAAAAATAAATTCAGTCGAATATTGTGCTTCACTAAGATTAACATGCTCAACTACAAAACGTTCATCTACACGAACTGTGGTTTTATATAAAGTTTGATTGTCGGAACCACAGAGTTGCCCTAAAAGTTGATAGCCAGTTGTGGGCTATAATTTCAGGCTGAAGAACTGACCTGCCTGAACTTGACAATAGTTCTAAGCGATAATACATCGCAGCGAAACCTTTTCCTCACATGGTTCGACGGCTTGTGAGCCTCAGCGACCCAACCAGCTATACAGGATGAATTATTCCAATAGTACCTGGAAGATCAGTGGGTAGAGGATTGACAAACCGGTCTCCTGATCCCCAAATTTGACGGTCGCCTTGGGCTGGCAACTCGGTCGGTAAATCAGTGGTAGAATAATTGTTCCAAGCAAATGGACTTCATTTTAACAACTCACGCTGCTTTGTGCACAGGTTCATTTTAGAACTAAAGATCGAAAACCTTAATCGTTCTCTTGCTTCGTAGCTGGACACAGTGGTAGTGTCCGTAAAACATCCAACATGAACTGTACAAATGCAAAGAATTCCACACTGCATCGGTCGTGGAGCAGGATGATCAGGACAGCTCTGTCCATTGCATTCAACAGTGTTGGTAGGTATCAGTAGGATATAGTTCAGATTCCTCTCTCTTTTATGCAACTTCTTTATTCTGCCTCCAACCACATCTACTTGCCCTCTTTATCCTCTCATAATGCTCTCACTAATGACACCCGTGATACTTACATCGGTTCATCGTCAAACCTCCTCAACCTCTGAATCACAATTTCTTTACCGTGCGTACTCTCATGCAGATTGATCAGCAGGCGTGCCTAGCGCTCACATTAGATTCTCTGAAGATTGATGTACGCTGCTTATTTGAAACACCTATCCAGGATTAGAATTGTCTGATTCAACTAACTGCTCCTGGTATCTCGTCGGGGTATTTCCTGCGCACTTCAGCAGACGAGGAAGCTGGAGCTTTGGGTCAGCATGTTGTAGGAATAGTCTTGACCGACAAGGCTGAAGCTGATGTTTTAGACTAGATATTGGCAAATAGTCCTTTTTGTGTTTTAGGACCCGAGGGGTCGGTTGGCCTTCGGAAGGATAGCCGTGTTAGGCATAGTTTGTGTTGTGATCTTGGCATACGCTCCAACAGGCTGCAGGTATGACACGCAGAAGTACGAGTTCTACGAAGAACTCACCACTCTCGTTTGCAAGAGCAAACGCTCAGAAATTGTAGTGCCAGTCGGTGACGTTATTGCACATGTTGGCAAACTTGAAATGTCAGAATCTTGTTCAGGTGTGAGTTGTGCCTCACTCATTAGGCGTACAGATAACGGGAATAGACTTTTTCAGTTTTGTTCAGATATTTTGGTTATTCCTATCTAGTTCGAATTTTCGACACAGCACGCGTTGCATGGCCACTTGGTGCTCCAACACTACAAGTATTCTGAGCCAGATGGGTCAGATGGCAATAAAACACCGATGGCGCAATTCTGTTCAGAACTGGAGATCCTACTGGTCCGCGTATGTAGAGTCGATTTGTGCATTAGCTTCTATGCGACTATAACTCCACCTCCATGGTCATCGACACAGACTGCGAATCCCGTTAGCCGTACAACTGTTGCCTGGTCCAGAAGTTCAAACCGGATATGAACAGAAATCAGCACACAAGCCAATATTCAGGACGAGCCGTAATGCAGATGAGCAATGGGTACTGAGTTTTCTATTTTCCATTTAAAAGATGCGTCCTCATACAGTGACCACTTAACGGACTACCTGAAAGTTTGTTAAAATTTAATTTCCCATGGAAACCTGTAATGTTCCATCGATAGATTCTCCTTCCCTCGATATAATTGGCTCCGTAAAGCTAAGAGAAGGGTGTGCAACATGAGTGGTATCATGCCATAAGGAATCTATCCAATCATCAGGACTTGAACACGACATCTGAGAGGAACTTATATGGACACGGTGATAGGAAATATGAACCTCCGTGAGATGCGAGTAGCCCTAAAACAGTTTCTCTATGAGGAGCCGAAATTCAGACTAAGTACCCATTATGCAAATCAGACGTTCACCGTTAAATACGAAGCATCTTCACTGCCACCTCAATATCTTGACTCCCATGAACCCAACTCTGCTAAATTCATTATTGTACTCCGAATACTTCAAGTTATATAGTTCTCATGAACCCAACTTTTTATCACCCATGTCACCAAAAACCTATTTATTAGGTGTACGCATTCTGGGGTGATTCCTGATTATTGGATATCTCTATGCATCAGTTATACACCCAAGAAGGGATCCAGCAAGAATCAATCGATAGTCTGCACATCTGTTTTGCCGGAAAATTGAGAATAAACGCCTTCACCGCGTAAAACTTCGAACTCACTCACACTTGGCCCACGAACCCTCTCTGTCAACCCTTGACACCGTTGACTATATTATGAATTATTTTGCTTCTGCTCTTGATCACGTGGCCGTACTGTCAGGCTGATTATTCATCAAAATGCAAAAGCTCCAAGTGCATATCATCAAGGGGCCGACCCTGAATATTCTACATGATAGTAGAGTCGAAAGCCGCACTCTGAACAACCTACATCGTATCTAATCGCATAGAAATGGGTTCCTGTGATAACAGGCACTCGTCTTCTGTTCAAGTTACCTCGATTATTTTCGCGATATCGTCCATCCCTATTTACTGTCTCTTTTTAAATCACCAAGCTTTCCCATCGGCTCTATCTCATTGACTGCATATACGCCAATGGTATTGCGCTTGGATGCCCTGGAACGGAAATGGGATTTTTGATTAATCTTTATAACAGACTGGAAGAACTGCAAATGGTTCATTTTTCATTCTTTTTCAAACTAAATCCTGAAGTGTGAATCGCGCAACTAAACTGTTTTTATTATCACCCTATATCATTCCTTTGATAAACAACATCTCCCTAAGGGTTCTGCCGATCGCTATCAGGGGCTACTCTGAATAACAGCCTTCTTGGAACTCAGAAAGCTTTCCTTCTCAGCATTTAGAGTAGGACAAATTAGATCAACTTTAATCTTGAGCTTCTGTTTGTACCTTCATCCATTCTCCTTCATTGATCTTACAGCTCAGCGTCCATTTATTACAACTTAAAAGGAACAGATTTTGATGTTACCACCAAGTCTTCAAAATTGCTTCTTGTTGAAGCAATATTAACATAGATATTCTCAGTGACTTTGTAATTAGTATACTGATGCTTGGGACAAGTTTATAAATAGACAGCTTTGTGACACCAATCGCTGCCTCTACTTCACACTCCCCATATCCGCCTCTTTCTGTTAAAATAGTTCCAAACACTCAAAAGACTTCATTTATGCGTGTCCACATATGGGAATATACTCATAGTTTATCATATCCGCTTACTCTTCAGACCGCGGAAAATGAATCAACGATCTTGTTATTCTTCGTCACCGTTCGTCTAATTGTATTTACTGCTTCAAATGGTGCTTACACTTCATTCTCTCCAAATTCCCATTAGTAATTCTACCACTTTGTTTTGGAATCCTCTGTAAATAACATGAGGGCTGAAAACTCACCCCATACCGGATCCTTGAAAACTTTCAAAGGCCTGATTTGGTTTGACTATTCCTACATATCTTACGAAACTGGCTTCAGTTTTTACTGCAGTTTTAGTTTTATTGTCCCAACCATCAACCATCATCAATAATTTGCCAAGATGACGGGTGGTCAATACACCCTAGACAAAACATCCCAAAGCCAAAACAAGTGCCGTGAACTTTTGACAAATTTACCTAATGATCAGTCACCCATCTTTTTTAAAATTTAAGTAATTTTTTCTGTACATCTTTTACCTGGTTCCGGTACAAAAAGATGCTTGTTCGTGCTAACACTCACGATTCATCTACGATTCCCCATGCAACCAGAACTGTTACCAACACAGAACTTTTCTAATGCCTCCATTAAACCACCAAAACTGAACATTTCTTTCACACTTCTGATCTTTCCGTTTCTAGTCACTGAATATTTACAGCCAAATGACTATCATCCATCAGGCTGGTTCGACAACATCCACAACAGATAGACCGTGCATTAAGAATAAAATGATCAACATAATCCTTGGGTTTCTGAGTGAAATCATCTCCGTGACGCTTGACAAAATCATTGGAGCTTTCTAAGGCATAATCGGTGAATTGAACCGAGTGAATAAGTGGACGTTAGGCGAGCAAAGCAACACATAGAAATGCTTTGATTTGTTGGGTTACAAGGCCTTGGGAAGGAACAGGGAGACTGGGGAATGGTGTGCGTAAATGATTCGACAGAAACTCATGAGTCATGACAAATTATTGTGCAGCATAAGATTGATAAATGAAAAAAAGAATATTCTCACCGAAGCATTTATGTGTATTATGCAAAAAGCAAATGGTTATCAAAAGCTCAGTTGTGAATATGTACGATGAAGAATTCCAGACACAGACGTCTCTGCGGACAAAAGGTTGCCATTTAATTGGTTCATCGACATATGACAATGTCTGCTCGGATTTCTCAGTGTGTATCACAAACTCTTAGCCTAAATACACAGAAGTCAATGTGAAATTCACCCACGTACCTATTACAAATGAGCGATAAACGAGCCTCGACCTCAAATACTATACTAATATTGTCACGGATTTGATTTGTGGATAACTGCTGCTGTTCCATAGCAACTAAATGAGACAACTTTCCATCTGCAAGATATAACTTTACTGAAACTTAAATAAACACTATATGTTTAGCTGCAAACAAATGGACTATTGAGTGGGGATAGAAAAACAAGTATTTACGTCAGGGTAAGCAAGAATGAAGTAGTTTGTCCGTTGCTTACTTCAGGTAACAAGAAAAAGAGGGAAGGATGTATAAGGAACTTTGTTTGATACGTGTCAGCAGAGCTATATGTCACCGGGCGCGTCCCTATGTCATTGACATCTATGTTCTAAACAAGCCTAGAGTCGCGTGCTCTAGAGACTAAATTGTCAACACAACGGTCGAAAACATTCAACCGCAGGAAACAGGTGAATATATCTTATTGGAGTGTAAGAAAGCACATTCATAAAATGTGGGAAGCTGAAGCCCCACAATGGGGACTCTTCACGACTATAACTTGGATATGGTTTACCTCTCGGAAGTTTGTCTACCCAACTTTTGCAACAGGCACGTAAAAATTCTAGAAGGTGAGCCAGCTTACTAACATTATCATGGCGGTCCGGCAGACAAAGTTGAACTCCATGGCGTCACATTCGCATTTAGCGATGAAGATAACAGCGCGATGACGACTTGGGAGT
This sequence comes from Fasciola hepatica, assembly GCA_948099385.1. Lineage (NCBI taxonomy): Eukaryota > Metazoa > Platyhelminthes > Trematoda > Plagiorchiida > Fasciolidae > Fasciola > Fasciola hepatica. The sequence continues at coordinate 5,187,163 of CANUEZ040000098.1, read as the reverse complement.
CAATTTATACAAGATTTGCATTGGCAGGCTTCAAAAGTCCCACACAGAACTCAACAGTGATCGCCACCTAAACCCCGGCCAATAAACCTGGTGAAAAAACGAAAAAATGAAATAAAGGACAGCCTATACAAACTAATCAACCGGGTCCAGATACATGACAATCTGTTGGTCGGAGGTGGCTGGTGCGCTCACACGGGTGAATCAGATAAGTGAGTTGGCACATCTTGAGATGATTTGACGTAGTTCAATACTGCGAGTGAGGTGACCCCCTGGTTATTTTGGTCGACGCCGACGGTATGGTCTTTTAACAGCCCACGCCTCCAAAGCTCCCGAAAGGACTCAATGACGTGGTGTTCGAACAGCAGTCGTACTGTGCATCATATTTGCCAAATCCTAACAGTTTACTTTTGGCTTCGTCTGTAGAGGACCGCAAAGCGTATCCCATTGCAGCACTTGAGACAAACGACTCAGATTATATTCTAACGCATGCACACTCCACAAGACGTCGGACCTCCTCATCTACCAGAGGTTTTTAAAACATGCTTGCGCATGGGTACAACCGCAAAAGTCACAGAGGTCAAATGCCCTATTAATGACAACTGGTAACCAGAACCTGAAACTTGGAGTGGATGACCACAAGGGATCCCAATATATCAGAAGTGACGGCAAGCCGAACGACAGTGGATTAGCGTCTACCACGAAAGTGCCGACGACAGCGAGGATTCAAACCTCAGACCACCAAAATGTAGACAAACGCTCTGAGGCATTCAAGCACCACCGGTTGCGACCCTCTAACTGTCAGAAAAACGCCAAGAGCTGTCGTGTGCAATCTCCACCTTGTTGCTCATCGCAACCAACGTACAAACGCATGCTAATCCAATAAAATATATAAGATGATCTATTTGGCGGTTAATAAATCTGCTGTGAAACAACTACGGGAAAATCGAAGGACATCTGAAAGCTAGATCTATGAGGGGACATTTCAGCTACCAACCAAAGTCCGTCTTTGAGAAATCACAGAACGCTGTGGCCTACAGCGGGAGGCCTTGCGCTTTGTCAGAGCGAATTTTTAGTGGTTGTGGATAGATTTGGCTGATGTACAGGGACGGTGTCAGGGGCTGGCTACTCCAACGAGCTCATTCGATCCCATGCAAAATTTCTCAGGTTGGAGCTGCAAGCATGAGTCATATCCGTATGTTGTAGTAGGTTAGCATATGCCTGAGCAGAAAATGAAAATAAACGAATAGATGGAGCACTTCGATCCATTGCTCAACCGAGCTTTGAATCATGCAACGAACGTATAAATGTCATTTGTGACCCATCAAGCACAGGAGAGATTATCACTGAGGAAGATAGCTTATCACCGTTAGTATACAAATGCTAGCTGTTGTCACTGATCGACAAGCTGCACAAACTTTTGAATCCTTTTGACAAGAAGGAGTCATCCTGAGTGATTCGGACACATTACAAATTACCGTTCGAAAACTACCTATGAATCTACTCGATCGACACAGCTATAGACATAATTTTTACGCTCTCATTCCATCATGTATCGGTCGTGTGAAACCACTCCACTCGAACGAATCAGGGGAGTTTCCACCATGGCATAGGTTGCGTGGACAAGATTTTCACAATGCTTTGAGAAGTGGAGTACCGGTACAGGTCCTAGCAGTCCATAGTGGCTTGTTTCGTCGACTTTAGGTTTGGTTACGTTTCGACTATTAGGGAGTCTCTCTGGGCGATAACTGATTTTGATGTGATGGCATATAAACTAGCAAAGCTTCTAAGGGAACACTACTCGTCAATTATGGCTCGGGTTCCAGGAATCACGAAGAATCCCCCCAGTTTTATTCACAGTCAGAGACAAATAAGACTGCGCTCTTCCACCGACACTCTTCAACTAAGCCACCGACTAGATAGTGGATAAGGCACTGGCTTCTAACCAGTGATGTATATGTTAGTCAGAAATTGCACATCTTTGACCTGGAATTTGCGAATGACAGTGTTAGGCTATGGCATTCCCCGCTACGCTTCAGAAATCTGTTGATCGAACCTATTTATCCGTCAGTCCGATGGGGGCAGAAGTGAACACAGCGTTGATAGCCCTCGACGGGCTGCCGTAGCTCACACAGCATAGTACACGTGACAATAAAGTTCAGTGTCATACATTGTTATCAAAAAGAATACGCACGTCGTAAGTCTAATTTAGTTGAACTATTCGTCAAATATTCCACAGATGAATGGATAATTAATTAGTTATTTGACAAGTTACGCATAAGGAACCCAACCCATTTGAGTAGACGACACCAGCTCTTAGGTAAAGAAATACATTCGGTTTATTCTTCTCTAGATACATCATATTGATGAAGGATATAAATGATTTATAAGGATTTTGGAGTACATTGGGAACCGTTTCATTCGAGAAGGGATATTAATTTCACCTACCATGTGGTAGAAGACCTACATTTTCTTACCCTAACTATCCCAAACAGAATTCAAATGTGGATGTTGTAATACCAGAGAACGACCCTGTTTTAAGCTAAGAACTTAGTATATTGAGCCCGGGGATATTCGCATCGCTCATCTCAATGAAATAAGCATTTACAAACGAATCCCACATGTTTTAGGCCTTCCTGGGTTCAAGTGTAGAATTAACATTTTGTGACAGTTTCAGTCAAATGTCCTGCTTCATGAACATTGCACTTCTAACTGCCAAATATGAGTCTAAACATAATGTTGTTTTACATAAAACTTCGAACTTCGATGCCACAGTCTTGACCAAAATGTTGGTAGTCAGTTGTTGGACACTACTTCAGCTTGGAGGATAGACCAAATTGAACGGGTCGATAGTGTTCAACAATACGCACAACAATAGCCTCAGCTGTTAGCAGAAACTACGTGACTAAGACTGGCTCTAATCTCGGGCCTGTCTCCAATTTCAAAAGAGTCAGTCCCGGGGTTACTGAACATAATGATGTTTTCCCAACAGGAGCTATAACCGTGTAGTTCTGGTGGATTTGTGGCAGAAATACTCTCATTTATCCTATGTTCATCGAAAGGGATTGTCAACATAGCTTACCGAACATTTCTTTCTTCAAAATATCAACTATTCTTGATTCAGTCACAGGAGTACCTCCTGCAAGAAATTTGACAGGGGGTTATTTGTCTTGTCCTCCGCCCGAGCTTATTCAGTGCTTGATGGGGATGGTCTGACGACTTGATGACGATACTTTGCTGAAAGGTGTGTGATCTGTTATTTGTAACAGATGAATAAATAGGGCAAATTAAAAAAGGGTAAACCCAATATGCAGACAAATTTTCAACGTGAAATGGGAAGGAACCGTGTTAATGATTGGAAATGAACTGGCAGCTTGTTTCTTCAGTTGTATTGAACACTACATATACTTTTACCGTTCGAACTCACTTCTGTCATACCGTGTTTGGTTTTCCGACCTGCATGATGTGCTTCGTGTCTGTTGCGTAGTTTAAGTGTTGTCCCGTGGGCTACAACCATTTTTACTGAGGAAAGTTTATTGAGAGTGTACATAATATAAGAAATTTTGTAGAGGCTAATAAATCAACGCACTTGGGTGAATCAAATTTAGTTGGTTCTGATAGACATTGGTAATTCTGAAAATGCTCTTCGACAGATATTTGCAGAAAGCTTATTTGGATGTCTGTTTGCTTGTAACTGAGAGATTCCGTGGTAAGGCGATAGAGGGTGATTGAATCATTTTAACTTAGGTTAGGATCCTGTGCAATACGGATGGAAAACAATGGAAGATTTAACCGCGTCCGTGGTATACAGCGGTGCACTGTACTATCCAATTGAATGAGCAAGTGTACAGGACCAACAAAAATGGAGCTTGGAAATGTAGAATGATTTTGCTGTTGTATTTTAATCACATGAGATTCACATTGATTTTCACATCAATTACTACGGTTCTCAAGGCAGGAAGTTTGCTTTCTCGGGTGTCAGAATCTCATTCATGCCACTTGTGCTTTCGCGAGAGATTCTGATGAGGGCCGATTGTGTGGAGACGGTAAACGACCCGTGTGTGATAAATGGCTAGCTCCCAACAAAGCAGGAAGCAGAATGTGGTCAGCAAATAAATTAGTCTCCTGTGTAATGTGTAATCATCCGCTGTCAACCCACATTGTAGACGGTTACACAAATTTTATACTATACAGGATGAATCAAACATCAAGATAATGTCGGAATCATTGAGGATTGAAACAGTGTGATCAATGATTCATTATCTGTGTGGTGGTTATTGGGGATGAACAACCGAGCGACAAGAACTCTTCTCTCTGCGGACATATAAATCAATGAAGACCATTTTAGATAGGCAAGAAAAGAGGTGGTTATTTGTGAGCATGAGATGAGGTCAAAACTCAGTGCAAGGGAAACAGCAGTGACGTAACAGTTATCACTCAGATGCCACATTCACGATTTGTCGGACTGATGATCACCACCTAAAAGAATCCTCCTAAACTCTATCTAAGTGACATGCTACTCAACGACATTTTATGGTCGCAACGCGCACTCCATCCTTGATTGACAAACTGGCAACGAGAATGAATATTGTTAATGTACCGAAGAAATTTGCTGTATATTGAACGACACTTCATGGAATATTGGATTATTCCGTAGTTTTCTGTAATAAATGCAACCAAAAATGTTTTACTCTAGCCAACATTTTTCATGGTAGATAAACCTGTCTTAAATCAGAAATCGTTTCAGCAGTTCAAGTCCAAAAGAATGAGGCTTGTACAACATCTCAAAGTGGGGTGGTTTGTTGAAACAGTTCATCGATTTGAAATTTTGATGTGGGTGGTACGGATCATACCTAACTAAAACGCGTTTTGAAGTTGCCATGGTTGTATTATTATCGGCGATATCTTCCACAGTATGGTGTACCATAGTCTTTCGATCAACTCATAACGAGAAATATATAAACTAAGAATCACCTAGACTCTTCGTCACAAAACGACTGGGTCTAGGGCGAGATACTTGGACTGCCGTGGGCGAGTAAAGGTCAAAGCTAGACCACCCATTAGCCTGAATTAGAACACACCTGATAAGTGCGGTTCGAGGAGGAGGATAACAACGGCAACTGGTGATCAATGGTTAAAAGAATTATTCCCTGCTTTGAGTTTTCTGCCAGATTTCAAGTCGTTCGTGGAAATCAATACTCTCAGATCTTGACGAAAAACACTACCCGAGAGAGCAACGGAAAGGGATTGGAACTGTCCAACCAAACATCCTTTCTGGTACGACCTGGTAGTGTGCAGTAGTAGATGCTCTGTTTGCGTACAAAAATATTTAAGTCGAGAAGCAAACAAGACATCCGTGGAATGTACCCCATGACGGATTATTTACACAAAACTGAACTTTACCGAATCAATCTTGGAAACAAGTAATTCAGATCAGCATAACCGTCGTGTTAAATGGTAGTGGGCATATGCGAAATCTACTTCACCTATTTGAGCATTATTATCCATTCGTCTGTTAGAAAACAAGGTCAGCTGAGGAAACCAGGGTAAAAGATCACTGGCAGTTTTGTAGTATTTGTCATAATGACAGAACGTTTCCATGTCATTTCCCAAACCGAGCAACTGCGAAAATTCCACTTAAACAAGACAAGCCGTGAAGCATCATGGTTATGGATTACGTTGCGTATCGATTGCATTCCCTTTTCTAATAAATGGAAACAATTTAGCCTTCAATATTCAGCTCAGATCTGCCATCTGATATATTTCTCAATTTATCCCTGTCACCGATTCAGTTTCTTTAATTTGTCACTTTTGAATATATTTATTCTGATTTGAACCCGGAAAATAAAGTTTTGCAGTTCAGAATCATAATCGTTTTACTTTAATGACAGGAGTATCCTTTTTGAAAGAACTAGTCTAACACAGGTATGTAATTTTACCATCATTTTCATAAGCTTTCTAGATTTACACAAGAATAGACCGCAACATCCCGATTTGAACAAATACTACTGGGATCCCACTGGACTGAAAAAACAGGGGCAGCCTGTTGGTTATCCTAGATTTCTATCTTTATATACAAAAAAATTTTTAATCTTCCACTTCGTGAAAGCCATAGCACCAAAAATATCCGAAAGCGCAAACATTCGATGGTGTTTTCCTAATACCATCTCCTGAAAACGTTGTGAGGCCATCAGGACATCCAATTTTTGTATTCTTGCATTCAGCACGTTATTCTGTGTTTGAAATTGTGGACGAACTCAAATACAGGGTGACTGTGGCTATCCACTGAAGAATTAGATAAGTTTCTATTGCTTTAAAGTGGCAAGGTGGAAAAAATGTTGTTTCCATACTCGAGCACTGATTGCTTTAAAAATAAACACTGACGTCTGTGATAGTATATTTTGCCATCAGCGTAACTTATATCTTGCCAGAACCGTGCGCTAAAGAAATATCTTTGAAATATCTTTTCGAACGAGAAACCCACTCCTTGACAAATCAATGACATAAAGATTGGACAAGTGATAAGGGGAGAAAAATTCTTGCGCTCAAAATGTGAACATAACTATGCAAATGCATTGTCGAATCAGAAATCAGACCTCACAGAAAAGTGACTGTTTGGTGAGAAATACTTGCTTGTGTATGCCTAACTGGTCAGAATTCCCAGTTATGCCCACTTTAGGACCACATCTTAGCCAGCGTGCCTTGGTGAGTTCACACAATGATGGAAGCTGTTTACAAATGGAATTTCGCAAGCCTTATGCTGGGTACTGGTGTGTCGTATCTTAATGTTTCACACAAAATAATAGTACAACATTTTAACATTTCAAAACAATTCCTATGTACCATGGAAACTCCATTGTGCAAAACGGGCTGTGCCAACGAAACAATAACAGTGGATAATCCAAGATGTGAAGGTCCTTGAAATAATATTTTCATGAAAACAAAATAATGTTGAGCACTAGTATTGTAAGGGATGTAAGATGTGATTTTTGTGTTTGAAAATGTTTTGTTTTCAATGTGTACACCTGTTGGACTTCACAGGTGAGCCTTCATTGTTATGACACAGGGAAAATATGACTAGCCCGATAGCAGTTCATTTTGAACGCGTAACGGGAGTGGCACGCGTGTTTCGTGTGTTTGTGTGTACGATCATACTCTGGTCCAGTAGATTTCCTAATTCAGGCCAAATTAAAAATGTCATCATTGAATCTTGGACAGTAATTCACTTCAAGGACGCACAGTTTTCCCTCCCCGCGAGGGCTTTATACTGTTAAGCATTACGGTTATAGGCCGGTTCCAATATTTGTTCCCCAACTCAAGGCAACTGTGTACTTTACCGTAAAAATGTAGACAATAATTCACCATGAGCATCCCCAGGTCTTGATCGTGAGCCAAGGGGAAAGATGCCTAATGGATAGATACCGTGCAGAAAAATGGATCCAGATTCAAGAGTAAAAACAGAACGACCGCATAAACGAAAATTCGAACTTCTGTACGCTTGTCTGAGGGACGAAGGGCTAGGGACATGTCAAGACGACCACGAAAGTGGAAATGTTACTTACCACTAAATGCAGAAACTCCTCGTTAGTCGCCTTCTGCTGGGACTATCACCAAGCGATATCAATGACTGAAGATGTAAAACGAAGACTCAATGGCAGTTCTTTGGTTAGCCGTGGTTATTGAGAATGACAAATATAGGTTTCAATGGAAGGGGATAATACTGATGCGGGAGATTCTTATAACAGCGGAGTTCACAAGTACCGGCTGCCATAGTGGCCCAACTGATGGAATGTCGGCTGTTGACCACAAATAACAAATAGCTTCAACTACAGATATCACTGATTTCTGAATGAAACAAATTCCTCAAATGAAGTTTGGAATTATTGGGTACTGTACTGATTTGTATTGACTTCGTTTTTTCTATGATGTCTTCTGGGCCGTTTAAGTTAGGTAGCCTTCGCTACCAGAACTTCTTGGGATCTTAAAAGACGGAATGCAATAAACCGTTAAATATAAACAAGTTTTGAACCTATGAAGATGAGATTCATTTCAGGTGGATTTGTCACTAAAATTAAGACACTAGATCTACCGGGAACAATTCACTGTGCTTCTCTGTGTCGAACAGTAAGAAAGAGTTTTCGGTAGACGCAAAAGAAGAAAATCTTTCGGTTTCTTTGGAATGTGTGACCTTGAGATCAAGTTCGCCTAATCGTCTTATGTTAATCGTCCATGTTGTTTTCACGATCATGTAGAAATGCATACTCAGGATAGGAGCGATTTCCTGCTTTGTTGAATGAAAGAGGAGTATTTAATTTCCCCTAATTTTTGTGGGGAAAAGATCCCCCAACGAGCCACAAGTTTATCCACAGAGCGGATTTCCTGATAAACTCTTCTTTGCTTTCATCTTTCCGTCGATCTATAGCCTACTTCTCAGGTCAAAATATATGGCCATTATTTGCAGTTCCGAAAAAGTAAACAATATTTCCCTTTTTGGCTTGGGTCCATATTGCGATTCAGAGACTCACGAAAAGGAGACCCATGCTAAGAAAGTCATATCAAAATCATCGGAAGTAATTCAAGATGGTACCACTCTTTATACTGGTTGATATAGTTCACATTAAATCCCTTTGTTGAGGAGTTCTATTCGTGATGCGATGAATTCATGGAAGTCTAGAAATAAATGCTTCCCGTATTTCAGATTGAAGTTCTTGTGGGAAGACCATTTTGCTACAGGGTAATGCGTCGGGTTAGGCCTCACTTGAGGATGCGTTTGTTGTACAAGTTGGTATATCCATTCGTTTTATATTCTCTAGTAGTAACAGAACCACGGACAACTTGATGGTTCTGTTGCCGAAATCGCCACATAATAGCCTCAGTTTGAATATAATGGAGAATATATTTTCAACGTTGGAGAAATAAATGAATTCACTTTCTCCACTTTGGACAAGAGAAGCAAAAATATTGCGAGCTAGGAAGCAATGAATAACTAGTGGTATTGTAATTCGGTTGGTAAATTCCATACACTAGAAGCTGAAATAATTCACTGAAGAAAGAGACATGTCTAAGTAGTATGGACCAGCATAAAACATGCAGAGCAAACTTTATGGTCGAAGTTAGTATGTAACCAAATAACCTTGTTCTTTTTATTTGTGGTTCATATTCTCACATATTTATTGATGGACATCGATCATACAATGGGAAATTCGGCCGGTTTACCGTACTTTATCCATAAAGGTAAGGCAAATAACGCAGAATTTCTTTGGGTTTATCAGTCACCAAGTGGTAAGCAAGTGACATAGGAGAGTTACTTTAGAGTGCAAGATTTACGTGAGTGATCGGCAAGTTCGAGGGTTTATAATCTCATTCACAATTCTTTATTGCATCTAACCCAAGAGGTAGCTTGTTTTTCTCATTAGAACTCCTGAGACGACCGTACATTGAACAGTATCTCGTAGTGGCAATGCGGATTGTGAAACTTAGGAAGTCGGTAGAGTCGTGGAGTTGGACTTACCGTGGGTTTCACTTGTTTGTATGAATCGTCTGTGATCGTTTTGCTTTTTTGAGAGTGGATAATGCTGTAGAAATTTTGTTTACCAGTTAATTGATCCGATGTCCCGCGACAGGTTGGTAGGTTCCCTCGTCACACAGTAGCATTTTTACCACTTCCTTATAATCCGAGTTGTTGTATATATATATATATATATATATATATATATATATATATATATATATATATATATATGCAGGTTTGAAATTCCATCATGGATGCTAACCAATATTAAAGTAGTAAAATGCTGCATGCATATTATATCAGTTGCGATAATCCATTTGGCTCTACACCTGAAATGACGACCAACGCCATAGATGTTCGACGAGTGTAAACTCAGAAGTGTGGTAGTTTTCCTTATTGTGCATACGTAATTTTACCTCCATGTTTCATTGGCCTTATCTGTGAAGCATCCGAAATAAGTGCTCGCATTTCGTGCATAATCTGGTAGACGATAGGTAGTCATTCGTAAAACATGAACAAGCCACAGAACGCGGTGTAGAGGGTAGCCATCCGTGCCTAACGTACGACGGCCCACCTTGTCATCACTCACTCGATGTTCTCGTCAGACAAGAACAATGCTTCGGATACATCGGTTATCGAATACGGAAAGACACCCAGCATCCTCCACGCGAAGTGGCCGGGTCTCACAACATTAAGGTAGAACACTGCGAACAACGGCAGTGTACATCTTTCCGCTAATAGAGCCGCGTGTCACGACGACGCCACAGGTATCGCAGGTCTGCAAAAGCTTCTCTAGCTCTCGTTTAACGTGAGCTGATCTCCTCCCCAACACCACCTCTAGCTTTCATCAAGTTCTCAAGGTTCTTGAAGATGTCCATTGAATCCAGCTAGTGACCATAAACGGTGAGTGCAGGCACAGGCTCTTGCCAATCCTGTGAAAGCACTTCGCACTTGGAAGACACAAAGTGCACACCATATCCGTATACTTCAATCACCAAGCTGTGGAAAACGTGTTGTATTGTCTGTGCGTTGCCGCTTAGCAAGTAGACAACGTCAGCATAATCCAAGTCAAGAACTCTGTTCCTTGGGAGAAGTTCAACTCCACCGGTCGGAAGACCAGATAAGGCAGTCCGTAGAACATCCTTTATGTCACAGTTGAAGAGAAATGGGCATATAGGGTGGTTTTGTCGTACTCCACTGCAGACGACCACAAGGGGGCCAAAGTTGGCCGAAAGCCCTCACCCGACCTGAAAGGTGACAGTACAACTCATTGATGAGAGATACATACTTCTCAGATACTCCATTACTCAGTGAACAATCCCATAGTACAATGCTATCGAGAGAGTCAGAGGCCGCACGAATGTCCAGGAATACGATGACCACTGGTAGTTGGAAAGTGTGAGGGTGCCCAACAACCTGTCAGGGGGTGGATAATTGGTCCATATATCCAGGACCTGCACGAAACTCAGCTTTTCAAGTTGTTCATGGCAAACGATCCCCCAAAATGCTTTGTAAAATCTTGTATTCACAATAATAAAAAAGAAAAGCAGCCCAGAAAGCAGAGACGTGCTACTATACATACGGGGAGCATCAGAGGCCATAGGTAGTATGGTAAAACCGTTAGGTATCAAACTTGCCCACCAACCCGTCAGCGCCCTACAGACTGCCCTATTCAATGGAGAAGACAGTGTGGACTAGCATGATCGATCAGGAGTGATCTACGCTATCCCGTGTCTAGGATGTGATGAGGAATAAATAGGCAAGACAGGCAAACAACTACGTACTCCCCTACACGAACACAAACTAGAATAGCGACGCGCCGACCTACACTCACAGATTTTAAACCACCACGCAGAGACAGATCAAGAGGCCCTAATCGATAGCACAAGGGTGGTCGCCCGAGCAAAGAAGAAGGGAGAACGTCTGATCCCTGAAGCCCATCATTGGATCAACTCGTTCGACCGACACGTCAAGTTTGATAAGCAATACGTCAACCTGACAAAACTGTTACCAAAGAATCAAGAAAGGGATAGATGAGCAACACTCCAAAAAAGGGCGGAACCATTCGTCCAACTCACACACTCATCCACTCAATTTTGAAAACGAGTCCTAATTTGGGACAAAACGTCACAATAAATGTTTTTCAACTCAGTTAAAGCCTTGACTTCTCCATAATATATATATATATATATACATATATATATATAATTATCTCTCTCATGCAGACGATTTCTCTGTTCCAGGCGGTTCAATTGTGAACTTGTACAGATGATTGAATGCGTATCCATCCTTTCTCAACTGGCATATATTTGTGATACATCCATGATTTTCGCAGAACCACCATCTACAGCGCATTCTGTCATACATTTAAGAATCAACATCGATTGAAATTTGGAGTGGTCATCTCACATTTAAAATCGTGTGAAGAAATGTTGCAGAATATGTTACAAAATGTAGAAAAACTAAACATGTCATCGTTAGGCGGAACCCTGTCTGCCTTTTCATTTGACGCTTCCATTCCTATTCTCCACTACTTCGCTGAACTACTGGAAAATGATTTCAATATTATTCCCCAAGCTCGTGCTGCTGTCAGCCCGGGATAATTCTGGAGACTGGATGACTTATCTGTTGAGTTGTGTGGTCGACACCTGGCCTCATGTTGGACATCACCCAAAATTCCATTCAGACTCTGCTCACACTTTATACTGAGATTTATCCAAGCTTACTTATCTCACCACGTATGTTACTTTGCAATCAGTGGCTCATTTCAATATTTACGCTAGCTCTACTGTTCCGTGATTGGCCGGGATCTTCAAATTCGAGGACGAGTATCAGCTGAGTTTCTGAGCAAGGTTTTAATGTGTAACACGTTTATTAAATTTATCACGTATTTACTTGCGAGTAGTGTGTGGGACTGATGAATCTTTGTTCGGCTGACTGTCCTTTGGACTCTCCATTTCACGAGCAAACCTCAGGTCACCCGACCAACCTGCACTCGGAAGAAGCAGACTCGAGTTTCGCTCTTCTTGTAGCTCATCAATAGTGCTTATCCTCTGCCTCACCAAAGATTTGAGAACAGGCCCTTTCATCTTGAAGGGTGGTGTGTTAGCCCCATGCCATCCTGCTCCCTTCCGGGCTGATTCGAATCAACAGGTTAGGCTTGTTCAGATGCCGTCCTCTATGACAGCCATAAATGCCCGGAAGCTTCGAATGAGGGCATGGTACCCGTTCCGTTAACTTCAAGTAAGGCATCCCACCAATCGGATCTTCACAGGATGAGGCCAAGCTGTCCCTACCTTAGATCTGCTTCGCATTCAGGTATATTTCTCATGCAATTATTTGCGAATTATCGGGAAAGGTACCGTGTCGCCCTTCGAAACTACCGGACCTTTCTGGCCGTCATAAGGGACGACATCTGAGCAAGCTTACCTAAGCAATTCGGATCATCCCCGACAGGAAGCATGCTAGCACGGGTTAGCACTGCCTGACGTTTGCCTACTAACAAGTTTCTGAGTAGAAAGTTGGAAAGTTCGAACTTCCTGGGGTGTACTATGTATGTTGGTCCGCAGTGCACTGTGGGCCAATGATCCAAATCATATTATCGTTTGCATTATGCTGCATCATTGGAATATCATTTGTGACTCTTCTGGTAGGAGGAAAATTACCAGTTACTAGCAATGGAAAGTCGACTGAGCAAATCGGAGAAAAGAACTACAGCATTTGTTAGACGTGTGAGAATGATGCACCAAAAATGTTGCATATTTTGATAAGAGATTTCTTGAAAATGACCAAGTTCGTTCTTTGGAATATTTCGATTTTAAGTCAAGAATATGACTTTGGAGACAAACAACCTTGGTTTTTCAATCACTTTACTGCTCCCACAGTGAGTTTTGCAAATTGCCAGAAACCCGCTTGGACGACGGTGTGGAAAGTGCTGGTTTCTTTTTTTGTGGGCTGTTCAGAATCGGAATCACGAATAAACCGGAGACAAGTAAGATCCGCATGTGCTTCCGTTTGGATGGGCAATGACTGATTATATCACAAGAATAAAGATGTTTTTTACTCAACTCCAGTGACAAGTCAGGAAATAGATTGGTACGAATTTATACCAAAATAATTGTCATGACTCCAGCCAATCAGCATGCACGAAATAATGTATAATAATCCCTGTTCTGTTCTAATTTTTGAAATGGAAGAACGATATGCGGCTTGGTTATGACTAGCCCCAATGGTGTGTTGTGCATGCCGATCTGATTAGTGTTTTCTAGAAACCTAGACTCTACGAGGCAAAATGAACAAGGCAGTCCAACTCGTCCATAAAGTAGCTGCGTACTGCACATGAACTACTTGGAGCGACCACCCGTTTTTTTCATTATACTGGTTACGACAATTACGCAGTAACAACAAACATGCGATGGTTTTCGCTCCGAGATATGGTATAATCACATGCTCCTGAACATCACCTAGTAGCGATAATAAGATCATTCTACACACACATTCGATATTCGTATTTTATTCATTCTTTTCACGTATCCCTCCAGGAATATGTCTAGTCTGGTGAACTCTTGAAACCATATAGGCAACTTCATCATAGCCATCTGTTCTATTCGGTTCGATACAAAAGGAATACCGGAGTAATCATACGGGAACTGCATCGAACGGCAACATACATTGAGGTCGGGACAGTTGATGCCTCATGTTATATGGAGGAAATCTAATTCGTTGCTAGTTTGTAGTCTTGTTACACGCCTTCTCAACTTATCATGTATATTTAGCAAACATTTTCAAGGAATTATAACGAAATGCCTCCTCCAACGCTTTTCTCTCAGAATGATTAGCATCGTCTATTTTGTTGCTTAGTCATCTGACGGATACTTATCAACATAAGTTAATTGACATCAAATCTCTCTTCGATCTTGAGAGAATGCGAATCATGTTCATATCCAATAGCAATTCTTGAAGTTCTTTTCAAAACACATTGAAGTGACAGCTATTTATTTGATTTTTCCACCCATGGTTTGAATGAAGAAAAATAATTTCTTGTTCAGGGTGATATATCCTGATTGCAACTAAGAGCAATAAATTTCATTATATCGCTGTTCCGCCACCTGTCAGTTTTAATGGCAGTCGACTTGGTTACAAATTTGGCAGGATCTTCAATGGTGGGTAAGTTGAGAGCTTACGGAGAACAAAATACACCGATCACAGTGCCTTGACTAACTTCAAGCACTACCTTAACCTCAACCGCTAAACTTACGCTGATTCCAACTCTAGCTTCACTGCACGCTTTTTAGAGAAATTCGGATTCGAATTTGCTGGAAGTGACATCCTCTGTATACAAACCTCTGACGTATTACTAGGAAGAACAATGAAGAATTTCGAAATCATACTTCATAATCTATCAAGGCCCAGTTCACCATTCTGACTTCGTAGAGGCACTGCAACTATGCTAGCCTGTTGTGCTTGTTAAATATCATCAGTAACGGTAGGGTCTTACCGATCACTGACCAAGACTCAAATCATGGGTGGAATAGTTTAGTCCACCACTTTCTGTCGTGCACATCCGCGCTGCTTCACAGTGGCTCACTCTACTTCCACGGAGAATTATATGGTGAGAATCATTCATGAGCTTGTTGTGCTGCAGAATGCTCATTCACAAGGGCGTGGTTCCATTAGTTTTGTGATATTCTGCAAGATGCTTTGTGTAAAGAGTGCGGTAAACGGAAACCATGATCCTGGAATAACCAGAATCATTGAACTATAAAAAATGGGGCACTTGCACCGCAGATGTAGAGTCCATTTTTAGCCAGTTCTTATTCAAACAAAGAATGAAATAATGTAATTCTTGTGCTCTCGTCCGTTCGTTGATTTCAGTCTGCCTTACGCCATCACATTCCTTGTCACCCCATTGTCCCAAATTTTTTTTCGAACAGTGAACTGTTTATGCAATGGGTGGTACGCAAAGTTCACGACAATCCTCTCTCTGTGACAAGTTACAAAGCTTCGAGATCGTCCTTTACCCTTATCTGTTCCGAGTAGCGATGTCCTGTTTGACCTCTGCGTGGCTTTTGTCGCTCTCCACTGCTACTTAATTGGAGTGTGGTTTTCAAACGGACGGCCTCTTCAGTGATGTGGTTGCTGTGGTGTAGGTCACTCCGATGGACATAGATTTATTCTTGATCACAACCTGTTTTGTAAACCGAGAGTCCGGCTTTCAAGGTAGAATACGACACTCTTCGTTTAAGCACCCAATGAGCACGCTTCTTTGGAGCCTAACTGGGTCCCGCATGAGCAAACGCTGTCCATTCGGTGAAAAGTTTCATTGAAGACGATGGGCAAAGCCACCGGGGCCCTAATAGCTCCCGAATGGGCTCAACCCCTCTCCCGAATTTTTTTGAAAATGGATGCTCCTTTTCATTCCTGCCATTTCCGTTTCATAATTTCATAAATAACTCTATCTCCACCATCCCCCACTTAAACTGACCCAAAACTTTAACAAATATTAAATTTGAACAGAAGTCGCCAACAGAGAAAGGTATAATGCCGTCATTAGGACATTAGCGAATTGCTGGGAAATAATTACATGCGTCGTAGTCAGAAAATTTTATGAGCCCATGTATGTTTCTTCAACTAATATAGGAAAATGTTCTGCCCAGCTCTAGCCCATTTTGTCCAGCTGCAGCTCATTACAATGAAGCGTTGGTTCAGCTTTTGCCCATCAGGCCAATTATTTGCCAGCGTCATCCCAGAATAGTGATGGAAAATACGCTTTCGTGATCTAGGGCCCCTATTCATTTTACCACGACGCTGCCGGTAATGATTCTCGTTCACGTGTAATCAGCATTACTAGAGACATTCCTAGCGCGTTCTTGGATTACTTTCAAGTTCTGTTGTTCTCTGTCTCTTATGATATGAAGCTCGACAAATTCCTTCGAGAAGGGTTGGCTGCAGACTCACTGTAAGGTCATCAGATAATCTCCCTATCCTGCCATACGTCAATTTAAATGAAGAATGGTTCATGCTGGAATTGCGGTAGGAAAGGTATGATAACAACAACAACAACAACAACAACAACAGCAGCAGCAGCAACAACAACAACAACGACAACAGGGGGAACAACAGCAACAACAGCAACAATGAACAAAATAGTCAAAAACAGCAACGGCAAAACCTTTTCCTAATTTCCGTTTGCTATCACTGACCGTTTCTTGGTAGTGCGATAGGGCTGTTCCGTAGTGTCATTGGTTTGGTGGTGATATGGGTTTGCGGTTGTCCATTGAATTCCTAATTTCTCCAGGCGGGTGCTAAATTCATCGTTTTCAGAGCACTGGTTATGGTCGAAAATAGTCGATTTTGGTAGTCCTCTGTACAGGACTGTCGTTCAGTTATTGAGTGATTCGTAAAGAACTGAACTCCAAGTCCGAAGTGAGACAGCAAAAGCTTGCTACACTAAGTACACTATAGGACAAACATATCAAACAAGGACAAAAACGTACTTCATGTAGTGGGCAAACCGACCATAATATAATGATATTCAGATAGGTTTACAACTACAAACTCATTTGAATCGCATGGAGCATGATGAACGTAGAGTTTGTTTTTAGAATAACAAGGTGATTCATTCAGTTAGCACGGCTAATCTTCACAACGAAGACGCATGGTCGGAGGTATGGGATTTTGAAATGAATGGCATAGCATTGTACCAGTAAATTTGTCTCTCCGTCCATGCGCGCTCCATTCGATTAGAATAAAATTACAGTTGTGAGCCAAATGTGGAGTGCTCAAGTATTGGAATCGTTGTGCAGAGGATTATAGAGTACATATACCCGATGAGCAGCAACAGTTGTGAGACTGACCGAGTGCTTCCGAGTGAATTTTGTACTCTTATCCAGATAGACCGCCAAACTACCCATTTTGGTAGTCCGATTTGGCTTCAAAACGCCAAAGCAACAAAGGACTACAAGTGCACGAAACGGTGATACAAGAATAAGTCAACAGTTTGAGCGTCAATAAACAGAGAGTAAATAGCACACTAGATAATCTAAAGGACGTCCTTAGAAAACGGCTTTGCTTTCCCCCGACACTAAAAGTCATTTGCCTACTCGGTCTTGCCTCTTGCTTGGAACCTACCAGTATTCTGAACACAGGTTTATCTCCCGACATATGGTGACTGCCTGCAGTTTATCAAATATTGTTGCTACGGGACGCATCAGCACTGGCTTGTGTACCATCATATCACTTACACGTTGAAAATCAATTTAAAATCAGAGTTTTTGGACTTATTTCAAATAGAATTCACTGCCACGAGAGAGATCGTCACGAGTTATTTGAATCGATGACACTGAGCTATGTGTATCCTTATTTGAGGAATCAAACGAGGTATTTTAAATGTTATATAATTAGCATTGTGTGACAACAACTGTGCAGTTAGTAAAGCATACCGTTG
Source organism: Fasciola hepatica (assembly GCA_948099385.1). Taxonomy (NCBI): domain Eukaryota; kingdom Metazoa; phylum Platyhelminthes; class Trematoda; order Plagiorchiida; family Fasciolidae; genus Fasciola; species Fasciola hepatica. Next base: position 5,169,209 of record CANUEZ040000098.1, on the reverse strand, counting down.
CTCAGTCATCTTGGAATTAGTGATTAACTTCCCGGTTTTCTTTAACAAAATAGAGCTTACGTAGTTTATTGTAGACATTATCCACAGGAGGATAGACGAAGGGTCCCGGAAACACATTTTCCATCCCACTATAAGTACTATCAACGTCGAATGTTCCATCTAGCGGACACTGTATTGTCGTTCACGAGGTTAGCTGCAACCAACCCATGTAGAACTATTAGCGACTTAGAACAGCTGTAATTCCTCAGCTGACCCCTCTGAATGGAATATACATCCACAAACCTGGTACACAAATTTGATTATTGTGTACGAAGTCCATTCCAGTTGATGATTACAATCGCTTGCTATTTGATAGAGTGATGAAACCTGGGGAATGAAAATTACATAAAACCTGTTAGAATTCGTGCACATATTCAGATGTCCGCTGCATTATTGTCTGAAAGTCCGAAGATCCGAGATAAAGTGCAGATTAGAGCCCTAAGTAGATTGGTGATTTCAAATGTGTTAATTGATAAAACTGCACTGAAAAACTTGATACAACAATCCCACATAGTTGTGCCATGAAATAGTGGCACCATGACATGGGAAGGAATAAATTGTCAAATTAAAGAACGTGGCTAGGAAAACCTTGTCAGGCTTCCACGGTGGGGTCAAATATATCTACCCGTTCGGCGATTAGTGAGAGAGAAGGATACGAGTTCATGTTTAGTCAAATGATGTTCTCATATTCATTCACCTTATTCATTTGCTTGATATTATTACCTGTGATATTCCCTGATTTTCCATTATGTCGATTCATTTGATTTCCCAGTTAGGTTGCAGCTAAAATGCCGCATGCAAAATGACCGGGGTCAATGCCTGGTTTATAGTTGTTCGAACTGAATCCGGTTAAAGGAAGCCTCTCGCTTTCAGCAGGCCAGCCTGAATATAAAGAAAAAACTGCAGAACTGTTTTGCTCGATATCTCAACTACCTTCCTTGCTTTGAAAAACGAGTGTTTGATCCATTTCAGGTGACGGAAATAGATGAGCATTTCTGAAGCATATTGTCACCGCTTTGTGGTAATCATGAATGCACAGTCTTTTCAGATAGCTTTCTGGCAGCCTTTTCTGACACCTGTTATTACGCACCATGTTGTTACACATTTCACACCTACCGCAGTTGAGTGGTTCGTACACAAACGAGCCCCAACACCCAAGGCAGAGAACACAAGCTCACTTTTTCGAGCGTGCTACGGGAACAGTTATGAAACAATAACGATGACACTAACGTACCTCAAATTGTATACGAACCGATCACAGAATCAAGACTGTCAACAAAGGCTTCAAAATGTCTAAGCAACAATAGAAAGGAAATGCACGAGACTGTGATGCAGGAGTGAGTCAAGTGATTTATAGAGGAAGTCGTTATTCGTAGGAGGCATTTTGACCAATCAGCGGTTATATAGGAGGTCACTGCCTGAGGGGACACACGAGCATGATGAAGAACGAGCGGAATAGCACAGCCATGAGAAAGTGGCATGATCATAACGGGATGGCTGAAGTTCAGTCAGTACCACGGATAAGGCAGAGAGAGAGAGAGAAAGATAATCACATCCAAAAGTTCGAGCCTGATCAAGAAACCCAGGCAATCATGACGTAGTAACAGAACGGGTATTGGGTATCAGTGGGTCAGTGCACATAGATACACAACAGGTGCGAAACGTTACGTAGGCGATAGAATTTTTTGGGAATGAGAATTCGATACGTTAAGGCCAACAAATGGACCCCAGTTGGATATCTTTTCAGGTCAATCAACACTTGTCATAGAAACAAGACAAATTGCTGTATGAAGCATTAGGAATGAACAAATAATAATCACTCAGGCTCGTTGACCAGGGGTGGTAGTCTGCGTGAGAACTAGTGGTCTAAGCAAACTGTTTGATGATAGCAAGATGAAACATTGCGATGGATGGCATGGGATCTGGACAAACCCAGTAGGAGCGAATTTCTTGAAATAGCGAGCTAAATTTCCATGTCCAATTTCGATAACATTTATAAGAGCATTTCCCGATTAGTTGGCAACAAAATTTAGTTTGGCACATTACAAATTGTGCAATGTGATTGATGCAAGAGGCTTTGTAAACCACCGAAGAATTTGCGATGATTTGGATTTCTCTGTTGCATGTTGTAACAATATACCGATTCCTTGCCCCAAAGAACTGACTTTTGATAATGAGGAGCACAGAACACAACCACGTAGAAGACTCCATTGTGTTGGAATGGATAAAAAGTGCAAGCATCATTAACCAAACCGCAGAACACGGCATACCGGAGGTCAAAGGTCAACAGGATTGTCAGTTCGCATACTGACTGGCTCTTTAATATCTCACCTCAAAGTTGTTTAGACTTCTTGTTTCCTCAAGTGTGGGTCATTCTGCAATGATCGTGTGAACCTTCTGTTTCGATGAAGACATGTGCCCCTAGTGGAAAGGATTTTGTGTCAAGCAACCAAATCCGCCGTATGTGGTTGTATGTCTTGTCTTTGTGCAATCCGCGCCGAAGTATTGTCCAACCACACGTATGAGTGATCATCGGAGTCAAGTTCGACAAGTCCATCTCGAAGCTGATTGATATACCCGATCCACTGTTTTGTTCCGAGTAGCAGCTTGTAAACAACTTGTCTACTATTTTCTGTTGCCTTTCCCGGTGTCCATGCAGGATGATTTTATCTGGAATCTTTTGCATCAATATTATCTCTTACAATAAATTTATGTATAGATTCTTATGATTATTCTTCTAGGTTAATTATTCTGTCCAACTGCTGTTTACCCGGTTAATTATGTATGTTTTTAACGAATCAACAAATCATCCCACCTAACCGTTTGAGTGTGAGCGGTGTGGTGAAGTTGGCATGAGTACGTTGCCATTCACCAAGCAACATTCGGAAAATGCCGTGAATGTAAATCGAGCATCGTTATCTGAAACGAGTCTCTACGGAAAACCTAATCTGCAGGATATGATTATGTGGTAACGAATTGTAAACTGGTTGATGGGTAGTTGTACGATGACGAATTCTGGCCGGTTTGATGTAGAATCCACCAGAATTAGGAGACAGAAATCAAGAATCAGGCCAGGGAAATCAATATGAAAACTGTGCCATGGTTTTGATCTCAACAACGATGACAGTGACTCAACTTGAGGTTGCGATTTCAAAATTTCTGCTCATTGGCAACACTTTCTGGCCAGTTTTTGCATGTCATGTCCATGAAAAGTACTCTCGTTTCGAATGCTTATTGACTTTCTTTGGCCACTCGTGCTATAGAAAGTCACTGGTTTCACTGGCTGCAATAACAGTAGTATTGGTTTTCTTGATCGTGTACGCCGTTATTGCTAGGTATGAGATAGTACTTAGGACCATCTGCTGACCCTCCTTCTCAATGCCGATGGAAGCGATGGCTACTTAGTCGCCAGTTTTTGTTTTGATGCCGATGTCAACCAAGACAGTGCACGGGCGCGTCCCATCTCTGAGGAGGAGTAATGTTGAATCTGGAATTTGTACACCTAAAATTTGTAGTCCACTTTTGTATGCAAGGCCTCCGAATTTGGTCATGCTAGTTCGTGCTCTATTCACTGCTTGGACATATTTATATCATTTTATTTTACAGTTTTATTTTCCACATCAACTTTATGTCCTCAGTACCCATGTACCACGCGCAAGTTTTGATTGATGTACCAAATATCACTGAATGCAATATAAAATTCGAACTATGCCAATTTTCTCATTTTGTGAAAAACTAGGTGAAAAGAACCAAACACCATGCGGCTGGAAGAATTCGTATTCGTCGAGTAGGATGGAAAGTCCCTTCCTCGAAGGGAGATGTAAAGCCGATATGTGCCCTTTTATTTCTGTCGTCAAATTTCCATTCAGTCATGTCGGAAATATATGGTATCTGCTGGAATATACGAGTCGTAATGCCGTTTTGTTTAGAAGATCTAGTCTTAATTCGGCCATAGACGATAATATATTGAGGCTCAGTGAACTCACCGTCCATAGACTAGACAGATAACCAAGCAGGAAATCTGAAGGACATCATGTTTGATGTCGGTCCTCATCACGCACATTTACATACAACACGCAAAATGTTTGCTGTCAAACCAGTGGACGTGGGACACTCTTTATCCAGAGAAACTCTTCCATTGTATTATCTAGTCCATGCATAAATCCAGACTAATTCAACAGGCCTAGCCAACCTCCTGGATTCATTTTTTTTCGACACTAATAGAATGAATTGAGAGCTCAGTTTTATTGTGGCTGGCGACTTCGACGGCTTTGACTTGAAATTCCACTGTCTAATATTCTTCCATATCATTGGTAATTTCCCCACCAGAGATAGTGCTTGGCTAGAATGCTTCTTCATGAATAAACCATTTGTCTTTCCCACTACGAGCGGTGTCACCGTTGGAAGCTCCAACCACTGTATTGCCAAAGTTCTTCCTAAAATTTTCAGTAAACACAACCATCAAAGCCTAATGAAGAACCTAGTCCGGAAGGCGAATTCACGGCAGCAAGATGCACTCAATACTCATTCGCTCAAAGGCATCGTAGTCTCTTCTAATTTGGATTTATTTAGCGACCCTGATGTGTTGAAAATTGTGGCAGTATTACGAGCTATTACCGTCCAACCTAGGCATTTCTGATGAGACGATTCCACCGTATTCTAGCAGTGCTACAGAGAGATTGATGATCAAACACCGACAGTTCTTTCTATCTTCTAGCCTCAATGACCATGTTTCTGATTCGTAAAAAAGAATTGATCCCACCACCACAGTGTACACTGGACCCTTGACAAACAAAAACTTTCAATCCCGTCGACATTCATTGGCTGAAAATAAACTGGCTATGTTGTTTGAGGATATGAACTACAGACGCCCGAAGGAACTTCACAAATTCAGATCTAAATAAATGAATTTGGTAACTGGTCCGTATCCGGCTCCGTTGTACTGAATACATCTAAATGCCAAGATGTGGTATTTTTCTTGCTTTCTGACAAGCCACACAGAGCCCTCACTAACAGGTTTCCTCTCCTATCTGCGAACAATAAGCCCATACCAATATCGATACCAGTTATATACCTTGGTGTTACATTATCCCATAATCTTTCGTGGTCCACGCCTACTCAACAGATCTTCTACAGTTAGAAAGTTGTCACTTTTCCCTCTCCGTCTGTGATTGCTTTGAGTCCCGAATCAGTTATTTCTGTGACTGCATGACTTCGCCTACACTGGATGTACTGCTCTCTGGTTACTGTCCCTGGACTACTGAAGAAAGAGTTCAACTTCACAACAAGATCCATACAACACATTTTTAAATGCGGTGGCGTATTCAGAGATACATTTGTTGATACCATCACTGATGAACCCTTCCGTGCTAGTGGCCAGTTTACTTCCAGACTACTTTCAGACACACACCATTCTCTACATAACGAATTTCTAAAAGCTATGTCTACAAAATGCACGCGCTCAAAATTCAAATTTCTATTTGCTCACATTTCTGCATATAGCTATTCTGTTTTACAGTATCATGCTCGCCTGCTTGATGATCCATCGAAAGCCGTCAAAGACTCACATAACTGTTCAATTGGATGAAAATTACCATAATTCGTACGCATTTACAGATTCCGTAATTTTATAACCACAGATATGGTGCAAATGCTGAAACTGCACCCAGTCGATTGCATAAAGTTACTGCTGACATGGCTTGGCTTGACTTGAATGGGATGTCCCGCCGGCGCCAAAGACAACTGAGTTGGTCAGAGGTAAATCAGACATTCTGTATACACGATGACACTTCATCCGATATCTGATAACCTGTTGAGATGTAACTTCCCAGGTGTCGAGACTTATCTACTCCAATTAGAGTTTCCTTGATAAGAAAAGGATTGTTGTGGAGCCAACACAGTACTGGAGCAGTATTTTGCAACTTGAAGGTGTAAAGTACATCCGAAACATCGATAAGCTCTTATTTTGGCGATCAGAGAAAGCTTGCAACGAACTTGCATTTTCACTCAGAAGACAAATATTGTCCGCGTGTTCCAAGTCAAACCGATTGCTGCTTGAGCGACAAAGAATGTGATGACGTACCACAGACTGATATCAACGAAGAAACGTGAGGCATTAAAACCACGTGATTTCCTTCTGTGATCGAATAAGAGATGGCTGAAAGTGGACTCTATAACTATGATGCAAATATCCAGTTTGATGTAGTTAAATGTTTATGATGTTTGTTCAGATGCATGGTTTCCGGGTAACGAGCTGTTAACACAATACGTCTTGTAGAATATTACAAACACAGAGAAACAATGCTGATGTGCATGAGCATTTTATAGTATAACAAGCTAATGAATGATTCTTACCATATAATTCGCACCATATAATGTGGGAATAAAGTGAGCTGCTATGAAACAGCACGGATTTGCACGCCGGAAAATGTGGGACTAAAATTATTCACCCGTGATGTGAGTTTTAGTCGATACTCGGCGAAACCGTACGGCCGTTGATGATGTCTAATCAACACTACCAACTAGTAACAAATACGATTTCCCCCATATGGCGTTAGGGATCAAACGTCCCGACCTGAAATTATGCTGGTGTTTGATATTACTCAGACATTCTTTCTATACCGAATCAAATCGAACAGTAAGCTTTGATGACGTGGACTTTTGGTTTCAAGATTGCACCAGATTGGACATGTTCTTGCAGGAATACATGAAGAGAATGATTAAAATACGAATAACGTATACGCGTGTAGAATGCTCCCGATACCACTACCGAGTGATGTTCAAGAGGGTAAGAGTATACATTAGTTCGGAGTGAGAACCATTGCATATTTGTTGTAATCATTGCATAACTGTCCTAATCAATATAATCCAATAAACAGTAGTGATCGGTTCAATAAGTGCATCTGCAATAAACTGATAACTATAAGACGGATTAGACTACTTAGTTCATCTTGCCACCTTGCGTCTGGATTTATGGAAGGAACTAATCACATCTGGTTGTACAATATAACAATGGGACTTTTCGTAACCGAGCCGCACTTCGGATTTACAACAGGAATATATGAAAGACCTAATTTGGTCATGTTCAAGAAAACACATATCAAATTATGCAACATCTTCGATACATCATTTTTGCACGGCTACCAAATGTTGTAGCTCTAAACTCCGATATGCTCAGCCGCCTTTCCATTAGGAACGTCGTTAATTGTTCTCTCGCAAAAGAGGCACAAATTATTTCCCAATGATGCAGCATAATGCAGACAATGATGTGGTTTAAATCATAAGGAAGCATATCGATGGCCCCCGCACAGTGCGAACGAAAATACTCAGTACACTCCGGAAATCGCAAACTATACAACTTTCTACTTTGAAACTTGTTGGTAGGCAAAAGTCAGGGGAAACGTCGTCGTGATCGGACTACCTCAAAAAACAATGCACATTATTGGCTCCAACGTGCATACCGAAATTAAACGAGTGGAGGGAGGCGAATAATTGATTATTCCTTTTTAGTAAGTGAGGAGGAAGGGCGAGTGATTCATATTTTATCCGAATAATTTTATTGGACTTTGAGGACAGATGGTTTTCTAGTCACATTTCGATCACCTCAGATGGGCGGGCATTTACGGATATCGGAGAGGAATGTTTTCATGACCATACCTAGATTTTGCGGTTGTTGAGGTTAGTTTTTGAAAACATCTATTTCCATTCCTCAAATTTGATCAAATTTGGGGTTGCAATATCGAATAAGTACCAAGAGTTAAATTTGTGGATAAAACTTGGAAAAAAAACACCCTTCATTTTTCGAATAGGACAAAAACTCAGTTGATGTTTAAGACTGAAAGTGGATGTGTCGGATCAAATGTTATGCAAGCGTTCAAAGGCTCTCAGTTAGTCTTTGTCTAACTGAATCTACAATTTAGGCATCCAGATTATCGATTTCATTTCAAAAACAACTTTCTTTTCATTTGTGCCAATTTGTAATGAACCGTTATTGCATACCACGATATCTCAGACACTTAAGGCATCAAACGCTCCTCCCAAGCTCGATGACTGCAAGCTACTCCCACAAAACCAGTTACCGAGAGTGATATTGCAAAATATCCCCTCCATCGCAATGGCATAACATACGAAAACAACATTCATTAATTTGGTGAGTTTCAAATCGCCGTTCGTTTTTCCCCATACTTCCGTGGAACTTCTTTTATTCTTTGAGAAGATTCAGCCACTGAAGTTACTTTTTAAATCTCGTGTATTACCAACGTTTGTGCATTGCTGATTACAGCATCCACTTTTACATTCTGCAGACTGAAAATAAATCAGCATCGCCAAATTGCCAATAGACGGTGTAAATATTAGTATTCACCTGTTGTAAGTGCTTTGTGAACGATAGATAATAATTGAAATTAACGTTTATCCATATAATGTAGTACCAAACAACCCTGTTTCCCTTTGTGTACAACAGAACAGTAAGAAAGTTTGCATTCTGGAGGACAGTCTCAACTTTTCGAACACACTGTAATTGTGATTGTTTGCATCAGTACGGCTCCCGTACGGAGCAAAGACAAATATTACTCTGATGCTATCCATATCTCAACGTTCACCGTGCCCCGAATTCAGTTGTACAACATTGTGAAAGCCGATATGATGCCAGAATTGGTGATCAGAAAACTAAGATACAGACGGAGTTAAATGCAACGGACGTGCAGCCTAATGAACTTGCAGTGTTTTTCAAATCGTCAAAACTAAGCACATTTAGACTGTATTCCGAACCCAACTATAGCTACGCTCGTTAACAGGTAAATTATTGAAAACTCCACTTGGGATGTGAGCGTCCTGTCTGATTGCCTAGACCGTAAAATTGACAAAATTCTCACCGGAGTGTGGTCGATCAGTTGTTTGAATTGGTCTAGTTTTAAACACGGAAGAAAACCCAATACTGATTCGAAAATGTAAAGACAAAACTGGCAAGAAGAAGGGTGTTTTGGATAATCGAACATGAAACTCTGGGGAAGTCATAGAATAACACACATTTATCAACATGAATGAAAGAGTTTCTTCGAAAAAAATATGTCTATGCACTACATATTTCAATATTATATGATACCATCATTCAAAATCTAACTTCCTATTGAGATCATAGTTCTAAATCGTATTCCACTGAAATCTGACATCGTCCAGGCATTCAGCATGCACTTGCCTCATGGATGCCACCTCAGCATTATCCGGGACATCCACAGAACAAGGTGGATTCAATGGGTTAATACTGAGTTTGAAATGAAATCAAATTCAGGAAATGCCCCTCGCGGTGGCCTGCCTGGATCACTGGCTTATTCACATTTCACCTTTACAACTCCTTACTTACTAAAAAGGGGTGCATCACTTATTCCCCTCTCTCCACTCGTTCAATTTTGGTATGCACGTTGGAGCCAATAATGTGCATTGTTCTTTGAGGAGGTCCGATCACGACGACGTTTCCCCTGACTTTTGCCTACTAACACATTTTGCGAGTAGGACTTTTTTATCATTTGCGATTTCCGGAGTGTACTAAGTATTTTCGTTCGGACTGTGCGGGGGTCATCGATATGCTTCCTTATGATTTAAACCACATCATTGTCTGCCTTATGCTGCATCTTTGGAATGTCATTTGTGGCTCTTTTTGCGAGAGAACAATTACCGACGCCCCTAATGGAAAGGCGGCTGAGCATATCGGAGTTTAGAGCTACAGCATTTGGTAGCCGTGCAAAAATGATGTACCGAAAATGTTGCATATTTTGATATGTGATTTCTTGAACATGACCAAATTGGGTCTTTCATATATTTCTATTGTAAATCAAGGATCTGATTTTGAAGGCAAACAACCCTGGTTATTGGATTACTTTACCGCTGTACAATGACTTCGCAAATTGCAAGAAACCCTCTGAGATAACAGTCTGGAACGTGCTGCTGTCATCCCGTTCGTGGAAAGTTCAAAGTCAAAATCACAAATGAGCTGGAGACAAGTGCAGTGGCCATATGCTTCCGTTTGGATGGGCAACTGCCGATTCAATCACACGAATACAAAGTTTACTCAGCTCCAGTGACAAGTCAGGAAGTTGACTGCTACGAACTTATACCAAGATAAATGTTACAAATCCATCTAATCAGCATGCATGAAATGATGTGCAACATACCCTGTTCTAGAATATTCTTTTTGAAATGAAAGACCGAAGTGTGGCGCGGTTACGGAAAGCCCCATTGTTATATTGTGCAAGCAGTGCTGACTAGTTCTTTCCAAAAACCTAGACTAGGTAGTCTAATCCGTCTTATAGTTATCAGTTTATTGCAGATGCACTACTTGAACCGACCACTTCCGTGTTTTTGTTTATACCGATTAGACAGTTACGCAATGATTACAACACATGTGCAACGGTTCTCAACCCGAGCTACTGTATACCCACACACTCTTGAACATCACTCGGTAGTGATATTGGGAGCATTCTACACACGTATACGTTATTCGTATTTTACCATTCTTTTCACATATTCCTGCAAGAACATGTCCAATCTGGTGCAATCTTGAAAACAAATAAGCAACGTCATCATAGCTAACTGTTCGATTTGATTCGGTATAGAAGGAATGTCTGAGTAAGCCCAGGAAATTTTATCAAACACCCGCTTACTTTCAGGTCGGGACATTTGATCCCTAACGCCATACGGAGGAAATCTTATTTGTTACTAGTTGGTAGTGTTGATTAGACATCATCAACAGCAGTACGGTTTCGCCGAGTATCGACTAAAACTCACATCACGGGTGAATAATTTTAGTCCCACATTTTCCGTCGTGCAAATCCGTGCTAAATCATAGCAGCTAACTTCATTCCCACGTGATATGGTGAGAATTATACGGTAAGAATCATTCATTAGCTTGTTATACTATAAAATGCTCATGCACATCAGCATTGTTTCTCTGTGTTTGTAATATTCTACAAGACGTATTGTGTTAACAGCTCGTTACCCGGAAACCATGCATCTGAACAAACATCATAAACATATAACTACATCAAACTGGATATTTGCATCATAGTTATAGAGTCCACTTTCAGCCATCTCTTATTCGATCACAGAAGGAAATCACGTGGTTTTTATGCTTCACGTTTCTTCATTGATTTCAGTCTGTGGTACGTCATCACATTCCCCGTCGCTCCGTCGTCCGTGATTGTTTTCGAACGATGAACTGCCTATTCAGTGGTTATTACACAAAGTCCACGAAAATCCTTTCTCTGTGACAAGTTGCAAAGCTTCGAGATCGTCCTATGACCTACTCTGTTCCGACTGGCGATGTCGTGCTTGAACTTTGCGTGGTTTTGTCGCTCTCCACTCGTGGTTATCAGGCGGATGGCTCCTCCAGTTGTTGTGTTTCTTCATGCTATCGGTGTAGGTCACTCGAATGCACAAAGATCTATTCTTGATCCCGATCTGTTTTATAAACCAAGAGCCTGACTTTCGATTTGGAATACGGCCTCCTCCAACTAAGCAACCAAGCAGCAAGCATATATGGGACCTAACTGGGCCCCGGTTGGGCAAAACGTTAAGCATTCGATGGACAGTTCCAATGAAGACGATAGCCAACACCACCGGGTCTCGACTAGTCCTCGGATGGGCGTAGTGCATCTCTCGATTTTTCCTCTGCAAATGTGCGCTCCTTTTTCATTTCTGCGATTCCCGTTTTAAAATTTCCTAACTAATTCTAGTACCACCATCTCCCATATAAACTAACCCAAAACCCTACCAAGTAATAAATTTGAACAAAAGTTGCCAGTGACCGAAAACATGATGCCCTCACTAGGAACATTCGTGTTTCAGTTAATTAGACTTAAATTACTAAGAAATGTATATATTTGTAATAATCAGAAAATTGTATGAGCCCACTTAGGCTTCTTCAATTATTACAGAACAATTTTCTACCCATCTCTTGACCAATTTACCCAACCTGAGCCCATTTCAGTGAGGCGTTTGCCCAGCGTTTGCCCAATAAGCCGAATGTTTAACGGCGTTTTCCCAAGGTAGTACTGAACAATGCGCTTTCATGATCTGCGGTCCCTATTCATTCCACCACGACACTGCCTCTAATCATTCTGGTTCACACGTAATCAGCATACGGGAGATTTGCTTTGCCCGTTCTTGGGTCACTCTCAAGTTCTGATTTTTTCCGTCTCTTACGACATGACGTTCGACGAATTCCTTCTAAAAGGTTGACTGCAGACCCACCTTGAAATCATCAGGCAATCTCCCAATCCTACCATACATCAATTGAAATGCAGAATAGTTCGTGCTGGACTTTCTGCAGGAACGGTGTGATAACAACAACAACAACAACGGCACAGTTTGTTCCCAATTTCCACCTTCTATAAACAGCCGTTTCTTGGTAGTGCGATAAGGCTGTTCCGTAGTATCATACGTTTGGTGGTGATACGGGTTTGCGATGATCCTTTGAATTCCCAGTTTCTCCAGGTAGGCTCATGGTTTGTCATTTTCAAAATGCTGGTCATGATTGGCGATAGTCTATCTTGGTGGTCCGTTGCACCGGACTGTCACCCAGTTATTGTGTGACCCTTTTCCTAGCAGATGTGGCCGCTAACTATCCAATGCCCACACGATAGCCAAACTTTCGATTTCAATTGCGGAGTATTGCTTTTCGACCAGATTGAGCACCCTGATTGTTTGTGGTCCAGAAGTGTCCATCGTTATTCTTCTTTGGGGCGTTCGTCCATGCATTCATAATCCCGATTCCCCAACGCGCCTCAGCAGGTTCTTGAAATACCGAAAAACACATGTCTTCATCATTTATTTTTATACAACCATACTATCTTCAAAGAATGTCACCTTGTTAATCTCGTTAGCAGTTTGAGCATCAACGAACAGTAGGTAAACAAAACCACTGACACGTTGAATGGCATCACGAGCAAGCAGCATTGCATTCCCCCGACACTGAAAGTCACTTTCTTTCTTGGTCCTGTTTCTTGATTTGAACTTATCAGCATTCTGAAAGCGAGCTTATCACCAAAAATATGGTGCCCGTTGGCATTTTATCAAATAATTTTGCGATGGGATGCGCCAGCACTGGCTTGTGTGCCATCATATCGTATACATAGTGAAAATCAATATAAAATCAAAAATTCCTATTGAGCTCCCTCACCAACAGCACAGGAGAGTTATATGAGCTCCGAGCCTCTTTGATATCTCCTTCCTTCAAGAGCGTGTCCACATGGCATCTTACTTCAGCCTCCAGATGAGCAGCAATAAGTGAGATCATATGACCGAAAAGCTACTGGCCTTGCAGGTGTTTCTTGTTCTGTTCAGTCATAGAAACCACGTTGGTCTTCACTCAGAGTGAACAGCACAGCAATTTGCTCAATGGTGTTTGGAACGCCGCGTTCACATTGTCACATATTTAACTTTCACGGGACCCACACACCTGCTTGGATAATTGCCCCCCACAATAAGACTGAGTCATACTTCGTGTTTAACCGATATGTTTTTGATCGATCATGGCATTCAGTCCACTTAAGAGATCGACGAGCAGTTATGTTTGGGTAATGTTTATTGGTACTACGAAGTCGTGCATCATGGCTCAATCGTTGACTGGAATCATACGCCGCACCGTTCCATCAATATTCAGTGTGTGGCCACCACCACCCTAACATTCATGGCACCGGGATTCGCTCTCAATTCTAACCACCAAGCAATCCGCCAGCTGCTGTGTACAGCGTGGGCAAATACCGATTCAGGAATGAATGAAGAACTCTGGCATACACCAGTGCGGCCATACGAACTCCAAGCTGGATTGCCTTGAGTCATCACACTGACTCCTCAAGATCGGCCGGGGTGTCGAATCCTGCAACCAGGACATCTTATGTAGCGACCCACTTCATCTCCTCCGGGTTGCATGTATTAAATTTGCTCATTCTAAAACCTAACCGTTTTATATGCAAAAGCACTGGGAAACGTATGACAAGCATTTAAGTATCCCATATGTTCAGAATATCGTCAAATTTTGTGGTTATTGGATGACCTCACTATCACTCGGTACAACAGTTTCGTTTGTTTGTTCTTGGTAGAAATACATCAAAATTCAGTCCAACTTTTTGGAGCAATGTCAAATAACAAGCACCGTCATGCGAAAACATTTCGAGTTTTTTACTTGGTGACACTTAGCTGTGTGCATCGGCCATTAAAGAGTTAGCCGAGGTATTTCAGGAGTTATACTATTAGAAGCTAGGAGAAGAGAACTACGTATGTGGTAGCCCATACCTTTGCGTAGTCCTCTCGGGATTAGTGAATAATACTCCACTGTTGCTCATTGTATTGAAGCCTATGCGCTCTATTGTAGTTATAATCCAAAGAAGGATGGATACAGATTCTCCGAGACCTTTTCCATCCCACTAAAAGTTCTATCAACGTTGAATATTCCATCTAGCTAACTCTGTGTTGTCGTTCACGAGGTTAGCTGCAACCAACCCACATAGAACGATTCGCGACTTGGAATAGTTACAATTCCTCAGCTGACCCATCTGAGGGGAATATCCATTCACACAAGTTAGATTATTGTGTACGAACTCCATGCCAGTTTGTGAGTCTCATCGATCGCAATTTACAGTATGATAGGGCCTTTTGAATGCAAATTGTGTAAAAGGTTTGTTAGAGTTCCCGCATATATCCTGGTATCCGCTGTATTACTGTCTGAAAGTCTGAAGATCCCAGACAAAATGCAGATTTGCCCTCGGAGTAGATTGGTGATATCAAATGTGTTAATTGATAAAACTGCACTGATCAAGTAGTAGAACAACTTGATACTATCGTCATATGTAGTTGTGCTACAAAATAGTGGCACCATGACATGTGAAGGAGTAAATTGTCGAAATAAATAATATAGCTATGAAAACCCTGTCAGGCTTCCACGGTGGGGTCAAATACATCCACTAATTCAGTGATTAGTGAGAGAGAAGCATACGAGTTTGTGTCTAGTCAAATGATGCTCTCACATTCGCTCACCTTATTCTCTTACTTCATATCACTACACATGATATTCTCTGATTTTCCGTTATGACGGTTCGTCTGGTTTTCTAATTAGGTTACAATTGAGAAGCTGAAAGCAAAATGACTGGGTACAAGATGCCTGGCTTATGGTTGTTCGAACTGAATCTTATTGAAAGAATACTTTCGCGTTCAGCAGGACAGTGTGAATATTCAAGGAAAGACCGTAATAAGGTCAGCGTCGTTTACCTAGGTTGCGAATGAAATACTGCTAGGCACATACTTCAGCAGATTTGACGGAATGATCATATACAGATAAGTTATGAAATGTGAAATGACTCGCGTGCTCCATGCTTCTTGTCCCTAGTCGTCCTTTCAAGGATAAACCCGGTGGATTAATTTGGCTGACACTATTTACTGTAATCGTGCAACTATCACTACTACTATTGTCTTTACCGGTAGTGAAAATGGAAATTTGAGCCTCGTGGCCGTTATTTCTCAGACATGCAACTTGCCTTCCGTGACGTCATGTTTCAACATTTCATTGGCATATTATTGGAACTTTTTTCTACACCCTGGTGTTATTTGAGAGAAAAAAATTAAGAAAATTTACAATCCTACGAATCTGTCTGTTTATGTTTAACTTCCATCATATTTGTGCACCGGGTGGCAAAAATCTCCCAATAACAGGTCACATATTCATCATCGTCATCATCGTACAGCGTTAAACAAAAGGGCAAGCCCCACTGAACACTGCCTCTCTCATGTTATTGCACCTAGAAGTAGAAAGTATGAATATACCGGATGGACAGTGAGTGGACCTACTCGGGTAGGGACAGAAAGCAACGTCCTAGGAGGTCGCTTCTAGCGACTCGTTTCTCATGAAGTATGCTTTGTGCTTCGTATACGTGACACCAATGAATTTTTACTGACTTTCCTACAGATAGGTATTCTGATCAGAAACTGGCTGTTAACTCTTCCTAATTTGCAGATGCCTCCTCTCTTTTAAAATTGATAAGTGTACCGGAAGTGTGGAATCTGCTTTCGGTTTACACAGGCTTATGGTGACTCAAGGTAGCATTAACACAAAATCTGATGTAGTCGGATTTTGACCTCTGATTTACCCATAAGTATTTGCTTAGCCTAATATTTTTATGCGCTACTCTTACTTTAAGTATTCCTTTTCACCTCCTTCGGTGTATTTGTAAACGAATTCATACTAACCTCCAGATTTCAAAGCAAATCTCCAGACATAGTGGCCGACTGTGAGAAAATATTTGTTCAGCACCACAACTTCCCAATCTAAATCGTAAATTATCTCGGAAGACATTTCCTGACACCACACCCCTCCAGTGCTACCCTGTCAAATGCTTATATTCTTCTTTTTGTTTAAACTAAAAGTAATCATGCTCGCACAAATGTGCACAAATGCTATGTTGAACTCAACCGAGCGAGACCTATAAATACATGTCAACAAATTACATTTGAGATCAGAGTGACATTTCTTTGAATTTTTATTTATATGATGACGTGATAGCTGAAAATTTACTTCTCCACGGGCAATATGCATTTAGTTGATTGGAATTGGAGATTTGCTGTATACACTGTCAACTTTTAATTGGTAAAGCTGAAAGAAGAGTTAGGGTGCAAAGTTGTTAAGCCATGCAGAGACACTTGATAAATCCTTATTTGTGGAGACTATAGAGTAAACGGTACCTCTGATTGCTTACGGAGAATTTAGGAAATAAAACCACGAGGGTTATTGTTTCCGATTTCCTACTCACTCTTTTGTACCCGTTTTGCTCAGTGAATCAACACTTTTTGTGATTTACCTGTCAACCACGAGTGTTGCATAACTCATTCGTAGCGGTGGATCAAGCAAACTTGCTGGTAAATCGACTGTGTTTCCATTGAGTTTAACCTGATCATTGTGATTGATCTTATTGACCCGCTTTGCATATTTCATCAGATGGAATAGTCAGCGTGTGTGTCTATGGGTTCACTATTTGACAGTTTGTGCTTTTACCAGTATAAGCACACGTTGACATATTCACATCTCAGTATTGTTCATTTATTGCCGTTTATTCCTGGGTCATTGGTATTGCCGCACTATGAAACCCCTGGTTGTTTTATGTTTCATACTTTGTTTAAACAAAATGCAGATGACATATGTGAGTTCAACTGTAAAATTGGTCCAAAAAATGATGAACTACTTCCACGTAATTACAGATATTTTAGAGGGTACCGTACCTGGTGAGTTGATTCAAAATCGACGTGACATGGTTAATCCGTTTTTGCATTACGCCGATTTCCTTTTTCCGTTTCCAATAATGTATCTCAGTTGACGGGGATGTCATGAAATCTTTGAATCTATTCTGATTTTTCGACCTAGAATATAAAATTTAGATTTCCATACATGAATGCGGAACATTTAGTCAAGTAGTCTACGATGTCATCCAGTTCCTAATTAGTATATCTGTTTGCGAGGTGGTAGGTGAAAAACACATAAATGTATCACTCAATTATGTATCTGCAGATACTGCCTTATTCACGGTATCCACTTTCTTTCATTCACCAGATTGCTGAGATGATTCATTCAGGAAATGGGATTTTTCTTACATTGGATGTTCTGAATAATTCCAAGATGCTTGGAACGGATCAGTCTACATTAATCTCCTCGTAAGCGGCCCAAATACGAAAGTGGATGACGGTTGTATAGGTATTTTGTGAAAAGGCTTGATTATGAGATTAAAAAGAGCATGAACGTACTCAGCATGTTGGACTCGGAATTCTTCGAAATCAGAGGTAACGTGGTTCACGTTTATGCTCTAAAGTTTGAAAAATTTGAACTATCGCTAATTTTGCAAATAATTTGAAAAATGTTTTAATTAAAGTGCACCATTTTGGTCTGAAGGTGTAGGTTTCTGCTATGCACGCACTGACAAACCGCAACTGAATTTTCACGATACATTTAAACGATATCTTCAAACAATTCAGTAGTATTGAAGAACACTGAACTTGCTAATACGATGATCAGTAGCAGAGAGCTTGATTGTTGCAAACAATCTTTTCTTCCATCCAATGCGTTTGTCATACTGCGTGGTTCAATCAGTAAATACAATCGTTCAGAGTACCCACAGGAGGGCGACATGGAAAACAATATTGTCCATCTATGTGTTGAAGAATACAGCCACGAAATCTCAAAAGATTTCCCCGCACAAAAGTAATTTATGAGCAGAGGAAGTGGATTCCTCTGGAACAGTGCAGACATAATGACAGATTTCTGTGTCCGGCCTAAGTGCTCCTTCATTAGAGTTAAACAAATTTAGCAGCTCATTGTATGTGTCTAAATGCGAAATAAGACGAAGACTCAGTGTGGAAGCCCGGTAAAATTCTAGAACTACTAATTTTTGATCAAATATTTACTGAAGCTTTACCATATTTGTTTTGAACTTTGGATTTAAATGGTCTACCATTCTTAAGACTAAGACAACTATGATTCAACGGTGGTAATTCTAAACGATTAACTCCAACCCTAATAAGGACTGATACTTACTGGTTACTGATAACAAAGAATTCCCATGAATATTTAGAGATTTGCTCATTGTTAAGCAATTATAGTGAGCAACAATTTGAGTTGGTCATACACGATATCCATCGCCGATTAATGACAATTACAAATGACGTTCCACGTATAAAGTTTCGTAGCAGCTGGTGATGGGTGATCGGGGAATTTAAACTGACAGATAGCCTTTGACTGGTGGTGGTTGAGTGACCTTAAGCGCTTTTGCTTACCATCTCGGAGATCAGAGGTTCGAGTCCCATCACCGAGGGTTACCAAGTTGGTAGACAATAATCCACTGTGATTCGGATTTTTATCACACCTGACCTATTGGGACCTCAGATGCAGGTTGTCGGCATTCGCTGACAAAAGAGTGGGCAGTTGCGACCATGGGGTGTTCCTCTTTTCACTGTAAAAATGTAGGCATCATGTTATATACTACTGATTTCCATTTAGGTGGGCAATTTCAGGTGGTTTATGCGTAACATTTTTGTTAACGATTGCAAGAGAAACACATCGATATTATCTTTGGAATATCAGTGTTTACCAGTGGACAGAATCCGCTATCTCAGATGACACCTGAAGAGAAAATATGACGTTTTTCCATCATACAATACTTGAACTTATTTTAAAAAATGATCACCGGGGACATCTTTTTGTAAATAGGTACGAATATTACCAGCTGCTGGCAAGGCAATACCAATCGCGGTTTAACAAGCACACCACGAGCATTTTTTGCAGCAGAGTTACACCGGTCCGACCATTGAAAGTCACTACTCATGAAAACCCCAAGGTCTTTAACCATAAGGACTGCTTCTATGGTGAATAGCCATTGGTCATGAGCGACAATTAGGCTTTATCTTGACCTTGACAACAAATGCCTTTTTCCAGCTTTCAGGGATAAGTCCCAGTCCAGGACGGCATCCATATCCCTGCCTAAGTCTACCCTAGCATCAGATCCGACAATCTTCACATCCATGAGAACAGAGAGAAGACACGATTCGCGAGATGCAAGCATTTCATTCACTCTTGTCAACCGCGGACGTAAAACGTGTCTATATATATATATATATATATAAATATATATATATATATATATATGACAATGTGAACGCGGCGTTTCAAACACCATTGAGCAAATTGCTGTGCTGTTCACTCTGAGTGAAGACCAACGTGGTTTCTATGACTGAACAGAACAAGAAACACCTGCAAGGCCAGTAGCTTTTCGGTCATATGATCTCACTTATTGCTGCTCATCTGGAGGCTGAAGTAAGATGCCATGTGGACACGCTCTTGAAGGAAGGAGATATCAAAGAGGCTCGGAGCTCATATAACTCTCCTGTGCTGTTGGTGAGGGAGCTCAATAGGAATTTTTGATTTTATATTGATTTTCACTATGTATACGATATGATGGCACACAAGCCAGTGCTGGCGCATCCCATCGCAAAATTATTTGATAAAATGCCAACGGGCACCATATTTTTGGTGATAAGCTCGCTTTCAGAATGCTGATAAGTTCAAATCAAGAAACAGGACCAAGAAAGAAAGTGACTTTCAGTGTCGGGGGAATGCAATGCTGCTTGCTCGTGATGCCATTCAACGTGTCAGTGGTTTTGTTTACCTACTGTTCGTTGATGCTCAAACTGCTAACGAGATTAACAAGGTGACATTCTTTGAAGATAGTATGGTTGTATAAAAATAAATGATGAAGACATGTGTTTTTCGGTATTTCAAGAACCTGCTGAGGCGCGTTGGGGAATCGGGATTATGAATGCATGGACGAACGCCCCAAAGAAGAATAACGATGGACACTTCTGGACCACAAACAATCAGGGTGCTCAATCTGGTCGAAAAGCAATACTCCGCAATTGAAATCGAAAGTTTGGCTATCGTGTGGGCATTGGATAGTTAGCGGCCACATCTGCTAGGAAAAGGGTCACACAATAACTGGGTGACAGTCCGGTGCAACGGACCACCAAGATAGACTATCGCCAATCATGACCAGCATTTTGAAAATGACAAACCATGAGCCTACCTGGAGAAACTGGGAATTCAAAGGATCATCGCAAACCCGTATCACCACCAAACGTATGATACTACGGAACAGCCTTATCGCACTACCAAGAAACGGCTGTTTATAGAAGGTGGAAATTGGGAACAAACTGTGCCGTTGTTGTTGTTGTTGTTATCACACCGTTCCTGCAGAAAGTCCAGCACGAACTATTCTGCATTTCAATTGATGTATGGTAGGATTGGGAGATTGCCTGATGATTTCAAGGTGGGTCTGCAGTCAACCTTTTAGAAGGAATTCGTCGAACGTCATGTCGTAAGAGACGGAAAAAATCAGAACTTGAGAGTGACCCAAGAACGGGCAAAGCAAATCTCCCGTATGCTGATTACGTGTGAACCAGAATGATTAGAGGCAGTGTCGTGGTGGAATGAATAGGGACCGCAGATCATGAAAGCGCATTGTTCAGTACTACCTTGGGAAAACGCCGTTAAACATTCGGCTTATTGGGCAAACGCTGGGCAAACGCCTCACTGAAATGGGCTCAGGTTGGGTAAATTGGTCAAGAGATGGGTAGAAAATTGTTCTGTAATAATTGAAGAAGCCTAAGTGGGCTCATACAATTTTCTGATTATTACAAATATATACATTTCTTAGTAATTTAAGTCTAAATAACTGAAACACGAATGTTCCTAGTGAGTGTTTCATGTTTTCGGTCACTGGCAACTTTCGTACAAAGTTATTACTTGGTAGGGTTTTGGATTATTTTATAAGGGAGATGGTGGTACTAGAATTATTAGGAAATTACAAAACGGGAATGGCAGAAATGAAAAAGGAGCGCACATTTGCAGAGGAAAAATCGGGAGATGGACTGAGCCCATCCGAGGACTATTAAGGACCCGGTGGCGTTGGCTATCGTCTTCAATGGAACTGGCCATCGAATGCACAGCGTTTGCCCAACCGGGGCCCAATTAGTTCTCATATAAGCGTGCTGCCTGGTTGCTTAGTTAGAGGAGGCCGTATTCTATATCGAAAGTCGGCCTCTCGGTTTATAAAACAGGTCGGGATCAAGAATAGATCTTTGTGCATTTTAGTGACCTACATCGACAGGATGAAGAAACACAACATCTGGAGGAGACATCCGCCGGATAACCACGAGTGGAGAGCGACAAAACCACGCAAAGTTCAAGCACGACATCGCTACTCGGAACAGAGTAGGGTTTAGAACGATCGCGAAGCTTTGTAACTTGTCACAGAGAGAGGATTGTCGTGGACTTTGCGAAGTAATCATTGATTGAGCAGTTCATCGTTCGAAAACAATTACGAACGACGGAGCGACAAGGAATGTGATGACCTACCACAGACTGATATCAACGAAGAAACGTCAGGCATTAAAACCACGTGATTTCCTTCTGTGATCGAATAAGAGATGGCTGAAAGTGGACTCTATAACTATGATGCAAATATCCAGTTTGATGTAGTTATATGTTTATGATGTTTGTTCAGATGCATGGTTTCCGGGTAACGAGCTGTTAACACAATACGTCTTGTAGAATATTACAAACACAGAGAAACAATGCTGATGTGCATGAGCATTTTATAGTATAACAAGCTAATGAATGATTCTTACCATATAATTCTCACCATATCACGTGGGAATGAAGTTAGCTGCTATGATGTAGCACGGATTTGCACGACGGAAAATGTGGGACTAAAATTATCCACCCGTGATGTGAGTTTTAGTCGATACTCGGCGAAACCGTACTGCTGTTGATGATGTCTAATCAACACTACCAACTAGTAACAAATAAGATTTCCTCCGTATGGCGTTAGGGATCAAATGTCCCGACCTGAAAGTAAGCGGGTGTTTGATAAAATTTCCTGGGCTTACTCAGACATTCCTTCTATACCGAATCAAATCGAACAGTTAGCTATGATGACGTTGCTTATTTGTTTTCAAGATTGCACCAGATTGGACATGTTCTTGCAGGAATATGTGAAAAGAATGGTAAAATACGAATAACGTATACGTGTGTAGAATGCTCCCAATATCACTACCGAGTGATGTTCAAGAGTGTGTGGGTATACAGTAGCTCGGGTTGAGAACCGTTGCACATGTGTTGTAATCATTGCGTAACTGTCTAATCGGTATAAACAAAAACACGGAAGTGGTCGGTTCAAGTAGTGCATCTGCAATAAACTGATAACTATAAGACGGATTAGACTACCTAGTCTAGGTTTTTGGAAAGAACTAGTCAGCACTGCTTGCACAATATAACAATGGGGCTTTCCGTAACCGCGCCACACTTCGGTCTTTCATTTCAAAAAGAATATTCTAGAACAGGGTATGTTGCACATCATTTCATGCATGCTGATTAGATGGATTTGTAACATTTATCTTGGTATAAGTTCGTAGCAGTCAACTTCCTGACTTGTCACTGGAGCTGAGTAAACTTTGTATTCGTGTGATTGAATCGGCAGTTGCCCATCCAAACGGAAGCATATGGCCACTGCACTTGTCTCCAGCTCATTTGTGATTTTGACTTTGAACTTTCCACGAACGGGATGACAGCAGCACGTTCCAGACTGTTATCTCAGAGGGTTTCTTGCAATTTGCGAAGTCATTGTACAGCGGTAAAGTAATCCAATAACCAGGGTTGTTTGCCTTCAAAATCAGATCCTTGATTTACAATAGAAATATATGAAAGACCCAATTTGGTCATGTTCAAGAAATCACATATCAAAATATGCAACATTTTCGGTACATCATTTTTGCACGGCTACCAAATGCTGTAGCTCTAAACTCCGATATGCTCAGCCGCCTTTCCATTAGGGGCGTCGGTAATTGTTCTCTCGCAAAAAGAGCCACAAATGACATTCCAAAGATGCAGCATAAGGCAGACAATGATGTGGTTTAAATCATAAGGAAGCATATCGATGACCCCCGCACAGTCCGAACGAAAATACTTAGTACACTCCGGAAATCGCAAATGATAAAAAAGTCCTACTCGCAAAATGTGTTAGTAGGCAAAAGTCAGGGGAAATGTCGTCGTGATCGGACCTCCTCAAAGAACAATGCACATTATTGGCTCCAACGTGCATACCAAAATTGAACGAGTGGAGAGAGGGGAATAAGTGATGCACCCCTTTTTAGTAAGTAAGGAGTTGTAAAGGTGAAATGTGAATAAGCCAGTGATCCAGGCAGGCCACCGCGAGGGGCATTTCCTGAATTTGATTTCATTTCAAACTCAGTATTAACCCATTGAATCCACCTTGTTCTGTGGATGTCCCGGATAATGCTGAGGTGGCATCCATGAGGCAAGTGCATGCTGAATGCCTGGACGATGTCAGATTTCAGTGGAATACGATTTAGAACTATGATCTCAATAGGAAGTTAGATTTTGAATGATGGTATCATATAATATTGAAATATGTAGTGCATAGACATATTTTTTTCGAAGAAACTCTTTCATTCATGTTGATAAATGTGTGTTATTCTATGACTTCCCCAGAGTTTCATGTTCGATTATCCAAAACACCCTTCTTCTTGCCAGTTTTGTCTTTACATTTTCGAATCAGTATTGGGTTTTCTTCCGTGTTTAAAACTAGACCAATTCAAACAACTGATCGACCACACTCGGAGTGAAACTGCGGATTGTCAAGTCCAACCATGGACATTCGCATGCCAAACGACAGAATCTGAATCCCCGATGATAATCGAAACCCCAAATATCAATAAGCCACCAATCAATCAGCGACACCTGACTGTATTACTAGGAAGGGCGAGTGATACATATTTTATCCGAATAAATTTACTGGACGTTGAGGACAGATGGTTTTCCAGTCACATTTCGATCACCTCAGATGGGCGGACGTTTACGAATATCGGGGGGGGGGGTTCATGAACATACCTGGATTTTGCAGTTGCTGGGGTGAATTTTTGAAAACATCTATTTATATTCCTCCAACTTGATCAAATTTGGGGTTGCAATATCGAATAAGATCCAACAGTTAAATTTGTGAATAAAACTTGGAAAAATCACAGTTTCCAGTTTCTGAATAGGACAAAACTGAGTTAATGATAGAAACTGAAAGTGGATGTGTCGAATCGAATGTTATGCAAGTCGTCAATGGCTCTCTTACTTGGTCACTTTCTAACTGATTCTGCAATTTAGCCATCCAGATTATTGGTTTCATTTCAAAAACAACTTTCTTGTCATTTGTGCCAATTTGCAATGAACTTTTATTGCACACTGCGATATCTCAGACACTTGAGTCATCAAAAGCTCCTTCTATGCTTGATGACTGCAAGCTACTCCCACAAAACCAGTTACCAAGGGTGATATTTTAAAATATCCCCTCCATCGTAATGGTATAACATACGTACAACATTTATTAATTTGATGAGTTTCAAATCTCCGTTCGTTCTTCCGCATACTCCCGTGGAATTTCTTTTATTCTTTGAGAAGATTCAGCCACTGAAGTTACTTTTTAAATCTCGTGTATTACCACAGTTTGTGCATTGTTGATTACACCATCCACTTTTACATTCTGCAGACTGAAAATAAATCTGCATCGCAAAATTGCCGATTTACAGTGAAAATATTAGTATTAACTTATTGTAAGTGCTTTGTAAACGATAGATAGTAATCGAAATTAACGTTTATCCATACAATGTAGTACCAAACAACACTGTTTCCCTTTGTGCACAAGAACAGTAAGAATTTGTGCATTCTGGAGGACAGTCTTAGATTTCAAACACACTGTAATTGTGATTGTTTGCATCAGTACGGTCCCCGTACAGATCAAAGACAAATATTACTCTGAAGCTATCCACGTCCAAACGTTTACCGGGCCACGAATTCAGTTGCGCAAATTGTGAAAGCAATTATGATACCAGAATCGGTGATCAAGACACTAAGATATAGACGGAGGTAAATACAACAGACGTGCATTTTAAATCGTCAAAAGCAAGCCTATCTAGACTGCATTCCGTACCGGGCTACGTCTACACTTGTCAGTAGGTAAATAATTTTAAAATCTGATTGCCTTGTCAACAGCGCTCGAGTGACTTTGTTGGAAAACAATAGAATGTTTGGGATGAATGCACAATGGTGCATAAAAATAGCTCGAGGGTCTTGATAGATCATTGCAAGATTTGCGTGGAAGCTTCAGACCATTTGAAAAAGCATTGATGTTGGTTGCAGGAGATTTCCGGAAGACATTACCCGTAAGTCCTCAATCGACACTAGCGAACGAAATATTATTCAGTCCATCATTCAAAGCAAGGCAGTCACATACAAGTTGGTCGACACTGTTGTGGAAACAGATGAAGCGAGTAATTACCCAACAGAAGTTTTGAATTCACTCGATCTGCCAGAGATGCCACTGCACGTACTGTAATCGAAAATCGGCACCCATTTATCATGTTGTGAAATATCAACCAGCCAAAGCTGCGCAACGGTGCGAGGCTTGCAGTAACAAATTGACGAGCAGCTTCACGGAAGTAACAACCTTGACAGAACATTCCAAATGTGAAACTGTCCCTATTCCTTGCAGGCCTACAATTCCATCGGATATGCCACTTCAGTTAAGAGATTGCAATTGCCAATTCGATTGGCCTTTACAATCACCATCGAAGAATCTCAGGGCCAATCGTTAGGATTGCATAGTGTAGACATAGGCACGTATTGCTTCTCGCATGGACAATTATGTGTTGCGTGTTCTCGAGTCGGCAAACCAGACGATCTTCTTATCTGCACAGACAATGGAACAGCAAGAGGTATTATTTTTCCAAAAGCATTGTGAAATTAAACGTATTAGAAACGAGTGCTTTTACTTTTCTTTCTTTCACAATTAACCATACTGAGCCACAGCAACGCGTGACCGGATACAGCCGGTATAGTAATAAATAATCCATTTGCACTACGTGGCACCCATTGTCCCTAGCTTGTGTGATTCATTTTCTGATCCCTGCATAAACACAGTACACTTTCGCACCGGTAGGAACTCTCTGCTGGGAGCGAAGATTTTCAGATCTACTGAAAATTGGAGAGAGAGAGGGATAAAAGCTGCGGGAAAATTCCCACTCGAGGACCCAAAACGAACGACTTCCAGATAGCCAATAACACGATCTGTTTGTATGTTGCTTATAGATGCACATAACAGTCGAGAGGGATCACTTTGACTAATGTGATTGTTATACTGTGAGCGTGAGTCTATTTCACGTAGACTCTGCCACGGCATGTGAGATCTTCGCACATTGCCAATGTTCAGTACTATTGTTCCGTTCAAGCTAATCTGCCCCCTCTGATTGGAAATGAATAACACCATAGCTGCTAATCGTGGAGATTATCCCATGACTGGTTTGTCACACACCTAGAGTAAACTTATGTTGTTCCAGATTTTGTGCCGTTCATTTGCGGTAGCAAAGAAATATTTGGTGGGAATTGTTTGGACGACAACGCGGACGTATGCCAGTGCCGACAACTTGTTCGTTCATTTGTACAAAATCAGACAGAGACATTATTTCCTAATGCTTCCTCACGTGGATCTGGTTTGTGATGTTCAAGTCTAATTCATGTCCAAATTGCTGGCTATTTCTTAGTCAGTGCATATCACAAAATTTACCGAACCGGGAAACAGTTACGGACCTATTGTAGGATTATAATTAACAAGATGCTGGTATTGCCAGCGAAACATCAGAGTTTCGAAAGGCAATTTTTCCGACAATTTAATTTGTACTTACCGTTACTGTCTAGTTCTCAAGCAAAAAGCCCGACTGCCGATCAAGCCGTCAACTGACACAGTCGCCCTAGAGAATCAAGCTCTCGGCCACGGCAACTGGCCAGAACACAACCGAAGCACTCAAGCAGCCACAATAGCAATGTTGGTGCCGTGCAGTCTGGAAAATGGTTCATATAAACGACTGCATGTGTTTCATGACTTGAATTGTTTGGCCGTTGGAGTACAAGTAGCCCATACCGTGTTGTCGACCTTGCTACAATAGAGGTCACATTCGGGCATTCGGGAATAACATTACGATTTGAAAATAGGTCAGATAGACCAGAAAATACGGTAATAGTATATTTGTGCATTCCTTCAACAGAATCAGAAGCAATCTGGGCCGCTTGCCTTGTTTGCATGGAGGTGAGTGGGCTGCTTGTATACGAACAATGAGGTGATACTTTCCGTGGCAGGGTTCTGGTGGTGGTCAGCATCGTGGTTTGAGATAACTGGTTGGTAGCAGTGAAACGAAGACTGAATTTATCAACCTCTGCTTAAGAAGGCCGCTAACGACGATCAGCACCACTTAGGCGCATGATCTTCTTCCATGTCACTCTGCAATTTCTGCTGGTGGTTAACGAATAGACGCACAAAGCTTCCAGTCTGTGAAGCTTTGTTCTGATGGCTTGTAATAGAGGTCACTTCACAGTTGTATCTGGTCTTAAAAGTGTGCTCCTCCATACGACTTAATCGTTTCGGATGAGGGGATGAGCAACATTTGGGTCGGATGTACAGTATTTCCATTTGGCAGCAAATATTGAAGCACACCTTAGGGTAACCAAGTAAATGTTCACAAAACAACGAGGGGTCAGAGTCAGAAAATATGCTTAGGTCAGAATCGTCAAACATATCCCTGATTCGCGTGAGGCTTTCTGGGTCACACTGTCGAGTGCATATTTCGCGATCATGGCTTTGAGTGAAATGTGTGTGTCTACTCTTAGTGTAAATCATCAGGGAAACCTTTAAAATCGCATGATAAGAACTGCCATTTTGAGGACGACAGGCAATATGAAACAAGTCCGGAATATTACCAAGACAAAGATCTAGCGTGGCGTCAACTTTGATGGAGAAAGTATAAATGTTCACCAGGCCCAGGGATCTAAGGAAACTCACACTGAACCTAGTAAAATCGCCACAGACAACACATAAAGGAGAGTCCACAATTTCAGTAGATTAGTAGAGAAAATATCAGAAAATCCATCAAGCTCGTGGAGGGGACATGTTGGGGAAATGTACATGGTAACAAGAATTATAGACGCGTTATGAATTAGGTATTTAATTTTGCACTCCAGCACAGAAGCACTGATGTGAGATGAAAAGTACTTGAAAAATACTTCTCGCTCGGCTAAGCCATCGTTCATTTATAAAGAGTAATGAAGCCTTTTCCACATTTGCGGTTGACGCGAAAAGAGTAAAACCCATCTAGTGTGATGATTTCATCATCAATATTAGTGTGGAGCTTGGTTTCTTGTAGGAAAAAGACACCCAGTTGATTATACTCCCGAAAATGGACCAAATCATTCAATTCGGTCGATTTCCTAACCAGTGATCGAACATAGAAGCTTTGAATAGTTGGTAAGCACACACTCGACAAAGCTTGCCTCCTTAGTCCAACTTTCCAATCAGTTCGATTTTTACGGTGATGCTCTTTTCGCTTTCCGAAAATTCTCTTCGTTTTCTTTCTTACTGATTCTTCAAAGCCGCATTTCAGAAACGAGTTCAATTATTTCAATGATCTGATATAGTCACGCGGATATGATACAATGATAGACATGTCACCAATAGAACGCCGTTTCTATAACAACAAACGAACATTAATGTAATATTGGTGCAAGTAGAGTGGTGATTTAGCAAAATATTCCTGAGTTTTAACGAACAGCACAACCATATTGAAGGCCTTCCACACAATGCAGAGGGACCTTTTGTGTGAGGCTTAAAAAGGACATAAAACCTAATGGATTGTAGAACGATGAAACTGCCCGGTAGGCTATCTCTCCTGGTAAGTGGTCGTTCCAGAATGATGTGGCAAAAGCAGAACAGATCGCATATGGCTCCCCAATGTGTTCTGATTTTGTTTCATTTTTGTGGAACTTTACATGGTTTATGGTCCTATTGGACCGAGAAATTTTCTTCAGCACATCCAGAGAGTTGTTTATCCACTTGTGGATATGGGAACCTGTCTGGGCCAGCTTTCCTCTGATTTGCTTTCCGAAGTTGGGTGCGGTCTTCACATTCGGTAACCAGAGCACACTGTAATTACGCATTAACGAAGTTGCTGCTACACTCCTGACGAACCAGTTCTTTGTAGTCAATGGTTTTGAATATTTGTGTTGGTTGCCAGGATGTGTTCATCGTTGAGCTTGGAGTTTAGATCGCAGACGTTTCATCACCAGTCGAGGTGAAATAGTCAGTGCATATGTGTCACGTACATCGCAGCCCAGTATTACCAGCACAGCTTTCCTTGTTGTTCCTTCAGTAAAGAACACAAGACTGGCCGTCGCGATACGGTTTCCTATTCTAACAGAAGGCATAATCTCTGGAAATACTACAGATTCTTCGATACCCATCATGAGTGATTGTCTTCGAGACATATGAACCACTAAATATGGTAACAGAAATAAATAT
This sequence comes from Fasciola hepatica, assembly GCA_948099385.1. NCBI lineage: Eukaryota > Metazoa > Platyhelminthes > Trematoda > Plagiorchiida > Fasciolidae > Fasciola > Fasciola hepatica. Next base: position 5,139,177 of record CANUEZ040000098.1, on the reverse strand, counting down.
TGCATGACTTTCTATCCCGATGACACTCAGAAAGCTGCTGCAGATGAAAGTGGTGTCCGAACCACTGGCCATAAACTCACAGTCTGTTATCTCCCATTCGACCGACTTATACAGGTCGGTATGATACACGAAATGTGAAATGTTGTTCTCGGGATGAACGGTCATGTGCTCAGACAGACATCCGAGCACGCACACGCGCACTGAAAACACTTGATTCAAATATCTTGCATCTGAACCACCGACTTTGCCACACTTCATCTTGATCAGCATCCCATATACTTAGAAGGAAATTATCACCCATGAACCCATCGATTAGTGTTATTATGGAGCCCGGAGCAGGTAAGCTACACCAAAATATCAGTCAAGTGTGCTGATTTTCCTCTTTACCTCCAATTTCCACGTACACCTTTCTAGCTGCCTCAATTATGTGCTTTGTGGTAATTTCTCTGGTTTGCGTACTAACAAGCGTCTGAGTATTGTTTTGCAACGTTCGACCTCTCTGTGGAGTACTCACATTGTATATTCCGTAGGCCGCAAGTCTGTTGCATTTAACTGCGTCTGCATCCTAGTTTCTTGGTCACGGATTCTGATATCCGATTGGCCTTCACGGTGTTGCACAAGTGAGTTCACGGTACGGTGACATTCAGACGTGGATAGCTTCAGCGTATTATTTGTGCTTGCTCCGTACGAGAACCGTACTGATGCACAGAATCACAATTACAGTGTGTTGAAAAACTTGAGGCTGTTCTTTGGAATCTACAAATTCCTACTTTACCTGTATATACTGAATGAAATGGAATGTTTAACTGACTGAAGTTGCCAATGTTTCAGTAAATTTGCAGCAAGAATTTCTAGGGTGAAGTATTCTTATTCCATCCTAGAAAGAGATATGGTATAAAATTGAAACAATGAAATGGGAGAAAAATCAAATCGTGAACGAAAATGACGAGCTCCTGTGACGGAGGGCAAAATGCACTTGTTCGATTAGTTGACAGCGCAATGTGATACTTGTGAATAATAGGCGATGCTTGGCGAATACACTGTGATATCTAGATAAAGTGATGACAGTAAGTTGAATCAGGTGAATAGTTTTGTTGTTTGTGCATATAAATGAAAGTATTGAATTCCAAACAGGATGCAAGACTGCATATCAGTCAAAAACTAATAATGGCAGCGAGTCAATACCAATAATAACATTAATCATTCGTTCTGTGATAGTCCTGGTATGAAGACAACATAGAATGACAAAATTGACAAAATAGATAAATAGAACTGAAAAACAGAGCACGGAAATCTGTAGTGGGGTTGAGTATGCAGTCACGCCATGATGCTCATGTGAGATCTGCTCAGCCGGACGACGGGAGTTGTAGACCGGCCTCGTCCGTCCAGACTGCGATCATCTTGTTGCTTTGCTACAAGTGGCAGATCTCGTGTCTGCAGTTTGAAGAATCATGTAATAATGACATTTGTGAATTACGCAATATGATAATTTTATCATTGGTCGAGGCAATCATGTGTCACAAGTTCGAACGTGAATAGTTCAGCATGGATCGTGCTACAAAATGTGATTAGGGCCAATACTTACAGTCCAGTCGTCAGCGGTGAATTCTACAAACATCTTTCCGGATAGATACTTGTTAAACGTCCGTATTTGCTCCCATGGGAGATATGTTGCATTTGTGTATTTCTTCCCAACAATGTAACTGCGATATTCAGATAAGGATATTCCAATCCACTTGTTTGTCGAATCTCTGGGACTCGCAAAGCTACTCCGCTCTGGAACCACGGCGAAGAAACGTTTGTCTTCGTTTTGTTAGGTTATTATCTGCGATATCATTGGGCCAAGATCTATGACAGAAACGATTTGTGAATGACGACAGTACAGTTAAGGAGTGCCGTTTCGTCTCAGTAAATTTTATGAATGGTATTGATTGAATGGGCAGCCTGTCACTCACCGAAGCACGCTATACGATTCCCGTCAACAAGACCAGCACATTTCATTCTGGGATAGGAGAATGTGTCCAATTATATATCTTTCACACCAATATACGATCGATTAAATAACAGCATTGATTGTGGGAGTGTGGGTCCCCCTTCCGGTGCCGGCGTGTACGGTTTAATGCAAGGATCTAAAAAAGAGATTGGTTCAACAAGGGACAATGGGTGACAAGTAGTGCTGATAGGTCATTCTGTAGCATATTACAGAAAGAAAGGTTAGACTTATTTAATAAATATCGCTTACCAATCACTGAAGTATAGTTAACATTATTGTTTAATTGTGAGTCGGCAATTTTGTCGGTGCAGTCTTACTTTAAGCTTTCAGTAACCAGATTTCCCCAAATATAAGGAAACATTCATGGGGAAGATGCGAAAAGAAACACAGCTTATTGAAACTCACCAAATTAATGAATGTCTCTTTTGTAAGGTATGCCATAGAGATGGACAGAAACCTTTTTATGTCACTTTTGATCACTGGTTTCGTAGGTATAATTCTAAGTCCTCGGGCTTGGAACGAGTGTTTGAAGACGCAGACATGTGAATTGTCGTGGTATGCATTTAATGTACACTGCAAAGATGGCACAAATGAAAAGGGAAGTTTCGGTTGAAATGAATTCCATAATTTGGATGTCCAAATTATAGATGCAGTTATTTAGAAAACATCTGGAAGAAATCAAACGTGTACAAGAGTTTTGAATTAGAACATCTACTTTCATTTATTTACTCTGAACGAGAGTAAGCATATTTCAGAACTGGAGAGTGTGATTATCTTTTCCAAGTTTGATTTAGCCGTTTCGCAAAAATTTACGGAATTCACTCCAAAATCGAATTATGTTGAAGGAATGGGAATGGGTATTGTCGAAATTCATTTTGGCGACAGCAAATTCTAGGTACTGTCAATAAAACAAACCTCTCCGATATCAGAAAATGCTCTTCCATCTGAGGTGATTGAGATATGGCTGGAGAACCATCTGTTCTCGAATTTCGGTAGATTTATCCGGATGAAATATATATCACTCGCCCTTTCCAGTAGCATGGTCAGGTGTCGTCGATTGAAAGGCAACTTACTGGTATGCGTGATTCTGGTGGTCGTTAGGGCCACAGATTCTGTTGTTTGGTATACGGATTTCCATGTTTGGACTTGACAATACGCAGTTTCACTCGGAGTGTGGTCGATCAGTTGTTTGAATTGGTCTAGTTTTAAATATGAAAGAAAATCCAACACTGACTCAGTAATATGAACACAAGTTGGTAATCAGAAAAGTGTGAGATAAACAGTCGTGAGACTCTCGAAAATTCATAGAAGGACATACATTTCTCTAACAAGAATGGAACAGTTTCTTTGAAATAATGTGCCTATGCAATACACAGTTTATTGTTATTCCATATTAACAATTACAATCTAATTTTATTTTAAGTTACAAGTTATGCACCACACAGATTCCGATCGCAGATTTCAATGGTTTTTAAAACCATATTTACTTTTTTGAATTGGTGCTTCATTCCACATTTAGCAGTAAATTTTTATTCAGTAGAATACCAGCTGTTTTATTTTCATTCACTTAAATGATAAGGCCAGACAATTTATTGGTAATGATTTATCGCCAACAAAAACATTAGAACAATACAACTGAAAGATATTACAGTTGTCAAATGAGATGGTCATGCCACCTGAGAATTACTTACTTCGTTCGGAATGTAAGATCACAAGTTCTATGGTATGAACTTTAGCCCACGGATGTTTATCGATGGGTAATTGTAACTGGCTATAAAGAACCGTAGTGAAAGACAATATCCTCAGTCGATGATGTGAACTACAATCAAATAATTCCGCAGATCAGACATTAACCGATAAATTCCATGTGTCCATTGAGACGAAATCTTCTACTTGAAACAAGCTATTATAGTTAGGTTATAATGTACACCATATATGTTATTTCCTACGCATTTTCTAGTACAGGATTGACGAAACAAAATGGAACATTCTTGTCTTTGTGTTTGGAGTATTAAAACCACCACTTTGAAAATGTTTCGCGAAAAAATTTAAGCTATTGGACACGTAGAATTATGTCAGTGGCTAGAATCATGATCCCTATTCAATAGAGGGTCTGTTAGAGTTATACTGTAGAAAGTAATTGTCGAATATTGAACGCCAATATTGGAAAAGATATACATTTTGTTGGATTTGTAATCCAAAATGTTATACATATATCGGTAAATTACAATACATCTTTAGTTGAGAATTTGAATGCGACTTACAAAATAAGTATAGTGGAATTATGAGCATCATTCATTATTTGAACTAAATGGAATCAGTTCGTGAGAAAGACTGAAAAAGTGAAAACAGCCGAAAAACAAATTCACATATTTCGGTCATTGAACTAACGAGGATATTCCACTCACGCGTATCTCCATTCGTTGAAGATCTGTCTTGTTCAACTTGGCATTCATTTTGTTGGTATCAACCAGCACTCCATCGACGACCCATGGTCCAGCATGAAGATCCAGCATTGTTAATTTGCATGCGCATTGGGACTGTTCCGTGTTCTTCGGTGTCGTATTTATTTGGACCGTGTCACTGGATAAGGATAGGATGGTAAGGGTTTTTAAATAAGAAAAGTTGAAAAAAGTATTGTAGATTCGAATACATCATGTAGCAACCTACATTCTTTGAAAACAACTCTTCTGCACTTTTTCTGTATTGCTCATGCCTCACCGGTCAGTAGCAGTTCCTACTATGATGGCCTTTAGCAACCGCTTTATCATTCAGTTTGTCAGTGCGACGCACTCGCAGGACGGCATGCCAGTTAACTGTATGTTTCTACGCGCAACAGCCTCGGTATCGGACTGTACACCCCTTCGTCTTTGATTGCACCATGTTTGTTTGGCATGCAGTCTGAAATCAGACTGAGGTGAAATAACAGCCCATCTAGTAATGCTCAAAAAGAGGTCTCCTCAAGTCATCATCCTGTTCCACATGCTGGTAGGGATATGTTGCGAACTGAGTGGTACATTGTCGCGAAATTTCATCTTCTAGGTTAGTCTTACATCGGTTCAAAACTGTTCACTTCCACGAAATTGCGAATACATATTTCTGTTTATTAGCAAGATTATTACACAATGTATGAGTACAGTGACAAATGCTTTTCTTCTTGATTCTTTTCTTCTATTTATCGGCTTCGCAAGAACTTCATTCCGGGCAACCTCCCTAAGTAACTCTTGATAATGGCTCGACAGTACCAACTGCATATTTGAAGCATTACATGCCTGTGAATCACAGATATACCTCAGATGTGATTAGTTAGCAACCAGTGCCACCACACCCCAGGCTTAATCACTTCCGTTTGTAATAACCTCATTGCAAGAAACACTTTTACCATGCAATTAAATGCCACTTTCATAACCATTCCTCTCCCTGTCAGCAAAAACCACTACGTTAGATAGGTGAAAAATGATTCTCGGAGGAGTTCAATGGAGAATCCAATCTGTGATTTGCTGACAATTCTAAATGGCTCAGTCGCCAGTTGAGTTGTATGCATCGAAACATTTTTGTCCATTCTTCTTTAGATATTGTCTACAATAAAAATCCCAACTAGCAAACACAGTGTCGTCCTTCTCCAGTTTAACTGTGATTTACCCACGTGAAAAAATAGCAGTTGTGGCTCATCTTGCAGGAGGACCCACTCCAGTCGAGTCAAGGACGCACTTTACTGGTCCGAAAAGAAGACGTTTTCAGTGAATACTTATCAATTATATGCTTCGGTAATGGCAATAAATACATGATAAGGCATTAAAAGGATGGTGATTCAATCGCGCTGAGCAGCCCACCATGTTCGTCAATGAAGAACTTGATAGATAAAGGCCAATCTTGATTAGGTAAGTCTTCCCCACAAGTCGTTCACAAGATGCACATTCGAAACAGGGAACCTTGCTGAATATGTAAAAATTGAGTTTAAAACTTTGTAATTCATGAATATATCAATTTACATTTACTACGTGTAGCAGAGTGGGAATTACCACAAGTTGTAGATGAATGCAGCGGATGAGTGTCATCGGAAACCATAGTGCTGTACAAACGTACACATGCATAAAAAATGGATTTTTCTCACGAAATGCAATATCTTTGGGTAGTATTTGTTACTGAACCAATGAATCCACCTACGAGAACGTTTGGTCCTCACATTTTTGATGCGCGAATTGGAATTTTCCAAATTCCTTTCTGTTCCAGTGAGCATGTGTGTGCGCCCGCGAAATTGTTTGACATGTTTAACTGAGTGAAGATGAGCAAGCGTGTCGAGGGTGACCCAACGGAAAACAACATCCTTGGTGGTACAATGCCACTGAATAGCACTCCATCACTGTTAAAAATAAACACTGCGCAATTCAATAGTATAAGGTGTGCAAGCTCTCCTGAGACGGTTATTTACGTTTTTGCTCCCTCACTAAAAACCGTTCATATTCATTTCAGCGGTCGCGTTCCGTTGCATTACTATTGAGCTCTCTTTATTTTTTCTCTCACAAAACTGCAACATCAGCTAAGGCTAAACACTGCGTTAATATGTGAAGTTAAATCTGTGTTACTCTAAGTGCAAGAATATAACGAAAATATTGCATTTTTACCTGGGTCATGGATAGACATCCGAAGTGTTGATATACATTTTTAAATCAATATCTGTGACAGCTTGACCTTTGTGGTGCAAATCAATTGCTGCATTTATCAAAATCAATCTTTCATCAAAACGGGATTCAAACTGAATGGTGAAAGTCTTCTTGTTTTCTACTTCCATACAATAGGTTGTTCTTAGTTCGATCTCCAAATTGATCGCATTTGCATCTCGTGTTTCGTCTTCACCTGAATCTACAGGAGAAAAGAAAACTTTCTACAAGGCAGTCAAGTCTATTCCATGATCAAGAACTTAGTGAACTTAGTGAATTTGAAACTTTAGGCAAAGCTGCACTGCTTTTCAGTAAAACCACGAGTGATAAAAATTCACACGTAGATGAGCTATTAAAAAATGCGCAATCTTATACTTTTGCCCTACTTTTACAATGCGCAACTCGCCAATGACCGAACCAGGAAATTGAATATCTTTCTGTGACAATTATCTGACTGGCCGAGTATTGTGATCGGAGAACAGAAGTTCAACGTGGAATGGAAAACACACATTTAGGCAGCTTTTTAACGCCTAAGATCAAAAGACAGCTAATAAGCTGTCTAACTCACTGATGTGCACTGACAACAAATACCATCAAAGAAGAACTCCGTACGGTGCAGAATACATTCCTAGTGGATAAACTGAACATTTAATTAACCGGATGATTTAGAGAGATAGGGAAACACCATGGAAGATAATAGTGGAGATAGAGCCAATGAACATCTCTCTACAACTAATAGGTGACACACTGGCAAGTGCTGTGCAGAAAAGATTTTTCATGCTGCTAGACTGCGTGTTCATTCACAGCGGTGTTTTGCGGTTGAAAGCCAACGTGCCTGATTCGGCATTCTCATTGCTTGCGTATTCCTGTATATGTTTTTGTGAAACAATATTTTGCGGTCTCATGACCAGATGCCTGGCTGAACAAATTCGCGAGCAACATTTAACGCCGTGAGGTTTGGAACTGATACTTCAGGTACGACGGCATTGGTTTCACACCTAGCTGGGTCTAACCAAATGGTGAGTGTGGCTGAACTATCGGCCCCACGAGTAGGGTTTGTGCTGAGCTGTCCAGAACGGTGAGGTACCACACTTTGGTGAAAGCGTGTGCAGCTGGAATTCGTCTTTGCACCCCCCTCCCACTCTATCATTTCCTCTTAGATCTCAGAAACAATGTATGCATGAACAAAGTCTATCGTGGCCCACTCACCACTCACGGCGGGTCATCGATTGTCTGCAAGCCAAATCAATGGGTGAGTGATAATAGGCCCACATCCGATCTTTCGATAGACCTCATATGAATGAGGTGTAAATAATAACGCTGTCGTGCATATTGCGTGGATTAGGAAAAACTGAAACCGAACCAGTTTGCCAGTGTTTTTATTTTCAGTGTAGTATTATTCATCAATTACGTGTTCATCCATGTGTGATGTACTAAGACCAAACAAATCATTTGTATAGTCCAGTGAAAAACTTATCATAGAAAATAAACACAAAAATTGACAATGCCTTTGAAATAGAACGCCTTCTCACCGGCGGATCTGATATTCGCAAAATTGATTAGCACCCGATTCTGCTGGACTACGAAAAACTCAGTGATATTGTAGATGCTTATATGGCCACTTCCCAGGCGGAGTACTTTCACAGTGCACTGCGGCTTATCGTATTCCTCGGACTTTGGACGAATAAAGATCGTAGGGCCTCACGGAATGTAGATTTTCAGCTGGACAGATTTCGGTCTGTTCAGTTCAACTTCCCCAATGTGCTCCGAAATATTTACTGCTTTCTGAAACTGAAAAACGTCGGAAATAGTAAAGCTCCGTTTTCAAGAGTGAACAGAATATTCGGATGTTTTCAAAATATCTAACAAGACGAAGTAGGAGAATGTGAACAGATCCATGGTCTTCCCGGGAAACGAACTTGCAAAGGAACATTGTGATCATATTTGATAAGTCGGAGAACTGAAGCATTTAGTGCGTATCTCAAACAGAGTATGCTATCGGCGAAAGACATTCGGGCCTCGGTAACAGTTAGAACGTTAGCGTCTGTCCAAAGTCCAGGTCAAAGATTGAGTGAATGGGAACTCACACGACTGGACAATGGGTCCATGAGACACGAGAAAATTCAGCTCAGGTGTTGGCTCGCCATACTTATAATCAACCAATTAGGGGAAACACTGACCAATGCCAGTTTTGACCATTTAGTTTGTCTTGCGACCACTGGTGATGGTGACTCCTACATTCTGCGTAAACTATCTGTTTGATGTTCGTATTAATAGATTGTTCGAAGGTGAAATAGTATTCAGTATTCAGTTCGGTTGCAGTACAATCAGTAAATCAGGAAACTCTTGCCGTCAAGAATCTATAAATCATTTACGAAGGCCTGAATTAGAATCTAGTTGCAATACTACAGAGAGTTATTATTAAATATTTACAATTACACTACATCTGTGGTGCATACGAGAGCACGTGCCAACATGAATTAACGAATCCAGCACCAGATCCGTTACGGACGCTGGCATGTGATGGCCAATGGTGGGGTGTAGCGACAGCAACGTTAAGGCTGAGTTCGAGCCTCCGCTCGGCAGCACGAATGAAATATAAAGATTCTATAACAGTAGAAGCGTGGAAATTTGAGGAACCAAGGTTCTGTATATACGTATGAACTTTTCATATAATAAGCACCGTAAAACTCGAGTACAAACCAATATGATACCTTAGAAACAGAGGAAATACAATAAGAATGTCTGAGGTTCGTGATTTACGTACTGGCTACTCATGAGTAACTGAATACAAAGTAGAAGGACAAACTCTAATTCCGAGCAGCAATCAACAGCAAGTATACCATGGTATTCATAGCGCTGGACTGTTTCTACGTTTGAACATCCTATCATGAGGGTTGGATATTCTGTTTAAGATGCGGATTTACGATCAACTGAAAACATTTCTTCAACACACTTGTTTGGATCTAGTGCTAAACTGGCGGCCTTGGACCATTCCGAAACCGTACAAGTAGATTGTTACACTTATTGACATTAACTTTTTTCCGGGTTTCAGAACCAACCACTATATTGTCAGCGTGTTTGAAAGCTAGGGATTGTGTGGTAGAAGTCAGTTCATGTATATCTCAAACGAATAAAAATGTGATAGGATAGCACCTTGCAATACTTCGGTGTTAATGGGGATTGTAGAGGATCTATGACTATCAAATAAGTAAACTGAAACTGAATTGGCAAATAGTCTCCTAAGCTATTAAAAAGCATTGCTGAGGCGCGCGACTAGATCACCTTTCTAGTCTGTTTCATAACTGACGGGAAGAGTTTTTTTCATTAAGGCAATTACAGAGAGTCGGTCAAGACAAATAATTTACTCTTTGATACACAGGTTCAAAAGTAATATAACAGAATTCCCAAACAAACGATAAGACTATTCTTTTATCCCTCGTGACTTCTTTAGTTTCCTCAAGTCAAAACCATACGTAGGAATCATGATATTTATTAGTGGACACTTTGATTCATAACGGAACTTTAGGTAGGTCATAATAATGTGGCAGGTTCGTAAAACAGATCCAACGTGGAAGAGATTACTATGCGTTCCAGTAAATGCATATACAGTGGATCACTGCTACTGTGATTACATCTTGCGGACTGGACACTCTATCAGGCTTTGAGGATTGCATTTATGCTAACTTTCAGGAAGTGTTTTAACAATACGGTGGTTGGATTTTCTAACGGCAGCACGCCTCAAGGGCAGGGTTGCTATGATCTCACCTCTAGGAGCACCTGTTGTATAGGTTCTCATAGCAGAACTGGAAACTCAAACATTGCGCAGAAAAATAGATCGGTTCGACAACCACTACTCTTAAGAGAATGGTATATTTTGCATGACAAATGGACAAGTAGATTTAGATGATATCTTTCTCGAATTCAACACTACTCACTCAGTAATCAAGTTCACCTACCTATCGTTTCTTGATGTATACTTAACCAGACGACCTGATGGTTCAATGCAGAGGAAGAATCATTGGGAAGGTGACCTGGAATGGCCAGTACACAAACTTGCACAGTTTTGTACCACTTGGTTATAAAGGTAATCTGATGCACTGTATCCTACACAGGGGGAAAAGTACCTGCACTACAGGCACTCTGGAGACTAAAATATCACACGCAAGAAAGACGCCGTCAAGCAATGGTTATCACGAGAATATTTATCCAAATAAACTGGACTCAACGGACAAAACCAATGAGAACCCCACAGACAGAAAAGAAACTACTATCCATCCGACTCCCCTTCAATGGGTTATAGAGGATGTTCGAGCGCAGCTAGTGAACGTATCTTCTATTCGGTCTGATGGTGGAATACCAACGTTATCTCCCCTATTTGACGAACAGAGAAGACGAAAGCCGGCTGACAGACGCAAATGTGTTTTCTATATATTGTGGTACCGAAACAACACCGATACGAGAAATGCACCGAACGGATATGAAGGAAACGGCTGGGCAGAAAGCGAACCGCGAGTGTGCACAATGGGTAAAGGACCTAAAGTGAAAGTGATTCAAAACGAGGTCGACGGAAACCTCGGGAAAGTCAGTCCAGTAAAACATACGCAACCGAGCAAAACAGCGATGTCGATGTCAAATGTGAGAAAAGATCGTAGAGAAAATAGATCCAAAATGACGTCCAGAAAACGGTTATTTTCTCAGAACGATCGAGGTTAATACAGAGTACATGGCAGCCGATAGGGTCAGTAGACTTTTGAGCGGCACGATAAACTTCACTTTCAACGCCTCCAAGATCAGATGCCATAGTCCGACGTGAAAACAAAGATAAACTGCCCTTGATGACCTTGTAACGCTCAGCAAGAAGAAGACGAATCGACCAAAATGGAAGTTCATCCAGGAAAAGTGGCACACTACAAATGCAATTACAGTAAGAGAAGAAATGTACACTACGATTCAGTCTCCAGCAATAACACTGTCTTTAGTTATCTTCGGGGTCCACCAGGTTGATCCCTTCCACTGGAACAGAGAAAGGAGCATGAATTAGTATGCTCAATCCTACGTTTAGTGACCGTCTTCAAATTTCATAACAACCTAATCGATGATCATTTACCGACTGAGGTGCACAAGGCGCCGTTTACATTGTTCAAACGGCAAGACAGCTGTTGTGTGGCTTCGCGTGCTTTTGGATCGATAAGAAATTGGCTCTAATCTGACGGCCTATTGATTCATTCAAATTCTACGCACTGTAGCCCGTGGACGGTTGATTATTTTATGCTCCATAATGCAATGCTTCTCTCTTGTTATTACATTGATTTCTAAACACAAAAGGAGCTATCAAAACGTAATAAGGAACATCGCTCACGATGGCTTAGACATGTAGGCAGTGGAGCAGTATCGGTTTTTGTCGCCGCGAATTTAGTGGAAACTGTGCATTCAATTGACATCTATTCCGCCCTCAAAGTCGTCTATCAGGTCCCACAACACGTGTCAAGAGCAATCAGGCTCCGGATACTAGCAATTGCCGAGGCCTTTATCATCCACTTTCCGAAGCCTTGGGTTTGCATGCAGCGAAAATTAGTCTAAGCACTCCAACTCCCATGGCTAACAGTCAACGGTGCTACACAGTACCGCGTAACGGTGAAGAAGGCCAAGAATTGTTTTTATTTTCTGTATGCAATATCTGATAGAACCAGATTGAATTATCTCTTGCTGGGTTACGCACTGTTAGGGTCGTCTTCAAAGAACACCATAAACGTCATTCCATCTCGTTAGACACGTGCGGAAGAAAACACTTAATCCAGGTCACTGAGTCCCGTGGTGTCAGCTATGGGTATGGAGGGATTTGCAGTTTCAATTGTGAAGAATTGGTATGAATCCTAAATAAACTTGATAGTTTAGTTTCCAGATCATGTCATACATTGAACCAGTCTAACTGCAGTTCCCTATTTTGTAGGCCATTTAATTCTGTTGTTTCCAATTGTTTTAGATCCCACTGAGTATCTTTGAGGACTCCGCATGCCGCTTTCCGTCTGTTGCGGGAAGCTTCCCATGTATATACCATTCCTTTTATGGTCTGCGTTTGTCGACTGACTGACCCCATCGGTCATTTTTTGTGATTGGTTTCGTCAATCGAATCTCGCTTTGTTTCGACCGTGGGTATTTTTCATCCGATGTACCGCAAATTCCTCTAGGTGCTTCCTTTCACGGGTGATCAGAGGTTTGTCGTTTCTCATGTTGAGCTACACGTCCAGATACTTTCTGGGTTCCTTCCAGAATACCGGTTCAGATAGTGCCGTTATCCTTGCTAAGTGGTCGTTGTAGCTCTTTTTTAGTAGCTTGACAATATTTGCCGTGGCCCTTCTGCCATTCACTTCCATTGTTGTTCAACCCTTCCTTCATCGTTCTGTTTGATCTTCCCCGTAATTCCGTTCGATTGATGATGGTAGGGTGACTTATGTGTTCACCGTACTCCCCATTGTTCCAACCTGTCCTGAAACTTCTTAGATTCGAAGTTAAGGCCTCGGTCAGTGATGATCGTCTCGGATACAACAAATCGCTCCAAAACATTATTCAAAAATATGCGAGAGACCTTATCACCCGTTTGATCTCGAATCGGAATAGTCTACACCCAGCGAGACACATGATCAACCGGCTTTATTATATACCGGTTTCCGGTCGAACTCATGGGTAAGGGACCAAAAATATCCAACCACCAACTTCGAAAGATTCGTTGTGCTTCTGCTGGTTGCACTGGCGGTGCAACCGTCACGAGTTATCGGTTCCTCTGACAGTCAGGACAAGTTCGAAGGTAGCCATCAACGTCGTGCCGCATGAAGGGCAAGAATACAGTGCGCCGCAATAAACCGAAGGTTTGCTGTTATCTCAAGTGAGTGTTGTCACGCGCTAGCTGTATTACACGCTCACGTAAGGCTTCGGGAATAAGAGGCGGTCGTCTGAGTCGCAGAACACGTGCCACATCGATGTCAACAAACAGCCTACCAACCTCCACATGCAAGCGATCCCATATTTTTATTAAGTCGTGCAGCTCGGGTGAGCTCTCATCTGGTCTGATTTGGGTTCGCTGATGTGAAAAAACAGTCCACACTTGACTGTCATTTCTCTGATGGCCGAAGGCGTCAACAACTGGCACCTACCGACTAACTGGGATTGCTTCGGCCGATAATTGGTCATCTGGGATCGGGTAGGACAAAGCTTCAGGTACCTCGTCTACTCGATTGCTGATATGCTCGATTGTGCGGGTGAATTCTTGCAGGCGGTTAGCCCAGCACACAAGTCTTCCTCTCGGATCTCTTTCTATTATCGATCAAGGCAATGGTTTGTGATCGGTTTAAATGCGAAAACTAGTAGCAATCAGATACAATCTCCACTCCTCCAAAGCCCACATGACTGCTAAGCATTCATTTTCCGTGGCGGAGCATTTTCTTTCTGCACTTGTAAGCAAACGGCTGGCGTACATAAATACTCCGGACGGATGTGGTAATACTGCGTCAATTCCGACGTCATTGGCATTTATAGCCACTTTAAATTTCTCGTTCGGCCTTTGTATTGTGAAACAGCTGCAAGGGTTTGTTGCAGTTGCCTTGAGTTCATTGAAAGCCGCCTTCATATCTGAAGTTCACTCAAATTTCCTCTTTTTCTTTAGTAGCTGAAACAGGATACAAGCTTTCTGGGCAAAGTTTGGAACAAACGTCATAATAAACCAGACCAATGAATGATCTCAGTTCACGCTTTGACTGTGGGGAGGGAGAGTTTTCAGTTATCTGCACTTTCTCAGGTAGTGGCTGTATTTTGCCGCCCCCAACAATGTGTCCCAAACAAACAGTTCTGTCCCATGCGATCTTACACTTCTTCGCGCTGAATTTTAAACCCGTCATTTTCAGTTTCTCCAAGAGTGGAATTAGTCTGGAAACGTGCTCGCCGATCGTCTTTGAAAATATCGCGAAATCGTCCCTATGGAACATCACAAACCAGGGTTTGCAATAAGGGGACCAAAAAGCGAAATAAAATGCTCACCTCTTCGGATCTACATATTTTTCTGTTTATATGAATGATGTGCCAATTTAATAATGCTTTAGTTCATTACAATTTAAAAAGACTTACTTGTACAAGAGCTTACGAATGTTTTGTTGTCCTCTATCTTGCGAGATTTCTTAACAAGCTTGATAATACTGTGACTGAACTGGAATCCATGCTTGCTTGATTTTCTTCGTTTTTAAATAATTAAGAAAGTGATTTGTGTTTATGTTAAATCTGAATATTCGTCTCTCATGTCAAAGTAAAGCCTAGCCTTGAGTTGCTTTACGCACCCAAAACAGTGAATCTTCATCCGTTTGTGCCATTTCTGTAGATACAATCATGCGATGCATGCACTGTTTCAACGAAAGCAAATTGATTGACAACGGACTAATGTTCGACATTCAAGCTGTTTCGTTATTTGATATATGTATGCCACAAATTATTTGCGGGCAGTGTGTGGGACTGATGATACATTGTTTGGTTTACTGTCTTTTGGACCCTACTTTTCACGCGCAAACCTCAGGTCATTCGACCAATCTTTCACTCGGAAGCACCAACTACGGGGTTGGTCGGATGATCTGAGGTTTGTTTCGTATTTCATAGTGAACCTTCTTGCAATGAACCAGTAGATGGTCGAGATATGGCAAAACAGAATTACGATATATAAAAGTGCGAGTTAATAGCAATTTGAACGTTGAGAGTGTGGAGAGTGTAGACAGTGTTTTTCAGTTTGAACAAACAAGATAGAGGACAAAAGCTGCAAGAGGAATCCCGTTGTATACTCTCATTGTTTGCGAACGAATAACACTTCATAGAAAATATGAAATGATTTGCTGGAAAATATGGCAATAATTGATGCATGTTTTCTGTGGTTGTCCGTGTGTTTGTGTTTGTCACAGTCTGTGGGCTTCATTCGTACATGATTTACTGTGCAACGGATGATGGGAATCAAAGAGAACTTTAGAGATACAATTATCACTGGCACAAAAGTGCCTGATTACGGTGACGTCAACAAAGTCAGATGTGTGACTACGTGCAGAGATATGTTTTACGGATCTTATGGTCAAACGAAAGTCCTTCTTTAGCAAACCAGGAGAAAATAACTAGGGAGCAATAAAATCAGTAGGGAATAATTCAAGCAGTCTCAAGTTTTGAAGTGCACTTTTGAGGTACGGGGAACATATGTATTCTGAGAAGGAAAAAAACAGGCAGTGTCTAACTTTGTAAAATACCTCAATGACGTGCATAGACCGCGACGGAGTGCGAGTAAGTAAAGAAACACTATATATTTGACTGTGGAGGATGCGGGAATCTGTCAGTGATATTTTGACTTGACCCCTCGGGTGATAAATTAAACGATACGTCGTGATAATTAGATCCATTCGAAAGCAAAGGACGGAAAAAGGACCAGTTTGTAATATCTTCTAGTCTGATACGGTGTTCGCACCACTCTCGGGCAATGCTACGGAAATATCGGTGTTCGAACACTGACAGTCTTCCCTACCTTTTACCCTTAATGGCCACATTGAAAACAGAGCTTGTAATGGCTATGCTTAAATGATTGGCTTTAGTATTACTGCTAACAACTTGCTTTTCATAGTTTGTAACTAGTGTTTCTCTGTTTTATTTTCATCTGATTGGTCTATTATTCCACCATTTTAGGACTGGTTGTTCGGTTGTAAACCACTCATCTTCAGACGAATTTTATTGCATAGTTATTTCAGAAATGTGAATGAATGATTGTAAAGTTATTTTAAAACACTCTTTCAACTGATCATGTCTCTTTCATCTTGTGTCGCTCCACTTAATGAGGTGTGATTGGCACAAATGACTGTGAAAATTATCGGTGATCTTACACACCCTTTCCATGAGGCTCTTTCAAAATACCTCTGTGACTGCATGATTCGCTCTCCATACTGACTTATCGTCACCGGAAAAAACGTGTGCAGGAATTCTGCGGTTGAGTAACTCGGTCGTCTACTATTGCACGAAGATCTGGTCACCACTGAGTCGCGTGCACAACTTCACAAGACTATTATGTTCACAGTAAGCGTTACTCTCCATTTGTCCCACTGCATCGTAGTCAGGGAATCCTTGTGTTACTGAAATTCACACTAGATACTCGCACTCGCCTGAAGACACAGTGCACTATGCGGAACAATTTTGCAACCGACTTCATCATTTTATGATATTTATCCATTTCTCTCACCTACTGTTTGTGAATAAGAAACTTGTTTACAAACATGCGACCTAGAATTTTCAACATGGACATGCTGGAGAACTGTCATCTTTCCTCAGAGTCGATAAAATTCACATAAGCCCGATACTGGGAAATCAAACAAATAGAATAAAGTCTTCCCTCATTCAAGAACTAGTCATTATGCAACATGGCCCCAGGCCACTGTTCGCTCTGTGTAAAAGTCCTTTCCCGTTATATATTTAGACTACGTGGACCATCACTCTATCCTTCTCGAAGTTCAAGAAATTGTGGGAAAATTATAAAAGCACCAACCCAGCACTGCCTGTGCTAATTCGTTTTATTTCCTCGGAAAACTAACTGTAGTAAGCACTAAACATTAAAAATAATATTTTTTCATTAAAAAGTTACAATTAGCCGATTTGTTAGTTACAGCGCATAATGTTTCCCAAGGCAATTTAGTTAGATTGTAACTCTGTCTTGAGAGAGATCGGTATATTTGATCCCGCCGTGGAAGAATCATACAGCTTTTATTGTCAAGTCCCCTAAACAGGCTTTTCTTAATTTTGTCGATGTCTTAAATCGTTAATACATAATGCAGGTTTATGGGATGTTTCTAACAAACTTGCAGTCATTGAAACTGGAATCTGAACAGTCATTCGGGGCAGTAAGCTATGGATATGATCAAGGACTACACGTTGATTGTCAACGGTTTGCTTATAAGTTACCTTGTGCAATACTGCATTTGACCTCTTGTATTTGATCGGTGAGTTCTAGGTTAACATTGCGGTTAGCTATCAGCTCAAATACAAATTAAGGATTTTGAATGTACTTATCATTTGCTTTCACAGGATTCAACAAAATGACCGAAATCTGAAGTATTTAAGTTAATATCAGTCGGGTCATGATAGCAGCCAGCGAGTGTGGACTCCATCTTTATACGAATCACTCCTGACAGGAATACGCCTTTGTCAATCAAAAACTGATGTTTGTCATTCTCATTAACCACAGTTAACCAGCTGACTCTCGTTACGTTTTCTTTTCCCACCTTCGCTTGGTGATAGTCCCGACGAACGATGACTATCGTGATGTTTCTGTACACAGTGGTAAATTATATTTTTATTTTCATAACAGTCTCAATCTATCATTTGTCCTTCGTCCTTTAGGTATGCATTTGATTTGATATACCTGTTATGTCAACAGAAAGATTGGCCTTAATTTTCACGATTACTACTCTGTTAAACACGATCAGTTGTCAAGACGCCCGAAACAGTCGCCAAGTTGACCCTATAAATCAGATATCGGATCCCGGCTCAGCGGTTCTCGTGATCGACGCCAGGACGGTAAGTTATTAGTGACGCATATGATTTCACCTAGAATCAAACAGGATGGACAGTCACCCCTTGTATTTTGGTATCACTCACTTGTTACCCGCCTCAAAATGCTCTCTTTCCTACCGGGCAATTGCTAATAAACCCTTATAATAAAGATGGAAATGGTACAATGATGACGTTTCGGTAATGGTATCGAATTGGTAATAATCATGCATCCTCTTTATCACGTAGTTGAAGTGCTTCGAATTCGTTTTGACAGCTAGTCACACCGAGCTGAACAGACAATACACTTTGGGCTACACCAAGAAAACGCAAAAATATAACAGCTGTTTGATAGTGAATCAAGATATCCCAGATTATTGAAATACGGTTAGATTATTCGAGTGCAATGAACTGACAGAGCATTCAAAGTACCCTTGAGGAGCAAAGGCATTGGTCAGTATCCCTGGATGTACATGAAATGTTGGTGAAAAAGCGACAAACCAAGGCAGAGTTGTCTAATATGTCGAACTAATCTTCAGATTTTGCGAAAGTAGAAGCAGCTCACTTCTGTTTCATCGTATTCCTCGAGAGACCGATTTGACAAACCAAATACACAGGTTAAAGAACAGTTGACCTTGAATTTATCAGAGTGTTTGCCACGAGACCTCTTGATTTCCACGCTTCCAGCTAACGATCATACCTAGAAGTGATCACTTTCAGATTTTATCCTCATATTTTAACGTTACGGTGGTTAACCAGTGTCACCTTTTCACCGGACTACATTACAGGAACAGAGAGTATGACGCGTTTTTGATATTTTTCAACGTTGCTTTATCCTTTTCCATTAATTTGGGTTCTTCTTCACATTTTTCTGGAAATATACAACTGTAAAACTATCCTGTGATAATCCATAACCCGTGATATTTCATGGTCTAGAAGTAGAATGAATGAAGTTATCAAGGCTGAAGACTAAACGAGAGCAAGTTCGATTGGAACTCTTGGTTGCAACTGGTTTGGACCACTGGCTGTATCAAACTGGCCCGTTATTCCTTCCACTTACATTTCCGAGGGATAAATCACTTATAAGCGTGCCTTCATTCTATATTCATTTAACGCCGGTGAGAAGCATATAATCAATAATCTTGGCGACATATCGTTTGAGTCCGCTAATTTGCTTCACTGTTTTGCAACCCTCACGGCCGTGTTTACAGGCGAGCAGTGTGCGGGCGTGAGCCTAATTTCAACCCCAATTGTTTTTTAATTTTACAATATTTAGCCTGCTAACGAGCATTTACATAGAAAGTTAGGGAAATCGACACAAAAAAAGTGTTTCGACAATTAGGCCGGATGGTCATGTTCTAGATGGATTTTCCGACAATTAGCCTACTAATACGCATAAAAGTAGTCCTGTGAGGAATGCCGTTTATACGGGCTTAGATAGGCCACCAAGTTATTTGTCACGACTTAAAAAACACTGTACATGGAAAGGTAGTGTAGAATAGAAGTGATAAACTCAATGATCGAGACGGGTTGTCGTTGAAAGTGGTAGCTGAATTTTTTCTCTCCTCTTCCTTAGCGGTACCATGCTCATCAATCAAGTGTTGTGAGATATTTAAGTACTAGCCAGTTGAACACGGCTAACAGATCAACACAGCTCGTGTGAGTATCAGTAACTGGTAATCATTAATACATAAAATAGTTCAATATCGATTGGTCTGACTGCATCGCTAATGCCTGCGGGGTATTCAGATGAACAACGCAGGCTGAATATAGGATTATATTTGAGAAGATGACTTCGCATCGTTACAAGAGGGGCTTTAGGCACACCACTGATTATTTTTATGTCTTAGTTTGGGTGCTGCTGGGAAGTAACATTCAAAGAATCATTGCGATCTGTCAGCAATTAGTAGTTGTTCCATTTGAAAAAGAAAACCGGACTGCAGATTGGCGGCAAGAGTTTTACTGAGAGATCACTTACCGCTCATCAAGTACTACTCAAGTCGTCATTCGTCTCGGGCGTTCTGTGCAACGCGCTGATGAATTGACAAATATACGTTACACCCGTTTGAAAGCAAGCATGGTGCCAACGCATCAACAACAGATAAGAAGTACGAAGTCGAGGGGCAGATTATGAATAGTCAGCATAGATTTAACGAGTTTAAGCAAAATTTCTTGGTTTTGTAAATTTTTGTCCGTTTATTTTCATTTGCTTAATGAAAACGGGGAAGTCAATACACAGGCCATAGAGCATCCGCTCCTCTGGATTCGGTTCTGATCCATATCTCCCAGCGTCTCTAACCAACGGCAATCCTCATCTCGTGGGCCCCAACCAGGGAGGGTGGGAAACACCAGTCGAAGCCAAAGCCGACGCCAACTTCTTCATGCCGCTGCGTCATGTCATAACCTAACGTCACCCTTGGTAGGCTGCTGGATTAATCGATACTCTGACGGAACCGCTATCCAGCGATTCAGCGATTAGTAGAACACTAGCCCGAAATCCAAAGTCATATGAGGTGAGTTGGTGAATTACTTGTACTTCAGGGAACGATCATTACAAGCGTAAATATCATACATTATTGTCGGAGGTAATCCAATTCGAAGGAATCATGAATGGGTATCCGTCGTTCAAATGAGCACAGAGGAACGTACTGCGAGCGATACGGGAACAAGTCATCGTCGGAAAGTAAGAATCAGTTATTGTGGTACAGAAGAAACGAATCAGAGAAGGAACCTGGGACACTCGTATGACATTTGGACGGGTAGCAAGTCCAGACCATAACAGAGGAGAATGCACACGCGCCCGACCTAGACAAGCATGCAGACATGGAGTGGTATCACCCTTAATGCAAAAAGTCATTTGCATGGTACAGAGGAGGAGTTCAACCGGGATTTCGTGTGAAACCTAAGCGTGCACCCACGGGAGACGTAGACATACACTGAACATAGCATGAATAACGCCTAGAGAACAACGTCAACACAGAGCAGGTCGACTGGTTACAGGAATAAAATGAATAGCTCGTGAGTCTCCAGAGTAGAAAACAAAACCCAGAGTAAAAGTGTACACCTAACCCGTGATAGACGAAAAACGCTAGGCAAATGCAAATTCAACGTAGAGAGAGACGGAAAAATTGCGCTCAATGTGATCAAAAAGGGGAAGAATAAAATTGACGTTGGAAGTTTCAGTTTGAGGATTTCATAAACCATTTGATTCAGCTCTCAACCAGGCCCGAAATTCTCCTGCCGCATGGTCGTCTCAGACACAGATTAGCCGGGGTTCGCTTAACTAGAGCAGCTCCCATTCCTCACGTTCGCTCGCCAACCTCAACGAGGAGTGTAAAACACATGCGGAACACAGGCCGTTCTCCGCGAACTACGTTGTGTGCTTTATTCGAGTTGTCCCTCTAATCTACACAGATTGTGGACATCGTTTTTTAAAATTGCACAGCTGGTTCACACCATCATGGTGTTCACAGAGCCGTGTCTACCAATTTCACATTCTTCGACTTGAAACAGACATATTAAACGCATAGGAAACGCTCGCTTTTCTGTACGATCCACCTCCCGCGCTTCTTCCTTGTGTACCCGTGCCAAGACAACCTTTTACCCGTTTTTTCTTTTGAGTTGGGGATTGGTACCTCTTACCATTACGGAGCCTAGTAGATTCATTCGTTTCCGTCGAAAAGATGCCAACATCTTACCACGTATAGGACTGGTTCTCTCAAATTACGAAACCATTTTCTTTCGTCCGTCTTATTATATTTGATAGACTCGGTGCATTCGTGTTGTATTAATTTTCGACTGCTATGGCTGGCATGCATTTATGTCTACAACAGATCTTCCGTTAGTCTGTGAGATTAGAGGAAACAACACTTCGATAACACTAAAATGGAAAATGTATTTTTCGATCCTAGGGTTTTAGATGGGACTTCTCTTAAAGAGGAATTTGTAGTCAGGTCTGCTATCAGAACGATAACTACTCCTCAGGAGTCCATATAGAATCAGAATCAGTTTTTCAACTAGCGATCACTAGTGTTCTAATCCACTCCCTCAGCTCTAGGGAAAAGACTGTTTTGCTTTCAGATTATCTGAGTCTGTCAGGGCAAAAGTAATTGTTTTCATATAGGATGAAGTGTGACTGACATCAATCGTTGCACCAGAAGAAGTGAGTCTAAAATCAAGCATCGGTTGCTGCCTATTCTATTCGGTCAGATAAAAGGTCGAACACCGCTTGATGGAAATCTTGTCTGATTGATCCTCGTCATTGCTCCACGGTCCTGTCATTCACAGGTATGATTGCTTATTTCTTGACCCTGTTTCTGAACAGGCGCTGATGTCTTGTCTACTAGAGAGGCTTGACTGTCCATCGACGGTGTGCCACGCCTATGCTCTTAAAATATCGTCGCGATTAGAACTATCAATTTTCATTTTTAAGAAGTGCTTTATAGTCAGACACAACGATAATTAAGCGCAACTAGAAAACTGGCAGCTCCATCACTGAATGCTTATCTCATATACCGGTGGCTTTTTTCAGTCATGCCCCAGCACGCACATCACAGGTCGGGTAGCGCTAATTAGTGGTCGTCTGTAGGTTAGTAAATCCAATCTTAGCCATCACTGGATTTTTTAGGTTTACTTATTTAGGTTCACCTGATGCCATTCGGCTTCGGCGTACCAATTTGGTGTAAATGTCAAACGCTGTGACAGGCGGTGGTCAAACGGTGATTGTGGTGGACGTAAATCCTTTATGCCCGGGGTTCAAAATCCTCATACGGCCACCAGTAACTGTCCCCCATTGACACTGTTAAATTGGCCGCGACTTCCTTATTCAAATGTTGTACGAATAATTTATGACAAAAAGAAGTAAATGAGAGATTAGAAGGAAAGTTTAGGAGCTTCGTTCCATAGTTTAAAAGTCCTCCGCCGTAGTTTTAGAGCGATAAATGGCCACCTTTTGACTGACTATTATTCACCCTGTAATAATAGTGGAGTTTTGGAGACTTTGAATCAAAAACATCTAGTCAGATGATTTGACCGTGTACTTGATTTCCAGAAAGTGGTTGAAACAGGGTTTTTAGATCAACACCAAACTGCTAACACATCAGAACTCAGTAAGACTGAAAACTCAAAAGTACCACGTGCGCATTCAGAAACATTCAATTGGTACGGCATGTGACTGTCGCTTCTCAATGTTGTGAAATCCTGCTAATGTGTTTTCACCTCCCCAGGGAAAGACTTGTATAAGTGGGCTTGGTGCATACGAGCGGCTTAATTGGAAGAAGTGATGTGAGCACCACAGAACTATTAGCAAAGCTTCAGCTGAGAAAGCCTCGAATCTCTACAACCGAGAATTATACAAACCAAAATAGCAAAAGGGTTAAGGCTGCAGCACTGTACGGTAATTCTTTTGCAAATAAAGTTTGTATGAGTAATTTATACTAAGGAAAATAATTGGTGGATAAAAGCTTAGTCAATCACAGCGAGCATGCGTTGATCATAGCAACTCTGGAGCTCCTCAGTGTGTGTAGCCACGAAGATGCACCGGGCAGTGCCAGGTGAAACGCTTGCTAACTAACCGTCAGCAACCCCGAATCGCCCAAGGGAGTGTGATAACTAACCATGAGTCGTGACCGGCTGTTTGTCATCCCCTCAGTTTCTACTTCACATGATGGTATGAGGATAGGCAACTGCGACATTCCGAAAACGGACAAGGGAAAATGAAGATCCTAGCTGAGGAAGTTACAGAGGAAATATAAGTAGTCGTTTTGAACCCAGAGGACGAAAACCATATTTGCTGAAAGAAATCTGTCAGCATATGGGATCGTAAGCGCTTGAGAAGACAATGATCCGATGTTCCGACAGTAGGATAGAGAGAAAGACTTAGGTTAGATGTGAAAAGAGGTTGGATTGTGTGCTTGCCATCACAAATAAAATGTGCCTATCATGAAGTTTGTCTCAATCATCTGCCAAATGTCCCAAGAAAATGTCCGACATTGGCGGAACTCATTAAAATAATATAAGATCGGTAATCCATAAACTAGCATATTAATTTTTAATTTATAACGTAAATTTTCAACTTTTTATATTTTTGGTCTCATCTGAATGCATGACTACTAAACCTTTTAGAGAAACTGTACTACGATGGGAATTCCTCTAAGCTGTTCTGTGAATAGCGAGATAATCTACCATGGGAGTCGACTGCTGTGCAAGCAACGGGTTTGTACCGTTCAAAACTAGGGTACGGAAAAGCATTGCCAAATAAAATTGGTTACGTAAGCTAATGAGAACCAGCTTGACAGCCGGGTAGTTAGGAATTAGAGGCATAGTGGTTCACTTTGGTTTTGAGTTATGAAATGGCACTCGATGGATGTACACTGTAGATGATTTTGAAAATTATGAAACTGCCGTACTTTGATTTCATGCTTTTTAATGCTCGGCTATATGCTCGTCCTAATATGATGAGTACATTAGATGCAATCCAAATCCGTACTACATATAATGATCAAATGAAAGTATGGCATTTTCTGTACTGAACAGAAAGTGATTATAAAAATTCAGGATGTGGGGGGGGGGCACGAAAAAATGGTGATAGCCCAAGTTTGTCACAGCATCCGCGAAAAACCTAGTGCCTACCAGAAGGTTATTGAGCTGAACCAATGGAACGTTCAAATCCACAACATGAAACGAATGGTTGATCCAGACCCAGAAACCGTCCTCTGAAGTTGGTCGTGCCGGGACAATTCAACTGCCTTGGAGATATCAAGTGAAATAATGTTAGTTTCAAGGTGAGACCGATTGTTTGGTACCAGGAGTAGAACATTGATGATGACGGATTGTCAGATCACTCAGCAGATAGTAGCACTGTGTACATGCAATGAAACGCTTTGCGATTATGGCCTGAATGACTAGCGGACCAATGGAAGTGAAGGAATGATTAAACTCTAATCGCTGGAATGGTTAAGAATAGCTTCTCATGAGACGGTATAGAAGTGAACAGATTTCACACAGAAGAGTAAACGCTGGGGGGATAAAAATAACGATATTGCAGAGAAGAACCTACATGTATTTATATCCATTCCTTCGGTAAGATTGGAGGACTCCCATATGAACTGCGTGTTCAGTGTGCTCAATGAGAGTAATGCAAAGCAAATAGTCCAGGCTGAAACAGGAAGGATAAAAAGGAGACCACAATAGACAGTAAATATTTGGCCAACGGAAGTTGTAAATAGGTTGGAATTAGAAGCTGAGGGACATATAAAATCTTTAGCTTCTGGGGAACGCTCTGTTGATAGTGAAGATTTCCAGGTTTACTAAAGATTGGAGAGAAGGGAGAATAAATTATACATGGAAATTCTCTCTCAAGGCCCTAAAATGAACGACTTCCAGATCCTCAATAGCACCGTTTGTTCGTACCTTGCTTGCAGGTGCTCAGAAGAGCTGGGAGAGATCATTTTGAATAATGGAATTGTTTTGCTGTGAGCGTCAGTCTATTTCACGTAGACTCTGCCAGGTCATATGCTATCCCCGTACATTAACATTGTTTAGGATTATTATTTCGTTCAACCTAATCTGCCCTTTCTGATTGGAACTGAATGACACCGTAGCTGGTGATATTGGAGATTATTCAATGGCTGTTTTGTCGCCACCACAGTGGCGTCATATTGTTTTGGTTTTCATGCTGGTCGTTTCACGGTAGCTAAAAGTATTTGGTTGGAATTGTTCGGACAACAACGCGGACGTGTACCAGTGCCAACAACTTGTTCGTTCATTTGTACAAAATCAAAATGGAAGCACTATTTCCTAGTGCTTCCTCACGTGGATCTGGTTGGTGGTGTTCAAGTGTACTGCACGTCCATTATGTTAGCTATTCGTTAGTCAGTACATATAACAGGATCTACTGAACCAGGAAACCATTGCGGACCTATTGTAAGATTATAATTAACAAGATGGTGGAGTTGCCGGCGAAACATCAGAGTTTTTAAAGGCGAGTTTTCTCCGACGATTTAGTTTATACATATTGCAAATTCAGTTTCTAACAGAAGCCCTGGTTATTGCAAAACATCCTTCTACTCAACAGCATCAAATGGTGAACATATTTCACATATATAATGTTTAGTTAACCGTACTAAATTTTGATGGTCAAGAGTGATGAGGAGTATTTGTGAAACCCTGATGACATTTGTTATCTGAACGATCAGTTTGACAATTGCAGGTGATTTGGAACATCTAAGGAAAAATTGTCGGCTCTTGATAAGGCGACAACAAGAGTCCTCGTTTGGGTTTAATTTCGAGTTTAACTGAATTTCAAGAAATGTATGAAGAACGGAAACCTTCTGACTTATTTATCCTCATTTCTGGTGAATTCACCATCGAACCAATCTTTTTGATAACTGATTCATTGATTTATGCTTCGTTAGCTTGGTCTACGATATACAGGATTTCACTGTACCGTTGAACTGATTGAGTGGTTCAGCGTGAACGAGCAATCCAGACAGCTGGGGAATGTGGAGCCGTGTGGCCATCTTGCCGTAGAAATGCTGCATCAATTTTTGCGACAAACTTGATCACTTTCAATGGTGGCAATTTTTTCTCTCGTGTGAATAACTTTGCTGTTGTTATTTTTGCTGCCACTGGAAATATATGTGCATCGATTTTGTCCATACTGTGAAAAAATGTTGTGTGATCCAGACAGAATATTGTGCGAAGATAAAAGAACTATGTAGCGGAAATGCTATTGGGTATCGATTTCTAATGCTACTAATCAGTTTCCAAAGCATATTTTTGGCATCACATGCAACTACAATGTCTTTCCCCTTTGAAATTGTAGACAGCAACGATTTTCTAATGGACTCAAATGAGAAGTCGAATGTCTTTCATTTTTTTATTAGGCTATGATATTTCCTTGTAATCGGAATTGGTTTTACCCATTTTCTTAAGAGCAAGTTAACACAGCATCGTCGCGTTAACTTGTAAATTCCCCTCTGTAAAATACCTATGTTCAATTTGTTGCCCTATTCTGACGGTGCGAATCTGCTTCCGTGATTTTTAGGTGGTCTTTTTTTGACATACCAGTGTCTTATAATCAGATCCATCCAATTCAGCGTTGGACATCATAGAGCTCATCGTTCAACCGGGTCCAACTGATTCTCACACATTTTGGACTGTGAAACATCGTTCCCCTGAAGTGTGTATATTTGGGTGTTGCCACAATGTTCGCCTGAAAATAGCAGTGCCTCATTATTGGGATACTTCGTGAAATTCTCTTTGTTATACGGGAAACAAATGTTTATTATTTACTTGAAATATCAAGGTTAAATTCTTGAGTCAAGGAGCACATGTCCTGGAGCATTCCCCAATTTCTAGCCCATCCTTCTATTCCGCAATTTCTCCCCTATATTTCTTCGTCTCATAGGAACTTCTTAGCTCTCCTCTTAAACACAGATTACTACTAGGATAGTTCTTTTTGTTCTGCGGTAACTTGCCTGTCTAACCCTCCTGGTCATTACAAAATTCTCCCACTGGTTTAAAGTTCCTTACATCTTTCTGCGTAGGTTACTCAGTCAGCCGTTAAAAGGTAACGTGTTTTCCCCACGATGAATGTCAGTGCAAACTTTCCCCATCCAAAATACCATCCAATTTACCCCAGTCCAGTGTTATCCGAAGCTATGGAAACCGTAATTGAGAAACAATCTAAGTTCAACCTGAAAACGCCTTGCCCTCTTGAGTGTTCATCATTAGCGGTTTCGCTGTCCCACATTCACGGGTGATTTTTGGCATACCTCTCGCACATCTCGTCCTCTCTAGTGAACAATCACCGTGAATTTTAATCGGTATCGCCAGATATCTCCACTGTATTTGATCCGTTGTTGCACGGAGGTTTTTCACCAAAATTACCTTAATTTGAATTTTCTCCGGAACTCATTTCCTGAACTCCAAGTTTAGCAGTGGACGCTATATCGTGATCCGACTCAACGAGCGCTGTTAAACATAGATCTACTGCCCCCGCATCCTATAGTTGCTTTTCAATAGTGATTTCGTTTTTGCCACTTCCAACCCCGTCCATGCTCGTGCCGCTGACTCTGTCGTTCACTGCTCTATCTCCTGCCCATCTTCTAGTAACTTAGATAACTTTTCCCCCATTCCATCCAATTATCGTGATAATCTGGAAACCTATCTTTGTATCATTACCACTTGGAGATCACCCAGCCGTGTTTCTTTCAAGACAGCAAAAAGTGCGAATTTGAATAGATACCTAAATTGAATCGGACTTTTCTTTCTCGTACCAGACGTTATTCTGACACCCACCTTACTGTTCCCTCTCAACAGTGTCCAAACACGCCCTACTGCTGAATACTTTCTTTACAATCGGTGTAACCATGGGTTCTGTTCTGAGGAACTTTCTACTGGATTTATCCTTTCTAGTGTAACTCATGTTCATCAAGTAATAGAGAAACACCGAACTTCAGAGCTCCAGTGAAGTGGCATTTTACATCTTTCTCAATCGTTCTTTAGAGCCTTTTATCCGAGATCAACTGAAACGGAAGGGGAACTTGTTATTGTTATTAGCCCTGCTCGAACGAACCACCAGCAGTTTCTACTGCCAAGTCCTCTCTTTTAAATCGTGAGCCGTGGCCAATCCTTCCCCTCCCACATTAACACCTGCACTGAAGGCCCTTCATTTCGAATTTCGAGATTTACACACACTACTATGGTCGTTACCATGGTCTCAGCTATTCATGGGTTCGATGTTATTACAATGAGGAAAGATCAGCCATCACAGTCCAAAAAAGGCGTTTTTGAACAGAGAGTTTCTTTCCGATAGATACTTTCGTCAGAAAAAACAATCCTGATACATGAAAATAGTTGTAAGCATCTTCCCCCTGCAGGCACTCAAGTGCGGAGCTCTACCGGACCACCGGATTGTAAAAGAATGACAAATTCCTTCCTCTCTGAAGTCTAGATCTGGACAGAAAAAGGATATTCACCGTCTTCGGAGCCTGTATGCATCATCTACCATTGTTATATTCTGGTTAGTTCTTGTGGATATTGCACCTCTGATGTAGATTACATCTTACTTCGTATTCAAAGTAAGCTCTGTGTTCGATTTACCGATGGATGCACTGGATCGTAATACGCCAATATTCAGAATGACGTACACTTTCCCATGACCTCAGTTCTGACGATCATTCACTTCGTTCCACCACATTTTCAATACATTGAAGCATCCAGTTGTCATATTCACTGTCTTGTGCACCCTATATTTCATAAACAACCTGACTCGCATCAAAAATAATTTGAAATTGAGTTTTACTTTGGGTAATTTATTAACTACCTCTCCCTCCAGAGACTATGTTTTACTCCTCACAGTGCACACAAATACCCCCACACCCTGAAAACTGCAGTCACATTTGAGAGGGATCTTTCTTCCTACCCTACTGGACCTCGTGTGAAATAGAGCAATTAACATTTTCATAGTCTACCCCCAGCTTCAATTCTACAATCTCTCTCCTACTGACACGCGATTACTTCTCTTTCCCTATTGCACTTCTCCCCACTATTTTCATTCCTGGATTAAACGAACATGTGGGACACTTGAGGGATAAAGATGATTATTGTTTGACTACTCTGTTCTATTCCTCTAAGAAATTGCTGAGTTTGAGCGAAGGGGAAAAATAAATAATCCAGTAATTAACAACAATCTTTACGAGTGTAATTCGCTGGCTTCTACACGTTCAGCTTTTTGATCTATACTCTATTGCTTTAGCTTCTACACAAAATCTACTGTTACTTGTTTGTCTGGATTCCCTCACAAATCGGACGTGAGTGTCAGCTCAATTCCTTAGCAGTCATGATATGTAATCTTTTCTGTTTCATTCGTTCAATGCGATGAGTTGCCAAGTGTAAATCATTGTTGACAGAAAGGTGGACGGTTTTTCCGTAACATTTCGATCAAATACGGATGCAATTCATCATTCTGCGCACAGTTTTGTTTGGATTCTTGTCTGTATACAGTTGTACTAAGTTTATGCTTTTTCAACTAACCTGTGATGAAATATCTCGAAGAATTTAACTGTCATCTCTTGGATGCCTAGTTTTCTTTAACTAATTTACAAATTATTTTAGCGTGCAATTTATGCAGTTTTTGTGCCAGAACAAAAAAATGAATTGTTAGACTTCGGAAATTTAGCGAATACTTTGTTTTGTAGTAACTAAATGTCGTTTACTTTGAGAACGGACATTCCTGGTACCAGAATTCATTGAAGTATTTAAATACCACGCTAGTTATTTGAAAGTAAAGTCCACAATACGAACGATATTGCCGTCGAATAATTGCTCTATAACAGCCCCATCAACAATATATATATATATATATATATATATATATATATATCTTTAAACCCGTTGCATATAATCAATAAACCCTAGTCCTTCAATGAACACCGTCCGTAGAATTGTCAGACCAACTCATTGTCTAGTCGGTAATCCGTAGCAGCACTGTTGTTTCAATACCTGAAAGCAAAGACAGAATGCAGCCCTCTACCTAAGCAAACCCCGTCGAAATAAAACTAGGGGATATAATACAAAATCAACAGAAAATCTTATCCATAAAGCCAAGAGAAAACTGCCCCATCAATCCGGAGTATTTTGTTCATAATGTATCGTAATTGTTCACGGACAGACTGGCGCCCAGAGCATTATCACTGGGTCCCGATGTTCCCTTCCTGTTAATACAGTTGGACTGGAGACTCGGTTCAGTACATCTTGTAGGCAACCTGATTACCTAGCAACACTCACTCATTGCTGTGCCGAGGAGCCGTAGAACAGCCTGGGATATAATTGCCGTGAATATCTGTCATTCCTGGTAGAAGACAACCAGCTTCTCATAAAGAACAGTTTAAAATGTAGGCTAATTGGAAAATAATACATTTTCCTCAAAATATCAAACAACGATGTTGTAATAGTCAATCCTAACAGAACGGACCATATTACTAAATTAAGTGCACCTCTTGGTGATAAACCCAGGTTTACGGGTAACACGTGCTACAGCTGAACAGGAGGCTTATATTCAAAATAATTATATGAAAACAACACAGTGATACCCAATTTTTGTCAGTGAAATATCTTGACGTAACCACTTTCCAATACCTAACCGTTTCTCAGCACGTAATTACTACGTTCATGAAGACTCGGTAACTTTTGTTTGTATGCTGTGCCCAAGATCCACCCACGGTCCACAATACCTTCAGATTCCGTCGAAATTGGAATATAAACTATTTTCTTCAAATTGAGCTTCACATTTGGATATTTTTCACATGATACCAAATAAAGTTGGAAACATAAAGTTGTCCATAAGTGAGTTTTACTCAAGTATTGGACCAAAATCTACTCAGAGTGTATCTTCAAGATGATGCGCCATTCAAATAATACATTTTTACAGTCTGTCAGACTGGGACCTATTCTACGAGGACTGCTTTACTGTCAGGTAACGCTTCGGATTATGATATTCTTTTGTTCATCACATGATTTTGGCTGTGGTGAAACCGTAGAAATTGTAAAGGCTCAGTGACAAAAATTGCTCCATAAAATCCCTCACTTGAGTATGATGATGGTCTCTAATGTTAGCGAAATGAATCGGTGTACTTCGCAAAACTGACAGGCAGATTGTATAACGTCTTGACGCTTTATGTACCTACGCATAAAGCTTTCTCTGAAAGCACGCCCTACACTCGCAACGGTTCCTTGTCAAATAGTGTCGTGAATAATCCTCTGTCTAGTAACACACATTTTCACAAGCCACGGCAGCCTCTGAATCTCGGCTTCTTCAACGTGCGTACGCTCATACGGGCCGGTCAGCAGGCGTGCCTTGTGCTCACAATAGATTCTCTGAAGATTAATGTATGCTGCTTAGGTGAAACGCTTATCCAGGATTCGAGCAGTTTGATTCAACTAATGCCACCTAATATCTCATCAAGGTATTTTCTGCGCACTTCAGTAGACGAAAGAGCTAGAGCTGTGGATCACCATGGTAATGGAATAGTATTGACTGTCAAAGGTAAAGCTGCCGTATAGAGTGGATTTCGGGTAATAATCGTTTATGTGCTATTAGACCCCAGGGGTCAGTTGGCGTTCCAAAAAATAGCTGTGTTAAGCGCAGCTTGTTGATTGACTTGGCATACGCTCCAACTGACTACAGTTCTGACATGCAAAAGGACGAGTTCTTTGACGAACACATCAGTCTTTTGCGTAAGAGCAAAGGCTCTGAAATTGTAGGGCTAGCTGCTGCTTCAATGCACAAGTTGTCAAACTTGATGTGTCAGAGGCTTGCTTAGGTGAGTGCTTGCCTTACTAATCCAGCGTACAGAAAACAGGGATGGACTTTACCAGTTTTGCACAGACATTCGTTTATTCCTATCTGGTGAGAATTCCCGACACTGTTGGCATCGCACAGAAACACAGTGTTCTAATGCTACAGATAAGCTTAGTCAGATTGACCATGTTGCAGTAAGCTATTGGTGGCTCAGTTTTGTTCAGAACTATTGGTCCAAATATGTGGGGTCGGATTACGCATTAGATTTGGTGTAACTTGTGCTCCAGTTCCATGGTTGTCGACGTGAACCACAAAATCAATTAGCCGTACAAAGCTTATCTGCTCCAGAAGTTCGCACACGTTAGGGAAAGGAGCTATCAGGTGAGCTTGGATCTATGAAGAACGGTAGTGCAGACAAGAACTGGGCCCATATCAAACAGGCAATACACGTAGCAGCAGGTTTCTCTTCCTGTCCTAGATCCGATGTCCACTGAAGACTCTAGGTTTCTCAAGAGCCGTTGAGTCTACTGGAGTAAAACATCAGTTCTCGAAAGACAAGTCACAAAAAGCCTTAAAAAGGATGGCGAAAATTGGTGGGTCAAGGTAGTCGAAAAAACGGAAATAGCAGCTGCTTTAGGTAACAGTCAAAGACTGTTCAGACTTATTTGCGTTACCAGTGGACGGCAAACCCCCGTCAGTGAAACGAAATGCGATAGAGATAGTGAGTCTATTCATGACAAAGATCAGTTCAGTTAAGACAACCATTAATCACGCACTAGGTGCGGTGGCTTTGGTTGTTATCTCCTAGCGGCAACCTCGATAGGAAACAATGAAAGAGAAAATAGTATGAAAAGAGTAGGAGGAGAACTAAATTACTGGAATGAAGTCGATAAAGAAAGTTTATAAATGCAAAAGCGCCACTGATAGCGGCCTCTAGCCACGACAAAGAGCCAAGTCTGGCCCCTGTGGGCTGAATTCTTTAAGCAGCACTTAAGCTGGCCGCGCGCTACATAGTTACTCCGACGTCAACAACTGCGATTCCTTGAAGAGTATCACTAGAGCCCCAACCAGAAGTTGAATTAGGACAAAGCATTCGACTACTAAAGCGTCAAAAAGCGGCCGGTCTTGACAAGCTTCCTCCAATTCTTTTCAAGCTGAATGGAGATGCCTTGATTGAACCAATTACTGTCTTGCTTGTGACATTTGATTTTATCCATCTTCAAGATGGCAATACGCAATGAGTGTAGTAATCATCATGGCATTTGTTTATTTCCGATAATCACCAAGGTTTTGGCATCAATTTTACTGCTTCGTCTGACACCGGCTTGCTAGAAAGGTGCCGGCAAACAGCAGGCCGGATTCCGCTCAGGTCCAGATTGCATCGACCAGATTTTTACTCTTCGCCAATTACCCGAAATGCTTGGCACATACCGTTGACCGGCAATAAGGGTTTTCGTCTGCCCATTCGACTGAATACAGGTATTTACTGTTCTTTGCCGAAAATAAATGCCACAGAGGTTTTTATATCTACTGAGTTCATTGCACTCTCATACTTCTAGCTGCTTGGGGGTTTACAGGGAACTTTCCAGTCCGTTCAAAACGACAAGCGGTATTCGATAAGGGTGTCCCATTTTCCCATTTTTGATTGACTTCTTCATGGACGAGATAATGAAAAACGCCTTGGTACTTCCTCAGGATTTAGGCGTTTAACTGGCAAACTGTGAAAAGCTTTGTGACTAAGATCATGTTGACAACCTCGTCTGCCTTTTCGAAAGCAAGAAACATGCACGACATGCACAAGATGGACTCACTGGAGCGGTAGCTCCATTCGGCATGCGCTTCGCACCTTCAGAGTGTAATGTGATGTTGCAAGACCGGACTTTATCGGTTTCGAGCTTGATGCTCTGTGGGAGGAACTATTAATCGTCGAATGCTCCTTTTATCTCGGTAGCAGAGTACCGACGAATGGGAGCACTGTAGTGGAGGTGAGCAAGCGTATATCCAAAGCCCGAGCGGCGTATCGTGGACTGAAGCACTCGCGGCTTCGAACAGTTGAAAGATCGTTCGGACCGTGAATCGGAGCGTCCAGTTTTGTTTTATAGCTACCAAACATGGAGCCTGCGTAGGAAAGATGTTCGTCGCCTTGATATTTTCGACCACCGATGTTTGCGTAGTATCGCCAAGATTGAATGGAATGACCGGGTGAGCAGTGCTGAGGTCAGAAATAGAGTATTGGATACCAGTTCAGAAAAATTCAATCACGGCGTATCCAGCTTAGTAGTCTTCGTTGATTGGGCACGTGTTGCATGTGGCTAACACACGCCTACCATGTCGTACCCCGTTTTTCTTTCTTTCTCGGGAGTGAAAGGAGCCACATGGAGGTCAACCGATGACTTGGCAACGGGGCGTGAGACAACGTATGGCGAGTTCAGGAAAAGTAATTCTCTCACATCTTCGTTGTTAAGGTCTAAAAGACTTCTTAACTAGTAGGCTGGATACACTGAAGGATATGGCTGCGAACCGTGAACAGTGGCGATCGTGTTGTCACTTTTTGTTGAATCCGACTGATTGGTCAATGTACTTTTGTACAGTTAGACTGTGTATTCCTTGTGTTGGCTACTAGGATGTTGTTTACTCGCCCCACCCCTGTAAATTCACTCCCCGTCCATCCTGTTTACTTTTACTTTAGTTTTCTACGTACAGTGGTCGGTGGGGTTCGTCCTGCTGTTTAACACTGTACAGTGCACTGTTGTTGGGATCAATATGAGGAAAGTGAGACAGTATCGTGCTTCAGTAGTTTTTCCTTGATGAGGTTTGATCAAACAGAAATATGATGGATTTTATTGGGATAACTAAGTTTTATCCGATATTGGGTTATCGTCCTACCGAACTCATGCTCAGTTACGCCACATTAACTGCTAATTGAAATGTCCTGTGGCTTACTCACGCGGAATAAACTGCTTATTTCAAGGGGAATTCAGTCAATCGTTGCTGTAAGACAGATGGTTGGGTTACCAAAATCTTCCATTTCTGGGCTGTAATAAATCGTTTACAATTCCGTTCATCAATGATATATCACCATGACTGACCGTAGTCAAACCGTCATTGTCGCGAAATAGAGATGAATGAAATGATATGACGTTGGGTATTATAGATCATACTAAAGAGGGCTTTGGTTAGGCTAAAACTGGCGACCAAGTGACATAAAAATTATCAGATTTCCTTATATTCAGGTTCATTGTATTGTAACTTATTTTATTCAGATATTCTCTTGTTTGTTGAATTCACAGTTGAGTCTCGCGAAAGAGACAAATCGAAGTGCTCCAATTTGAAATAAGCTCAAATTGAGTGTTGAGGAGAAAAATTCAGTCACTAATTTTCACGCAAATCCCCTCTGTGATTCACATTATCAACTAGAACAAGTGCTGAATAATCCACTATAGGTTGCGATGAACATTCATGCGGGGTAGGGGATAACTCTAATAGCGAAAAGTGTAGGGGGATGCAAGCCGCATGCATATAATTCATGGTAACGGAGAGATGTGTAGTTTCCAATTAACCTCATGATGAATTCCCACAAGAGAGTGTAGCATAGCTGATAATTGTCAATGTTTGGTACGCTGTGTTAACATCTTTTACAGGTTAACCATGAAGGATTATGAGAGCCCAGTAGGGTAGGACTGAAAGAAGACAATAACAGATAAAATAACAACAGCTTCTTTTACACCCAGCTGCTATTTCCTGCAAAGTGCAAGTCACAGTTTGAGTATTTTCTACCCGGTTCACTGTGGTCCAAGAAGTTTGAAGTTCGGGGTACAGAAAGACGAGTGAGTACAAGGCATATTTAATCCTGATATCTCTTTTTTGTCAAGACAGAGTGACGTCTCACAGAAGCCTTGTATTTGCATTTATATTTGTATTTCATGTGACTTTCATTTAGACAAACGTCCTCATTTCGGTCAAAAAAGATCTATACTTGCTACCTCATCGAATCGATGGGATGAAAATAACGATTAAATATAAAACTGTCGGGGAATTCGGTCAACGCTCGTGCCCCGTATGGAGAGGTAGAGATTGGCATATGGTTTTGCAAGAAGGTATGGATCCAAAGAAAAGTGTAGTTGTATGGACAATTTATTTTTAATATCTCAGAAGTTTGAACAGCGGAGAGCTATTGTGTTGTTGCTAAAATTCACAGTTTCCAAGAGACACATAAATCACATGAGATGAAGACAAATATATGTTCTCTGACTAGAGGCTGGATATTCAGCGGCAAAGTGCCGTATTTAATATTTCCTGAATGCATTTATCTAGCAAAGACAGCATTCAAAAGAACACCATAGGAGCACAATGTAAGATTATTTGGGAAATAAACCGTAGCATAATTTGAAATTAAAATGACTGGTTTGACTACTCTAGATGATCATGATCAATACCTGAAAATGAAGTTGATATTAATTCCGCATAAAGATCTTACCATTGATAAAATCTCTGTAGGGGTCTCTGTACATTGTTATTCTGAAATGACACAATTACAAATCTGTGACTAAAACAACTCTCAAAAATATTGTTTTTTGATCATGATGAGGACTTCAACAACCAGTTGACACTCTCATCCAGAACTCATTGCTTGTGCTACAGTTCGTTGGTGCTTCATCCAATGTGTCGTAAAGCGTTGATGTTATCTCACACAATGAAACCAGTTTGACCGACATTTCTTGTACTAGTAGGAATAAACATTGCAGAAAAACAATACGTAATCGACTGCAAGACCACCTGAATGTTCATCCGTTTGCTACCAATCCGGAAGATACACACTAGATGTGGCAGCTTCTTTAGTCCACTTCCTTACCGAGTCCCCGACAGATCCTCCCGATCATTCCGCCGTGTGTTTGTTGATTATTTTTCAGCCTCTGATTCAGAACCCCATTCTCTTCTTATTCAATGCCGGAGGCTTTTAACTGTCACTCACAAATGCTTGTCCGAATTTCTAACCAATCTCACAAGAGGATGCAAAAAACCAAGATAGGACACAAATCTCCGAATTGTTGTCAACAATTCTGGAGTATTCCAGGATGTGGAACTTTTTCTTTTACCATTTTCCACTTGTGAGGACTACCTGTAAGCACCTTCCTCTTTTGAGGTATTTGAATACCATAATGATATTGTTCTTATTCAGACTATTTACAACTTCCCAGCACCCCTCCTAACCTCAATTTTAAAAAAAATTGTGAAAATCCATCTCAGATGGGGCATTTTCTCTCTCAATCTCGTTTGAAAGCAAACCCTTTCCCACGTTGTGAGTGTATTTTCAATAATTTCTTTTCCGTTTTCGTGATAGATTCTGCTTTTATTATTTCCAAATCTTTATCTAAAGCCGACTGTGGTAATTGCTTGGGGGTTAACTGAAATATCAATCTACGACGAAGAAATCATGTTCACAAACAAATTGGAAAACGGTGATGTCTCTCCTTTCAAACATGGATAATGAGACAACATAGCAAGCTACAGTCAGTTTCTTCTAAGATCGCCTTCCAGTGTATTCTTCCTATCCTCTTTTACTGCTCCCTCACTTTTTCTCTCAGCCTTCTCAGACGTTATCTTGAAGCGCCATGCAGTGTTTTGGTAGTCATAAGCACTGTTTCATCTAACCCTATGGACACTAGCTACATGATCATGGTGCGGTGTGATGAATTGCGAACCTCCTTGATCCAAGGAGCTATGCAAGGTGGCAAACTTTAGCCGAAGATGCAATCATGTCCGACAGATCAATGGGTAGAGGCCAGACAAAGTCCAGTCTGTGAACCATTTGGTGGGCAACATCTGTTTCTATCCACTATGCCCCTGGACAGGACACTCCAGCAGATAAACACAAAGAGAAACAGTTTACCGGTGTGAAAAACCCACTAGATGGACGTAGGGGCAGAGTGCCTGTGGTTTGTTTCCACGGCGAGAGAAGCCATCGCAAATAATTAGGCAGCTATCGCCCGCCTAACCTGGGCAGCCCCAAACAAAAGGAGGCTGCTCCGTAGACGTTCCTTTCCCTCCATTGGGTGCATTGAGTTAGGGCCCGAATGCGACAAGCGAATCGATAATAAGGCACCACCAAAAACAATAATGGGAGCCTTAATCAACAAGGTTTCATGTGACAAGGCAGAAGAAGTTCCTTCAAGGTTTCTTCGGTCACGTTCCCGCGCTGCTAACGCACCACTGTCTTGTGTGTCAGACTCTTAAGCTGAAGGCCACGATCAAGTTTTACAAAGAAAAACTTTGTCTGCGGTATGAGCAGTCGCGAAATATAATTCTCCCAGTAACCTCCAGCATCATTCCTGTAAAAGGCCTCATCGATTTCCACTTCCTTTGTGTAAGATCAATGACAAATGTCACGGATAACTGCGGTTTTCAAGAAAGCAATAGTTCAGGACTCGGGCATAAATCAAAAGCACATTTTAAGCCTACAGGCTTGCTTCAGTTAGCTACATTCAACGTTCGCACACTTTGCCAGATTAAACCACAGACTGCGATTGGCAGCTCTCTTAAACCTCATGCTCCAGTTCTTTTTCCTATGACTAAACGACGTTGGGAGTTAGTTAGCGAAATCAGGGCACAGAAGTGTGAGTTTACTGGTTGGATGAACTGAACTATTTTAACTGAATTCTTTGATCCGCATACTGAATCTTCTTTAGCCCGAGCACAGAAGAAACGTTAGGACACTACTCATGCGTTACACACTCAATTATTCCTTTGTCAAACCCCATCATTCACCTCTTCTACCTTCAAGTGCGTTTCTTCTAAAACAGGTCATACACAATACCGCCTGGGTTAGAACTATTGAAGAAAACATAAGGACGGAGTTACTTTCAAAACTTTATAAATTAATTAGTTTTCCCCCAACTGATCTTATTCATTTAACACATTCCAGCTATTTCGACATTTGTGATTTTTTGTTCACTTTTTTCGTTTTTGTGTGTTATCCCCGAAAGTTCAACATAATCCTGGCATACGTTTACCATAGAAATGAAGAAATAACTGTCTTGTCAAATTGGTTTGGTGATTCCACACGAACAAGTGAACACAGCTGGAGAATGAGAGAAGGTTTGACGATCTTGCTCTGACCATCAAAATTCTTCATTGATTTTCACAACAAATTTTCTCATTCTCAAGGCTGCCAATTTGTATCCTCAGGTGACCAAATTTGTCACTGGCATTTTTACTGAGACTGTTGATCGATTGTGTTAAAACTGCGTACGAACGGTGTATGTTGAATGCACAGCATTTAGTAGAACAAGAACAACAATGTGAGCAGAATTAATATCGACTGCTAATATCGTGTGTTGTCAGGGAATACAGCCACTACAACCAGGTTCCAGGATATGGAGAAGTTTCCGTTCGAGTGTTTAGGAATGCAAAATGTTTTGAATCAGGGTAGATTGCAGAGAGCATTTTGATCATTAAACTGAACACACCGAAAATGGAGTACAAGCGGCATAAGACCAATCATCCTGAAATCACGGGCACATGCACTTGCTCGTATTTTGTTACAATGCTTTCCCACACCTTTTTTCCGGCATACTTTCCCATTGTTTTTAGTATGATCATTTATATCCCCTATCTTAAGAATGGTGTTTCATGCAACCTTCAGTAAACACTGGTCTCAGTGATTCATAATCAAGCCATTACATCACAATGTATTACGACAAGTCAAAGGGTTGAACCAATTAGATAAGTGGGAAGTGATACAAATCAATAGTGAGAAAAGAGGGTGGGGGTGGTGAAAACAATTGTAATCCGGGCTTAAATCAAAACCGAATGTGTATCGTTTTTCCCAGTGAGTTTTCAGTTTTCATCTAGCCCTTGGCCTGTTGTAGGGGGAGGGAGGGCCAGGGCAGCTTAAGGGCATATACAAATTATTTTTGAGCACAAAAAGAGGGGTTGTGGAGGCGGATGCTGACGGCCTCAGCTGTGGCTAGTATGCGACACTTTGCCGGTCCTGATTGCCAAACCCGAACCTAATACAGCGCACGGAAGGTTTTAATCACGTTTACCGCTTGATTACTCTGGGCAAGATGCGAAACGACAGCTCTAGTGAGTGACTTAACTGCTCCAGTGTTTAACTATGCAGGGTGGTGTTCGCGGATGCGTTCAGACAAACGCCTGATCTTGCGGCCGATATATGTTGTTCCACAGGAAAAAGTGAATGAATAAACACAAAATGAGGCTGCAGAATCAGGCACTTGGTCTTTCAACCGCAAAAGCCATATCGGCCAGGATTCGAACAAAACCTGGAGCTTAGCTGCGTAGAACGTTTCGCTGACTACCCTTGACAATCTTCTCTGCACAATCTCTGCCAACGTATCCCCACTGAATGGCAAAGAGATGTATATCGGTTTTCTTTCCACCCTAATCTTCCTTGAGGTTTCCACTTTAATTCGCATTATCTTCTCAACTAGCCGATCCGGGTAGCCGTTCTGGATGAAGGTTGTTCGCACCGTTTGCGGTTCTTCTGCAAGGGTGTCCTCCGAACATATTCTTCTTGTCCTATTTATGAGGCATCGAATTAGGTTCTTTTTAATCTTTGGAGGCACAAAGCTGGGGAAGTGAATGCCCATTCCACGTTGCCTTTCTGTGTACCGACCGGCTGATTGAGCCAACTTCACGGCGACTCATCCGAACCACAAGGAAGGCGATTGTATTATCTTACTCTGTCTCTTTTGTGTCATGTAAGTTTGTGTGAGCTGAGTTCAGGCTGTCCAAAAGTTGGCTTATGTGGTCTGATGAATTGATAACACAGGAAGTGTCATCTACGTAGCGTCTGTATACAACATAGTTTCGGATTGAAGGTTCAAGTGGACCAATTTCTAACTTTACCATAAAGACATCGGCAAGTATTGGTCCGAGTGAAGAGACCATTGCTACCCTATTCTTTTGGCGATAGATCTGATTGTTAAATTTGAACTGAATGTTTTACGTGCAGAAAAACAGTAGCCGTTTCAGATCTTCTAGAAGTATGCATATATTAATCGTGTTCTTTTCAATATAGTGACATAGGTAGTCGATGGTAAAAAGTGGGCTGACGTCAAATGAAAGCATCCAACATTCTTTCACGTTTAGGTCTTTCACGCAGTTTAGGAGTTCAAGTGTGTCTTTGAGGCTGTACTTTGACATTGCCTGTCTTACCGGTTACAGCAAGCTTGCCAACCATTTAGACACCTCATAGTATAATGAATTACACATGTCGAGGTTGGGTCTTAAGGGGACTCCCTCCTTATGTGTTTTCGGTAACCCGTACAATCTGGGGATGGTTGTTCCCGTAAGGCGTATCCATTCAAATGTGGCTGAGCCTATCATATCTTTTTGCTTCATACGTTCCACTCCCTTCTCTCATTATTAATTTTTATCAATTCTAACTTATCTAATTGGTTTAGCCCTTTGACTTGTCGTGATGTATTGTGATGTAATGGCATGACTATGAATCACTGAAAACGAGCTTGTTTGCCAAACTCTGTCCTCCAGATGTGTTCAGTGGGAATTTTCCGACATTTTGAACACTGTTCTCCTACTCTTTAGTGTTATTTGAAAAATCATTCAGTCTTTAACCAGGAGACACTTCCTTACAAAAATCGAGAATGCGATGCCTTGCTCAGCGGCTATCTTTCACTAGCATAGGTCTACCGATGAATTAATATGACACATGTACTACGTCTGGTAACCAATAATGTTCAGCTCCCGGATTGCCTTAAGGCAGTAAAGCGTGTCCGAAACGAATCTCTCTAGACGAGATAATCCGTATCTTGATATGTCATTGATTTTATCCCGTATTCATAGCTTCCTCTGAAGTTGCTCAGATTGCCTATCACTCGACAATATCATTTACAGAGCACTGTTTACGAGTCACACAAAACACGTCCAAATCAGTGCGACTGTTGAGCATCGATACTCATTTGACACGCGTGTCCACCCTGCGATTAATCTGAATATTGTTATTGTTCCTATCAAACTAAAAATAATTACTGGAATTCATCGGCAGTAAAAACTGGCGATCTTCGTGTCTTACATCCACAGCAGAAGAACTGGCCAAACGGTCATAGATTATGCTCGACCTTTAGCCGGTCACCAGTAGATTACTCAAGGAATAGTATTCCTCGGAAGGGGGATCATTTTTGTTCAGCCTGTGAAATACAAAACTCCATGAACACAAAAAGCACAGCAAGTGTCTCAATGGAAACCTACACTGACTTTGTTCAGAAGCCAACATGGATGCATCCAACCTAATCAGTTCATGAATTATGAAAACTTACCCTTGCACAGTAAACTTCTAAGTTTATTAAACTGACATTCGGCCGTTGAAAATCACCAACCTAAGCTAAAACTAACACCCATCGTTACAAATATTCGAATACGTACAAATGATTTTTTCAAGATTATTACAAAGAATTCCAATTTCGAACCGTTCAGACGCAGCCCGGAAAGTCTAGAATAAAGCGTTTGACACACAGGCGTTCAACCAGAGTTCCAATTCTAGCCGGGACTCAGTAGACAAACTCTATCGATGATTCCTAAGTGTCGATGTGAAGCACCCATCCGATGCTTCCATGGTTTCATCACAATGAGACTGGATCTTTATATGGTGAGATGGTTTGCCTCTTTCTATGAGACCAAGAGTTATACAAGATGGCTTTCTGGTTTCGGAGTTGCAATCATGCCTGAATGGTCAATGGGTAGAGACCAGAAGAAGTCCAGTAAATTTGAACCAGTTGCTTGATAAAATACGGTTCTAGTCACAAGCCCCTTGAGTGGGAGAAGCACCTCACCAGTAAAGAAACCTTCACCAGATGAACGTAGGTTTGGATAACACGGGACTCCTCTATGTCATACATATAAAAAATTCTTAGTGAATATTTACACATACGCTCGTTTCCCAAGAACATGAAAACTACATGGAATCTCATCCATTGTATAACACACATCATTCCGCACTTTTGAAGGCTTCTAGTTATATCGAGCTCAGTGACCGTGGAAAATGTTCGACCTGACCTGATTTTGTCCTTTTAATTGACTTCGGTCTTGAGCGTTGTCGGAACTTGATTTTTGTTTGGTAATCATTTCGACCGCATACTTCAAGTTTGCATTATATATGTTTACAATTTGCCAATCCACTTCGCCGAATCTCGGATTGACTTCGTTTTGATTTGGGATCCGTTCGGTTGGCTACCCGTTACTAGAATTCAGAATGGCGAATAACAATCTAGACGGCAGTGAAATTCATTACCACTAAGTGAAAACTATCGGCCGCCAAATCTCGGCAGCCCCAGCTAAAGGAATATTGCCCCGACCATGTTCCGTTGGTCCCATTGGTTGCATAGGGCTAAGGACTGAATACGAAAAACTGATCGAAAAGTCAAGAAGGAACATGTAGAACAATCAGGCTTCATCGAGAGACCAGAAGCTTTTTACTGGTCGTTTGATGCCCCACTACCCTGTGGGTCGGACTATTGTGTTTAGGGCCACGATTATCGTTCACAAAAGTCCTTCTGCTCTGAGGTTGACTGTAGAGTGTGATTCAACCGGAAATCTCTGGCATCCTTCGTGCAAAGGAACCTTGCTAATTTTCCCTCCTTTATTTTGAGGTTGACGTAAAATGCCGCGGGTTATTGTAGCTCCGAATAAACCGTATTTCTAGGGTAGCCCATAAATTGAACTCACATATTCAGTCCACATTTTCAAATCGCTTGATTGCATTCACCGTCTACACTGTATGTCAGACAACACAACAGGTTGCTCTGACTGGAACTCATAAAGCCCTAAAACGGATGCATGTTACGTCCCCTAAACACGTATATACGTTCCCACTTCGCTGATAACACTCCGCTCGTTCGTCGTGTTTGTGTGTGTGTCCAATTAAGGCAGTACCTATGATATCAGTGA
Source organism: Fasciola hepatica (assembly GCA_948099385.1). Lineage (NCBI taxonomy): Eukaryota > Metazoa > Platyhelminthes > Trematoda > Plagiorchiida > Fasciolidae > Fasciola > Fasciola hepatica. Next base: position 5,094,743 of record CANUEZ040000098.1, on the reverse strand, counting down.
TGTATTTTATGGTGCAGTCGATGGATATTTCGATAATTTCTTGGCATTTCGACCCCAAAGTTGAATACTTTTGGGATTCCGAAACGCACACAGAAGGTCTCTTCCATTATCTGCGCCGATTGCACTGTCAACGGCAATCGTCTCATTTGGCTATGTTCCGAATTCTGAACTTCTGTCATAGGAAGCAGTATAGGCTCACATGATGTCCTGCCAAATTTTCAGAACACTGGGCTAAGATTGAGAACATTTTTATCGGCGACCGCTGGCGTGGATCAGTCGAAACATTTCACTCAATTTAGTCCATGATTTTGGACATATCACGCCTTGTTACGTGCTCCTTTCTGTTCACGTACCGTCTGTCGTCGCACTAACACTAATGTCACCAGATGAATATCTTCGACATCAGTTTCTCTTCTATATTCTCAAAATGCCGTGACTAGGAAACTGTCAACTGACGGCGAACAGTGGTGGATTGCAAAATGTAAGAAAATGTAGAACGTAGAGTCTACTGACAACATCAGACAATTTTCGAAAGCAAACAATTGTTTCCAATGGTTTATTATCTAGCTCATAAAAATCTTGTTGGAAATGGGTGCCTTAAAAGAGTCAAGGGTCATTCGGATCGATCAAAACAGTTGCATGGACAGCGGGCACGGGGATCATGTCGACACGTTGATCTGCATGACAAGCACCTGTTGGTCACACGATTCAAATCTGAGTCATTGGGGTGGGAGTGGTTGACTCGCGACCTAGGATGAGCCGGCTTCAAGCATGTCCAGAAGGGCACCAGCTCATGGGCGGCGATTAGATATGAGACGTGAGCACGGGGAAATCCAGTTCTGCTTTCAGTTGCGAATGCTGTAGACAGACTGGAGTCCTAGTCCCTTAACGTCCGACTTGGCAGCACTGACCCATGTTTTCAGCTGAAACATGGAGCAGGAGAGAAGCGCTATCAGGTGACCCCTTTGTCCGGACATCACAGGACATATCCAAATCACTTCAGTAGTCGGCTTTAGAGGAATAATGATGGTTTTTCGATGTCAGAGCACCATTGTCTTATTGTCTGGTCCAAAAGCATGTCGTGCCAAGCCAATTTCAGTATCCGTCGCAAACACGAAAGGAAAACACTTCTAGCTTTATATACAGAAAACACGAATAGCGAACAAGCGCGTTCCCGGCAACATCATCCTCGCGGCTAATACAGTTGCATTTACAAGTTAGAAATGCATAAACCAGCTTTCCGATGTCCTCGACAAGTAGTGACTACGTCTCGTAACCGTATGTCAATAATGGAAGGATAACGACCTGGAAGACGCGAACTTTGGTCAGCAGGCTGACTTCGTTGCGCGATCAGAATACATTGCGAAGCTGGCGAAACTCAATTCTGGCACAGTCAATGTACAACTTGACCTCATCTTTGGCTTGACTGTCCATGAGAATCGAGGAACCCAGATATTTGAACGCCGGGAAGTGCTCAATCGGTTTGCCGTTCACGTATATTGGGAGAATGAACTGTGTGGTGCATGTCGACAAAATCTTTGTCTTTGACGTGCTAACATCGTCCCATTGATTTTACAAAGGATCCTGTACGAGTAAATACTGGCTGTAAGGCAGATGTGCTATCTCCAAGGATCGCAACATCGTCCGCGAATTCTAAATTGGTGTCCAGGTAAGTAGAAAAATAATCAGTAAGCACCTGACACATTATTCAATCGATGGTATGGTTGACCGCACTGGTGACAGGAAACATCCTTGTCTAACACCGGAGTTGAGGAAGAATCTAGTGGATCTCATTCAAAGATGCGTATTCGCTCGCGCGTATCTTCGTAATACGATCTCATGAGACTCAGAAGCTTCTGGGGCATTCCATCCGCATGTTGTACAGCCCATAACGAATCTCTGTCAACTGAGCCAAAGGCAGCCCTAAAATTAATAAAACAAGCTGCAGTCGGTTGTGGAAACTTGTACCGTTGTTCTAATACTCGGTGAAGGGTGGATATTTGGTTCACGGACCCCCTAACGCGGCAGAAGCCTCCTTGATTGGGGTGTGTGCGCGTGTCGCGCACTGCTGAAAAATGGTTCGACAAAAGAACGGAGAATATTTCGGTGGCTATGTCGGTTAAACTGATGCCATGGCACTTTGCGCACACAGGCCTGTAACCATTCTTCGAAAGATTGTGCAAAACAGAGTGTACAATGGCTCCATCAGTGCAAACATTCGTCACTTCTATACCTCCGGCCTCACGCCATCCTCTCCAGGGTATTTCCGATTTTTCAGCTTGTGCATTTCATTGGTGATATCATCTCGGCCCGGTGGGTGTCATAGATCTCGAACTGGATTGCCTGGATTTGGTTGATAGAGCTTGCCCCGGGGCGGCTCAGCAGACAATCGAAGTGTTTGGTCAGTCGCTGCATCTTTTTGGTCTTCTCAGGAATGAGCAGCCCGTCAGCATTGCGAAGGAGGGTTCCGCCGACTGTCGCTCACCGAATGTAGTGTGGATTAAACGGAAGAGATTTGTGACGTCCCCGCAGTTATTTGCAGTCTCCATGGCTTTTAGTGTTCTCGGTCCAGTAGTTGGTGCGATCGCTACTGGCCGAACGGGTGGCTTTTCGTCGAATAACACGGAAGTGTGGGTGAACATTTAGACGGGTATCTCTAGCCTTTCCGGTTAACAGGAGAGGAACCCCTCAGATCCAGTGTTTTTGTCGTCTTAGCGGAAACCCTGGTTCATCCAAAGCGTGGTACTTAATCTACGCCTTAGGTGAAGTCCACTAATTTTTCTACCTTCTCTTCTTCTCCGTCTATGAACGTGATGGCCAGATAAAAGACAATGGCGTTTGAGACCTCTTGGCACCTTGTCAATGATCCTAACTCTAATGTATTATTCCTTGTTAGGGCACGGATTGTCTAGGCAGATCTTGAAACGTGCACAGACGAGGATGTGGTCGATGCGATTCTTGTTACTAGTATCCTCGGTAGGACCGGCAGTCTTCAAGCAAAGATGAACAGAGTGGTCGTATGAGGATGTGGTCTATCCGGTGCTTTGCATGACCGTCATTAGGGTTTCACGTTAGCAAGTACCTCTCGAGATGTTGGAAGCGGGTGTTAGTGAGGGTTGTGCTTTTGAAGTCCGCAAAGTGGACGAGGTGTTTACCAATAATGCACCGATGTCCTAGACTATACGTCCCAAAATATGTATAGTTGCTTGGATGGAGGGACCAGTGCGGGCGTTATAATCCCCCGTAACCAGGAAAATGTCACTTTTCGGGACACTATATTTCACCTCTTGTAGTACATCATAGAACTCGTCCTTTGCTGCTTCTCCGGCTGCAACTGTCAGGGCGTAGACCGCAACAATCGATACTCTCAAGGGTGAGGCGTGAAAACGAGCTGAGTCGGTCTGAGGCGATATGGGGTTCCATGAAGGCAGTGCTTTGTTGGCTGTTTACTGAAAGATATCGCGACACCATAGAGACCAGAGCTATCCGTGGGTCGACTATGATAGAGTTGATAACTGTCATCTACCCCGTGAACCTTTATACATCGGGTGTCAGGATTCGGCGGCCCAACTTCGGAGAGGAGTGCGATTTCGATGCCGTGGCCATGTAGTGTTCGTGCAGTAATGGCTTGGCTTCCTATATCCAGGGGTGTTCTCACATTCCAGCAGTAGATTTGGGTGTGATTTCGCGTCGTGAGGCCCACAGCTAGCATATTTGTCACTCCAGCCGCGGGGAGAACACGAGGCGCATCGATTACCGGGGACGCCGTGGCGTGAGCGATGTGTGTGAGGGAACCTGTCATGAACGGTCTGAGGAATTTGGTACGAAGCGGCATCCCCAGCCTCACTCGACGTTTTGTTCGAGGTAGCAGCTCTAGCCCGTGCACAATCAAGTGTTACCTGTCGGTCAACAGGAGGATCTTGTGTTGGGATCCGGAGACCGAACAAGCGGTTCGTACACCTTTTAAATAGCGGTCTATTCATTTGGTATGCTCAATGCATCCTAGTGATCTTGGTGCATTGTTGCCGGTGGCTAACTCGTGGCTCGTTCGTCATTAGTTAAAGGTCACCTAGACTCAGGCGTCCATACATCCCTGTTCACTGGACGAGTTTCCTTGCTAGTCTCTGAATATCAGCAGATCTCTTCAGTCTATGCAAGAGCATCCGTCCTTGCATGCTGGGCCCCATCTCAATGACGTTTTTAGGCCTCAGATACCTTCATCCTGGTTTGGTCCGCCTGTCAAGTGGTTTACCGGGATGTGGCCGCTGATGCATGCTACAGCTTCGTGGAGCCACAGAAGAGAATCGGGCAGTTGCTGGAGACCAGATAGATGGAAGATACCCCAAGTGGCACGACAGTCTACCAACTCAGGGGTGCTACTCCTCTCAGTCACCCCATACAATATTCCTTGATCCTTTGAGATAGTTGCACTAGTTGACATAGCTGTAGCATCTACCACTTGATTGCAAGTACAGACGTATGAAAACTAATTAAATAATTTGATGGTCAGGAAGTACTTCAGATGAACAGATGCAAAGCTGCTAGATAAGGTGGGTTATCCCTATCCTTTCCCGAAAATGGAGGCAAAATTCTGAGATTGTATTTAACAGAACTCTTACTGGTGATCTGGTAGAGTTAACAGACTCACAGCGACTTGTATAAATCGGCGATTGTGCCAATTTGCAAGAGAGGCTACTGGTCTCCTCCTGAAAACCCCTGGAATTAGCTTGGTTAGATTATCATTCAAACCGTTCTTCAGTACTATTCTTCTCCCACTATCCAAAACCTGTGAAGTTTAAGTGTGTGAGAATCAAGCCGGTTTCAGACCCGAAAGATCGTTTGAATAAGTTTGGATCACGGACAACTCTTCTGTAGTCACATCATCTTTACGTTCCTTGATCTGGAAGCGGAATTCTATTTAGTTGAACTTTTAGTTCCCCAGGGCTGCCTGTCTTTCATAGGTGTGATAGAGAAATGTATCGTATTTAACGGTTGTATTGGAACAGCCAAAGCTGAATTCGTGCCTACTGCTTTCTCCCATCCTGGTCCACCAATGGAAGGAGTGTTCGTTACGATTGCCCTCTTCCGTTCCTCTTTTTCATCTATGTAATTTTATTCTCCATTGATACAGCCTTATCTTCTTGTTGCAGAAGGAGTGGACGATATTGCTCTTCTAAATGAAGATCCACTTAAGTTACAATTATTTTGCTAGGCAGTCAAAACAACAGAGTAGCAACATCTCAAATGTGCTTAGCATTTCCGATGTGTAAAATGTTTCCACAGAAATGAGTTTACTCTACACCAAGCCTTGTCTAGTCAGGGAAACCCCAACTGAAATAGTTTGGTTTTATTACCTAAGCAACTACATTTTTCCCAGAGGTCGGATATGGAATGAATTGTTATCGTAAATGCAAAAGATGTGTATAGCTTTCGCCAAAGTCATTTGAGGCTCTGTTTTGCCATCCGAATGCCTCTCCTGGATATATCTTTCATACGACTCAGAAAAATCGAGCCGGTTCAGGTAGAATATATATAAGAAAACTGTCGGCGGTTGATCACTGATATCTCCGGAGTTGTGCTCAAAAACGATAACAGCCTTGCATCAGAAATGCTGAAATTAAGCGTAGAAATGTTATAGCCAGAGGTTAGTCACCCGAATGAGTACCGAAACTATATAGGTCAAAATGACCGGGGCATGTGTTACTCACCGCCAAGGAGAAACACTTTTGGTGTAAATAGATCATCGAGACAGAGGGTTGGTGGAGGTTGTCAGTCGGTGACATGGAGAAATGATATGAAAACAGTGACCTGTGAATTTGGTCAATTAGGATCCGGCTAACTTTCGGAATGCGGTCCACGAGACTCACCTACCTGATGGTTAGGCGCATTAGGTGTTTCGGCTCGGTTTCGCGGTCAGTGCCTTCATGATTTCCGTCTATTACTTCGATTTTGCTTATCTCCACTTTTGCGCACCTACTCATTTCACCCTTGACTCACATATACTGGGAAGTAGCACACGAAACCAGGGCATAGAAGTGCGAGATTCATGATTGATTGAAACCACCTCACGCGCATCAAGAAGGGTCTACTAAAAGCACCTACCCCTCTTCGAGACTATTCTTCACTCCGTCTGCCTCCAAAATAAAGAAAATACTGTGTGGTTAAAAATACTTTTTTTGCAAAATGTGCTCTGAAGATCACCTCGACTATTTTCTTCAGTTTTCTGATAAATACAACATTCAATTTGCTAGGTATTCTTTACTGCACTTGGCTATCCCCAGGAACTACTGATCAAGTATTTAACTTCCGCTAAGTTTAACAAATGGTAGATTGAACCAAATGTTAGAACTCATCAACCTCCTTTTGAAAATCCAAGATTTACATAGCCTGGAAAATATTTATTCAACTGGCAAAGAAATTTTGCATCTGAAGTGCCATAGGAGACTAAAATATTTCACCATCCTGGTCATCAATGAAAACCCCAAATTATGATGTGTCTTCGCTCGTTTTCCTTCGTGTTTACCACTTTTAATAATGAACGAGAAAAAATCGGTCAAAATATGTAAGAAGCCTTATTTTGTCGTTCATATCTACCCTTTATCTGTTTCTACAATTCCTTTTCTGATGGAGGGATTTTCTCATGGTTTTCATACAACAGGCTTCCTGATTTTAGACTTTCCTTTGTCCTCATGAATCATACATGGGTATAACGGTAGGAATGCTTGCCCCTTTTATCCGATTTTCATGAACAGTTATTTATCCTTAAAGAACCCCTGTGTTGCCATATTATCAAGACAGCTCCACTAACTTCACTTTCATTTTGGTGGACTTGTGATGAAGCATCTCACGAAATTTCAATCTGTTCACTTATCTGCCTAATTTTTGCTCACTTACTCGAACTACGTGTACATTGATTCACATAGTTTCAGTACTAGAATGAAGGGACGAGTTTTAATACAACCCACTTTAGTAACATAATTACTAAAGCGTGTTTCATTAGTTGTATACCATTAATTCTACCAATGGGTATTCCGTACAACTTAAACATCAGCCTTTCCGTGGCCAAGATTCGCGGATCATTCAGATTAAATTATAATTAACTAGGTTATCCGCAGCATCATATGCGCTTCAACTGCTGAAAGATGAAAAAAGATTGAAGCTCGTTGTTCACGCGAATCACTTCAAGATAATTAATACCAGATTAATAAAGCTACCTTAATCCTTTGACTTAACATTCTTTTTGATTCAGACCTGGGAAACAGAAAGGATTGGTTGACTCTCCTATTCCCAAAAATGTGACCAGTTGATGTCAACGCACAGAGGCATATGATCGAACTAGGTTTCACTTGGAATTATGTTCAGAGATGTTGAATTCTAGATACCCGCATTTCACCACGTCGTGTCACACTAAAGTGTCAGAGATAACAGAACAAATCACAATAGAGGGGACATAGTTTAGACTGCACGGTGTACTCGAATATTCAGTTTGTATTTCTCCGGGGTTGTGACCAATGAAAGGTTCAAAAATGTAGATTCAAAGTAAGCAAGATAGTATCTTACAAATTTTGGAACATGATTAGGGCTGCCATTATTTGAACTCCATTGCTCTACTAATTTATCATCAGACTTCTATTTGACCGCAAAACCTAAAAAGGCATCTAGATCGTTTTCAGATCTCGTATTATCGGAGAATCATGTGAACAAAACAGCTTTATTCTAAATCCACCCAAAAGCTAATGATGAACAGGTAGAGTAAAAGTAGTACTGTTGCGGTGCCTGAACAGTGTACTACAACATCCTGACCAATGTTGAGAAAACATGGGTAGGACCATAAATCTACGTACAAAGTTTAGAATCTTCGTCTTCATGAACTGAAAGAATAATTTTATCCAGGTTTCAACGTATCGAGTCGATGAACTATGCTCCAAAGACAATTGTTAATGACCCCCAAGGAAGGGTACCATTTCCCTTTTTGGAAAAAAACAGTACTACTCAGTTGTTTGAGTTGATGAGCGGTACAGTGCAGCCCAGCGGCATCCAAAACAACGTGCAAGGTCGCTCATCCTACTCCGGTCACTGAATTTAGAAACGGGACCTCGCTGTGCAGTTGAAATTACAGTTATAAAGTTGCACTCATTCTCTTGAAAATAAGTCAAGTGATATCATTCCCAGGATGCCGTTTTTCTGTCTAAGTGAGCGAATTTTTAAGGAAACGTTTGCTTTAACAAGCATAAAAAATATTTATAAAAATGTGATAAAGAAAACGGTGATAGTCAAATCGGCAAGTCTTGTTCCTCATGGAAAAATCAGATGGAATATGGACAGTGATGACTAGGTGGGTTCTTTCAAGCAGCCTCGATGGATACGGCACAACCAAACTATCATGCATTCACTACATGTAGCGGATAAGGAAATGCTGTGATAAAGGCGAGTGTATCGGGCTTATAACACCAGCAAATATGGTACTTCACAACCACTCGCATGAACAACATTGAATTTTCCCCATAGAATTCAGTAATTGAGGGTAGGATACATATTGCTGCACTTAGAAGTGTATTGAAAGGAGTTTTTGGTCAAAATGACTTTGTTGAAAGGTGAACCAGGGAAAATGACAGGGAGCACGATAACCAATGAAATTACACACACGAATGAGTAAACTTCGAATTGGTATGGGTAGATACACGTGGAGACCTAAGCGGGCAGAAGTGAAATGTCAGTCTGCTTGCCTTGAAAAAAGTATCTCGCAAAGGATTGAAGTTAACACTTTTACGGGGATTAGAACCAACCTCAATATCGTCAGCGTATATTAAAGTGGAAGATGACGCACTTGGTGGAAGGTCAAACATGCTTCATGTGAACAAAGATTGTTATAAGAAAGGAACTTGCAATACCCAGGGGTTAATATGGTTCGTGGACGATCTGTGTTCATTATATAAGTGAACTGGAATCGGTTTGTGAACTAGGATTTTGCTGACTGAGAAGCCATAGGAATATCTATCGCAGGTCTAAAATAGCTAGTCAAGTTTTCCATTGAGGAACAGGAAACCTTTTTATGATATGGGAAAAACGTGGACGAGCTCGCCTTCATGAGGAGTTAGTGATATATCTCAGTGAATATGACATCTAAAAGCTTTCATGGTAGGACACCGATTCTGGTGAGCAATTTGATTTTCTTCTGAATTAGTAATAGAAAACTTAGGATCGTCAGCAACAATCCACTCGAAAGTCCTGGGTAGTATCGTTGTGTGTATTTGGATATACTTTATAATTTCTTTCTTTGGCATCAAAGCGAGGCAAACCCGGAATGAAAATTTCATTATAACATTTATTACTAAATATCACGCAATGGTCCAGTATCATACACTGTCCTTTAATATGCAGCAAATTTTGCCTTGGTACATCAACACCATTCATTTTCACCACCAGTTTTTCAATCAAGAGTGGAGTGCGCCGTGCGATCAAAACATGTTATTGAGGAGCGTGTCATTTAAATGAGGAGTTACAGAAAGTTCCTTGAGGTGATCAATATCAGTTCGACAAATCGGGAATGTGACATTTAAGCAAAATCTGTTATGCAACGGATACTTCCATTGTACTGTGTTTTGACCTCATCTCACCCTCACTCTAACCATCTTCTTTCTCGCATTTCTAAAGTGATCTTCATTGATTTTTATGTCCACAGAGTGAGGAATTCTGGCTGTTCATTTGTTCATTTACAATAACCACCACACAGATAACGAATCAGTGATCACACTGGTTCAGCCCTCCCTGATTACGACATTATCGTGATGTTTGATTCATCCGGACGCAACTTCTTTGTGTAGTAAAAAAATTGTGCAACCATCTATAATGTGGGTTGACAACGGATGAGTGCACTTTGCATAAGTGGCCAATTTCATTGCTGACCTCACTATTCCTCTTGCATTAGTGAAAACTAGTCATTTATCACACACGGGCCGTTTACCGTTTTTCCACAATCGATTCTCATCAGAATCACTAGTCGAAGCACGATAAAGATTAACGAGAGTCTGACGCTCGAGAAGGAAATATGCCCGCCTTGAGATCCGTCAGAATTGGCGTGCAAACCAATGGGAAATTCATATGATCAATACACAAAAGCGAAATCGTTCCACATTACCGAATTCTATATATAAGGGACTTCTCCACTTGTTCATCTAATTAAATTACGACGAACATCGCTGTTTGTGACAGACGTTACGAAGGTAATGTAACAACCTTCTCAATCAGTGTCGAGCAGCCCTGTAAGAATAAATTTTATTCCCTGAATAATCACATTTCAACATGTAGATCAAACACGAATAGTGAGTAAGCTAGTTTTCAGTGAGGTAAAATATTGGGCTAGTAAATTTACATTTAATTGGTGTAAGTGGATGACTTACGAACAATGTCAATCTGGTGGGCTAGTTGTGATACTCGGGTTTACAACCGCTCTTCTAGTATCAAGTGGTTAATTCACCGCCCTCTTTCCATCCATATTTTATTCGGTTCTATTCTATGTTGAATTATTTCTGATCGTCCGTCATTCGATTTGCTGCCCAAAATGTTCGTTTGGACGCAAGCGGACATCCAAGTATACATTCTTCAAGCATTGTTCAAAATACGTCTTTTAGGTTGCGATTCTTTATCAGAACCACGACATTTTGAATGACCCTAAAGCATTGCTTTTTCAGCGTCCACAAATTTTCCTACGGCAAACACACTATCACTAAAGTTTCCCGGTAAGAATTCTTGTAACATGAGGGATAACACTAGGAACAACGGAAATGAATTCGACCTTAGGTTACCTAACCGTGAAGGTACATACAATGTACAAGGTTGGGAAAACAAGTCAGTAGTTCATTTGCGATCACCACCATGGTTTCTTTACATCTCGAACATGTCGAACATTTTCAATTTATATCGCATCTATTCTTCTATTGCAAGCGAAGTCTTACTCCTCTCGGTGATGCATCGTCGTCATTTCGTTAAAACATTCCCATCACGCACGGGACAACGTTTTGAGCGGATCAGAAGATAAGTTATCCCTCAATAAATTTATGGCGAGAAGCTGATCTTCATCGGTAATTCTCTGAATAAACAAGCAGTAGCTGAGATTGAAGAGAAAGAAATTATGGCAATCAAATGAAGCCAAAAATCCCATTAGGACACATAGGCTGAAAGAGAATATTGCGAGTATAAGTACCCAGATATGCGCCATTTTACCTCTTGTTAGCAGAACATTACGAGGTTTATTGAACCCGTGCGGGTTCTTTCTAGTTTGATATTAGGACCAGCCTAAGTCACATAAATCCCAGCAACGAGTGGAACCTTCGGGGTTCACACCTTTTAAATCATCATCTACATCAACAACAAGGCAAGCCACACTGTTCACCGCCTCTCTCAACATGTTGCACATAGTAGTGGAAAGAATAATTATTTACAAAATGGACAGCGAGTGGAACTACACGAGTAGGAAAATGGCTATAACGTCCCAGCAACCAGCACACGGAATACACAGTCTAACTGTACAACCACACATTGATCAATCATTCTGATTTGATAGAAAGTGGTTGGCAGTTGTGGCTAATTGTTCAGTGGGCTTTGGGGCTAGATACGATGCTCTAACCACTTTATTTGTGCGCGATCATGCAACAGAATAGATTAGAATCACTGAGTTTGGTGAGCTCTAATCATGGTGACCGAGGGTTTTATTGAGTCTGTCAGCAATAACGTTATATTTGTTCGGTTATTTCGCTGATTGGGGTGGGAGCATTTGTGTCTTGTGCTAAGACATTGACATTGTTCACTTGTCAAGTTGATGCAGACAATGATGAGATAGACAGCAACCGCGATGCTAGTAGGCCGGATTTGTAAATTGTTTCGATGAATTTATGGGTCACGTATCACAACATGACGAGTCGAGCAGAGCATTCAACGTTACCTACAGAGAACTTTTGTTTTGAAGCCTGCCGTAAAATAGATTTGGGCAAGTGGGTCAAAGATATCCTAGTTTTAGTGAATTTCGAGATCACGTAACGCAATAATACGAGTCGAGCAACGCATTCATTGCTAACGGCAGAGGACTGGTGTTTTAAATTCTACCAAAAAGCAGATTTGGGCAATTGGGTGAAAAATATATTTGCATGAAGAAAGCGAGATAGGTTCACGGCGATGTTGTGCTGCTCTGCTTCCGATGAAATATAAGACCCATTACACATTGGCAAAGGAGACAATTTGAGGTTATTCGAATACCGACGGTGAATCAGAATTATTAAAGAGCTAAGGTAACAAGGATTTGCTGGAAAGCCGGAGAAATGTACTGACTTCCGTGGACGAAAGATATCATTTCCTGTCTAATAATTGCAATGATCCTTCGAAGATACATTGTAAATAAGTTGTTATCCTTCCACTTGTAACGTCTAATTTGTATGTGGACATGGTGCGGCTCGATTCAATAGACCAAGCATATTCGCTAAGGCAATCGTATTTATATTTTCGTAAAATATAACCCAAAAGATCTAATCGTCATCCTCATCATCGCACAGCATTAAACAGCACGGCGAGCCCCACTGAACACTGCCTCTCTCAACATATTACACGTAGAAATAGAAAGAATAATTGTATACAAAATGGACAACGAGTGGAACTACACGAGTAGGAAAAGCCAATACCGTCCCAGCAGACAACACACGGAATACACAGTCTAACTGGACAAACGCATATTGATCAATCATTCTGATTTGACGAAAAGTGACAACACGATCGTCACTGCTCTCGGTTCACTGCCACATTCTTCAGTGTATCCAGTCAACTGGCTGAGGAAACATCTGGAACCCCGATCACAATGATGTGACTCACGTACTTTTCCTAAGTTCGATGTACATTCCCACATTCCCCGCTGTCATGTCATCCGTTGACTTCCACGTGGCTATCTTCACTCCCTAGATGGAAAGATGTGATAGAATATCCTCTGAACGAGTAAACAACACTCGATTTCTGACCTCAGCATTGCTCATGCGGTCATTCCACCTCTTCTGACCGAGGTTTGCCAACCAACGGCGATGCAAATAAGTATGAACATTTTCGTGAAGAGCACTGAGGAGCGCTGTTTGGTTAACCTAATAGAAGACGCCTTTCAAGTAAAGGAAAACCATTAATGTTTGTCGACGGTGTGTGATGCACTTCGAGTAACTGGTGAAAAGTAAAAATCTGGTCGATGCATACTCGATCTGGACGGAATTCGGCCTGTTGCTCGCTTGCGTTCCTCTCGCGAGCTGGTGTCAGACGGTGCAGTAAAGTCGAGAACAGTATCGTGGTGACTAGCGGAGTTAGGCTGGTCATGCGATGGTTACTACAACCAGTGCGTATTCCCTTCTTGAAGTCGGAGTAAATATACTAGCGTGTGGCCAGCTAAAGTGCTCCTTGAAGTATTCGGCCCAACGGTGAAGTCTTTGTTGTTTGCCATGAATAGACCCTCCATTTCTGTCGCATATCGTTCCACCGACCGAGGTTCGCCATCCAACGGCGATGCAAATAAGTATGAACAGTCTCTGACTGATACCAGAAGCAACTGCTACTTCCATTTCTTCGGCTACCTCGGCTTACCAATTTTCGCTACCATTCTTGAGACTTTCCGTAACATTATTTTGTAGGTTTATTCTTATTTCATCCCTCACTTACACTTCCAGAGCTGACGTTTTATCCCATTAGACTGAGGAACTATTGACAAGTCCCCCTGAATTTGATGTACATTCTGTTGCTATGTGCATCGCCTGTTTGATATGGACCCAGTGCTCGTCTACATTACTGCTCGTCGTAGATCCTACCTAATGTGATAGTTTCTACTGATAACCGGTGTGAACCTCCGGATCAGACGAAGGTTGTACGGTCAACCGGGTTCGCAGTTTTCGTCGATAACCATGGAACGGTAGTGAAAATCGAAATAAATCTAGTGCATAAACTCATTCTATTAGCGTGGACCAGTAAGATCTACAGTTCGAAACGAAACTGCGCCATCGATAGCTTATTTATATATGATCCATCTGGATCAGAATACCTGTAATGTTAGTGCGTCAAGTCGCCATGCAACGCGAGCTGGAGAAGCCTATTCCCGATATCTATACTCTAAGTGAGTAAGGATCCACACATCCCTAAACAAGCTATTTGTCAGAGCTGCAATCATTTTGGTGGGTATGCCAGTATGACTAAGGAGCTGCTGTTAACGCGGTTATCCTTTCGAAAGCCAACCGACCCCTGGAGTCTTAAATCACATAAACGGCTACTAACCGGTATCCAGTCTAAAACAGCAGCTTCGGTTTTTTCCAGTCAAGACTATTTTTACACCGCGCTGGATCACATCTCCGGCTGAATTGTCTCCTGAAACGCGCAGGATATACCTCGATGAGATACCAGAAGCAGTTAGTTGAATCACACAACTCGACTCCTGGATAAGCGCTTCACTTACGCAGCAGACGTCAATCTCCAGAAAATCTGTGAGCGTTAAAGCCGCCTGCTGACGGGCCTGCACGAGAGTGCGCACGTTAAAGGAGTTGAGATTCAGAGGGTGGCGAGACTTGAGGAAATTCAAGTTACAAGACAGAGGAATATTCACGACACTATTAGACAATGAACCTTTGCAGGGAAAGAGCTTGCTGTCAGCGGGAGCATTATGGGCGGATAGATGGGACAAGGAGTGGTGGTTGGGTACAGAAGACAGAAGTTGGTTAAAAGAGAGCACTATTCGTAATATTATTTGGCAATGAATCGTTGTGAGTATTGAATATGTTATCAGTAGGACACTTATGGGTGGATATAGCGGGACAGAAGACAGAGTTTGAATAAAACAGGGGAGACTCTGAACTATAGATTACTGATCCCTACCAACACTGCTGAGTGCAATAAGCAGCGTGGTCCTGAATATCCTGCGCCACGACCAATGCAGTTTAGAATTCTTTGCATTTGTACAGTTCATATGAAATATTTTACGGATACTACCACTGTGTCCAGCTGCGAGGCAAATAAACAACTAAGGTTTTCAATCTTTAGTTCTGACAAGAACCTGTGCACAAAGCAGCGTGAGTGGTTGACATGAAGCCTGTTCGCTTGGATCAATTATTCTACCACTGATTTACCAACTGAGTTGCCAGCTCAAAGCGACCGTCAAACTTGGGGATCAGGAGACTGGTTTGTCAATCATCAACCCAGACACCTTCCAGGTAGTATTGGAATAAGTCATCCTGTATAGCTGGTTGGGTCGCTAAGGCACACGAGCCGTCTCACCACGTGTGGACGAACTCTCGCTGCGACGTATTATGGCCTAAAATTATTGTCTCGTTCAAGCAGGTCACTTTAGCAGCCTGAAATCATGACCCACCACTGACTATCAATGTTTGGGACAACGTCGCTTTTTGGATATCAACCCATCATATTAGGCTTCATTTCCTTATACACTATGCCCTGTGAGCTGCTTAAGCCCAGAAAAGGCTCGCGAACTATGGATTGCCGATTATGTATTTATGCACCTCAACTGCGCATCAGGACCGAAGTGTTTCACTATTTGCATCGAATTCTCATTCTAAAAGCAGCCTTAGTATTTATAAGTTCTTTTCCACCCAACATGTCAGTTTTAAATCGATTATCACCGCTGTCAGTGTGAACGGGTATATTGTTACACATATTGGGAAGCCATTTTTGCCGTCTTTTTTTGGCTCTGTTTCTGCATTAATTTAAACAACCGTAGCAATGAAGAATTGTGAATGACAGCTTTTGGGTGACTACAGTAGATACAATGATTCATGTTGACACCATTCTCTCACTATTTGTCGGCAAACTATGACATAGTTGAGCCCAGATTTGTGACTCAAATAGGATGCATAAAAATGCGAGTTGTTCATACGATTCATAAGATTAGCCATATGTTAAAAGCGCCTAAACGGATCTTGCGGAGGCCACCGTCAAGTCAGTTGTTCTATTCCCTACTCTTTCTTATTTCGGTACTTTCACATTTGTATGAACAGATATTTCCCCTGTTTGTGCGCTATAGTCCGGTTGGATATATCCTCTCTCTCCCTCTTGTGTATGTGTGCGATATGTACCCTTTCCTGACTGTGTATACTTTTTCAACGATTTTCTTCCTAAGTTAGTAAGGATCCACACATCCCTAAACAAGCTATTTGTCAGAGCTGCAATCATTTGGTGGGTATGCCAGTATGACTAAGGAGCTGCTGTTAACGCGGTTATCCTTTCGAAAGCCAACCGACCCCTGGAGTCTTAAATCACATAAACGGCTACTAACCGGTATCTAGTCTAAAAGAGTGGCTTCAGTCTTGTCAATCAAGACTAATCCTACACGACTCTGAGTAACAACTCCGGCTGCTCCGTCTCCTAAAGTGCGGAGGAAATGCCCCAATGAGATACCAGGAACAGTTAGTTGAATCACACAACTCGACTCCTGGATAAGCGTTTCACTTACGCAGCAGACGTCAATCTTCAGAGAATCTATTGTAAGCGCTAGACAAGCCTGCTGACTGGCCTGTATGAGAGTGCGAATGTTAAATGAGTTGAGATTAAGAGGCTGAAGAGTCTTGAAGTATTCCAAGTTACAGGATGGAGGATTATTCATGACGTCATTTGACAATGAGCCATTGCGAGTATCGGCCGTGTTATCGGTGGGAGAATTAGAAGTGGATAGAAAAGGACAGAAGAGAGAGGTTGAATAAAAGAGAGGGGACTCTGAACTGTAGCCCACTGACACCTACCAACAATTCTGGGTGTAATGGGCAGCGTAATCCTGACTATCTTGCTCCACGGTCGATGCAATGTGGAATTCTTTGCGGTTGTACAGTTCATGTGAGACTTTGTACGGATACTACCACTGTGTCCATCTGCGAAACAAGAGGACGATCATGGTTTCCATTATTCATTTCTTACAAGAACCTGTACACAAGGCAGCGTGAGTGGTTGAATAGAAGTCCATTTGCTAGGATCATTTATTCTACCACTGATTTACAGACTGAGTTGCTAGCTCAAACCGACCGTCAAACGTGGGGAGCAGGGGACTTGTTTATCAATCCTCTACCAATTGACCTTCCAGGTACAATTGAAATAATTAATCCTTTATAGCTGGTTGGATAGCTGAGGCACACAAGCCGTCGCACCACGTGTGGGCGAAGTCTCGCGGTGACGTGTTATCGCTTAACACCATTCTTTCGTTCGAGCAGGTCACTTCACCAGCCTCGATTTATGACCCATAACTGACTACCAACGTTTAGGACAACGTCGCTTTTTGGATATCAACCAACAATATCAAGCTTCATTTACACATACACTATGCTCTGTGAGCTACCAAAGCCCATCGAAGGCTCTCGGAATATGGATTGCCGATTATTTATGAATGCACCTCAACTGCACATCACGACCGAAGTGTTTTACCAGCTGTATTGAATTCACATCCTAACAGCAGCCTTAGTATTTGATACGTTCTTTTCCGCCTAACATTTCAGTTTAAAGTCGTTAATCACAACTGTCAGTGTGAATGGATATTTTGTTATAAATATTGCAAAACCTCCTTATTTGCCGTCTTTTTCCGCTCCATTTCTGCATAAATTTAAACAACTGTAGTGATGAAGAATTGTGAATGACGGTTTTCGGGTGACTGCAGTAGATACATTGATACTTCTTGACACTATTCTCTCATTATTTGTCGGCAAACTATGATATAGTTGAACCCGGCTTTGTGACTCAAATGAGATGCATGAAAATTCGAGTCATTCATACGAATCATGGGATCAGTCTTATATTGAAAGCTTTTAAAGTGAGCCTGCGGAAGCCACTGGCAAACCAGCTTTTGTGATCCCTACCTTTTCTTATTTCGATAATTTCACATTTGTATGAACAGATATTTCCACTGTGTGTGTGCTATAGTCCGGTTGGATCTACCCTCTCTCTCTTGTGTATGTGTGTGTGGAATGTATCCTTTTCCTACTGTGCATACGTTTTCTACGACTTTATTCTCTCCTGATTCTTCAGCTTTTATTTAATTAACTTCTACTGGAAAGGATAAGTCGTGGATCCAAGTAGACCTTGAGCGGTAGTTCGAAAATATATCGAAGCAGGTCATCACCAGGTTTTATACCGGTGGTGGGCGCCATAGACCAACCGTAATCTAGGTAATCTACCTCAATCTGACAGATTGGTTCCAAGCGTCAGGCTTGTGACCAAAAAGATAGACCATCAGGGATAGTGTAGTGTTGGGAGTGTTTTTACAGTGAATTACATCTTTAGTTGCTGAGGCATATGATGGAACTTTGGCAGGCAACGACACTGGAATAAGACCATAAGTTTTAGATTTTGAGGCATTTTATCCTCGCTTGGCTGTTCGTACTCTGCCGAGCTTATCTGCTTTTGAGTTGAGGCACAGGCACCAGAGATCAAATACATTCAGCATTTTGGTATTCCTTTCACTGGTGGTCAAAACATTCATTATTAGGCCCGCAGCTCTAGCTACTTCGTCTCCTAAATTGCGGAGGAAATGCCCCACTGAGATACCAGGAACAGTTAGTTGAATCACACAACTCGAATCCTGGATAAGCGTTTCACTTACGCAGCAGACGTCAATCTTCAGAAAATCTCTTGTGAGCGCTAGACAAGCCTGCTCACCAGCCTGCATAAGAGTACGCATCTTAAAGGAGTTAATATTCAGAGGCTGACGAGATATGAGGAAATCCAAGTTACAGGACAGAGGACTATTCGTGGCATTATTTGGCCGTGAATCGTTGCAAGTATCGCCCGTGTTATCGGTGGGAGAATTAGAAGTGGATAGAGAAGGACAGAAGAGAGAGGTTGAATAAAAGAGAGGGGACTCTGAACTGTAGCCCACTGATCGCTACCAACACTGCTGGATGCAATAGGCATCGTGATCCCGATTATCCTGCTCCACGGACGATGCAGTGTGGAATTATTTGCATTTGTACAGTTCATGTGAGACTTTGTACGGATACTACCACTGTGTCCATCTGCGAAACAAGAGGACGATCATGGTTTCCATTATTCATTTCTTACAAGAACCTGTGCACAAGGCAGCGTGTCTGGATGAATAGATGTCCATTTGCTAGGATCAATTATTCTACCGCTGATTTAGAGACTGAGTTGCTAGCTCAAACCGACAGTCAAACTTGGGGAGCAGGGGACTTGTTTATCAATCCTCTACCAATTGACCTTCCAGGTACTATTGAAATAATTCATCCTTTATAGCTGGTTGGATAGCTGAGGCACACAAGCCGTCGCACCACGTGTGGGCGAAGTCTCGCGGTGACGTGTTATCACCTAAAACCATTGTTTCGTTCAAGCAGGTCACTTTACCAGTCGCGAATTATGGCCCAAAACTGACCATCAACATTTAGGAAAACATCACTTTTTGGATATCAACCCACCACATTAGGCTCCATTTCCACGTACACTATGCTCTGTGAGCTACCAAAGCCCACCGAAAGCTCTCGAACTATGGATTGCCGATTATTCACTTGTGCACCCCCAATACGCACCAGGACTGAAGTGTTTCACCAACTGTATTGATTTCACATCCTAACAGCAACTTTAGTATTTGTCAAGTTCTATGCTACCCAACATTTCAGTTTTAAATCGTTTATCACCATTGATAATGCGAACCGATATATTGTTATAAACATTGCAAGCCACCATAGTTGTCGTTTTTTCACGCTCTGTTTCTGCATAAATTTAAACAACCGTAGTAATGAAGAAGTGTGAATGAGAGCTTTTGGGTGATTGCAGTAGATACATTGACTCATGTCGACACTGTTCTTATATTATTTGTCGGCAAACTATGATAAAGTTGAACCCGGCTTTGTGACTCAAATGGGATGCATGAAAATCCGAGTCATTCATACGAATCATGAGATCAGTCTTATATTGAAAGCTTTCAAAGTAAACTTGCGGATGCCACCTGCAAGCCAGCTTTTGTGATCCCCACTAGTTCTTATTTCGGTAATTTTACATTTGTATGAGCAGGTATTTCCTCTGTTAGTGTGCTATAGTCCGGTTGGACCTACCTTCTCTCTCTCCTATATATGTGTGTGGTATGTACTCTTTTCCTACTGTGTATACTTTTTCTACGATTTTCTTATCCCCCCGAATTCTTCAACTTTTACTTTACAAACTTCTGCTTGAAAATATAACTCGTGGATCCTATCTGACTTTGTGCGGTAGTTCGAAAAGATATCGAAGCAGGTTATCTCCAGGTTTTATACCAGTTGAGGGCACAATAGATGGACCGAAATGTAGATTTTCTACATCATTCTGGACAGATTTGTTCCAAGCATCAGCCTTGTGACCAAAGAGATAGACCATCCAGGATAGTGTAGTGTTGGGACTGTTTCTACAGTAAGTTCCATTTTGAGTCGCCATAGGATACGGTGGAACTTTGGCAGGCAATGACACTGGAAGGGGACCATAAGTTTTAGATTTTGAGGCCTTTTATCCTCGCTTGGTTTTTGGTGCTCTGCCGAGCTTATTTACTTTTGAATTGAGGCACAGGCACCAGAGTTCAAATACTTTCAGCATTTTGGTATTCCCTTCACCGGCGGTCAGAACATTCAGTCTTAGGCGAGTACGGGGTGGATAGTGGCACGACGGACAGTCTTAGTTTAGACCTGGTTTCATGTCGTTCCAGTCCATCGAAACAAATGAAGCGGATTCATAGCGCTAATGACAATCAACATCCATCCTCACTTGACCATCCTCAGTAATCTGAATATTAATATTAATAATAATAATAATATTAATAATAATATTAATAACAAAAATAATCAATTAGTTAGCCATCGATGAGCAGGTTTCAAGCTGGTGATCCAAAGCAAGTGGGAAAGTATTTTTTTCTTTTAATTGATTTTATCCCGATCGGTTTTGCAAAGAAATCGACTGTGTCAGCAGTTAGTTGAAGCTCACCGAGGCGCCTCCTGGTGAAACATTACCATCCATAAACTCAACGTTCAAGATGTGTATTTCCTGACTCAGATGAATTACCATGTAGTCAACCAGTGCCTGATTCGCAGTCCAGTAGATGACATTGTTAAACAGCATCGGAGAATTAGGAAAGATGTATAAATGTGGTTGTAATTGGGAAGTATGAAAATTCGTTGTGAGTCATATAAACCCAAACCACAGTTGGCGAATAGTGTCTCCTCAGAAGCCTTGATAGTTTATTAGGCATCACATCAAATATGGTTATTGCCCAAAAAGATTCCTTAATGAATGAAATGAAAGCAACCTGAAAATTGATGAAAAAAGCCACTAATTACTGCTAAAATCTGTATGGGTATTCCATCTTTCAAATCAATGCGAAGAATAAATCAATACATCCTCTGCTTTGGCTGAAGTTCTTGGTTCGTTCGGGTGTGACGGTCTTTCACACCCGAGAAGCGGTTGAATGGAACCATGCAGAAAGTTTGAAGCCTTGTGTAGATCTCTACGTAATCCTCAAGTCTTGTTTTGTACCCTTTCTCGGAATAGTTAATCATAATAAATAAGCCCCAATCGCTCAGGAAGACTTATTTTTGCTAAATGCGTTCAAAATTTGTGCAGTCTGTCGATCAGTGACAACAGGTTGCACTTGCAAACTAACGGTGGCATGATATCTTCGGTGATGATTTCCATTGTAGTCTTTGGTTCTCAGCTGACGTCGCACGGCTGTGGAGTAACTTGGGGTTGTACTTTTGTTGCCTGACTCAAAGGTCGTCCATCTATCCCTTTTCTCTGCTCAGATATAAGCTAACTAACTGCAGTGCACAGATACGAATCTTTCTTTCAGCCCCTATTCAATAAGTTTCGAATGAAACCGAATAACTTGCCAAAGTAACCAGCCTCTGATGCCATCTATGGGATTTAGTTATATCCATCCAGCACCACATACAATTGGCTCAGCGGGGCGCAATAACTTCGGTTGCAGTCCGCGGCGCTCGTTAATTCCCCAAAGTCGAGATTCGGTTCACAGCTGGAATTTCCTCCCTTAGATCCAGCCGTTCAGTTTTCCCCAGCTCTTTCAAAGCAGATTCTGTAACCACTGACTTGACTTATATACATAAGTTTCTAATGACTTGACGCCATTAAGATTTGTGCGTTCTGCCTTTAGCTCCAAGGAGCCTGTTAAAGCAGAGGATAAAGAATCTATCAGGTCAAACAAAACAGGTTTCCATGGGGCAAATTAGTAGTAACTACGTTTCAGGTAGTCCACTAAGTGGTAATGGTACCAGGAAGCAATTTTTTGGTGGAAAAAAGAAGAATCAGTGGGGCCATCAAGTGCTGTGAGCCTGTCGAGATTCGAAGGAGTGTAAGCATGTTTGCAGACAGCGAGTGAGGAGGGCAGAGAGAGAGGAAGAGAGTCAACGGCTCGCTTGCCCAATATGCTTTGGGATGATTACTCTAATTACAGTGATCACAATTGTTACTGAGCTGAGTGCAAACACTGTGTAAATACTTGAATAACTAGAAAAGAATGAGTCTAAGAAGAAGTAACAGAGATTAGGAAAACCTAAAGCCATTCAGAAAGACATTTCAAGTCTTTAAAATTGCTGTATACACAAAGACTGATCAAGATTTGCAATGACGTATCTGAACTGTCTGCTAGTTCACAGCCTGAGTATCTCTTACAAAACATGAATTGACTAGGATAAGACACCGAAAGAGGCTCAGGAAAGGTGAATTACAGCTAATGATAATGCTTTTGATCTTCCACGTGTTGAGTTGAAATAAGAAGTGAGGTTTGCACGACATATGTCGGATAAAGTGACTACCTAACCTCTTCCATCCGAATGTCGAAGAATTTTATTGTATTGTTTGGATCTGTTTCCTTTGTAAACTGCGAACTGTTATGAGCTGATTTAAAGATGTTTGAGAGCTGATCTATCTCATTTGAGCAATTGATAACCCACCGGATGTTGTCTACATATCGTTGGTATAAAAAACAGCTGGAGGTCGTTGATTCGAGCGGGTCTTTTTCCAAGTTTGTTATAAAGGCTTCGGTAAACAGTGGTCCGATTGGACTAATCCTATTGCTTCTTGTAATATACTATGGTGTAAATGCCCAAGTCTAAATTACGGAAAAAACTATTCACCAATCCGTTCTCTAAATTTGCTCAGTGGAAATAACCGGACCATCTTGGAATCATTTATATACTTACTTATGTGCTCGCAATATTGATGTTCATTCATACTGACCACTAGGGTGTCATCCGTATGCATGAGGGAAATATCCAAGTCATGAAGATCCTGTTACTTGAGTCGCTAGAATGTTTGTGCGGACTTACGCGAGTCAGAATGTAGACAAACTAACCCAAACAGCAAAAGTGGCTTGGTTATGGCGGTCTTCCGAACATCTGCATGATTATGGTAGTGCGCACTTAATAAATCAGTTTTGGATAAATGCGTTTGCTGCAGAAACCGGTAAAGCATTTGTGAATGTGTGCATTTGTGTATCAGAGGGGAACGTTTGCGTTGTTAAGGGCACTACTATCGCCACACGGACGACGGTCACCGTTGTGCTTTAGAACCATATGGAGTTTGACCGCTAAATGGCTACTTGACAGGTGAATTATCCTAATGCCTAACATATGTTAGAATGCTTCTTTGACCGCAGATAGTCTCCCGAGTAATAGCCGCCGTGGACGCGCCATTATTGGCAAACCTTTGTGGATATTTTCATGTGGGACACTGCGTGGTGCTTGTGACAGGGATGCATGTGGCTGGGTGGCTATCAGAGAATCGTACAAAATGGACAATTCCAGGCAAACCGTCATGAGTGGAATCCTAAGCAGGCTGAGGAAAGTTCATGAGACATAAAAGCTTACTGATCTCCAACAGAATACGGTGTGTGTCACAGGAACCACGAGAGACAAACCAGCAAGAAAACCGACACCTGGAGTAGGACGATTAACGTCGGCAATCGTGAAAGTTCAAGGAAACTGTAGGCTTAATCCTTGGCCAAGTACCAGTAGAATATTGATCATATGTCTTCATTAGAAAAAAATCGACTGCTTGCAAAATGGAAATGATGGATCTCAGATTGTGTTCGTGTATGTAAAGCAAATGACACTGATCAGATTCACATACATTAACTATCTATGTAGATAGGAGCCATGTTTTTGCCTATATGATTTTTCTAGTGGCATTATTTGAGAAAGAAAACAGTTGTTTCATAGAAAACTTAGTGGAATCTTTGATGAAGAGAATAGGAAGATTTCTTGAGAGTAAATGCAGGCATATTGAAGATCAATAGACTTTGTTCCACATTATTATCTTGGACACTTCAACGTGATTATAGTTGATGACATCTTCTCTCTGAAGCTGTTTATATGTCATGAATGAGGCCGAATGATGATAGCAAAGTTGGATTTCATTTGATTTTTAAGCACACTTATTTATTGGACAAAAGCAAACCGTAGTGCCAATGACTCTAGAATTGCCGCGCTACTTCCTAGTAATTATGTTTGCTCCTGAAAGTTACATTCAACTCAGACGCAAGAAGGAAGTGGATCCAGCCGCCATGAACGCATCCAATAGATGCTGCACTTCCAGATATAAATATTAACGCTTCTGCGTCAATGCCGTCTTGCACAATAATATTGAGATCATGGGATTACCGTTTTATTCAGCCTCCGTTAGACGTATACAGTACTACACAGAGAAATTTGTTCACACAGTTTGCGTTTGAACCTAAAAAGCAATCAAAATACGACCACATCTCAACCAGGCTGATTACTTATTACCGTTGAAAACGGAATTGAGAGCATGCTTGGCAAAGGTTATACATTATACTGTGTAAGAAAAATGAGTTGCTAAAGCTAGTGACCGTAAGATGTTTCATCTTGTTGTTATGATTTAGGACAAGCCGTTTAAGGTCACACCCCTGATAGCCGTGATAATAATAAGATATTCAGTTTACAAACATAAAGATTATAACAAATGAAAGAAAATTTCTGATATTTACACTGCGAAGATTTTGCGAATGTTTTGTTTCTTTTTCAATTGTTTATGGGAAACGGGAATTCAAGCTACTGGATTCGGTTCTGAGCCATATCTGTGAACGTCTCTAACCAAAGGCATTCCTCATCTCTCGTGTCCCAACTAGGGAGAAATGAAACACCAAGCGAAAGCAAAGCCGAAGCTAACTTCTTCCTGACGTTGCGCCAAGTTATAGCCTGACCACCAATTCCTTTCTCCCAGTCTTGCCTACCGCGTGCAAAAAGAAAACGATAAGCATAAGCAAAATATGCCCGATATATTGAAGGTGGTGTAAAGATTATTTTGGTCAGAGGACGACAATGAACCTCATCATCGCCCATCTGAGGTTGCTACCAGGTTCAAGCAATGCTTCCGGGATATCAATTGTTGAATACGGAAAGAAGCCGAGCATCTTCAACTCGCAGGGGCCAGGTCACACAACCGTAAAGAATGCTACGAACTGTGACAGTGTACACCTTTCTCCGGAGGGAAAACCGGATGTCATGGCGGTGCCAAAGATGATGCATGCTCACGAAAGTTTCTCTGGATCTAGCAATTCTTAATGCGATCGCCGTTCCAACAACACCACCAACTGTGATCGAGCTCCCGAGGTACTTAAAGCCATTGACCACCTCTAGCCGATCAATGCAATGGGCTGATGTAGGTACAGGCTCCTGCCAGTCCTAAAAAAGTACCTTACATTTTGAAGGCGAAAAGCACACACCATATCGGGACAAATCAACTACCAAGCGGTCAGCTGCGTATTGAATTGCCTGTGCACTGTTGCCCACAAACGCGATATCGCGGGCATTGATAATCATTGCAAACGAGGATTAAACAGCTGTCCAGCTTTTTACCATTCTGAATGAAACATTGGTCGTTGTTATTGCAAGAAGAATCAATAGCTCATGAATTAAAATCCTCTGCTTTCCATACCGAATAGAATGTATAGAAATATTTGTGCTCATCGGTGATCAATTAGATATCAACATGCAATTTGAACCCTTGCAATCCGGGTTCGTTTCCTGCCATTACCTTGTGACTCCTCATTTGGTAGCCTATCAGTGGCTTTGTCCTTTTTCCACCAATAGCATAATTGCTACGTAATAACTTATAAAAGCAAAAAAACGTAGTTTCGTGCAATATGTTAGTTTGGAAGCCATGGTACACAGAATCCTGGAAATACTCTGTGGAAATATGGAATTCCGAAATTTCAGCCACAAAATTCATCGACGTCTTATAAGTTAAATATTTTATTTCAACTGAAATTTGGGCCGAGCAAACGGTAAAAATAATTGTACGTATCAATGTTCAGTCGCCCTGTGGTCGACCACCAGTTACCGCTTTGAACTAATGAAATGTAACTAAATCTCCCATTTTCCGGGGTTATTTCACCGTGCTGCTGATGCTGTTCATAAACGTATACAAATGGAAGCCATTTATGTTCCTTATGGTTAAATAGATGGATACAGCAAGAAGCGAGGGATCCGGCCTAGGATAATCACAAGAAGAAAACATGGATAAGTAAGAAAACGGATGGCAGGATCGCGATAATTCCAAAAGATCTACTCCAACTTGTACCACAGGAAACCACTGTCGTATTATCCGAAATAGATGCCCTTGGCTGCGTAGCTACAAAAAGGGAAAAAGTAGAAATGTTATCCAGTGGACCTATATTGCTATCGTTGGCAGAGGAAAGACGGTTTCATATTCGGTTTGTGACTGGTGTATACATTATCTACTGAGATCAAGCATCGATTTGATGTGTTGAAGCACTTTCATCGATACATTTTGTAGAAGGAATATAGCTCAATAATCTGGCATACCCTCTGAGGAAAAGATGGGGATTGTGGTAGTATTTTTGTACTCGCCCGTACAAGGGATCGTGACTTCTTGACCTGAAATGATCAAGAGATCCATTGTACGTAGATGTCACCGATCCGTGCTGGTGAACACAATGTATGTTGTTATGCATTTTACTTCGAGATGAAACAGAATGAGATGTTGTAATGAGGGAATTTCGGGTAAATCAACAGGCAATATTATCTGCAAGCAGTTACGACAAACCAGGATTCGTTGGAGTTTTACTTGTGCTTTGCATCTCGTTGTGCTCTGTGAAAACAAACCAACTATCAGAATAAATGTTCAGCAACTAAAATCGAATTTCAAATTAAAACACAGTCATGATTTTGCTCACGGTTGACACTTGATGGACACTCAATTTCCAAGATTCTTCTCTTTCCTAAATTTCGGATATCTAGGGTGGAAAGTGAATCGCGTGAGAAATTTTTTTTCCTATTCAACTTCGTTCGCACTAAACGAGAAATATCTAAAAGATATCCTCAGTGAATTATTTCAAAACAGATTTGAATACTGTATGGTTCAAAGATTGCAGTTCTTGTCTTCTAATCATTACTGGTATTCCAAATTTGAACTGATCAGCCTTAATGGAAATCAGTGATGTAGTGCGTAATGCTGGTATTCTTGCAGTAGAAAGGGTGTACGTCGTTGCCGTGAAGGTCTACTACTGTCAGTGATAACCTGCAACCCAAATCAGAGATATGAATTACAGAACCACGTAAGGTCTCAAAAAAACGTGTAGTAATGAGCCCGATCAGAGTGCATCACTCTCTACCACCAAGGTGACTTTCGGTGGAACTTGGAACTTCTGACCTACGAGACGGTAGAGAAACGCGGTAATCCACTTCACTACCACCGGCCAAAACTATCTGTCAGCCTAAAGTTTTCGATTACCTTTCACCGGCTGTTACGCTAGTATGAAGATCTATGCGTGTAAGGTCATTTCTGATTGTCATTGTTCAGTGATGGATATCATGCGCTCTCAAATCAAATTGTTGCTTACAAAACCTGCTTAACAATGAAAAACATTTCTAAATATTGTTAAGAATTCATTATTATGACTAACTAACAAGACGCTCGCATCATTCTCTATTAATATCGGAGTCAGTCAATTGTTGTATAATAGCTCGATATGTATTGGTATGAGCACTAAAGTGTTCCAATTTACTTTGAATTATGGTCAAGTTGGTGGTGTTGATACACCTCAAGAAAAAGCTTCTCAGTCGTGGCGTGCTTGTTTGGTGCACAGATCCATGGGTCCACAGGTGTCCGTAAATAATGTTCCCAGCAAATCCCCCCCTCCAGTATGTGTGCACACGACTGCCGTTCATCAGTTCACGTTGTTTCCTCTTCAAGCAACGCTCCAGCTATAAAGGTAGAGCAGAATTAAAAAAGCAGCACTTCAGTGAACAATAAACTGGTGGTTTATCTAATTATTCGCCGTAATCTCACTTTGGCCTAAATTCAGCATCACTGATCACTGATCACTGATTAATCAAATGCCAGTCATTATCAGTCAGTCCACTCACACATAATCACCACTACCAAATGATGTTTCCCTTAAGCTGAAGAAAAGTAGCCTATTTCAGTGCGAATGTCAAAACGAATATGAAAAACAGTTTATGGAATATCCGATCAAAAATTATTCTGATAGTAATTACAGAATACAGTCGGAATGACAAACCGAATTCTGAGTTATTCAAAGAAGTTTAACACCAACAAAGGAGACATTTTTGCCAAAATGAAATTGTCAACGACTGTTTTTTGTGTTATTTCAAAGCGAGTTCACCAATTTGAAGCGCAGTATAGATTATTGCATCTGAAAACCATTTGAATTGCACCTTTATTCAACAAGTAACCGAGGGCAACATCTCCACCACTTACTCCTAATCGTGTTTGGTATTTACGCGAAATAAAGCTTTCCTTTGAGAGGCGCTTAATTTTCAACCACTCCGATCTGGAATACTGAAAACCTTGTCTGAAAACTGTGCATCAAAATCAAAAATATCCATGTATATTACAAGTGGTCGTTATCATATTTGACCAAAATATATAGCAAAGTAAAATGAATCCAAATATTTGTAAATAATGTGCCCGAAAAATAGTCATTACTCAAGAAAGTATTTTATAAAGTTGCGTGCAGGTAGAGGAACTGTCATATCAAGAACGTATATACACAATAACGTTTTCCGCGTCGCCTTCCTATGGGTGACGTGAAGGGCTATACTTACTGATTACATCACGTTGTATTACAGCCTCTGAGAATAGAAAACATTCGGCAGCAATTAATTTACAAATAGCGTGCCTCTATGCAAATCCAATGTTATTTTCAATTCCATTAACTTGTTCCAAGACATCACTGTATTCATTACCAAAATTCACTCGAACATTGACAGTCGATGCATGACAGTTCTCACTCAATAGTGTCACACTGTTAAACATAGTTTACTACAATACTTCAATCATGTAAAAACATATTGTTATTATCTAAATCGTGGGTTTGTTCGATACATACTGAATTCAATAGTTATAAACCCTTGTGAAGTAAGTTTAACTTCATTACTTTTGATTTCGAAGGCACTCGAGTCCATCGTCCCATGAATTTCCATTCTCTCTTTGAATAAATGGTTGAATATTTCTGCAGAATAATCCAGACAGTTGACATCAACATGTGTATCTATGCGCTCTACGAAGAAATGAATGTAAATTAATCCACTCCGAACAAACTGCAATTGTTCAGAACATCCAATGTAAGTGTAGCTCCATTCAAATTCAAAATACGAAACCATCTGATCAATCTGATGGATGAAAGTACGTAGATAAATTGTACATGGCAAAATATGCAGATACATTATAACTCAAACATTCAGATCGGTATCACCTACCACTTCGCAAATGGATATACTATTTAAGAGCTGGATGATTTTGTATATTGCTTCACTGACGGTTCCGCATTTCGGTATGGAAAAATTCATTTCGTACACTGGGTTGTAAAATTAGAAGAAATTCAGAGATTTCATTACTTCCTTAGCACCACGGATGCAAAATTGGAAACCAAATGGGAGTTGTTGGAATAGGCCAGACGGATTCAAGCGACAAAAAAGCAGGTGTTGATCAACTCACCGAGTAAATTGCCTCGAAAAGCCACTGTAATTAAACGAAAATATCATAATTTTTGTTGGATATAGTTTGAAATAAAGTTATGTGTTTTGCTACAGGAAACTGAACTTACGGACGTCACTTGTATTTTCTGTCTCACTAAAACTGACTAAGCAAACAATGCCCCATAAAAAAACCACAGGTTTCATGATAGAACAAAATTCGTGTCCCACAAAGGACTGAAAATGAGCAAATAACACTGAGATGTGATCATGCAAACGTGTGTGGATATTGCTATATGCACGATCTATCAAAAAGTGAGCACATTGACACACATAGCCAAGTATGTATAATACGAAATGCAAAACGGTCTAATGCGACCAATCACAGTGCTCAGGCAGAACCCATGCTAAGCACAATCGATTTAACAGCATGCCTCCTTGATCGATCGTCTCGACTCAGTGAAGCATCGCTCGTCTTTGACGGGTAATTTGCAACAAATTATTAAACTATTAGGTAAAACGAGCACAATGGGGGAGGGGTGGGAAATCACAAATCTTAGGCTTTATCACTTGCTCTGTGAATTCTATAAATGCACCCACTGGTATCGCTGAAAGTTTATGATATCGAACAACAAAGCAATTTCGAGTGTCCTTGCATAGATTAACAACTGCAGGCATGTCGACGTTTTCGGCTTCAACAAATATGTATGCAAAGGTAAAACTGCAAAGCTCCCAGTAAACCTAGGCAAATGCCTAATACCGTCCGAGAAGTGAATATTCAGCTTTTACCTCATCACATAACAACTAGTAAAAAAGCATCCCTTCAGGCTCAGCTGTAGTTTATTCTTTTTTATCAAGAGATCTCGCAAGACTGAGTTTAAGATCGTGCGAATATGTTGCCCGTTTTGTATCTTTTGGGCGTAAACGTAACCTTATTAACACCCTCACAGCCCGTGTGTGGATGATTTGAGTGGATGAGGCGGTGAATGTAGAATTATGCATGGTAACGCAAACGCTTCTGGATAACGGATACCCCGAGCGCTTCATTCAGAAAAACATGGCAGAAAGAGCAACGGGACAAGCTTCAGTGACCGTCAGGAAGAAAGAGCTATGCATTCAACTTTTTCTTAAAGGAGTTACTAATAAGACTCTTGGAAAAGGCAATCACTTGCACCTTTTTCCCTCTAACCATACGTTCCCGCTTCACCAGTCGACCAGTGATCTCAACGAATCTGGAGGACACCTTACCTGTCCTCATCTCATCTATGATAACCTACTCGTTTGTTTGCTCCTGTTCGGCGAGCTATATGGGTAGAACGAAACGGCAATTACCACAAAGGATCAAAGGGCACAAACCAAATTGTCTTAATACGGGAAGCAGGAAATTCATCGCCAGTGCAAGTGTGGAGCATCTTGTAAATACTGAGCACTACACAAACGAAGATGCGTTTGAAATAGTCTACAGATTCCCCTAGAGTGCGCTGAAAGTCCTTGGAAAACAACATCTAGCAACGGCAAAGGCTATGGCGATCAGATTACTCAATCCATTGATCTCAGAAACACTTTGTTAAGGCACTCAAACTGCCCTTACCACGATCCGAGACAGACCCTGCAATTCGGTGTGACCCGAAAAATGACCCTTTTGTTGAAACCGGAAGTGTATAATCCCCGGAACTCCTACCAACAGCAACCATTCTTTCACGCTGAACACTTCTACTTCCACTTTATTTGTATGGCCACGTTTCTGGGAGGAGAATGGCTCTAAGCTCTGCATAATAATAATGCAGAATACCCTGTGAGATTTTCAGGATGTGGGCGTCTAACTAGCAAATAGTGAAAAGCTATGTGACCTAGATTTCGTGGACGTCCTTGTCACTTCGTTCGAATGGACGAAATGTACACAACGAGCATGAGATAGAGTCGCAGGTGAAGCAGCCACATTCGGCGTGGACTTTGCACGTTCAAAGTGCAAAGTGATGTTACAAGACTAGAAGCTAACCTTTTCGAGCTTGATGCTCGAAGCGGAGGTTCTGGCAGATTTTGACTGCTCCAATTACCTCGGTATCGGCCTAACAACGGATGGGAGCACGGTAGTCGAGGTGGTACGCTTATAACAAAAGCTCGAGCAGTGTACGCTGGTCAGAAGCACTTGTGGCGCCGACCTGATATTTTGCTGAATTTGAAATATTGCGTATACTGTGCTGCTGTGCACCCAGTTTTGTTGAGTGGTTGAGAAGCATGGAGTCTGTGTGCGGAACCTTTCGGTCGCTTTGACGATTTTGCCTGTCGAAGTTTGCGTAGTATCGGTAAGATTGGGTGGAATGACCGCATGAGCAATGCTGAGGTCAGAAATCGAGTGTTGTTTACTCGTTCAGAGGATATTCTATCACATCTTTCCATCTAGGGAGTGAAGATAGCCACGTGGAGGTCAACGGATGACATGACAGCGGGGAATGTGGGAATGTACATCGAACTTAGGAAAAGTACGTGAGTCACATCATTGTGATCGGGGTTCCAGATGTTTCCTCAGCCAGTTGACTGGATACACTGAAGAATGTGGCAGTGAACCGAGAGCAGTGACGATCGTGTTGTCACTTTTCGTCAAATCAGAATGATTGATCAATGTGCGTTTGTCCAGTTAGACTGTGTATTCCGTGTGTTGTCTGCTGGGACGGTATTGGCTTTTCCTACTCGTGTAGTTCCACTCGTTGTCCATTTTGTATACAATTATTCTTTCTATTTCTACGTGTAATATGTTGAGAGAGGCAGTGTTCAGTGGGGCTCGCCGTGCTGTTTAATGCTGTGCGATGATGAGGATGACGATTAGATCTTTTGGGTTATATTTTACGAAAATATAAATACGATTGCCTTAGCGAATATGCTTGGTCTATTGAATCGAGCCGCACCATGTCCACATACAAATTAGACGTTACAAGTGGAAGGATAACAACTTATTTACAATGTATCTTCGAAGGATCATTGCAATTATTAGACAGGAAATGATATCTTTCGTCCACGGAAGTCAGTACATTTCTCCGGCTTTCCAGCCAATCCTTGTTACCTTAGCTCTTTAATAAGTCTGATTCACCGTCGGTATTCGAATAACCTCAAATTGTCTCCTTTGCCAATGTGTAATGGGTCTTATATTTCATCGGAAGCAGAGCAGCACAACATCGCCGTGAACCTATCTCGCTTTCTTCATGCAAATATATTTTTCACCCAATTGCCCAAATCTGCTTTTTGGTAGAATTTAAAACACCAGTCCTCTGCCGTTAGCAATGAATGCGTTGCTCGACTCGTATTATTGCGTTACGTGATCTCGAAATTCACTAAAACTAGGATATCTTTGACCCACTTGCCCAAATCTATTTTACGGCAGGCTTCAAAACAAAAGTTCTCTGTAGGTAACGTTGAATGCTCTGCTCGACTCGTCATGTTGTGATACGTGACCCATAAATTCATCGAAACAATTTACAAATCCGGCCTACTAGCATCGCGGTTGCTGTCTATCTCATCATTGTCTGCATCAACTTGACAAGTGAACAATGTCAATGTCTTAGCACAAGACACAAATGCTCCCACCCCAATCAGCGAAATAACCGAACAAATATAACGTTATTGCTGACAGACTCAATAAAACCCTCGGTCACCATGATTAGAGCTCACCAAACTCAGTGATTCTAATCTATTCTGTTGCATGATCGCGCACAAATAAAGTGGTTAGAGCATCGTATCTAGCCCCAAAGCCCACTGAACAATTAGCCACAACTGCCAACCACTTTCTATCAAATCAGAATGATTGATCAATGTGTGGTTGTACAGTTAGACTGTGTATTCCGTGTGCTGGTTGCTGGGACGTTATAGCCATTTTCCTACTCGTGTAGTTCCACTCGCTGTCCATTTTGTAAATAATTATTCTTTCCACTACTATGTGCAACATGTTGAGAGAGGCGGTGAACAGTGTGGCTTGCCTTGTTGTTGATGTAGATGATGATTTAAAAGGTGTGAACCCCGAAGGTTCCACTCGTTGCTGGGATTTATGTGACTTAGGCTGGTCCTAATATCAAACTAGAAAGAACCCGCACGGGTTCAATAAACCTCGTAATGTTCTGCTAACAAGAGGTAAAATGGCGCATATCTGGGTACTTATACTCGCAATATTCTCTTTCAGCCTATGTGTCCTAATGGGATTTTTGGCTTCATTTGATTGCCATAATTTCTTTCTCTTCAATCTCAGCTACTGCTTGTTTATTCAGAGAATTACCGATGAAGATCAGCTTCTCGCCATAAATTTATTGAGGGATAACTTATCTTCTGATCCGCTCAAAACGTTGTCCCGTGCGTGATGGGAATGTTTTAACGAAATGACGACGATGCATCACCGAGAGGAGTAAGACTTCGCTTGCAATAGAAGAATAGATGCGATATAAATTGAAAATGTTCGACATGTTCGAGATGTAAAGAAACCATGGTGGTGATCGCAAATGAACTACTGACTTGTTTTCCCAACCTTGTACATTGTATGTACCTTCACGGTTAGGTAACCTAAGGTCGAATTCATTTCCGTTGTTCCTAGTGTTATCCCTCATGTTACAAGAATTCTTACCGGGAAACTTTAGTGATAGTGTGTTTGCCGTAGGAAAATTTGTGGACGCTGAAAAAGCAATGCTTTAGGGTCATTCAAAATGTCGTGGTTCTGATAAAGAATCGCAACCTAAAAGACGTATTTTGAACAATGCTTGAAGAATGTATACTTGGATGTCCGCTTGCGTCCAAACGAACATTTTGGGCAGCAAATCGAATGACGGACGATCAGAAATAATTCAACATAGAATAGAACCGAATAAAATATGGATGGAAAGAGGGCGGTGAATTAACCACTTGATACTAGAAGAGCGGTTGTAAACCCGAGTATCACAACTAGCCCACCAGATTGACATTGTTTGTAAGTCATCCACTTACACCAATTAAATGTAAATTTACTAGCCCAATATTTTACCTCACTGAAAACTAGCTTACTCACTATTCGTGTTTGATCTACATGTTGAAATGGGATTATTCAGGGAATAAAATTTATTCTTACAGAGCTGCTCGACACTGATTGAGAAGGTTGTTACATTACCTTCGTAACGTCTGTCACAAACAGCGATGTTCGTCGTAATTTAATTAGATGAACAAGTGGAGAAGTCCCTTATATATAGAATTCGGTAATGTGGAACGATTTCGCTTTTGTGTATTGATCGTATGAATTTCCCATTGGTTTGCACGCCAATTCTGACGGATCTCAAGGCGGGCATATTTCCTTCTCGAGCGTCAGACTCTCGTTAATCTTTATCGTGCTTCGACTAGTGATTCTGATGAGAATCGATTGTGGAAAAACGGTAAACGGCCCGTGTGTGATAAATGACTAGTTTTCACTAATGCAAGAGGAATAGTGAGGTAAGCAATGAAATTGGCCACTTATGCAAAGTGCACTCATCCGTTGTCAACCCACATTATAGATGGTTGCACAAATTTCTTACTACACAAAGAAGTTGCGTCCGGATGAATCAAACATCACGATAATGTCGTAATCAGGGAGGGCTGAACCAGTGTGATCACTGATTCGTTATCTGTGTGGTGGTTATTGTAAATGAACAAATGAACAGCCAGAATTCCTCACTCTGTGGACATAAAAATCAATGAAGATCACTTTAGAAGGGCGAGAAAGAAGATGGTTAGAGTGAGGGTGAGATGAGGTCAAAACACAGTACAATGGAAGTATCCGTTGCATAACAGATTTTGCTTAAATGTCACATTCCCGATTTGTCGAACTGATATTGATCACCTCAAGGAACTTTCTGTAACTCCTCATTTAAATGACACGCTCCTCAATAACATGTTTTGATCGCACGGCGCACTCCACTCTTGATTGAAAAACTGGTGGTGAAAATGAATGGTGTTGATGTACCAAGGCAAAATTTGCTGCATATTAAAGGACAGTGTATGATACTGGACCATTGCGTGATATTTAGTAATAAATGTTATAATGAAATTTTCAATCCGGGTTTGCCTCGCTTTGATGCCAAAGAAAGAAATTATAAAGTATATCCAAATACACACAACGATACTACCCAGGACTTTCGAGTGGATTGTTGTTGACGATCCTAAGTTTGCTATTACTAATTCAGAAGAAAATCAAATTGCTCACCAGAATCGGTGTCCTACCATGAAAGCTTTTAGATGTCATATTCACTGAGATATATCACTAACTCCTCATGAAGGCGAGCTCGACCACGTTTTTCCCATATCATAAAAAGGTTTCCTGTTCCTCAATGGAAGACTTGACTAGCTATTTTAGACCTGCGATAGATATTCCTCAAGTCTCGCCACCCTCTGAATCTCAACTCCTTTAACGTGCGCACTCTCGTGCAGGCCCGTCAGCAGGCGGCTTTAACGCTCACAGATTTTCTGGAGATTGACGTCTGCTGCGTAAGTGAAACGCTTATCCAGGAGTCGAGTTGTGTGATTCAACTAACTGCTTCTGGTATCTCATCGAGGTATATCCTGCGCGTTTCAGGAGACAATTCAGCCGGAGATGTGATCCAGCGCGGTGTAAAAATAGTCTTGACTGGAAAAAACCGAAGCTGCTGTTTTAGACTGGATACCGGTTAGTAGCCGTTTATGTGATTTAAGACTCCAGGGGTCGGTTGGCTTTCGAAAGGATAACCGCGTTAACAGCAGCTCCTTAGTCATACTGGCATACCCACCAAAATGATTGCAGCTCTGACAAATAGCTTGTTTAGGGATGTGTGGATCCTTACTCACTTAGAGTATAGATATCGGGAATAGGCTTCTCCAGCTCGCGTTGCATGGCGACTTGACGCACTAACATTACAGGTATTCTGATCCAGATGGATCATATATAAATAAGCTATCGATGGCGCAGTTTCGTTTCGAACTGTAGATCTTACTGGTCCACGCTAATAGAATGAGTTTATGCACTAGATTTATTTCGATTTTCACTACCGTTCCATGGTTATCGACGAAAACTGCGAACCCGGTTGACCGTACAACCTTCGTCTGATCCGGAGGTTCACACCGGTTATAAGTAGAAACTATCACATTAGGTAGGATCTACGACGAGCAGTAATGTAGACGAGCACTGGGTCCATATCAAACAGGCGATGCACATAGCAACAGAATGTACATCAAATCCAGGGGGACTTGTCAATAGTTCCTCAGTCTAATGGGATAAAACGTCAGCTCTGGAAGTGTAAGTGAGGGATGAAATAAGAATAAACCTACAAAATAATGTTACGGAAAGTCTCAAGAATGGTAGCGAAAATTGGTAAGCCGAGGTAGCCGAAGAAATGGAAGTAGCAGTTGCTTCTGGTATCAGTCAGAGACTGTTCATACTTATTTGCATCGCCGTTGGATGGCGAACCTCGGTCGGTGGAACGATATGCGACAGAAATGGAGGGTCTATTCATGGCAAACAACAAAGACTTCACCGTTGGGCCGAATACTTCAAGGAGCACTTTAGCTGGCCACACGCTAGTATATTTACTCCGACTTCAAGAAGGGAATACGCACTGGTTGTAGTAACCATCGCATGACCAGCCTAACTCCGATAGTCACCACGATACTGTTCTCGACTTTACTGCACCGTCTGACACCAGCTCGCGAGAGGAACGCAAGCGAGCAACAGGCCGAATTCCGTCCAGATCGAGTATGCATCGACCAGATTTTTACTTTTCACCAGTTACTCGAAGTGCATCACACACCGTCGACAAACATTAATGGTTTTCCTTTACTTGAAAGGCGTCTTCTATTAGGTTAACCAAACAGCGCTCCTCAGTGCTCTTCACGAAAATGTTCATACTTATTTGCATCGCCGTTGGTTGGCGAACCTCGGTCAGAAGAGGTGGAATGACCGCATGAGCAATGCTGAGGTCAGAAATCGAGTGTTGTTTACTCGTTCAGAGGATATTCTATCACATCTTTCCATCTAGGGAGTGAAGATAGCCACGTGGAAGTCAACGGATGACATGACAGCGGGGAATGTGGGAATGTACATCGAACTTAGGAAAAGTACGTGAGTCACATCATTGTGATCGGGGTTCCAGATGTTTCCTCAGCCAGTTGACTGGATACACTGAAGAATGTGGCAGTGAACCGAGAGCAGTGACGATCGTGTTGTCACTTTTCGTCAAATCAGAATGATTGATCAATGTGCGTTTGTCCAGTTAGACTGTGTATCCCGTGTGTTGTCTGCTGGGACGGTATTGGCTTTTCCTACTCGTGTAGTTCCACTCGTTGTCCATTTTGTATACAATTATTCTTTCTATTTCTACGTGTAATATGTTGAGAGAGGCAGTGTTCAGTGGGGCTCGCCGTGCTGTTTAATGCTGTGCGATGATGAGGATGACGATTAGATCTTTTGGGTTATATTTTACGAAAATATAAATACGATTGCCTTAGCGAATATGCTTGGTCTATTGAATCGAGCCGCACCATGTCCACATACGAATTAGACGTTATAAGGCGAATAATAACAATTTACTGCTAACCTATCTTTGAAAGCCTATTGCGATTATTCAGCAATAAAATATATTTTTTATCCCCATGAGCCAGTGCATTTTCTCGGCTTTTCAGCCAACCCTTGCTGCCTTTGCATGTTATTAATTCTGATTTGCGGTCGATATTCGAATAATCTCGAATTGTCTCCTATGTCAGTGAGTAACGGTCTTAATTTTTCAACGGATGTAGTGCAGCACATCAGTGTCATCTGGAATGTGAGACTTGGAATGAAGAATCCTTTAAGCTTCCAGTTTGTCTAATGTGGTAACGGACAAGAAAACCGATACCATATATTTAGGGCTAATCGTGATCGAGAAAGAAATTATCATACCTAATTCCAAAGTGTTTCTTCTTCGGGGAGAAGCTTCTAATGAAAGTGTTTCTTGTTCGGTTCTGATGGGCATATTACATGGTGGAAGTCTCCTGTGAAAAACATTTTCTTGCAGAGAGGTTATCTCATTCAAAAGAGTGGCTACCTCACAGAGACAACTGTTTATTCATATATATATATATATATATATATATATATATATATATATTCCAATCATTCCGAGAAGTGTGTGGGATTCATGACACTTTCTTCGGCCGACGGTCAAGCGTTCCTGGCTGTCATAGAGGACGACATCTGAACAAACTTAAATCGGCGATTTGGATCAGCCTAAAGAGGAGCACAGTGACTTCGAATCCGATACAATAACTAGTTACAATGAGACTTAATTAAATAATGACCTACTTGTTTCATCTTAGCTAAACATTGGATGACTCTTATTATTTGTTCATGTTAGTATTCCGATTGTCACTCAAAACAGCGGATAATCCAGATTTTACTAAATGTTATTACTTAAAGTCAGAAATACCATGGAAACATTCATCGCATAAGTTACATTTACTGTGAGTTTAGTTTTCCTCTCGAACTATCTTCTACATATTATGGTGCTTGTGTTTGATGCCTAAACAATGCCACATTAGGAGAGTTCCGTTCAGGGCAGTCCTTCAGGTTTTACATAAAGTGATTATTTAATTTTGATGTGGGTCAGCCTTCAGAAAGAAAGCAGACAGACTTCAGCGAATGTAACAGTCACCATCACCAGTGGTTGCAAGACAAACTAAATGGTCAAAACTGGCATTGGTCAGTGTTTCCCCTAATTGGTTGATTATAAGTATGGCGAGCCAACACCTGAGCTGAATTTTCTCGTGTCTCATGGATCCATTGTCCAGGCGTGTGAGATCCCGTTCACTCAATCTTTGACCTGGACTTTGGACAGATGCTAACGTTCTAACTGTTACCGAGGCCCGAATGTCTTTCGCCGATAGCATACTCTGTTTGAGATACGTACAAGATGCTTCCGGTGATAAATATAATCATAATGTTCCTTCGCGAATTCATTCTCCGGGAAAACATTGGATCTGTTTACATTCCCCTATTTCTTCTTCTGAGATATTTTGAAAACAT
Source organism: Fasciola hepatica (assembly GCA_948099385.1). Taxonomy (NCBI): domain Eukaryota; kingdom Metazoa; phylum Platyhelminthes; class Trematoda; order Plagiorchiida; family Fasciolidae; genus Fasciola; species Fasciola hepatica. Next base: position 5,054,756 of record CANUEZ040000098.1, on the reverse strand, counting down.
CCGAATATTTCGTTCACTCTCGAAAACGGAACTTTACAGTTTCCAAAGTTTTTCACCTTCAGATAACAGTAAATATTCCGGAGCACATTGGGGAGGTTGAAATGAACAGACCGAAATCTGTCCAGCTCAAAATCTACATTCCGGGAGGCCGTACGATATTTGAAGCGTCATTGATGATAATTTGTCCAAAGTCCGAGTAATTTGATAGGCTGCAGTGCACTGCAAAACTACTTCGTGTGAGCAACGGAAAACAAATTGAAATTGCCCATACAAGTATCGTCCATAACGCTGAGTTTAACGTGGTCCAGCAGAGTCGAGTGCAAATCAATTTCACGAATATCAAATCCTCCGGTGAGAAGACCTGTTTCAAAGAAATTGTCAATTTCTAACTGCTTGTTTTCTGTCATTAGTGTTTCACTGGACTATACAAGTGATTTGGGTGGTTTCAGTAAATCACACATGGATGAACATGTAATTGATGCATACGACTACACTGAAAACAAAAACACTGGAAAACTAGCTCGGTTTCAATGTTTCCTAGTCAACGCAATATGCACGACAGCGTTATTAGTAACACATTTTTTAGAAGAGGTTTATCCAAAGATCAGATATGGGCCTTATATCACTTACCCATTGAGTTAGCCGGAAGACAATCTGCGACTTCCCATGAGTGGTGAGTGGGCCACGATAGACTTTGTTCATGCATACATTGTTTCTGAGATCTTAGAGGAAATGATAGAGTGGGAGGGGTGTGCAAAGACGAATTCAGGTGGTTTACGCCTTGACCAAAATTCGGTACCTCACCGTTCTGGACAGTTCAGCACAAACCCTACCCGTGAGGCTGATAGTTCAGCCACATTCACCATTTGGTTAGACCCAGCTAGGTGTGAAACCAATGCCGTCGTACCTGAAGTATCAGTTCCAAACCTCACGGCGTTAAATGTTGCTCGCGAATTTGTTCATCCAGGCATCTGGTCATGAGACCGCAAAATATTGTTTCACAAAAACATATACAGGAATACGCAAGCAATGAGAATGCCGAATCAGGCACGTTGGCTTTCAACCGCAAAACACCGCTGTGAATGAACACGCAGTCTAGCAGCATGAAAAATCTTTTCTGCACAGCACTTGCCAGTGTGTCACCTATTAATTGTAGAGAGATGTTCATTGGCTCTATCTCCACTATTATCTTCCATGGTGTTTCCCTATCTCTCTAAATCATCCGGTTAATTAAATGTTCATTTTATCCACTAGGAATGTATTCTGCACCGTACGAAGTTCTTCTTTGATGGTATTTGTTGTCAGTGCACATCAGTGAGTTAGACAGCTTATTAGTTGTCTTTTGATCTTAGGTGTTAAAAAGCTGCCTAAATGTGTGTTTTCCATTCCACGTTGAACTTCTGTTCTCCGATCAAAATACTCGGCCAGTCAGATAATTGTCACAGAAGGAAAGTCAATTTCCTGGTTCGGTCATTGACGCGTTGCGCATTGTAAAAGTGGGGCAAAAGTATAGGATTGCGCATTTTTTAATAGCTCATCTACGTGTGAATTTTTATCACTCGTGATTTTACTGAAAAGCAGTGCAGTTTTGCCTAAAGTTTCAAATTCACTAAGTTCACTAAGTTCTTGATCATGGAATAGACTTGACTGCCTTGTAGAAAGTTTTCTTTTCTCCTGTAGATTCAGGTGAAGACGAAACACGAGATGCAAATGCGATCAATTTAGAGATCGAACTAAGAACAACCTATTGTATGGAAGTAGAAAACAAGAAGACTTTCACCATTCAGTTTGAATCCCGTTTTGATGAAGGATTGATTTTGATAAATGCAGCAATTGATGTGCACCACAAAGGTCAACCTATCACAGATATTGATTTAAAAATGTATATCAACACTTCGGATGTCTATCCATGACCCAGGTAAAAATGCAATATTTTCGTTATATTCTTGCACTTAGAGTAACACAGATTTAACTTCACATATTAACGCAGTGTTTAGCCTCAGCTGATGTTGCAGTTTTGTGAGAGAAAAAATAAAGAGAGCTCAATAGTAATGCAACAGAACGCGACCGCTGAAATGAATATGAACGGTTTTTAGTGAGGGAGCAAAAACGTAAATAACCGTCTCAGGAGAGCTTGCACACCTTATACTATTGAATTGCGCAGTGTTTATTTTTAACAGTGATGGAGTGCTATTCAGTGGCATTGTACCACCAAGGATGTTGTTTTCCGTTGGGTCACCCTCGACACGCTTGCTCATCTTCACTCAGTTAAACATGTCAAACAATTTCGCGGGCGCACACACATGCTCACTTGAACAGAAAGGAATTTGGAAAATTCCAATTCGCGAATCAAAAATGTGAGGACCAAACGTTCTCTTAGGTGGATTCATAGGTTCAGTAACAAATACTACCCAAAGATATTGCATTTCGTGAGAAAAATCCATTTTTTATGCATGTGTACGTTTGTACAGCACTATGGTTTCCGATGACACTCATCCGCTGCATTCATCTACAACTTGTGGTAATTCCCTTTTCTGCTACACGTAGTAAATGTAAATTGATATATTCATGAATTACAAAGTTTTAAACTCAATTTTTACATATTCAGCAAGGTTCCCTGTTTCGAATGTGCATCTTGTGAACGACTTGTGGGGAAGACTTACCTAATCAAGATTGGCCTTTATCTATCAAGTTCTTCATTGACGAACATGGTGTGCTGCTCAGCGCGATTGAATCACCATCCTTTTATTGCCTTACCATGCATTTATTGCCACTGCCAAATCATATAATTGATAAGTATTCACTGAAAACGTGTTCTTTTCGGACCAGTAAAGTACTTCCTTGACCCGACTGGAGTGGGTCCTCCTGCAAGATGAGCCACAATTGCTATTTTCCACGTGGGTAAATCACAGTTAACCTGGAGAATGACGTTACTGTGTTGGCTGGTTGGGGTTTTTATTGTAGACAATGTCTAAAGAAGAATGGGCAAAAATGTTTCGATGCATACAACTCAACTGGCGACTGACCCATTTAGAACTATCAGCAAATCACAGATTGGATTCTCCAATGAAATCCTCTTTGAGGAGCATCCTTTCATACATCTGGTACACAAATTGAATTTTTCTGAAGGAGGACATACATAGTGTACAAGTATAGAGTGGAAAGGACAGCGGACCAACAGGCACTCTCATGATCAACAATAACCGCAAAACCAGTTTTTCATCCGAAAATCTTTTTTCACCCATCTAACGTAGTCCTTCTCCCACAAAGAAAGATGTCAGGATGATTTTTGCTGACAGGGAGAGAAATAGTGGCATTTTGCTGCATGGTGAAAGTGTTTTTTGCAATGAGGTTATTTTAAACGGAAAGGTTTCGGTCCAGGGTGGGGGAGGCACTGGTTGCTATCTAATTACATCTGAGGTAAGTCTGTGATTCACGGGCATGTAACGCTTCAGATATGCAGTTGGTACTGTCGAGCCACTATCAAGAGTTACGTAGGGAGGTTGCCCGGAATGAAGTTCTTGCGAAGCCGATAAATCTTACTCCATTGTAAATAGACGAATGCAATCGAGAAGAAATTCATTTGCCGTTGTACTCACACTTAGTGTAATAATCATGCCAATGAACAGAAACATCTATTCGCAATTCAGTGAAAGTGAACAGTTTTGAACTGACACAAGACTAACCCAGAATATGACATTTTGCGACAATGTACCACTCAGTTTGCAAAATGTCCCTACCAGCTTTGTGGAACAGGATGATGGCATGAGGAAAAATTAAGGGAGACCTTGTTTGAGCATTACTAGATAAAGTCTGTTATTTCACACCAAACTAATTTCAGACTGCCTGCCAAACAAAACATGGTGCAATCAAGGAGGAAGGGGTAGATAGTCCGAGTTCGAGGCTGTTTTACGCATAAAGACATGCAAGTATCTGACATGCCGTCTTGCGAGTGCGTCAGACTGATAAACTAAATGATAAACTAGTTGCTGAAGGCTAGCATAGTAGGAACTGCTACTGACCGGTGAGGCGTAAACAATACATGAACAGTTTTGGCTTTTCTGTTAAGTGCAGAAGAGTTTTTTTCAAGGAATTCAGGTTGCAACTTACCCTTTTCAAAGTGAACATTCTTCTTTCTTCGTGAATGTAGTTGTCTGGTGCAATCTACGTATGCCATCGACAGCGAGTCGATAAACAGCGCACGAGAAACAGTATTACTTCACTATCCAACATTCATCGAACAATGTTTTGCACTACGCACGTATCCACTCAAAATCAGTGGTATGGTGAGAATCCGATGAAACACGTGCCTGTGTATTTTCTCCCATAACAGATCGAATTTAGAACAAGACGTCAACAGTGCAGGAAATAACGATTTTCTTGAGATTGAACATCGTAGAATATATCTTCTTATTGGAAGAAACAGAGACTGAAGATTGTCTAACAAGATCATCACACGAAAGGTCACGTGGCTTGTGATTTCGTGAAGGTCTTCCCATCCCATCCACTTTCATCACCGTTTATTTTTGGCCACACGAAGCTTTCAGTTATGAGTTTAACTGAGGCTCGTATTTCGGCGTGCGACAATCCATGCAGTGTTCTGAAGATGCTCTTCCCGAAAGCAAATGTCTCCAGTATAGGAGGGGTATTTTATGATACGTTGCATGAAATCGTTTTTTGTAATGAAGTGAGTGGCACTGGTCCGAGTTGGAGGAAGCTTCTGTTAGAAGGCTGCTCGATTTGTGGGCCGTGTATTCGAACTGCCACAATGGATGCAAAGTCTCTACCTCTGGTTGGCCTGATGAGGTGTGTCTCAGAAAGTGCATCTGCCTCAAGGTTAAGTTCATCTGAGATATCTCTTTTAACCTACGTGAGGTTAGTAGTATAATCTCGAAGACGGGATTCCGTGGGTGAATACCGGTCTGTCGTTGACCACGCAGCTAAGATGATTGACGTTTATTCCAAGAAGACGGTCAATTGTCTTCCTTTCAGCACATCCAGAAATGACGGAATGTCAAATAAACTGATAGAAGATTTCGTACCGAATACGCTATATCTAGATTCAGCCGGCTGCAGCCGTTTGAAGAAAAATGATAAAAGTAGCCTAGTGCCTTGTACTTGTTGTTATAAAACAGTAATAACACCCAAGTTTGAACCATAGACTGATAGTACTAGGGACGCTTTTGGTAGATGATCCACATCGGCCAGTTTCAGTTCAACAAAAGCGAAACGGGCATTCTCAGGTAATTTCAATGATCTGGTTTTAGCGAGTGGTGATTCTGTGAGAGGTTGCATCACCTGGGAACATTTATGAATAAAACGGTATCTGGAGTTGACTAGACCATCAAATCACCGGAGAATTTCGAAAGAAGTTTCGGGATATCATAGAATTGCCTGTACTTTATTTCATGAAAGGAGAGAATGTCGCGTGACGAAGAAAAGTTATACTTTCTTGCCCAAAGGAACACTTCTCAGCGTTGATAGTTGTCCCATGTTAGGACAAACGTTATAAATTGTTCGTAGATAAACAGTGTGATCTTCAGACGTTGTGCCAGCGAATGAGATATCGTCTATCTAAGTGCAAACCCTGTGTGACCTTTGGACGAGTGGATCTATGATTAGCTGGATCAAATGACGTACGAAGGAACTGAAATAAGCTAAACGGTGTGGTAACGGCTGTCCTCGAGATGTCAGTATGATTCACGCGAATTTGATTGTATGCACGAACAAATCTATGTAGCTGAAAATCGTGCAATCGTTGAAACTTTTTTTTGAGGTCCTGGATATGTGGAATTGAGCAGCTAGCGGACGGGCATTATTGTTCAATGAGCGGTAATCACCACAAGGCCACCAATTATCAGTTGACGGTTTAAATACCTTGTGTATTGGAGAAGCCCACGGATTGGAAGTTGGTCTAATGGTACCGAGATCCAGCATGTGTTGATATAAGTCTTTGCTCCACTCCGAAGTCAAATCATTCTGAGAGATGGTGCAATAAAGTGATTAGGTCATTTCCGCCACTCGTTTTACCGGAAGAGTGACCTGTGTGTGTTTTTATGAGAAAAGAGTTTCTCTGAATCGGCCATTTGATCGGTGGGCCACGAACTTCCGTGTTGATGGATCAGTTTGTGGGTAGGACCGCATGGGTTTGTGGACACAGCATCATCATGGAGTATTTCCAACGACCCTGATGTCCGTGAACGCTTCAATCTTGTCGAAGCTCAGTTTTTGCTACTGGAATAACTGTCAATAGCCAAAAAGTTAGGTATCCATCTCATCCTGGAGAAAACGTCTGTGGAGCGTGCTTGTGATCGCCTGATCAATGACACCACTGTTCACCAATTATAGCCTACACGGTTGTATTAAAAATGGGCACACAAGTGTACTGAAGTGCACACTAATCCACTAGGCGGCCGAAATTCAGTTAACCACTATGGTTCTGAATGAAAATTACAGGGTATGGCACCATGAATTGTAGGATTAGGAACAGAACTTTCCGATAATTTTTACCATCACGAATTTGATTTATATCATCCGAATGAACAAACAAGTGCACCAAGATGACAACAACATCACCATGACTGATAGGGTTGATCAAATTGCCTGTTACCATAACTGAATTGGCTGTGAACTGCACTATAATTAGAAGTCAACAGGCAGATTCTGCCTTATCCATAATTAGATGAATCACATTTTCGCCTAACAATGTAGCGAAAAATGACATTTTCATTCCCATCTACTAATTCGTTCAAGCATTCCGTTCAGCAATTTTTATGTGTATCATGAGGCACCGAATAATTTGAGGATGAATAATGTTGAATATGAGGAATTTTATCCTCATTTCACTTCGTTTTGTATTTCTCCAGGAATTAAACCAAAATTGTAGGAATTTTTCGAGTGTTCTCGATTGATGGTCTATGGGATTACACATCAAATTTGCTAAACAGCTATGCCTTATCTATTGGGTGTATATTGTTGGATCATTATTTGGAATTTCTGCTGAATTCCTCGATCACTCACACCAAAGAGGCCTCAATCCTTTCATTTTTCACCTGATATATTGACATGACCTACTGTTTGTTTTTCGGGATGTGACCAGAACATTAGATCTATGAGGAAGGCGTCCAAATTCCTAGTAAATAATTTCAGCTTTATTCATGATGCTGATCTTTTGCCGTTTTCTACTTATGATAGCGACTCACCCATTAATTCCCCTGAGTTTATCATTGAACATGGCCTGTTCTGTGTTCGTATTCTGTGGCGAACATAGCACAGATCTGTTTATTAGCACATCAGTAAACACACTTGCGCTACACCGGGTGTCTACCGTTGTGCTTCGTGGATATACATCGTTTTGTGATATTTGTGGCATCTCAGCGGATTCATGAATAATATGAGTTCAGTTACTTCTGCGGATCAATGTGCGTGTTTGGTATGCAAGAAAACCATTGGCCATCTGGTCAAATCCCTGATGTGTGATTATTGTGAGGGGTGGATTCTTTTAAAGTGCACAAAAATTGATAAGGATAAGTATGAGTGTCTGAGTTCATGCAGCTCCCCATTCCTGCAAACTCTATGCACAGACTGTACCACTGAAAATAAAAGAAAAATAGAAAAATCTGATGCAGCGGCAAACCAGGCACCCGCTGCACCGTGGGCAACGAGCCCCAAGTCCCAGTCAGAGTTCGCTTCAGGTGCTACCAACAGCCCATCGAGGGCAGTGAATAATCAGCGTCGAAAGAAATCCGTGGTCACTGACAAAGCCGAAGTAGCTGTTTGTTCGGAAGACAATATTTCTGTTTCGAAGGTATTGAATGCAGCCGGCGGAGATACAGGCCTCGGTCCACGGCAGACGAAAAACATGGGTCAGTGGAAAACGGCGAAGCCACGTCAACGGACGGTGCCGCCTACCAAGGACCCAATGCTTCCCAGTCGTGAATCTGCCGGAATCAACCGAGTTGGCGTCACAAAGTAGATTAGATCACCACGTGTCTCTTCTACGGGACAGACTCGCCGAGATATCCTCCACAAATGAGTAAAACCTGGCAAATAATGTGAAGGTCAAAGCTGTTTTTCGCTCAGAGAAAATAAATGGGAATGGTAACCCTAGTCCGTTCAAGGTGGTCTTGGGTTTCGATGAGAAAACCGCTGGGTGCTACAGTGGTCCTACAGACTAATAGGAGCGAAACAGCAACTGCTTCGAGATCGTGACACCAAAGAAAGAGAGAGGCACCGGTTAGCGTTTAGAGCTCCACGAACGCCAGGCTAATGGAGAAACACGTCTTTTTATCCGGAATTTTCGTGTTCAGCGGGGGCTTCTTCAACTGAGACGGGAACCGTTCACTCTCAACTGCATCACCAACCAGGTGTCCCCGGCGGTGGAGATGCAATGAGGGTCTGTACGGAGAGGGAAGACAAGAGGACAAGCACTTATCATGTCGTCTAATATCAGGAGTGTGTTGAACAAGCGAGATGAGCTCGAGGCTTGGGTGACTCAGCAGTCTCCAACAATAGTCGCTTTGACTGAGACGTGGCTTACCAGTGAGGTGCAGGATTCGGAAGTGGCTATCCCAGGATACACACTTTTCCGTGCTGATAGGAGCCAAGCTCGGGGAGGAGGAGGAGTGGCGGTGTACATTCGAGCCGGCGTCCCTCCGCTACAGTTGGATCGCCTAATAGACCCGGACGGCTTTGAAGAATCTCTTTCGTGTCGCGTGAAGTTGACACCCAGTGGATTTGAGTCTGTCGGAGTCATGTATCGGTCCCCAGAAGCACATCCTCGGGAAATACTGACTGGCTTATGACTTTGGGCTGACGATGGTCACTGTCTAGTTTTGGATGACTCCAACTCACCGAATGTGGACTGGGAGAACTTACGGTGCAATGAAGGAGCGAATTCATTTTCCCGCGAGCTCCTTTCAAGGGTGCTGGAACTTTCCTTGTACCAACACTTCAGAAGACCGACCCAAACTCAGGATTACCACACATCTATCCCAGATATGGTGATATCTCCAAGGCGTTCCGATGTTGATCAGATTGAGTACCTACCACCACTGGGGTGCAGTGACCATGCAGTGTTGACCATAAGCTGGAAGAGAGGATCGACATATGTTCCCAGACCACAGGGTGGACGCAAAGTCTGGCGAACGCTGTTCCAAAAATTCAGGGTGGCTGCATACTCAGTAATGTGGTACCCGCCAGAACCGTACGACATAGACAAGGCTTTGAGAGTAATTCGGGATGAAATCCTTTAATTATGCCAAACTTTCGCTCCACCATCCAGACAGCGACCGCATGCAAAAGGCCCACCTTGGTTCGACTCGCAACTTAGGCGTCTTTTGAAGCGTCGGAACCGAGCGTGGAAATAATATCACGCGACTGGAGAGGGATATGACCGATACCGCACCATCCGGAATCACTGAACCCAAATGAAGCGAGAAAAGCGACGTATCTTCAAAGAGGCGTTAGCAATAGACTCGGTTCGAGCACCCAAACGCCTGTTTGCATATCTACGACGGAGAACGCGAACCACAACTGCAATCCCAGCGCTACAGGACGGACACTCGCTGAGAGTTACAAACGAACACAAGGCAGAGATACTGTTGGGATAATATTTGTCAGTCTATGCTCCTGAACAAAAGCACAGAAGCACATTGCAGTGGGTGCCCCTTAAATGTCGTGCCGAGAACTTACCGAGGAAGAGGTGGCAGCGACCATGCGCACCATCAAAGTCGGCCAATCCCCAGGATCTGATGGTGTTCACCCTTTAGTGGTATAGGAGCTGGCCCATGTGTTAACTCAACCAGTCACACGACTGTTCAACGCGTCTTAAGCAGCGGGACAGCTCCTCCAAAAATAGAAGAAAGCAGTCGTGGTGCCACTATACAAAGGTGGGACGAAGGCTGAGGCTGTCAACTACCGACCTGTCAGTCTAACACCGGTGGTAGGAAAGGTTATAGACCGCCTGCTGGCAACGCGAGTCCGGGAATATATTGGGGTATTCGACCTACTATGCCGACAACAACATGAATTTTAGGAAAAGTAGGTCGTGCCTGACAAACTTGGTAATCACATGAGAACGCTGGACGATGGCCAAGGCTGAAGGACACCCTACGGACGAAATCTTCGTAGGTTTTAGCAAAGCTTTTGGCGAAGTCTCGCATGACTGTCTATTGGGTAAGCCTGAGGCTCTTGGTGGTGTAAATTCCTTGATTCTGTCTATAGAGGAATTTCTAAAAGGTAGAACCTTTGCAGTACGGGTAGCACAGTTACTGGCAAGGGGAAGCTAGTGGTGTTACACAAGAGACGGTTCTGGGTCACCTCCTCTTCCTGGCCTATATCAATGATGTACCACCAGTTTTTCAATCACCGTGTCTCATCGACGCAGACGACTTTAAGATCTGGCGCACGATTACATCAGGAGGACATCAAAGCCTTTGAGAGATGGTCAGATCTGGGTTCACTTCCAGTCAACACAGACAAGTGTGCGCATATGCGCGTAGGAGCAACGTCCAACAGTGGGATGTACAATATGCACGGGGCACCCATTGGGCATTCTGTCTGCGAAAAAGATCTGGGAGTGATGGCGGTCTCGTCACTTAAAACGAAGCATAACGCTGAGAGAGTTTGTTCGTCAGCGTGTAGTATCCTCGGGCCGATTACCGGATTATTCAGATATCTGTCACTCAACGCCTCCAAGTACCGTATGCAACCCATATGCGTCCCAGGTTGGAATACGGAGGGCCAGCTGTTTTCTTTTGTACGTTGGCAGAAGTGGCAAAGTTGGAAAGAGCACAGAGAGGAGCAACCCGCATTATCGGGGGCTACATGAGGTCAGCTACGAAGAGCGGCCGAAGATCACAGGGCTGTTTCCAGTGGCCTATCGGAGAGACTGGGGAGACCTGATCTTCACCATGCGTATCATCAGAGGTGACTTCGACCCAGAACTCCCTCTTCGCGGACATGGCCGTACGAGGGGACACTTGATAACTCTAAAGAAACTGCAGTCGATGGACCGCCCATTAGTGTACCGTCTATCTCGGAGGGTGACCAATCTATGGAACTCTCTGCCAGCCGAAGTGGTGGAACAGCCTAACGACACATTGTTTAAGCTACTTCTGGATGTATTTCTTTAGAGGTGGTGGTAGGAGACGCACGCATGAGTCTGCATCACTGAGCTGTGTTGAGGAGACTTACACGGGAGAGATACCATCTGCCTCTATTATGAAGAATGAAGAATGAATACATATGCGGGCAAACAAGCAAAAATGTGAATCATCTATTGGCAGGCCCAAGCTGCACATGTGATCGAGTGCGGTCAAGCAGGTCCGTTCAGCAGCAACGAATCAACAAGAACGCATGACTCAGTGCCGTTAGCGGTATGAGTGAAGTCACGGCTATGTGCGTACGTGTGTGTATGCATGCGTGATAGTAGTCTTAAGTAGTATATGAGAACGAATCTGAATTTGGGTACATCTCAAGCTGAACACACGCACGATAATGTGACAAGTGGATGAAATCAATGACTCGATTTCAGTCTCATGCACAGTTAACCTTATGTGATTGGCGGAATGGAACAAAGCAGCGCATGGGATAGACAGGTGTCGCGCAGGCGAGTGCAAGGCCAGCGGAACCGGAACGAATCACATAAGAATGCCGATGACACATGGATTGGCCACACAACAGGTTCCATTTTGCTGTTATTCATACTGCATCAACCGAAGAGGATTTTTATCATGTACCAAAAGCGCAAAACGTAGAGTGGTGAGGAACACAATGAGTTTCATATCAATCGTGGATGTATCGGCCAGTTATTCACCCTCTGACAGCTTCTTTGGCAACGCCACGCTTTCCAAATGCCAGTGATCACCCTATTCCTGGACATTCGTGCGGCATGTGACCCTCTCGATAGCACTATACTATGTAATTGTTTATTGAGAAATGGAGTATCTGAGAAGTATGTATCCCTCCTCAAAGGATTGCATTCTCACATCTCAGGTCGGGTGAGGGCTTATCTCCAGATTAGGCCCTTTTATGGTCGTCCTCAGTCGAGTGTGACAAGACTAAACTATATGCCCTTTTCCCTCCAATTTTGCCATAAAGGATGTTCTACGAGAAGCCTTATCTGATCTTCTAACCGGTGGAATTGAACTTCTCCCAAGGAACAGTGATCCTGACTTCGAATATGCTGACATTGCCGCATTGCTAAGAGACAACGCACAGAAAATACATCATGTTCTGGAGTCCTTGGTGATTGAATTATACGGATATGGTGTACACTCTGCGCCTTCCAAGTGCAGAGTGCTTTCGAAAGATTGATAGGAGCCTGTGCCTGCATTCACCGTTTATGGTGACAAGCTGGAATCAGAGGACATCTTCAAGTGTACTTGGGAATTGATAACAACTGTAGGTGGTGGCAGGGAGGAGATCAGTTCACGCAAGGCGTCAGCTAGAGAGTTTTTCGCAAACCTGCGACACCTGTGGCGTCGTCGTGAAATCGGGTTTTCTTTTAGCTGAGGGGTGCACACTTCTCCGGTCCCGAGTGTTTTAGTCTATTGTTGTGAGACCTGGCCACTTCACGTTGAGGATGCTTGGTGCCTCTTTGTGTTCGATAACTAATGTCTCCGAAGCATTGCTCGTGCCTGGTGGTAACGTCAACTGTGTGTGCCCAGGTGGGTCTTCGTGCCCTAGGCACGGACGGCCGCCCTTTTAATGAAGTGATCGCTCTACACCGCGTCCGGTGGCTCGACCATATTTTACGAAAGACTATCCATTCCATTACGGGTGCCAATAACAAAAATTAGTCAATTGCTGGCTGCATATTATGTCGGTGGAAATAATCTATTTGGCTTTCTCTTAGAAATGACTACAAACGATGTAGACGTCCGATGAGCATGAACTGGGAAATGTAATAGTTTCCCACAATGTGCACACAACGTTACCTTCATGGTTCATGGGCTTTTTCTGTGATAGATTCGGAAAAAAAGGCTCGCATATTGTGCATATTCTGACTACGTTTGGCGCTTTGGTAGCCGCTGGCGTGGAATACACCAGTCAAGTCATACATTACCGATGGAAACGCGTTCTCCATCAAATGCAATGAAGGATTTTGTTAGTGGCATTTCGCTCATTCTCAAACTCTGCAGCCCTTATCTGCTTGGAGTAAAGTTTTGTATAATTCTATTGATCTTCTGAACACGAGACTCTCTATCTGACGAGATTCAGTTCAAACAACCATAGAATCTTCCTTTTTGGCGAGAGCAATATTTGTTATTTCTCAGTTGCATTTTAACTCAGAAATCGATAAAATCTTCAGGATAAAAAAGAGAGAGGAAAAAGACAAATAATAGAATCAAGTATATGAGTGAGCCATGTCAACACCGAATAGCCACTTGGCGAGACACAGGTTAATGTCCTGATAGGTCACGAATCACTGAGTGACCGAATATATTTGACCCCACGCTAGAAGCCTGACACTGCCTTCTTTGCAAAATTCAGTAAAAGGGCTCTTGTTAATTTCCTCCATGTAATATATGCCTACTTCTTGATGCATTGGTACAGGATTGTTCTCATATGTCTGATGTAGTACTTAATTTGAGTTAGTTTAATAATAAACACAGCCGAAATCGTCAGCTCCACTGTGGGTAAATCCGTATATTACTAATAATCTTTAGAATGTCAGAGAATATCAAAGCGAATACCAGAATACATATACAAATTCTCCACCTGGTCTCGTACATACCTTTCGTTTGAAAGGCTTTACGAAGTTCTGAAACATGATCTATGAAAATCACAACTTTCGTTAAATCGTGTAGAACCCATAGACCAGATTCCGTAGAATCTGAACAATAATTCTGAAGCAGCAAGCTCTGCTTGTGATTAATGACTTAACTTTGGTTGTCAACGGTCTGCTTATAAGTTACCTTGTGTAATACTTCATTTGGTGTATTGATTTGGGATGCATCTGATCGACATCTTTCAGCTCATCAATGCAGTTAGCTATCACTTCAAATACAAATGAAGTGTTTTCATTGAATATGCTTATCGTTTTGCTTTCACATTACCCACAAAATGGACTGGAATCTGATGAAGTTCTTTTCATGGCGATATCCATTCGCGTAATTCAACCATATACCGGGACATTGTTCGATGTACGGTACACTTAAAGGCACGAATTCGGCTTAATATTTTTACATTTCATGATAAACAAACACACAATAGAAAGAACTCACTTTCATACCAATGCATTTCATTCTACTAGTGGAAAACCTCAGTGTTCTCACCTATCCAGCAATCAGCAACAGTTACCATCGTGGAAATGATAAGCCGTGACAACGACAAAATGACTGATAAATGCAAACGATGAACCACATTCGAACCAGTTGGTTCACTTTATTTGAACGGGACTTGGAGCTATGCGTCAGAGATGAACGCGAGCTCCAACTCCAGGTTCTCCAAAATTCCCTCACATGAGATTACTCACAACATCAAGACCAATGCCGACACAAATGAATCACATCGAATGCAATGCAATATTGCCTCGAACTGCACTGACAAAGGATTACTTCCAATCCCTAAATATCGACAAATATACATGAGGCCCGTTCGCAACTTGAAATCCAACCATATTGTATTTTTGTCATTACGGTACGGACAAGTGTGCACACCAACCCAATAATCGATGAAGCTCAAAAATCAAAAAAATAATGAGCCATAACAACGGTGGAATCAATAGTAAAAGTGAACGGTACACTAAGTACATAAAAATGGTTCTACCTCATTTGATCATTAATTGGAAGGACTAACAATTATTCAGAGATTTCCAAACTCTGCAGAGTTGTGAGAGAGATTTATTGGGTGCCAACGAGGCTTTCCATCTCATTCGTACAAACAACTGGAAATGGACTGGGAAGTTCTAATGAGAAACACGTTACCCCTTACTTTAGACGCAATAAGGAATTTCGAATGAGATTACAAGCCTTCGAATTTGCCTATCACTTATATAAAATGTTGCACTCTCTCATATCGCGTACGTACCACCTGGTGGCTAATAAACTCAAATAAATTCCGAATTATTTGCTCTTCGCTTAGGGATAAACTACAGTAAACTGGCCGACTTTGCCACTTTGCGCATAATGTCCGTCCATAAATATGAACCACGAATGAAAAAAATGAGGGTTACTTGGTTACATACAAATTTCGACCATGAAGTTTGCTCTGCATATTTTATGCCTAGCAATATTATTTACACTTCTCTCGCTCTCCGGTGAACTATTTCGGCGCTTAGTGCATTGAAGTTACCAACCGAACTGAGGTACCGCTAGTTCTCATGCGCTACTATGCGTATAATATTTTCGCTTCTCTTGTTCAAAGTGAAAAAAGTGAATCCACTCATTTTTCCATCAAATCTGAAATGTAATGTGACAATTGTAGCAACGGAACCATCAAGACATCCATGGTTTCGCTACCACTAGGGAATATAAAACGAATGGATACACCAACTGGTAGAACAAACGCATCCTCAAGTGAGGCTTGAGCCGACGCATTACCCGGTAGCACACTAGTCTTCCAAGAAGATTTTTAATTTGACACACGGGAAACACTTACTTCATGAAAATATTATTTCAAGGACTTTCACATCCTGAGAATTCTGGTTTTTTAGGCGTGTAAACGCAAGTATTTCTTATCAAAAAATCACTTTTTTGTAAGGTCTGATATCTGCTTCAACAACACGACTGCCTAATTGTGCCCGTATTCTGAAGGCCTGCATCTTGCTCCGCTAACCAATTATCCAATCCCTATGTCTTTGGCTTGTCAAAATAAAATGTTATTGTTGGAAAAATTGTCTTCAAAAATATTTGTTTCAGCGCACCATTATGGCAAAACGTAAGTTACGCTGAGGGCAAAAATACTGTCACAGAGGCCACTGTTTATTTTTGAAGCAATCACTGCTCGAGTATCAAAGCAAACTTTTTCCCACCTTGCCACTTTCAAGCTATAGAGGATAATCTAATTCTTCAGTATATAGCTACAGCCACAGATTGTGTGAAGCCTTCCAAAAATTCCGGGCTCAAAATAACGTACGGACGCAAGAATATAAAAATTGAATGTCTCGAAGGCCTCATCACGTTTTCGGGGGCTGGTAATGGGGATACAATACCGAATAATTGCGCTTTCTGATATTTTTGGTGCCATGGCTTTCACGCAGTGGAAGATTCAAAATGCTCTTCAACAGTCTGCCCTGGTTTTTCGGTTCGGTGGAATCCCAGTAATATTTGTTCAAATCGGAATGTTACGGCGTATTCTTGTTTGAATTTACAAAGCTTACGAAAATGATGGTAAAATTACAAACCTGTGCTAGATTAGTTCCTTCAAAAAGGATACTTCTGTCATTGAAGTAAGATGATTATCATTCTGAACTTCATAAGTTTGACTTCCGGGTTCAAATCAGAATCAATATATTCACAAATGACAAATTAACGAATTTGAAGGGGTGACAGGGATAAAATGAGGAATATATCGGAGGGTGGATTTGCACTGAATATTTCAGGACAAAATGTTTCAGTTAGTAGAGGAGAAAACAAAGTCGATGTGCAACGTTATCCGTGACGATGCTTTCGCACTGCTCTTCTCGGTGAGTGGAATTTTCTCAGTTTCTTGGTTTGAGAAATGGCATGGAAACGTTCTGACATTTTGACAAATACTACAAAACTGCCATTAGGCATTTACCCTGGTTCCGTCAGCCGACTGGTTTTTCACCAGACGAATAAAAATACAATCAAATAGGTGAAGTATATTTCACATATACCCACTACCATCTAACACGACGGTTATGCTGATCTGAACTACTTGTTTCCAAGACTGATTCGGCAAAGTTCAGTTTTGTGTCAATAATCCGTCATAGGGTACATTCCACGGATGTCTTGTTTGCCTCTCGACTTAAAGATTTCTGTATGTAAACAGAGCGTCTACTACTGCACACTACCAAGTCTTACCAGAAAGGATGTTTGGTTGGAAAGTTCCAATCACCTTCCAATGCTCTCTTGAGTTGTCTTATTCTTCAAGATCTGAGAGTATGGATTTCCAGGAACGACTTGAATTCTTGAGAAAAACCATTAAACTGCAATTTCTGTTGTTATCGTTACACATAGATGTAACATGTAGGAACATATCTGACCAGGAATATTTCAATAAACGAGCACTAAGCTGAAGGAGCCATTGTTACCCATAATCACTTCAAAACTATCGATCGCATTGGAAATTCGAATGCAATCGAGCTATCAACAGATAACCAGAATGATTCCCATTCACGTAAAATGTTATTTACCTTTCTCGGTATTCCGGATTACCCGAACGGCATTTCACCCGAATTCAACGAAAAGAATTCACCTGGGTAGGTAATAGTTTTTCAGGATGACACTTCATGCTGTTTCACAAGAGGTTCGTAAATGAAGTCAAGCAAAATTATTTTTATGTTCAATACTAAATGTGAGACCATTGAAAGCAAGCTCCACTCCAAGGTCCATTCAGCACAATTACCCTCTAACAGAGCATGTTTGAAAGTAACCTTAAAAACCTTTGTGTTTTGAAGAGAATATCCATGAGTCTACCACCACACTGGTCATCGGAGTCAAAAGTGCAACATATGATGGCGCACAAGATAGAAAATCATTTCACCATCAACACTGGTGAACTGTATGTCGATGAGATTCTGAAAATCCGTGATAAGCGGAGGCAGACCAAATGCCTAATATCTTGTATGAACTCTGTGTTCTGAATAATATTTGGGAGTATTTCAATGCAAAATAGTCTTATTCCACTTTCCTTCAGATGCTCATGTTTCTTCATTGTCATGGCCCACTGGTAACAGAAAAATACGGTATTGTCTGCATTTCGAACCCCGGTATTCATCACATACAATCAGACCACACAATATGCATCCGTTCTGACAATGCCCGCATTGTTACCAAACGATGGTGCAGAGTTTTAAGGTTTTATTTCAGAGGGCCGAGAAAATTTGCTGGATAACACTAACGTAGGATAGGGAGAAAATGCTGGTCTCGAACTTGTAAACAAAGGGTTTTGGTGTCCAGAACTCCGAGATTCCCTAGTTCAAAAGAGAGACGTCTCAGTTTTACAGTTCAGTTTTGGATATGAGTCTTCCGTCGTAGATTGTTATCAAAACTCCCAGGTACGTGACAGGGCTCACTCTAGATAAGGATTTGCAATCCATGAAAACAGAATCTGTATGTTAAGGGCAGGAATTGCTAAAACTATTCAAAGCTCTTAGGTGGTTTTAGTTATAAACGAGACCGTTTTGAAAAATGTTCCATTTGTGATAGACAATAAAGTCGGTGGGATCAGCAGTAATCCGACACAGTACAACATTTTTTGAGGTGATCCAAACGTGAAAAGTCTTTGTCCTCGGCGGGATTCGAACCCACGCATGGCCACCACCTTCGCTATAGTACCGCGAGTGCACTACCAGCTGAGCTACGAGGCCACGCCGGAGAATCTTCGACTTTCTGCAAATGGATCAAAGTATATCCGCCTAAATTACAGTAGCACATGGCATCCACCACAGTGAACTAGCTTGTAATTTGACTGCCTTTAGCAGGATTTCACTTTGTACTAACCGGACTCCACCAGTTAAGTGCATTGGGCACGTTTACATTGTATTGATGGTTGGCAGATTTTTGATAATGTTTTGAGGCCGAGGCCAAAGACTTTTCACATTTGGATCACCTCGTTTTTTTATTAATGTGTCACGTATGTGTTCGAGTTCTTGGGCAATCGTGTCAGGACTACAGATGTTTCTTGCTCTGTAGGTCAGACAGCTCATTAGATTTTTTTTGTATCGTAGGGGGAAAAAACTTCGGAAATGTGTGTATTGCCCCAACCATGTACATTTCCGATACACTCTCTTTTCTATATGTCCGTCCTCCATTCTACGTAATCCCATATCAAGGAAAGCGAGGATATTGTCCGTCTCTATTTCCACTGTAAATGTGTTCCTTGTGTGTGTGTTGTTGAATGTCCGCAGTAGTTCGGTAGTATTTTGTTGAGTCGCAAATTATGAAAGTGTCGTCCATGTATCTGATATGCATGTATGGACTGTCGATGGTGCTGCGTAGTGGTACATTTTCGAGTTTTGCTAAGAATATATCCGCCAGAAGGGGTCCAAGTGGTGATCGCATTGCTATCCAGTCCTTCTGCCTGTAGTATCTTCCACTGTACAGATATCGTACATTCCATGTACATCTAAGAATTAGTTCTTTTAGCTTGACCACAGGAATGTCGAGTTTGATATCAATATGGTCAAGTATTGGCAAATGAATTCTACCGTCTCGATCGACGGAACGTTTGTGAATGGGGGTTCCACATCTTGGGAAAGCATCAGACAGGACAAGATTCATCAGGTTGAAGCATGTTGTCGAGTTACCGGATTTGTTGCACATTTACTCACTATCTGCTATATTTAGCTGAACATATATTCTCTTTTACCCAGTACAATATATATCAACGCCTGAAGTGATATATCGAAAAGAAATGTTTCGTATTACTATTTGTTCATGAATCTATTGGCTTTTTCCATGACTCTCTATCCAGACAAAGTATCAGTGACCACATTGGTTCAATCTTCCTCGATTCCGACCTTATACTGATGTTTGATTCATTCGGACAGTAACTACCCTCTACGGTATGAAATTTGTGTAGTCGTTCACGATGTGCGGATCAGTGCACTTAACAAAGGTGATCAATTTCATTGCTGACCGCATACCTCTTCTTGCTTTGTTGGACATTAGCCGTTTATCACACACGAGCCGTTTACCGCTTCCACACAATCGATCCTCACTAAGATCACTGGTCGAAACACGTATAGCAATAACGAGATTCTGACACCCGAGAAGTAGAGTTTCCTGCATGAGATCTGTCATATTTTCAAGTTTAATGCTCAAGTTTTCGGAATGATAGGCATTGAGACACCTCCCTCATGAGCCGCATCACGATCCACTCTTATCGGTGGTGTCACGACTGTGATTCACACCAAAGCTCCATCAGATATGCATCAAGTCTTCTTTTGAAAAGCTTGTAGTTGATCTTTTCCACCTCGTCAGCTGGTGGCGAGTTCCACATTTTGGTTACTCTCCTGGAAAGACGGTAGATCAACGGTAGCCCAGTCGACTGCAGCTACATGAGCGTCATCGAGTGCCTTTTTGTGCGCGAATAGCCACGAAGGGGGAATCCCGCCTGCAACTCGGCGCCCATTTCATCCCGGAGTATTCGCCGGATGCATATCAGATTTCGCGGTCTTCCGGACTCTTGAAGTTTCCCAAGTCTGAAAGCCGCTCTGACCGGAATTGTTTCTGCCAGTCCTGCTTCGTCTTCCGTAAACAGCTTACTCAGGATCAGCTTGAGTTGTATCAGATCATAATCCAATCTGTCCTAAATGGAAGTTGCCATAGCCTCCGATCTGCTGAAGGTCACGAAGCATTGTTCAGAATGGGGGGGGGTCGGAACCTGAGCGTCAACTGTTAGATTCAGTGGCGTTGGTGGTTCGGCAACCGGTGCCTGACACAAAACATTGTCTGCCGTCGCAGGTGAGGGACGTCCTTCGTGCTCTTCTTCCTTTTGTTTTTTTGGCGAGTAGCTACAGAAGTTGTGGCAATGACCGAGGTACGAGACAACTAGGGCTTTTCTTTTGGTGTGCATGTCTCCGCTGGGGACGTGGTGGGATACACTTGGGCCGGCGAAGAGTCTGTTGGGAATGAAGCTTAGTCAAAGCACAGTTACAACATGCGATTCTAATAATCCTATTTCCAAACAGTTTCAGCCACTCATATTTATCTGCAGGAATTTTGTTGCAGTTAATGTTTATCCATCCACTACATCCGTCAAGAGGCAGGGCTTTTGCCCTAAGTCGCACAGTTTTCTTGCGAAATAAAAAATCACACACCTCAACATAGTCCGTTTCACTTACCGTGCGGTGATAATTCACTGAGAGAGAAAGATAATAAACCACATATGACTGAAATTCGTGGAGCTCAACAACACACGTCACTGGCATAGCGCAGTGGGAAACTAATATGATCAAAACACAACAGCAAAATAGTTCCCCATTCTCAACCTCAACAAATATTGGTCTTGTACACTTGTTCATTCAATTAAACTACATAGAACACAGTTGTATATCACGGACGTTACGAACGCAGTGTAACGTGCTTCTCAATCAGTATCAAGGAGCTTTGTGAGAATAAATTATCTTCTCTCAATAATCTCATTTCAACATGTAGATGAAACACGAATAGTGAATAAGTTTATTCAGAGTGAAGTAAAATATTTGGCCACAATGTTGCATTCAAATGGTAATAATGAGTGAAATACAAACAATGTCCTTGTGTTAAATGGGGATTGGTTGTCACCATACTCGGGGTCACATTCTCTCTTTTCTATTATCACGCGGTTAAATCTTCACTCATTTTCCACCCGTACTTCAATGGATTCTAATCTAAGTTAAAATGTTTCAATCACCCATCTATCAATTTACCACGGAATCTCTCAGTCACGGGAAAGCAGACATCCAAATAGCCTTTCTGCAAATATCCGTCGAAGAACATTTTCAAACTCGCCAATCTATTTCAAAACCACCAAAATCTGAATCATCCTAATGCCTTGGTTTCTTAGCCTCTAAAAAATTTTCTTTAATAAGCATACTCTCAATAAACTTTCCTCAGTAAAAATGGTTGTAGCCTACGGGACAACATTTAGACTACGAAACAGACATGAAGCACGTAATGGACCTCGGAAAATGGAACACGGAATAGCAGAGGGGAGTTGGAACCGTAAAAGTACATGTAGTGTTGAATACAATTGGAAAAACAAGCTCCCAGTTCATTTACGATCGTCAGCACGGTTCCTTTCCATTTCACATCGAAAATTAGTCTGCATATTGTGTTCACCCTTCTTTAATTTGGCCTATTTATTCATCTGTTACAAATAACAGAGCATACACCTAATTATCGATCCAGCGCTGGCGTATTTGACGAATGGTTCAGCTGAATTAGACGTAAAACGTCGTTCGTATCCTTTTGATACCAACCCGTCACATTGAGTTTTATTGTCACGTGTGGGCTACGGCAGCCCACCGGAGGCTTTCAAAGTTTCCTTTGCCTCTATCCCGATCGGACCAGTGTGTAACTCGACTCGATCAACAGACTTTTGAAGCGTAGCGGAGAGTGCCATAATGCAACACTGTCATTCGCAAACCCTAGGTCAGATATCAATTTTTGACTGAGATATATTCTTGGTTAATCAGCCAGTGCCTGATTCCTTATCTAGTCGGTGGGGTAGTTTAACGGCATCGGTGGAAGAGCGCAGTCTTAATTATCTCCGGTTGCGAATAAAACTCGGAAGGTTCTTCGTGATTCATAGAACCCGAGTCATAGTTGACGAATAATGTCCCCTCAGAAGCCTTACCAGTATTCGAGTAGTGTTTTGCACCCTTCCCTGAAGTGTGCAGTATGACAGATATGTCCCAATCACTGAGGAAGACTCCGTCTGGTCTAATGGATTCAATCGTTCAAACAGCCTATCGATCAGTGACAACAGCTTACATTTTTAAACTGACGGTGGCATGTTATCTTCCTCTGTGGTAATCTCATCTGTAATTGCCGGTTCACAAATGATATTGTACGAATATGGGACATCCTGGATTTATTCGTTCGTTGCATGATTCAAAGCTCGGTTGAGCAATGGACCGAAGTGCTGTATCTACTTTTTTATTTTTCCCCTGAGGCATATGCTAACCTTTTGCAACACACAGATGCGACTCATGCTTATAGCCCCTATTTGAGAAGTTTCGCATCGGACCAAATAAGCTCGTTGGGGTAACCAGCCTCTGACACCGTCCCTGTACATCAGCCAAATCTATCCACTACCACTTACAACTCGCTCTGACGGAGTACAAGGCCTCCCGTTGCAGGCCACAGCATTCTCCTATTCCTCAAAAACGGGCTTTGGTTGATATTTGAAATATCACCCCATAGATCTAGCCTCTAGACGTCTTTCGATTTCCGCTAGTTGTTTCACAACTGGTTCTTCAATCTCCAACTAAATCATCATACATATTCTATTGGGGTTGCATGCGCTAGTAAGTTGGTTATGGTGGGTAATGGGGCTGTGATTGCGCATGACAGCTCTTGGCATTTCTGTGGCAGTTAGAGGGTCGCAACTAGTGGTGCTCCAGTGTCTTAGAACATTTGGTTACCATTTCCGAGGTCAGAGGTTCGAATCGGCGCTTTCATTGGTTACTCCGGTGGTAGACGCTAATCTACTGTCGTTCGGCTCGCTACCACTTCTGACATATTAGGATCTTACCCAACTCCAAGTTTCAGGGTCTCGTTGCCATTTGTCGTTAATAGGGCATTTGACCTGTGTGACCTTTGTTGTTGTACCCATGCGCAAGCATGGAACGTGTTTTCGCTTTGGGATGTTTTATCTTGGGTGCAATGACCACACACTTTCTTGATACATTGCTGATGACGGTTCATTGTTCAGGCAATGAAACTAAAATTGCAGTATAAACTGAGGCCAGATTGGTAAGATAAGTGAGAATACCCAAACCAAGTTAGGTCAATGAAGGTTTTTAGGGATTCCATATGCAGAGAATTTTCAGCAAGCACGTTACTAACAGAGGATTCCAAACCGAAGTGGTAGGACTATTAATTGGAAGGTGCAAGGAATGAAGTGGAAGCAGCTAGTTCATTCAGATGAACGACGACGAAGAATAACAAGATCGTTGATTCGTTTCTCGCGGTCGAAGAGTAGGCGGATAGGATAAACGATGAATATATTTCTATATGTAGACATGCATCAATGAAACCTTTTGAATTTCGAGCCACTGGAAGAGAAAGAGACGAATATGGAAAGTGTGAATTGAAGGCAATACTTGGTGTTGAATAGTTATCTATGCATAAACTTGTCGTAAGCACCAATTTATGTGCGGTCAGATAAATAACTACGTGGGTCTTTCATAGTAAGGCGGTCGACCATGCTGTCATGTAGAATATCCAGGTTCGGGCCACGGCGATATGCACTTGGAGCTTTTGCGTTCTCGTGAATAATCAGCCTGACAGTACGACCACCGTGATTAAGAGCAGAAGCAACAGAATTCATAATATAGCCAACGGCATCAAGGGTTGACAGAGAGGGTTCGTGGGCGCAGCGTGTCTCTTTCAGACAAGTGAGTTCGGATATTTATGCGGTGGAGGTTGTTATTCTCAATTTTTCAGGAGAATGGGTATGCAGACTGTGGGTTGATTTTTGTTGGATACTTTCTCGGACGTAGATTCAATGCATAAAAATCTCCAATAATTGGGAGTCACCCCCAGAATACGTACATCTCTAATGGTAACTCAGTACATGGTGTGACATTCCCACGCAGTTCCCTTTTCTCACTCACGTGACTCTAATCAACTAGTTACCTGACCCCTCCGAACCAATTCAACCTACACGTCTTCCCTTCCTTTCACATGTTTAAACCCGGTTGCCTTGCCTCGGTTCACCTACCGTCCTCTTATGAGTGCACTATTACAATAGACCAATTTTGCATCGCGGTCAATCCAGGAGCCTGCGATCTTCAAGTTTTGTGCGTCATAGGTGCCCGACCTTGTGTGTTATGCTCTCAGTAGTTCTTTATTCGCTTTCTCACTCACACCACGCGAGTGACCTTTGTACTTCCCTTCAGGCTGGTGATCACGCCCCGCCTGTGCGGTGGTCTAAGTCAAGCGTACGTGCGATTCTCTTGGTTATTGTCTGATCCAATTTCATGGTCATATCTGTCCGACCATATCCTGTACGCTTCCCACTCTTTCCCTGATTGGACAATTATTATTCCTTTTAAAAGTTGGATTTCACCCTATTCCGATGACTCGGTCCCGCATTGCTCGGCATAAGTTCCCCGACAGACCCTTCCGACGATATGAAGTGGATTCCAGGACCTTCGTGACTGGATTGCCTCACAAATTGAGGTATGCTGCTTGTAATTGCAACGATTGTTCTCTGAGGTACACGTAGTTCACCCACTCGTCTTATCGGACTTGGGTTTCGGGTTCGTGTTCTTCGACTCACCAATTCACTGAACATCGGTTCAGTTGAATAAAACAGTTGAATATGATAGACAAAGAGAACGTGAATTCGAAAGTGCAGGCTTTTGGTGACATGGGTGATAGAAATTTGGGTTCACCAGAATTATATTATTTGGTAGAATTCAGAGTGCGAAGCTGGATGCAGTGGGGTTGTGTACGTGGGAGTCAAGATAAGGAGCTTGAAGTGAGGATTATCCGGATTTAAGGGTGAACTTGTGATTTGCATATTGGATGCTTGGTCGCAGTTTCGCATTGGCATGGAACAACCGTTTCAAGGCTCTTCCCATTTCACGGAGGTTCGTATTTCCTGGTATCCTGTCTACATACATTCTTTTCAGATGTCATATTTGAGTCCTGATTAATGTGAATAGTATTCTCATGCCATGATATCATTCCGATTTGTACGGCTTTCTCTTAGCCCTACGAAGCCAATTATAGCGAGGGAAGGAGAACCTATTGGGAGGAAAATGACAGGTTTCCATGGGCAAACAAGTTCTAACAAATTTTGAGGTAGTCCGTTAAGTGGTCACAGTAGGAGGAAGCATTTTTTAAATGAAAAATAGAAAAATCAGTGAAGTCAACAAATGCTGTAAGCCTATCGAGATTCCACGGAACGTGAGTACGTTTACAGACAGTTCGCGATGAGTGCGGAGAGAGGCAGTGAGAGCGAGAGAGAGTCAACGGCTTGCTTACGCAATAATCTTCAGGATAAATAGGTAAAGTATAGTGGTCGAGAGTGTTGGCGGGCCACATTTAAATAATAAAAATATTTGCACATTTAACTAATACTGAAATCCAGAAGGAAGCGAAAATACTTAAGAAAGCTTAGTGCCATTCAGAAGGATAAGTAGCATCTATAGACACTGGTTTATACACAGGGGCTAATCAAGACTTGTAATGATGTATTTGGAGTGTCTGTCAGTTAACTGTCGGATATCATCGGTGTGAATATCTGGTTCAAGATGTGTATTGACCGGGATAAGACACCGAAGGGTGCCCGATTGTAATGCAGGAACAAGTGGATGAGTACACATAAAATGAGGCTTCATAACGGGGGATTCTGTCTTTCAACCGCAAATCACCGCTAGTCTGGTCTGAAACAACATTCAAAGATTAGCTGCGTGAAATGTTTTTCTAATGACGTCTCTTCATCTTCTCCACGCAGTCTCCCCCTGAGTGTCTCCTATAGATGGCAAACTTATGTATACTGGTTTTCTTCACACCACAGACTCTCTTGAAGTTTTCTCATCCATCTGCATCACCTTATCAACTAGGTGGTCCGAGTAACTAATCTCGATAAAAATCCTCAACACCGTTAGGAGTTCTTCCTCAATTGTGTCTTCCGAACAAAATCATCTTGCTCTGTTTGTGAGGCACCTAACTAGGTTGCCTCTCACCTCAAGAGGCACGAAACTGCGGCAGTAGCTCCACTGCCCATTCCAAGTCTCCTTCCCATGTACTGACCGAACGAGTGAACCATGTTGATGATGATTCGTCCGAATGTCCAAGAAGCTTATTGCCTTGCACGACTGTTTCCATTGTGAACTCCAAGTTTTCATGAGTTTAGTCAATCATATTTATCAGTTGAACTATCTGGTCTGAGGAGTTGCTGCATATCTTTTGTATAACAAACGGCTGCAGTGTTGATTCAAGTGGGCCATATTTCAACTCAGCAATAGGGCCTTCGACAAATGGTGATCCATTTGAATCAACCACATAGTTTCTCGTAGTACATTGTGACGTAAGGGCGTTAATATGAATCACTGAAATGATCCTGTTCTTCAGTCTAAGTTCTCTAAGTGTGTTCCATGGGAAAAATCGGACAATCTTGAAATCATTGAACTGATTGGCATATGTGCTACCAATGTTGATAGTCCACGAGGATGTCATCAATGTACATTGCTGGAATGTTTCAGCGGACGTACGTGAGTTAGAAGGCATATACACGAATTCATACAGTTCATATGGCGTAGTTATACTAACCTTCGGAACATCTACAGAAGCTACGGGGTTTTGGTATTACGAGCTTACTAAATCAAGTAAGGGAAAATACTTTTATCACGGAAGCTGCTGAATAATTCGTGGATGTGGAAATGGGTATCGGAGGGGAACTTTGGATTATTAGGAACACGGTGATCACCGCACAGGCGACTGTCACCGTTGTGCTTTCCAGCTATAAGGAGTTTGACGGCTGATGGACAGCTTGACGGGTGAGTTATTTCCGTGCCTAGCATATTCTTGAATTCATCTTCGACACATATTGTCTGTCGGGTAATAGCCTGCAGGGACACGTCGATCTTAGCAAACCTTCTTGGATAATGTGATATTGGACGCCATGCGGTGCTTGTGATGGGGATCCCCATGGTTGGATTGTTACCAGAAAATCGTCCGAACTCGAAGACAAAGGCATGAATACTGTCATGATGGCTGTTTACGTGGCATAAAAGACTTACTACAGTGCAATGGAACATGGTGTTTCACAACAACCACGAGACATGAGTCATCAAGAAAATCGACCGCTGAACTGGGGTGATTGCCTTCGGCAATCGTGACGATTCAAGGAAACTGTCAGCGTAATCCTAGGTCAACTGTCAATAAATTGTTGATAATACGTTTTCATTAGGGATAAATTGGCTACTTGAAAATAAACGCGGTAGGTCACAGATTGTGTTCGCAGACGTAAGGTATACAATACCGGTCAGATTCACACAGATTTACCACCTATATAGAAAGGGGATATTTTTCCAGCCCATATGCTTTTTCCAGTAGTGTTCATGTGAGGAGGTCAAAATTAATAATTTTATAACCAACTTGGTGAAATATATTCTTCAGAGAATAGAAAAATTCCTGGAGAATGGACGCAATCACATTCATGAATGGTAAATTTTGTTTCCCATTATTGTGTAAGTTAATGCAATGTAAGTATATTTTACATCGTTTCCTCTCGCAAGCTCATATTCTGTCATGAGTGAGGCCAACTGGCTTCGAAATTTCAAACACACTCAATTTTTCAATATAAGCAACTCACACGGTTTATGGCCCTAGAGTTGCGCCATTACTTGCTAGCTGGTACTTCAGGTTTCGTGTCGGTATTTTAATTTAAATAAACAATTCGGAAAAGAAACCCTGAGCGAGGAATTCCTTCCGCATACTCTGATCGGTCGCGTATGCATAAAATCCAGCAAGAAAAATAACTTCGTTGTGAGACGAAATGACTACTAAAAGCAGTATTATGGGACTAGGAGCAGTGTATTTGTCTGTGTATGTGCATCCGTGTGTGTGTGTATGAATGTTGTGGTTGGCTAAAGCCATGGTAGGTTGAGGGCGAAGCTCATTTGCTTTTGGACACATGGAGCCAATTTGGAGTGAGCGATCGATAATGCCTCTAGTATTCTAAGTCTGTGTTTGTCGCGATGATATAACGAGAAAGGGAATGCATTCCTCCGATCCATCGAATTATAAATTTCGATCAAATGGCTAGCGATGGCTGAGTTGGGCCTACGTGAAGTCAAGTCAGTTCTTCATGAACGAATCCAATGGACTCTCCGTATTCATGTATACATATTCACATCTTTGCGTCAGTGAGTTCATTGTTAGCCCGTTTGGTTTAGTCTCCATTAGACGTATACAACACAACAAACAGCAATGTGTTCACACAATTTGCGTTTCAACCTGAAATGTAACGGAACTACGACCATAGCTCAAGTGGACTGATTGCTCATTATTGTTGCAAACGGGGTTAAAGGCTCGTTCAATCAGCATTATGCATGGTACATAGTCAAAGACAAGCGAATTTGTAAGGCCAGTCACCGATGGGGTTTTCATCTTTTATTTGGAATATGAATTAAACCGTTTAGAGCCAGATACCAACCAGCCCTGGTGATAATGAGGCAGTCGAAGCAGGATTTCAGTACCACTTATGGCTCAGTGTATGTGCACTGATAACGATAAGAAACAGTGGTGCCCTGTTTCCACAACTCGGAACGGTACACTGGTCGTTGGTGATGCATGATAAACCATTTACTAAGTAAATAAAATCATCTGCTATCTACACCGATGAAAACGTGTTCATCTAAATACTTGTCGTCAGCAATGATCAAGTGGTCATCACCTCGAACTTTGAGCACTCAAGACCCGGGTTCGACTTCCGCCGCAGTCATTCACTTCCTCATTTGGCAGCCTATCACTGGCTACGGCCATTTTCCAGAAATAGTATATTTTGTCTCGTAATAACCTCGGAATTTAGAAAAGCATGTTTCCATGCAATATTACCGTTTAGAATCCATTGCACGCGAAATCCCGAAATTATTGTTTGGACATAAAGAAATTCTAGGAATCAGCGGAAATCTATGAATGAATTGTAGGCATAGAATTTATAAACTTCTTATGAGTATGATGTTGTATTACGACTGACACAGGAGTCGAACACACGGTAATGAACTTTTGCGTCTTCCGCTTCACAGCTGCTTTAGGGCTGACCACTGGCATCAGCTTGAACTTATTAAATCTAATTAAATCTCCTAGTTATTCTGAAATATTTCGTTGCAGTGCCAATGTGACCAATAAATTCAAAGAATTTGAGGTTGTTCATTATTCCATGCGTTAAACTAGAAGACTTATAGATAACTGAGTGCTTTTATTACATTCAAAGTAAATTATAGCATGAGGGGTGCAGCCTATATTCAAAAGTCATACTGTAAAAGTGGCAGAAACTTGATAAAGATGAATATTTGCCTGTGTACATAAGATAGGGAAAATGTTTCGAGGAGATGAACTGTCAAAGTAATCTCAGAAGAACAAAACCCAAAATAGTACCAGTAGAAGTAGGTCAGTGAAACAACAATCCGACGATGAGCTAGTGATATCAGGTTCGAGGTTAAAAAAGGATTGTCGATCAGCCGGATGGTCTTACGTTGAACTGGACTGAGAAGAGAAGGAGTTGTTATCGAAGCTGCAGCCCACACGTGACTGCAGTATTCATTTACCCGACGGATTTGAGCTAAGTGCAGCAGAAACAGGTGAGCTGGTGTGGAAATGGGTTTGGCGTGGGAAATAAACCAGCTTTGCGTGCAGCACAAGAGGCGAGCTGAGATATGAAGGCGGGTCAACATAGAGAAGAAGCAATGGATAAGCGAAGTAGAGAGACAAAATCTGTGGGTTGTGGTACGGTTGGATCAAAAGATATGTATGGAAAGAATGAATGATGCTTCGAAGAAATTATTAGGAGATATTCTGGAACATGGTTATGAGATCCCCAGGAGGAGATGTGTTCGAAGTCGGACTCTAAAGATACAGTGATTGCATTGCGGTCACGATCGATGTTGGTATTGTTAGAGCCGGAAGGGCGGTAGGAAAGAGAAGAATTAGGGTGACATCATCGGCAAAGAAATGGATCGGGTTGGAAGTACTGGATAAAAGGTTGGTATTTATTAAAAGATATAAGGTGGGCTCAGGTATTGGACCTTGGGGAACTCCAGAATTCACACGAAATTGTTGGGACAGAATTCCATCAACTTGAACAGAGATGGTTCGCTCACCGGAGAAATTTCGTGTCCGATGTATCAGGCGGCGAGGGGACTCGAATGTGGGCAGTTTTACTAGAGGACCTTCGTGTTAAATTCGGTCAAAGGCCTTAGAGACGAACTTGGTTAGTTAAAGATGTCAGTTTCCGATACCTTGGAAATGATAATAATGAGGGAAACCGAACGGTGGAATAAGACAAACGATGGGAGGATCACAGTAATTCCAAACGTCCTCCTCCAAACTGTACCACAGGGAATCATCGTCGAAAATTTCGAAGCATATGCACCTGAATGCGTTACTACAAAAGTGGAGCAGATAATAATGTCATTCAGTGAACCACGACTGCTATAATTAGCATAGAACAAGACGGCCTGATATTCGGTTTATGACTGGCGAATACATCATCTGATGGGATCGAGCACCGGTTTTTTCATTGAACTATTCTTTATCGATGTGCGATGTGAACTAAACATGTCTGAATTTAATCAGCCACCTGTCATACCTTCTGTTGAGCGGACGAGAATTGTGGTAGTTTGTGTCTTATTAACCATACACGAAGCAGTGACTTCCTGACCTAAATTGATCAAGAGTCCACAGTATGTAGATGGCACCTATGCATGCTGATGAACACGAAATATGTTGTATTGCATTTTACTTCGAGATTAAACATAATGCGATGTGTCAATGAGAGAATTTCGGGTAAATCAACAGGAAATATTATATATAAGCAGTTAGGACAAACCAGTATCTTTAAGACTTTCGTCTATCTGTTGCAACTCGTTGTCATCTGTGAAAACAAACCAAATGTCAAAATAAAAGTCTGGCATATGAAGTGCAATTTCGAAGTAAAACTTTGCCAGGATTTTGGTCACGGCTGTCACTTGATGAACACTCATTTTTCAACGGTTGTCTCTTTTTAAAACTTAATTATAGGTATAAAATGAATTTTGCACAATATCATTATCCCTTCTATGATTCTGTTAGTATCAAATGGGGTCTAACAAAAGGGTGTTCCCAGTGATCATTCTCAAATCAGGTTCAAGTATTGTGTGATGGAAAAACGTCATATTTTCTCTTCTGGTGTCATCTGAGATAGCGGATTTTATCTACAGGTGAACACTGATATTCCAAAGACAATTTGAATGTGTTTCTCTTACAATCGTTAACAAAGCTGTTACACAAAAATCACTTGAACTGACCCACCTAAATGGAAATCAGTAGTATATTACACGATGCTTGCATTTTTACGGTTCAAGGGGTACACTCAATGACCGCAAATGCCCACTGTACTGTCAGCGATTGCCGACAACCTGAAACTGGGGTTCCAATAGGTCGGGTTTGGTAAAGAACCAACTGCACAGTGGATTACTGTCTACCAACAAGGTAACCTTCGGTGGTGGGACTCAAACCTCTGATCTCCGAGATGGTAAGCAAAAGCGTTTAGAGTCACTCAACCACCACCAGTCAAAGGCTATCTGTCAGTTTAAAATTTCCGATCACCCATCACCAGCAACTACGAAACTTTATGCGAGCAACTTCATTTGTAATTGTCATTATTCGGCGATGGATATCATTCATGCATGACCAACTCAAATTGTTGCCTAATATGATTGCTTAACAACAAGCAAATCTCTAAATATTTCTGTGAGTTCTTTGTTATCAGTAACCAGCAAATATCAGTCCTTATTAGGGTTGGAGTTCGTCGTTCAGAATCACCACTGGTGAATCATTGTTTTCTTGGTCTTAAGATCAGTAGGCAATTTCAATCCAAATTTCAAAACAACTGCGTAAATTATTTCAGTAAATATTTGATCAAAAATTAGTCGGATAGTAGTTCTGGAATGTTACCGGACTTTCACACTGAGGCTTTGTCTTATTTCGCACTTGAACACATGCAGTGAGCTGCTAAATCTGTTGAACTCCAACGAAGGAGCAATTGGGCCGGACACAGAAATCTGTCACTATGTCTGTACTGTTTCAGAATGAATCCCCTTGGATAAAAGTGCAATATGAGTGATTTGATTTGAAAACTGATTGCATTGCAATTTCAATGAACATGTTCACAACTCACCGTTTACCATGTTCGGTATTATTGTGAAACCGGGTTTTCTTTGAAAGGCTGCTTATCTCTGCCCATTCTGAATGGGAATACTCAAAGCCCTGCCTGGCAACTGTGTATCGGAATCAGAAATGACCGTACACATTACAAATGTCCGGCGTCACATTTTTCTTGACAACATAGCAAAACTGAATAAATATTTTTGCTCTGCAATTCACTTGGTCAAAAATGTTATTTGTAAAGGAAAACCTTTTAAAATATCGTGGCTGGTTAAAAGAACTGTATTTTTCAACACATGGATGGGTACTCTGAACGATGGTACTTACTGATTGCATCACGCAGCATGAAAGCCACCGTGGATGGAAGAAAAAACATTTGCAACAATCAAGCTCTCTGCTACTGATCATCGTGGTAGCAAATTCAGTGTTTTTCAATACTACTACATTGTTCGAAGATATCGATTGAATGTATCGTAAAAATTCAGTTGTGGTTTGTTAGTGCGTGTATAACAGCAACCTAAACTTTCGGACCAAAATGATGCACTCAAATTTAAGCACTTTTCCAATTATTTGCAGAATTAGAGACAGTTCAAATCCTTTCAAGCTCTTGTGAAATAAGTTGAACCATATTATCTTTGATTTCGAAGAATTCCGAGTCCAACATGCTGAGTATGTTCATACTCTCTTTAATCTCATGATGAAGCCTTTTCACAAAATAACTTAAACAGCCAACATCCACTTTCGTATGTGGCCCCCCACTAGGAAATTAATGTAGACTGATCCATTTCTAGCAACTTGGAATTGTTTGGAACATCCAATGTAAGAAAAATCCCATTTCATATTCCTGAATGAAATCATCTCACCAATCTTGTGAATGAAATAAAGTGGATTACGTGAATAGACAAAACATGCAGATACTTAATCGCATGATGCATTTAGGTGGTTTTCACCTACTACCTCGCAAACAGATGTACTATTTAAGGGCTGGATTACATTGTACACTACTTGACTAACAGTTCCGCATTTATGTATGGAAATCTAGATTTTATATTCTAGGTCAGAAAATCAGAATAGGTTCAAAGATCTCATGACACCCCCGTCAACTGAGATACTGTATTGGAAACGAAATAGGAAAATGGCGGAATACAGGAACTGATTTACCGAAGGACATCGAACTTGGGTCAGCTCACCAGGCACGTTACCCTCCAAAATATCTGTAATTACATGGAAATATATCATCATTTGTTGGACACAGTCTACAATTGAATTCACATATGTCATCTGCATTTTCTGTCCCAATGATTTTTTCAAACAAAATATGTACCATAAATATAACCAGGGGTTTCATGGTACAGCAATACCAGTGACCCAAGAATAAAAGGCAATAAACAAACAACGCTAAGATTTGAATATGCCAACGTGTGCTTATACTGTTATAAGCTCAATCTGTCAAATAGTGAACCCATAGACACACACGCTGACTATTCCATCTGATGAAATATGCAAAGCTGGTCAATGCGATCAATCATAGTGCTCAGGCTAAATTCAACGGAAACACAGTCGATTTACCAGCAAGTTTGCTTGATCCACAGTTTCGAATCAATCATGAAGCACTCGTAGTTGACAAGTAAATCACAAAAAATGATGATTTACTGAGCAAAACGGGCACAATAAATGAGTAGGAAATGGGAAACAGGAACCCTTGTCGTTTTATTTCCTAAATTCTCCGTAAGCAATCAGAAACATCGTTCACCCTATAATCTCTACCAATAATGATGTACAAAGTGTCTTTGCAAGGCTCAACAACTTTGCACCCTGACTCTTATTTCGGCTTTAACAATTAAAAGTTTACAGCGTATACAGTAAGTATCCAATTCGAATCAACTTAATGCAGATTGCCCATCGAGAAGCAAATTTTCAGCTGTGACGTCATCATATAAATAAAAATTTAAATGAATGTCACTCTTATTTCAAATGCAGTTTGTTGACATGTATTTAGAGGTCTCGCAAGGCTGAGTTCAACATGTCATTTGTGCACTTTTGTGCGAGCATGATTACCTTTAGTTTAGGCAAATAGAAGAATAAATGCACTCGAAAGGGTAGCACTGGAGTAATGCGGTGTCAGGAAATGTCTTCGAGATAGTTTACCATATAGATTGGGAAGTTGTTGTGCTGAAGAAATATTTTCTCACAGTAGGTCACTGTATCTGGAGATTTGCTATGAAAATCTGGAGGCTAGTTTGAAGTCGTTTACAAATATACCGAGGGAGGTGCAAAGGAATACGTAAAGTAAGAGTAGTGCATAAAATACTAGGCTAAACAAATATATATGGGTAAATCAGACGTCAGAATCCGACTACATCAGATTTTATGTTGGAGCTACGTTGAGTCACTATATGTCCGTGTAAACAGAAAGCAGCTTCCACACTTCCGGTATGCTTATCAACTTTAAAGGAGAAGAAGCATCTGCACATTTAGAAGAGTTAACAGCCAGTTTGTCATCGGAAGACCAATCGGCCATGACTAAAACATCGTTAGGTAGGACAGTTAGTAAAACATTATTGGTGTCATGAATACGAAGCACTAGGCGTACTTAATGAGAAACGAGTCATTAGAAGCGACCTCCTAGAACGTTGCTTTCTTTCTCTACTCGAGTAGGTCCACTCCCTGTCCATCCGGTATATTCATACTTTCTACTTCCATGTGCAATAAAATGAGAGGGGCTTGCCCTTTTGTTTAACACTGTACGATAATGACGATGATGAATATATTACCTGTTATTAGGCGATTTTTGCCACCTGGTGCACAAATATGATGGAAGTTAAACATAACCGGACAGATTCGTAGGATATTAAATTTCCTTTATCTTTATTTCAAATAACACCAGTGCTATATTCTTTACTTCGACAATTTATTCCTTCCCATGTCATGGTGCCACTATTTCGTAGCACAAATACACGATGGTAGTATCGAGTTGTTCTACTACTGGATCAGTGCAGTTTTATCAACTAACACATTTGATATTACCAATCTACTCAATGGGCAAATCTGCTTTTTGTCTGAGATCTTTAGACTTTCAGACAATAATGCAGCGGATATCAGAATATATGCGCGAATTCTAACACGCTTTTTACACAATTTGCATTCGAAAGGCCCAATCATACTGTAAATTGCGATCGATGAGAATCACCAACTGGCATGGATTTCATACACAATAATCTAACTTGTGCACCAGGATTGTGAATGGAAATTCCCCTCAGAGGAGTCAGCTGAGGAATTGTAACTATTCAAAGTCGCAAATAGTTCTATGTGGGTTGGTTGCAGCTAACCTCGTGACCGAAAACACAGTGTCCGCTAGATGGAATATTCGACATTGATAGTACTTACAGTGGGATGGCATCGTTAAAGCCAGCAAGGTGCTTAAATTAAAAGTACCTGGCAAAGGTCGGATTATAGGTGGGAAGATGGCTATGCATCATGACAAATGGGGCTTTTGCCATACCACCGATCGATCTAATCTTTAAGTTTAGGGCTGAGAAGTAACAATCGGAGAAAAATCTCAATCCGTGAGTTGTTAGTGGTTGTTCCAAGTGAACTAGATTTACCGAAGTCTCCCACATTCAGGAGTTCAAAGTAAATACAAGAAATTAAACTGTCAATTGATTGGCAGTAAACTTTGTGCTAGGAGGTCACCTTCCACGGAGAATTGGAATTGCTGACTTCCTGCATTTCATTATTGCGGCGCATAGTGGATTCATTCGTTTTCGTCGAAAAAATGCCAACAGAGAAATGCGCGCACTCCTTACAACGCATGGAATTGGTTCTTGCAAATTAATAAACCATTGTCTCCCGTCGGTTCTGTTTCATTCGACGGACTTGAGGCATCAGTACTGTGGTGGTTTCAGCAGAAGAAACCGCAATCTGCCGATTGTTACCAGGTTGTTTGTGCCGAATTCGTCGTCCATTTGCGTTAGTGTAATTAGGCGAATTGTCAAACTCGCAGTCAGGTTCAAAGGAGCTTTCGATTGTTTGACCATTCTTCGTCTGGCCCGAGAATATGTTTACAGCAGACTCACCGTTAGTCTGTGAGTTTGGACGTAGCGGTCCTTCGTTGACACTAAAATGAAAAGTGTACTTTTTGAGCCTAGAGCTATGGTCACGACTTCTCCTAAACATACACTTTTAGTAGGTCTGCTATCAGAACGATAGCTACATTTCAGAAGCTTATATAGACCCAGAATAAGGTTCCCAACTAACCATCACTAGTGTTCTGATTCACCCCATTAGCTCTAGTGAGAAGAATGTTCTGCCTTTACATTGTCTGCTCGTTAGCACAAAACAAATTGATCATATAGGATGAAGAGTCACTGTCATCACTCATTACACCAGAAACAAGTTAGTCTTAAATAATGCATTGGTTATTGCCTATTCTAACTGGTCAGTCAAATGGTCAACCACCTTTTGATGGGAATCCTTTCTCGTCTATTTAATCCACGTCATTGATCCACTGTCATGCCTTTCACAGTTCCGTTGACTCCAATCTTGACCCGGATTCTGAACAGGTGCTGATGTACTGTCTGCTGGCGAGACTAGGCTACCCATCGAGGATGTGACGTGCCCATACCCTCAAAACTTCGCCGCAATTGGAATTAAAACTTTGTTCATTCTTAGGAAGTGGATGATAGTCAGACTGAAACCAGGCAGTGGGCATTTCCCCCACTAAATGCTTACTTCAAATACGGATTGCACTGTTCAGTTACGCCCCAGCATGCACATCACGGGTCCGCCTGCGCTGATCATTTGACTTCTGTAAGTTATAGAACTCAATTGTAGCAATCCCCGGAATTTTTAGGTTGACTTATTTAGGTTCACCTGATGCCTTCCGGCTTTGGCTCATCAATACGGTGTAGATGTCAAATGCTGTGACCGGCAGCTGTCAAACAGTTAACGTGGTGAACTTATATTCTTTCTGCCCGGGGTTCAAGTTTCTCATACAAGCACCAGTAACTGTCCCCAATTGGCAGTGTGAAATTGGCCGCGACCCGCTTACACAGTTGTTCTACCATTATTACATGACAAAAAGGTAGTATATAAATGAATAGAAGATTGGTTAAGGAGTTTTACGCCATAGTTTAAAACTCTCGAGCCGTAGTTTTAGAGCCAAATGTCACCGTCTTTTGACCGATCAATCCTCACCTAGCATAAATTGTGGAGTTTTGGAGATTTTGAATCAAACGTCTAATCAGATGATTTGAGCGTGCTTCTGAACTCCAGAAAGTGATTGAAACAGGATTTTCAGACCAACGCCAACATGATAGCACATAAAGGACTATTTAGACTGAAAAGTCAAAAACACCGCATGAGCGTACAGAAACATTCAGTTGTTATGACATGTGATTGTCGCTTCTCGATATTGTGAAACCCCGTTAGTGTGTTTCACATACTCGGGAAGCGACGTGAATAAATTTATTTGATGCACACAAGGGGCTTGATTAGGGGGTGTTATGTAAGCATCAGAGAATGATTAGCAACACTTCAGCTGAGAAATCCTTGACTCTCTACAATGCTAGTTGACCTCGTCACCATCGCTGTGTACGGTGTGAAAGACAAAGAACCAATCACCACCACAAAAATGAACGTGCATAAAAGCATTCATACGCACACGGACGCAGACACGCACACAAACACAACCTCAGAACCAAACATTCGTTCACAAGTGACCGTTCTCTCAGAGTTATTTGATTGTAAAATTCCCTAAGAAGGGTCAGTTACATTAACCGAAATTATTGACGAGCTAAAGTATCTAACAATGACGCTGTTATTACCACGACATTTTTCACAAAGTATGAGATGCCGCTTTCCCGCGTATTGCTTGGACTTCTGCGGAATCAGAAATTAAACCCAAACGGGGACTGGTTGTGGCCTTATCAATGGCTAACACACATCTCACTTTCTCGGATGTTCCAAATCACCTGCAGTTGTCAAACCGATCGCTCTGATAGCAAATATCATCAGGGTTTCACAAATACTCCTCATCACTCTTGACCAACAAAATTCAGTTCGGTTGACTAAACATTATTTATGCGAAAAATGTCCACCATTTGATACTGTCGAGTAGAAGGATGTTCCGTAATAATCAAGGCTGCTGTTAGAAACTGAATCTGCAGTAGGTATAAACTAAACTGTCGGGAAAAATTGCACTTCGAAACTCTGATGCTCCGCTGGCAACTCCAGCATCTTTTTAATTATAATCTTACAATAGGTCCACAATGGTTTCCTGGTTCAGTATGACTGACTAAGAAATAGCTAGCAATTTGAGCGTGCAGTACAATTGAACATCATCAACCAGATCCACGTGAGGAAGCACTGGGAAATAATGTCTTCGCCTTGATTTTGTACAAATTTACGAACATGTTGTCGGCACTGGCACACGTCCGCGTTGTTGTTCAAACAATTCCAACCAAATATTTCTCTGCTACCGCGAAATGACCACCATAAAAGCTGGAACAACATGAGTTTACTCTAGGTGTGACAAACCAGTCATGGGATAATCTCCACGATTAGCAGCTATGGTGTCATTCATTTCCAATCAGAGGGGGCAGATTAGCTTGAACGGAACAATAATCCTAAACATTGTTATTGTGCGAAGATCCCACATGCCCTGACAGAGTCAACGTGAAATAGACTGAAGCTCACAGTACAATAATCACATCATTCAAAGTGATCCCTCTCGACTATACGCAATATACAAACAGATCGTTTTATTGGCTATCTGGAAGTCGTTCGTTTTGGGTCCTTGAGAGGGAATTTTCCTGCAGCTTTTATCCTTATCTCTTCAATTTTCATTATATCTGAAAAACTTCGCACCCATCAGAGAGTTTCTGTGTTGTGAAAGTGTACTTTGTATATGCAGGGATCTGAAAAACAGAAGGACACAAGCTAGGGACAATGGATGCCACGCTCGTATCCCAAGTGGGATTCTGTCAACCAAACCATAACATTACATTTTGGGATAGGAGAACGTAGCCACTTGTGAGGCTGGGTAACAGATAACTATTATGCCTTCCAAGCAAATATATGATCGATTAGATAACAACATTGTCTGTAGAAATGCGTATTCCCTTGCTGGTGCGAAAGTGCGCTTCTTTATGCAGATATTTAAAAATGGAAACATACGAGCGAGGGACAATGGGTGCCACGTAGTGCAAATGCATTATTTATACTACACTAGCTGTATCCGGTCACGCGTTGCTGTGGCTCAGTATGGGCAATTGTGAAAGAAAGGCAGGAGGAAGCCCTTGTTTCTAATACGCTTATTTTAACAATGCTTGTGGAAGAATATTACCTGTTGCTGTTCCATTGTTTGTGCAGATATGGAGATCGTCTGGTTTGCCGAATCTAGAACACGCAGCACATAATTGTCCATGCGAGAAGCAATCCGTGCCTACGTCTACACTACACAATCCTAACGATTAGACCTGAGCTTCTTCGATGGTGATTGTGAAGGCCAATCGAATTTGTAATTGCAGTCTTCTTAACTAAAATGGCATATCCTTTGGAATTGTAGGCATGAGAGGAATAAGGACATTTTCACCTTTTGGAATGTTCTGTCAAGGTTGTTGCTTCCATGACGCTGCTCGTTAATTTGTTACTGCAAGCCTTGTGCCTTTGCAAAGCTTTGGCTGGTTGATATTTCGCAACATGATAAATGGGTGCCAATTTTCGATTGCAGTAAGTGCAGTGGCATTTCTGGCAGATCGAGTAAATTCAAAACTTCTGTTAGGTAATTAATCGCCTCACCTGCTTCCACAACAGTGTCGATCAACTTGTATGTGACTGCCTCGCTTTGAATGATAGACTGAATAATATTGTTAAGTTCACAGACGTTTTTGTTCTTAACGACAATA
This sequence comes from Fasciola hepatica, assembly GCA_948099385.1. Classification (NCBI taxonomy): domain Eukaryota; kingdom Metazoa; phylum Platyhelminthes; class Trematoda; order Plagiorchiida; family Fasciolidae; genus Fasciola; species Fasciola hepatica. The sequence continues at coordinate 5,014,123 of CANUEZ040000098.1, read as the reverse complement.
ATAGCTCGTTCATTCACCCAACCATGATCCTCATAGTTGTTCTGAATGCTCGGATATACTTTTTCAACCAGTTCCTCTTTCGACTTCACTGAATTACAGATATTATGAGGCAATGAAAATAGCCATGAGGCCAGATCAACCGGCACCTTTCCATCCCCAATTTCCAGCTATCGATATGAGGATATCTGAGCTGCTCGATCGTGTTGCAACTGAACACGTATATGTCTGGCTAATTTTATCGCCACAATGTGGAGTATGTCAGGCAAGCATTTATTTTGTTTGCTGATGTCGACCGAGGATTTATGGGCAATGTTTCCCTGAAATCACCTGCAACCAATATGATGATTATTCAAGACATTCGAGCTATTTGTGTGCACCATTGTGCATTCATCCCAAACTTTCTATTTTTCTCCAAAGTAGTCACTCGAGCGCTGTTGACAAGAAGAAACACAGCGTGTGCACCGATTATCATCCATCTGTATTTGGCAGCTTGATAAAGCTTTTTGAATAAAATTATTGCACTCATGAGATTGCGATTATCGATAAGTGATAGAAAAAACCTGTTGGCATTAGATAATTAGCAGTATTTGATCTGCTGTGTGAGTGGTAATACAAAAAATGGTTCTCAATTAGGAATTTTTACAACTAGATTTTACATGCCTTCAACGTACTTTATATGCATCATACGGATCCAACGTTTCTTTCTTTCACTGGTGCTGCACATCACATTTTGAATTGTGAGATATATTCAAACGGAATAGTTATTGGTAACATCAACTTGCTACTGCATGCGATAAGACTGTCACAAAGCAATCTGAACTGCTGGCTTCATAGCCCTTTAAACTTCAGAGGAACTGACTACATGGTGATGTTTATTCGTCAATTATCTTGGCTTCATGACAGCTTTTGCCCCAAAGAATTTTGTCAATTATACGATCTAAGCAATTAGACAGGACGCTTAATTCCCAAGTGGATTTTTCAATAATTTACCTGCTGACAAGCCTAGAACTAGTAGGGTACGGAATACAGTCTAGATGTGCTTAGTTTTGACGATTTGAAAACACTGAAAATTCAGTGGGCCTTACGTCTGTTGCATTTAACTTTGTCCGTGTCTAAGTTTCCTGATCACCGATTCTGGCATCATATTTGCTTTCACAATGTTGCGCAACCGAATTCGTGGCACGGTGAATGTTGAGAAATGGATAGCTTCAAAGTAATATTTGTCTTTGTTCTGTACGGGAACCATACCGATGCACACACAATCACAATTCATTGTGTTCGAAAAATTAAGACTGTCCTCCAGAATGTGCAAATTCTTACTATTCTTGCACACAAAGGGAAACAGGGTTATTTGGCACTAAATTATATGGATAAACTGTAATTTCAGTGACTGTCTATCGTTCTTAAAGCACTTACAATAAGATAATACTAATATTTTCACTGTCAATCGGTAATTTTGCGATGCAGATTTATTTTCAGTTTGCAGAATGTAAAAGTGGATGCTGTAATCAGCAATGCGCAAACGTTGGTAGTACACTAGTTCTAAAATGTAACTTAAATGGCCGAATTTTCTCAAGGAACAAAAGAAGTTCCACGGAAGTATGGGGAAAACGAATGGGGTTTTGGAACTCACCAAATTAGTGAATGCTTTTTTCGTATGGTGTGCCATTGCGAAGAAGGGGATATTTTGCAATATCAATTTTGGTGATTGGTTTTCTGGGAGTTTCTTGCAGTCATCGAGCTTGAAAGGAGCTTTTGATGACTCAAATGTCTGAGATATCGCGGTATGCAACTAAGAGTCATTACAAATTGGCACAAATAAAAGGCAAGTTATTTTTGAAATGAAATCGGTAATATGGATGCTTAAATTGTAGATTCAGTTAGACAATGACTAACTGAAGGAGCCTTTGAAGACTTGCCTAACCTTTGAATCGAAACATCCCCTTTCAGTATACACCATCAACTGAATTTTTTCCTATTCAGAAACTGAAGGGTGTAATTTTTTCCAAGTTTTATTCTTAAATTTAACTTTGGGCACCTATCCTATATGGCAACCCCAAAGTTGGTTAAATTGGATGAGTGGAAATAGATTTTTCAGAAATTCATCTCAGCAACTGCGGAATCTAGGTATGATCAATAAAACAAACCTCTCCGATATCCGTAAACGCCCATCTATCTGAGGTGATCGAAATGTGACTGGAAAACCATCTGTCCTCAACGTCCAGTAAATTTATTCGGATAGAATATGTATCACTCGCCAATCCCAGTAATATGGTCAGGTGCCGCCGATTGAATGGTGGCTTATTGATATTTGGGGTTTTGATTGTCATCAGGGATTCAGATTCTGTCGTTTGGTATTCAAATGTCCGTGTTTGGATTTGACAATCCGCAGTTTCACCCGGAGTGTGGTCGATCAGTTGTTTGAATTGGTCTAGTTTCAAATACGAAAGATAATCCAACACTGATTCAGAACTGTTAACTCAAGACTAATAGTCAGAAGGATTTTGGATAATCAGCCACGAAACTCAAAGGAAGTCATATAATAACACATTTATCAACACGAATGAAAGAGTTTCTTCGAAATAATGTATCTATGCATTACATATTTCAATAATATATGATGCCAACATTTCAAATCTAACTTTCTATTGGGATACTAGTGCTACATCGACCTCCACAGAGAATTATTATCGTCCATGCATTCATCTTGCACTTGCCTCATGGATGTTACTTTAGCATTATTCGGGACATTCACAGAACAAGGTCGATTCAATGGGTTAACTCTGAGGTTGAAATGAAATCAAATTCAGTTACCGCCCCCCGTGGTGGCCTGCCTGGATCACTGGCTTATTCACATTTGGCCTTTACCACTCCTCATTTGCTAAGAAGGAATGCATCACTTATTCCCCCTCCCTCCCCTCGTTTAATTTTGGTGTGCACCTTGGGGCCAATAATGTGCATTGTTTTTTGAGGAAGTCCGATTACGACGACTTTTCCACCTGACTTTTGCCTACTAACAAGTTTCGAAGTAGACAGTTGTACCATTCGAAATTGTTGTAAAATGCTGAGTATTTTTGTCCGCACTGTACAAGGGGCAAACTCTGTGCATTTTTATGATCTAAATCACATCAATGTCTGCGTTATGTTGCACCATTGGAACGTCATTTGTGGCTATTCCGCGAAAGAACAATTACCGAAGCCCCCAATGAAAAGGTGGCTGAGCATATCGAAGTTGAGAGCTACAGCATTTGATAGGCGTGCAAAAATGATGTAAAAAATGTTGCATATTTTGATATGTGAATTCTTGAACATGACCAAGTTGGGTCTTTGGAATATGTCTATCGTACAACAAGGGTCTGATTTTGAAGGCAAACAACCTTGGTTACTGATCTATTTTACCGCTCCACAGTGAGTTTGCAAATTGCAGAAAACCCTCTGAGATCGCCGTCTGGAACGTGCTTCCGTCATTCTGTTCGTGGAAAGTTCAAAGTCAAAATCACAAATGAGCTGGAGACAAGTGCAGTACGCATATGATTCCGTTTGGATGGGCAACGGCCGATTCAATCACATGAATACTAAGTTTACTCAGCTCCGGTGACAAGTCAGAAAGGTGACTGCTACTAAATTATACCAAGATAAGTGTTAGAACTCCAGTTAATCAGCATGCACGAAATGATGTGCAACAATCCCTGTTCCAGAATATTCTTTTTGAAATTAAAGAGCGATGTGCGGCTTGGCTACGAAAGGCCCCATTGTTATATTGTACAACCAGATCTGACTAGTTCTTTCCAGAAACCCAGATACAAGGGGGCAAGATGAACTAGATAGTCTAACTCGTCTAATAGTTATCAGTTTATTGCAGTTGCATTACTTGATACGATCACTTCTCTTTTGGATTATACTGATTAGGACAGTTACGCAATGATTACAACGAATATGCGATGGTCCTCACTCCGAGGTACTGTATAACGACACATCCTCTTGAACATCACTGGGTAGTGATATTGGGAGCATTCTACACACGTATACGTTATTCGTATTTTAATCATTCTTTTCACGTATTCCTGCAAGAACATTTCAAATCTGGTGCAATCTTGAAACTAAATAAACAACGCCATCATAGCTAACTGTTCGATTTGATTCGGAATAGAAGGAATGTCTGAGTAAGCCCAGGGAAATTGTGTCAAACATCCGCATACTTTCAGGTCGAGACGTTTGATCCCTCACGCCATATGGGGGAAATCTTATTTGTTGCTAGTTAGTAGTGTTGATTGGATATCATCAACAGCAGTACGGTTTCACCGAGTATCGACTAAAACTCGAATCACGGGTGAATAATTTTAGTCCCACATGTTCCGTCGTGCAAATCCGTGCTGCCTTATAGCAGCTCACTTCATTCCCACATAGAATTATATGGTAAGAATCATTCATTAGCTTGTTATACTATAAAATGCTCATGCACATAAGTATGGTTTCTCTTTATTTGTAATATTCTACAAGACGCATTGTGTGAAGAGCTCGTTACCCGGAAACTATACATCTGAAAAACACCAGAAACATTTAACTATATCAAACTGAGTAATTGTATCACAGATATAGAGTCCACTTTCAGCCATCACTTATTCGATCACAGAAGGAAATCACATGGTTTTTATGCATCGCGCGCATTCGTTGATTTCAATCTGTGTTACGTCATCACATTCCTTGTCGTTCTGTCTTCCGTAATTGTTTTCGAACGATGAACTGCTTATTCAATGGTTAATACACAAAGTCCACGACAATCCTCTCTCTGTGACAAGTTACAAAGCTTCGAGATCGTCCTTACCCTACTCTGTTACGAATAGTGATGTCGAGCTTGAACTTTGCGTGGTTTTGTCGTTCTCCACTCGTAGTTATCAGGCGGATGGCTCCTCCGGTTGTTGTGTTTCTTCATGTTATCGGTGTAGGTCACTCCAATGCACAAAGATCTATTCTTGACCCCGACCTGTTTTATAAACCGAGAGGCCGACTTTCGATATAGAATACGGCCTCCTCCAACTAAGCCACCGGGTCCTTAATAGTCCTCGGATGGGCTTAGTCCATCTCCCGATTTTTCCTCTACAAATGAGCGCCCATTTTTCACTTCTGCGATTCCCGTTTTAAAATTTCCTAACTAATTCTAGTACCGCCATCTCCCATATAAACTAACCCAAAATCCTACCAAGAAATAAATTTGAACAAAAGTCGCCAATGTCGGAAAACATGATGCACTCACTAGGAACATTGGTGTTTCAGTAATTTAAACTTGAATTACTAAGAAAAGTATATATTTGTAATAATCATAAAATTTTATCAGCCCATGTAGGCTTCTTCGATTATTACAAAGCAGTTTTCTACCCAGCTTCAGCCCATTACAGTGAGGTGTTGGCCCACCATTTGCCCATTGGTCCGACTGTTTAACAGCGTTTTCCCAAGGTAGCACTGGACAATGCGCCTTCGTGATCTGCGGCCCCTAATCATTCCAACACGACGCTGCCTTCAATCATTCTGGTTCACGTGTAATCAGCAAACGGGTGATTTACTTCTCCCGTTCTTGGGTCACCATACAGTTCTGTTTTTCTCCGTCTCTTACGACATGAAGTTCGACGAATTCCTTCTAACAGGTTAACTGCAGACCTACTTTAGGGTCATCAGGCAATCTCCCAATCCTGCCTTACATCAACTGAAATGAAGAATGGTTCGTGCTAGACTTTCTTTCAGGAACGGTGTGATAACAACAACAACAACAACGGCACAGCTTGTTCCCAATTTCCACCTTCTACCGTAAACCGTTTCTTGATAGTGCGATAGGGCCGTTCCGTAGTATCATAGGATTGGTGGTGATACGGGTTTGCGGTTATCATTCGAATTCCTAGTTTCTTCAGGTAGGTGCGAATTTCTTCATTTTCAAAGTACTGGCCATGATCGGCGATGGTCCATCTTGATAGTCCATTGTACCGGACTGTCACCCAGTTTTTGAGTAATTCGTGAAGAATTGAACTCCCACTCCGAAGTCAGAGAGCAAAGGCTTCCTTTATTAAGAGTACTATAGGACAAAATGTATCAAACAGGATAATAACGTACTTCGTGTTGTGGGCAAACCGACTATAATATAATGATAGTCAGATAGGTAGCCAAATGTGAGCTAATTTGAATCGAACGGAGCGTGCATGAATGGAAAGTCCATTTTTTATAATAACACGGTGATTCTTCCACAATCAGTTTGTCAGTCAACACTGCTGATCTTCAGAACGAGGACACATGGTCACAAATATGGATTTCCGAACTGAGTAATATGTCACTGTATCTTGAAATGGATTCTCCGTCCATGCACGCTCCATTAGATTCAAATTAGATTACATCTGTAAAGCAACTGTGAAGTGCTGAAGTATAGGAATGATTGGGCAGAGGAGTATCGAGTACGTATACCTGATGAGCGGTAAAAACCGCGAAAGCGGTCGTGTGCTTCCGGGTAAATTTTGTCCTGTCATCCAGACACAATGCCAGATTAACCATTCCGGTGATTCGATATGGCTTCACAATGCCCAAGCAACGACGGACTACAAGTTTACGCAAAGGTAATACAAGACTAAGTCAACTGGTTCAAAACGATTGTCGTTATTCGTTGGAAATGTCCGACCAATCGACGGCCAGAAGAGATGTAGTTGCCTGAAGGATCTCTTGTACACAGTAAAAGACAAACTCGTTGGCATTATTATGAGGAAATCGTGTGTAATCATTCGAGAAGACTATAGTCTAATTTTAGTCGCTCGTACAGATGAGGCAATAAAATAAAAAGTACTAGTTCTTTTGCGGTAGAGCATATTCAAGTTACGCAAACAATCTTGAAGAGTCGACAGAGTTGGTCGAATAGGCCAAGATCGGAGGCCAGAATCAGGATAAGGTTGAAAAAATACACTAGTGTACTTAGTTTGTCCATAAAGAATGTTCGCCGGTGTAGTCTGCAGAATACGCGAGAAATGAGTAGCGTTAAATCAGAGAGAATTACGTAGATAATGAAATTTTGGTCGAGCTAGAGAAGTCGATTTCTAATTAGATGAGCCCATATTTCTCGTCTATACTAAGTAAATCGTTAACCCTATGATTGGCTTCAATATGTTTGTTCGCCACCACGCCGACTATATTGGCAAGTGGATCAGAAATGTTGACAGCTTCAGTAAAACACGAGAAATTTCCAGTCATAACCACGATGTTCTGATTACCTCGCAATGACTTCAGATCAACGGATCACAATTCACCTATCTATGAGACTGGAATTATTGGCATTGAACATTTTGCCGCTTGAGTGTCGGATTTCAACAGTCAACACTGTTCGTTGGTCGGCACCTAGTCCATCACATCCTCTAGCATAGTTTGCCAACAGACTCTCTGTTGAAGTAATTCACATGATTTGCACATATGATTTGCGCATGTATCAGGCACAGCTGCTAATGACCCTTTTTATCCCGACAGTCTCGTCGTGAGAATGTCGGCGGTGTTTAGGTTGAACTGTTTCCAAGCTGATCGTGATAGGCGTTGTTCGTCGTCGGCCAGGTGTGTCTCCATCTGCCAGAGCTTTCATCACTTATTCAGTTGACGATCCTGTTGTCTTTGGTCCATCAGTTTCTGTGGATCGTGTTCCAGTTGCAGCATGTTGACTGTAATAAGAACCTCCATATCAACACCTATTTCACCAGGGAGAGATGTACAATCCAGGATGTATTTGTTCCACCGGCAATATGATTGATGATAAATCACATTTATGAAGATAAAGTATCCGTCCGGTCAGTTAAACATGAAGATCCTTTGGCGTCAAGACCCACTCCAAAGTTTTATAATTTGTCTGAATATGAAACCGTTGTCCTAGCAGATGTGGCCGCTAACTATCCAATACCCACACAATAGCCAAACTTTCGACTTCAATTGCGGAGCATTTCCTCTCGGCTGGATTGAGCACTCTGATTGTTTATTCTACTACGGCACTTATTTTCTTCAGCACCGTTCCAATTCCTACATCGTCGGCATCTGTACTGGCAGTGAACAGCTTGTAAATGACGAGTAGCTGCAATGTGAAATTTTCGTTTGACATTCTGCGTTGGATTTCACAGAACGGCGGAAATGCCAAATTCGAACTCGTGCTGCGTATTGAGAAGAGCATACAGGGTTCACACAATACACTAGAAGTTTCCACAAATCGACTGCAGTATACGGTACAACCCCGGAACCGTCACAGTGATCTCTCGGATGTGATAATTGAAAATACCCTCAGGTTCAGAATTCTCTCAGGAAGAAATGGCAGTTATTCGTTGTAGACTTTGTGGTCCAGAAGTGTCCATCGTTATTCTTCTTTGGGGCGTTCGTCCATGCATTCACAATCCCGAGTTCCTTACGCGCCTCAGCAGGTACTCGAAATACCGAAAAACACATGCTTTCATCAATTAACTTTATACAACCATACTATTTTCATAGAATGCCACCTTTTCAATCCCGCTAGCAGTTTGAGCATCAACGAACAGAAAATAAACAATACTACTGACAAGTAAAATGGCATCACTAGGAAGCGGCGTTGCTTTCGCCCGACACTGAAAGTCACTTTCTTCTTCGGTCTTCTTTCTTGATTTGAACTAAACATTATTCTGAACGCAGGCTCATCACCGGAAATATGGTGCCTGCTTGCATTTTATCAAATAATTTTGCGATGGGATGCGCCAGCACTAGCTTATGTACCATCACATCATATACATGGCGAGAATCAATATAAAATCAGAAATTCCTATTGAGTTCCCTCACCAACAGCACAGGAGAATTATGTGAGCTCCACGCCCCTTTGATATCTCCTTCCTTCAAAAGCGTGTCCACATGGCATCCTACTTTAGCCTCCAAATGAGCAGGAATAAGTGAGATCATATGACCGAAAAGCTACTGGCCTTGCAAGTGTTTCTTGTTCTGCTCAGTCACAGAAACTACGTGGGTCTTCACTCACAGTGAACAGCACAGCAATTAGCTCAATGGTGTTTGAAACGCCTGGTTCACTTTGTCACATATTTCACTTGCACGGGACCCACACACCTGCTTGGATAATTGCCCCCCACAATAAGACTGAGTCATACTTCGTGTTTAACTGATATATTTTTGATCGATCACGACATTCAGTTCACTTAAGAGACCGACAAACTGTTATGTTTGCTTAGTGTTTATTGATACTACGAAGTCGTGCATCATGGTTCAATCGTTGACTGGAATCATACGCCGCACCGTTCCATCAATATTTAGTGTGTGGCCCACGACCACCCTAACATTCATGGCACCGGGATTCGCTCTCAATTCTAACCACCAAGCAATCCACCAGCAGCTGATTCCGGGTCTCTGTGTCCAGCGTGGGCAATTACCGGTTCAGGAATGAATGAAGAACTGCGGAGAACACCAGTGCGGCCATACGAACTCCAAGCTGGATTGCCTTGAGTCATCGCACTGACTGCTTAATAGATAGGTCGGGGTGTCGAAACCTGTAACCAGGACATCTTATGCGGCGGCCCACTTCATCTCCTCCGGGTTGCATGCATTAAAAGTGCTTATTCTACAACTAAATCTTATTATGTGCAAAAGTACTGGGACACGTATGACAGGCATTTAAGTATCCCATATGTTCAGAATATCCTCAGATTTTGTGGTTATTGGATGACCTAACTAACACATATCGTTTGTTTGTTCTTGGTAGAAATATATCAGAATTCAGTTCAGCTTTTTGGAGTAATGTCAAGTAAAAACACTGTCATGCATCCGCAATGGAGGAGTCAGACGAGGTATTCCAGTAGTCATATTATTAGAGGCTGGGAGAGGAGAACTATGTAATTAGTAGCCCACACCTTTGCGTAGTCCTCTCGGGCTTAGTGAATAATATCCTACTCTTGCTTATTGTGTTGAAGCCTATGCGCTCTATTGTAAGTATAACCCAAAGAAGAATGGACACAGATTCTCTGAAACACTTTTTCCATGCCACTATATGTACTATCAACGTCGGATATTCCATCTAGCGGACACTGTGTTTTCGGTCACGAGGTTAGCTGCAACCAACCCACATAGAACGATTCGCGACTTGGAATAGTTACAATTCCTCAGCTGACCCCTCTGAGGGGAATTTCCATTCACAATCCTGGTGCACAAGTTAGATTATTGTGTATGAAATCCATGCCAGTTGGTGATTCTCATCGATCGCAATTTACAGTATGATAGGGCCTTTCGAATGCAAATTGTGTAAAAAGCGCGTTGGAATTCCCGCATATATTCTGGTATCCACTGCATTATTGTCTGAAATTCTAAAGATCCCAGACAAAATACAGACTTGCCCCCTGAGTAGATTGGTGATATCAAATGTGTTAATTAACAAAACTGCACAATTTGATACTACCGTCATATGTAGTTTTGCTACAAAATAGTGGCACTATGACATGGGAAGAAGTAAATTGTCGAAATAAAGAATATAGCTATGAAAACCCTGTCAGGCTTCCACAGTGGGGTCAAATATATTCACTAATTCATTGGTTATTAAGAGAGAAGCATACGAGTTTGTGTCTAGTCAAATGATGCTCTCACATTCACTCACCTTATTCACTTACTTCATATCACTACACGTGATATTCCCTGATTTTCCGTTATGGCGATTCATCTGGTTTTCTAAATAGGTTACAGTTAAGAAGCTGAAAGCAAAACGACTGGGTACAAGATGCCTGGTTTATGGTTGTTCGGACTGAATCTGATTGAAGGAATACTCTCGCGTTCAGCAGGGCAGTGTGAATATTCAATAATAAACCGTAATAAGGTCAGCATTGTATACCTAGGTTGCGAATGAAATACTACTAAGCACATACTTCAACAGATTTGACGGAATAACCATATACAGATAAGTTTTGAAATGTGAAATGACTCGCGTGCTCCATGTTTCTTGCCGGGTGACTCGAACAACATGACCGGTGGATTCACAATAAGTGGATTTGTCTCAGTGGATTAACAGCCAAAATGCCCTCAAGAGATGTCTATAACATTCTGCATTTCATCTGAGGTAAAATATTACAACTGCGAAGCGAAAGTTGGCAGGTACAGTTGTCACTAGTAGTCCTTTCAAGGATAAACTCGGTGGATTAATTTGGCTGACACTATGTAATGTAATCGTGCGACTACCACTACTACTATTGTCTTTACCAGCAGTCAAAATGGAAATTTGAGCCTCGCAGCCGTTATTCCTCAGACTTGCAACTTACCTTCCGTGACGTCATGTCTCAACATTTCATTGGCATACTTTCGGAACTTTTTTATACTCACTGGTGTTATTTGAAATAGAATTAAATGAAATTTACCACTTTATGAATCTGTCCGATTATGTTTAACTTCCACCATATTTGTGCACTGGGAGGCAAAAATCGCCTAATAACAGGTCATATATTCATCATCGTCGTCATCGTACAGCGTTAAATAAAAGGGCAAGCCCCACTGACCACTGCCTCTCTCATTTTGTTGCACATAGAATTAGAAAGTATGAATATGCAAGATGGACGGGGAGTGGACCTACTCGAGTAGGGAAAGAAAACAACGTCCCAGTAGCCAACGCATGGAATACACAGTATAACTGTATAACCACACATTGATCAATCATTCCGATTCAACTGAAAGTGACAACACGGTCGTCACTGTTCACGGTTCGCTGTTGTACCCTTCAGAGTATCCAGCCAACCGGTTGATGCATCTTTTGGACCTCAACCATGAAGACATCAGGTACCCTCTTTTCCTAAGATTGTTGTACATTTTCTCAATCCCCGATGCCAGTTCATCTTTTGACCTCCACGTGGCTCCTTCCTCTCCCTACGAGGAACGAAAAACAGGGCCTGGTTTGGTAGGCGTGATTTGCCATACGTACCACATGTCCTAGCCAAAGAAGTCATCTAAGCTTGATATGCTGTGATAGAACGCTCTCTGAATTAGTATCCAATACTCGATTTCTCGCCTCAGTATTGCTAACTCAGTCATTACACCCAATTTTAACGATACTAAGCACACATCAGTGGTCGAAAACCTTCAGACAGCAAACGTCTTCCGCACGTAGACCTCGTGTTCCACAACTATGCAACAAAACTGGGCTCATCGTGGCACCGTACACACGAACTTCCAACTTCAGCGAAATATCAGGTCGCCGTCATAAGTGCATCAGTCCAGCATATGCCACTCGAGCTTTAGTGACTTCTAATCCACACGTTTCTTCTTGTAAAGCTTGTGCACTTCATTGTAAGTACAATCCAAAGAAGGATGGACAAAGGGCAGGCCGCAGGCGGTGCTGGATATGGCGTGAAGGGGCCCTGAGGAGTTGAAGTGAACCGCCGCGAAGGACGCCCTGGTTGCAGGACTCGACACTCTGGCCGACCGTCAGGAAGCTATGTGGCAGTTCAAGGCTGCACAGATGGGGGCTGGTGCGGACCCGCTGGTGCACGCTGTCACGCTCCGCTCACTCCTGGGTCGTGTGTTGCCGATGCTTGATGAGGCGTCACGGGCAGACCTGTTGGCTGACTGATTTGTGGATAGTCTGCTGAAGTGCTTGCGTGGGATGGTACGCGTCGCCCGTGTCGGCCATTCCTCGATGTGTTCCAGCTCGCGGACGTGACTCGAGAACTGGCCATGCTTGACGTGCCTTCACGTGCCCATGTCGGAGATTCGTGGACAAATATCGAGCTTGTGGAGGAAAATTATGGACCGGACATTTTGAACCCGGAGGACGGATCAGTAAAAACCGAACAGTTGAAAGAAACCGGGTGTTCCTGCTGTGAAAATGTGGAACCTGTTTTATACGGACAGCTTGGAATCCCGAAGGATATTGAGGGAAGTATACCATAAATATTTCTGTTGGAGATTCCAACCGCTTCTGATGAGGTAAACAATGTCAAAAATCGGAACCATATCACGGAAAGTGAGTAGGAAACTGTAACCGAGATTGCTCCGAATGTCAATCGGATGATGGTTAAAACGAAGACATATTATTTGCTGCAGCTGCCAGTGTATCGATAGACTACGAGTCATGTCTGGCACAAATTGAAACTAAGGAGCCTTGCAAAAGGAAGCAGAAGTTTACCCCCAACCTGAGCTAGCGCCGGGCGATGAAGTCCAACCATATGCACTCCGGAGAGAGACTGCTGGAAGTCATATCCAGGATGATAATGAAATGTTACAGCGCATGGTTCTCAGTAACTTTGAAGTGGTCAGGCACGATTTTGTGGTGAGGTGTGATAAAAGTCGAGTGACGCATACATGTGTTCAGTATTCTCTCTTCATTGTTGCCATCTAGAAACAAAACTGGTGTCGGTGTTTATCACGGACCGGACAAGCACACCATCGGAGGAACTGTGGGACTGATAACCACACCGCCACGAATCTGTATTAGAGGGTTGGAATCTGAAGTGGTGGTGGAGTGACGGAACGTATATACTACTTGGTGAGTAGTTGATTGCTGAAAACGGAAGTATGGACAATTGTGGATTAACTAAGGCCGTTATGTCCAGCAGACCAAACGTAATAAGGTAAACGTCAAAATTTAAACCAGAGGACTGTCTTCAAGTGAACAAGATAGCTATTGTGCAAAAAAAGCATATTTGTAACATTTGCTTATTATCACTGGACCAGCTCGTTCCGGATTATTGCACTCAAAGTAGTCGTAGAATCATCCAATGGCAAGTACAATTCTAACAGTGTTGAACGGTCAGGAAGAAAGAATCAGTCAGTCAAGCGCACCTAACTGCATGTGATTGGTAAAGTGGAACAAAGCACAGCGTGGGATAGACAGGCATGACGCACACCGGTGCTTGGCCAACGGGAACAGAATGAATCACGTGCCAGTGAAAATGACACATGGGTTGGCGACACAACAACCACCTGCGGATAGACTCCGTGAACTCCTCACTTGTGTTGACCGTTTAATTCGCTGGCCAGTGGTCATCCCCACTGTTGACACATCTAGTGAAACTGTTTTTGTGTGTCACGATTTATACATTTGTTGTTCCAAACACAACCACCACCGACAGAGATGCTTACTTCCAATCCAAACTTTTCCGTGATCTCACCTCTCTCCTTGGATGTTTGACTGCTAATCGTCTCACATCAAATAGACTCGTCGGGGGATTTCAGCGTCATCCGAAAGCCTCCCACATATGCACTTCCAATGCCAGAAAGTGAACAGACTCACTTCCCTTAATCATGTGGTGCACACAGCAATTGCTTGACTTGACACCCTAAAGGAAGATGCTGGATTATGTCCTGCTGACCTACCCGGTAGGTTTTTTGATTTAACTAATAATATTGTTGGTCCGTCCAATTTTGTCTGTCGGTTACAATCTTTCACGAATCCCCTCCGTGCGATTCCCACTCGCAATTACATTCCTCCAACTCACATACCCCCGGACTTAAACACGTTCTCACGTTTTTGTTCGTTATGGTCCCGTTAAACACCCACTTTAACCTTCGTGTTCTGGACTTTATCGAGTCGTTTCTCGTAATGACAGGTTCTTTGTTACTGACAAGGCTGGTATATACAAAACGCCTAGAGATTACTTACCTTGATGCAGACTACGTTGATCTCAGATCCTCCGTTAAACCATCCGTTCCTGTAACGAACCCAGCTGAGAGCAGTAATTCTCGAAGTCCTGATTCCTCACCATAAACCATCATATGCTCTGGTAGGAAGACCAATAAACCCGTTGGCTTTTAGACCCCGTAATTTCTCTGATTTTCCTCTCGATCCTTCCTCGTGTACCCACATCCAATCGACCGATACTCAGGGAAGAGTATTTTGTAGTATAGACACTGATTTTTGCTACAGTCTGAACCATCTCATTTTTCGACATTTATTCAATCCATTCCTCCATCCACGATTCACGATCGATGCGACCACAACCTCGTCAGATTATACACTATTAGAGTGGCAGTCAGTCGCTGGTACCCAGGTAGTGTATTCTATTCTCTACCCCTTGGTGTTCGGCTCAAGCGATCACATGAGCAGTCAACACGTCACACACACACAAAAATTTTGAATTCGGCTTTCTCACACACATGTAGCCAATACACCTGATTGTTGATTAGCCTAGACAATAGGATGGACACAGGGAATATGAACTCAGCCACATTCACCGATTACATCTTCTCTCATCAAGCTTTAGCGAAACCCGTGATTCTTTAGCCACGACCCACCATCCTTTAGTCATGCACGTGTGCTGACCAGGAGTGGTGGTCGGCGTAAAAACTAGTGGTCTAAACGAACTGTTTCGTAATAACAAGATGAAACATTGTGAATGGTAGCATGGAAGCTGGACTAAAACAGTTTACTGGAGTTCCTTGAAATGGCGAGCTGAATTTCCACGTCCAATTTCAATGATATTTACAACGGTGTTTCCTGACTGATCAGCAAGAAATGGTTGTTTGGCACATCGTAAATCGAGCAATCTGATCGGTGCAAGAGGTTTCATAGACCACCGAAGAATGAGCAATGATTGGGATTTCTTTGTTGTATAGTTATCAGCCGATTACATCCTGTCTATCACTTGTTTAACTGTACTTTTCGCGTACGCGGCAACCGCAAGCGTTACTTCCGACACACTTCCTCGGCACACGCCAGCGTGCGGTCTCTGTACTCAGGCCCTGTGAGAATACACACGGTTGGCACTCCACGGCCTTTTCTCGTTGACTTCCTCGACGAACGCGATCGTAGAAGCTGGAGGAGTGTGCCCTCCAATAATTGGTGAGCCCATTCCATTCATAGTTTCTCATTAATCCCACCGAAGTGACCCAGCCAGGTCACGTCTACGGTAGTTTTTCCTTCCTTTCGTCGGCCATATACTCGGTCTAACATTGGTTCGAATTTTTCATCGCGTTCACATATCCCCATTGAGCATTTCCAACTACGTACATTTTCTTATTTGGTATAAACATTTCATCCTTTTTTTCTTGATGGTCATCATTGTATCGGTCAATTTCCATTCTCATTGATCCCGAGATTTTATATGTCAGGCGTTGCCAACAAATTTTTGAGATTCCAGTCTGGTTCGTTCCCACAGAGTACCTATTCCACAATGAATAGGGAGTCCAAGCCCGGTCAGACCCTGGATAAGTGCGCAGAGACTGCTGTCCTCGTGTATGTACTCTGATAATTCGGTCTCCGGAGCAATTCAAGTCCGGTTTTGTCGTTCCCGATCTGATGTCCTGCGTTAGGCTTTGAGCGTAAGGCCCTCCTAAACATAAGTTCTCCTGGAGTCTTATCTATTGCCCTGTGATAACTGGTGCGATATGTAAACAGCGCTTGAAGTACGGAATATTCCTATGAGTCTCCTTGTAAATGTGATGTCTGAACACTCTCTTTCAGTGAACGACTGAGACGTCCTACCCTGTCGTTGCATGAAGGATTATGCGGCATGGTTCGTGAATGTTTAACCCCTTGCCAGGTTAGAGATTCTTTGAATTCGAAACTGATGAACTGTGGGCCATTGTCTGTAACAACCTCTTCTGCTATACCGAAACGAGCAATGAGGTCTTTCATCCATTGAGTTATCATAGAAGAGGTTATGTCTCCGCATAAGTGTACTTCAGGCCATTTGCTATAATGATACGTGGCAACAAGCATATTTCGTTTGTGAGTTGGAGCTATTGAAAATGATCCCATGATATCAAGAGCCAGCTTTGCCCGTGGCCACACTAGATAATCCACTAGTTGTATTGTTGCCCGTATGGTTTTGATTGTTTTATCAGAATGTTGACAAATTTCACAATTAGTAACAATGACCCCAACGGAAGAACACGTACGCGGCCACCAAAACCATTCGCTAACCCGGCGGCGGGTCCTTGTAATTCCAGGATGTCCCTCGTGTGCACGTACTATAGCTCCGTGTTTTAGAGTAGATAGTGGAATGAATCTCGATCCACACATGACACATTCATCCATCACTGAAACCCCCTCTCATAGATTGTAGTACCATCGTAGTTCATCTGGAATAATTCATTTCTTGGGAGGCCATCCACCCTGAATGTATTGTTTGACCTGCTGCAGTTCACTGTCTTCCAATGATTCCTGATGCAATCTCTCTCTCTGTCCTGTTATAGCATGAATTCCGAAACCATCCTGCGTAGCAATTATTTCAGTTTTAGGCGTATTGTTAGCAATTTCTTGGCCATTTAACGGCAAACGCGAAAGTGCATCCGCAACCTGGTTTTCAGACCCACATCTGTATCGCTTCGCGAAATCATAGGACAATTGTTTCGCATACCAACGACTAATACGAAGTGACCTGTGACCTTACTTCCACCACTCAGAAGTGTAATTAGAGCCGCACGATCAGTTCGTAGGGTAAAATGTCTACCAAAGAGGTACATATGTCATTTTTCACAAGCCCAAACACAGGGAAGGGCTTCTTTTTCTCTGGCTGAGTACTTACGTTCGGAGATCGAAAGCATTCTTGGCGCGTACGCCATAACCTTTTCTTGTCCATGTTGAGTTTGTGACAGGACAGCTCTTAGTCCAACATCCAAAGCATCCGTTGAAACGGAAGTGTCATATGTTTCATCAAAATTGCTGACGATAGGAACAGATGCAATCATTTGTTTCACACACACGTGCATGTCGACCTAGTAGGGCCGTTGCCTCCGTCAAAGGGTAGCATATATCTGCTTACTTGTGTAAATCGTTTCACTCGATGGCTGCTAGCTGTAACGTTGCACAACGCAGCTAGCGAAACAGCAGCCCAAGCCTTCTTAGAACACTTGGTGGCAGTATTTGGTTGTCTAGTCGTGGTTACCACAGACCGCGGCCTGCTTTTCGAGGGAGCCTATGGTAGTCTTCTACAACGTTTAGACACCCGTCCCATTCATACCACGGCCTACCAACCGACAGTGAACGGAGTGGTAGAACGTTTTCATTGGCAACTAGAGGCAGCCTTAGCGGTTCACAAAAATCCAGACTGGCGGGAATCACTACCGCTAGTATTTTAAGGTTGCCGCAACATTCTTAAGGCCCATCTTTAAAGCACATCCGCCGAACTCACATTGGGCTGCGCGCTTCGACATCCTGGAGAGATGATAGCTCCAAATTCCATCGTCGCTTTTGACTAAACTAATTACACCGCCAGGCTAACGTGCCAGTTGCGTAAGTTACACTTTCCCGCGGCTCGCGAACAAAACATGACGGTTTATGTACACCCACCCCTCCAAAACTGTACGCACGTTTTCCTTAGGAAAGAGGAACGCGCTCCTCTACTCCGGCCCCCACAGAGTTGACTACAACAGCAAAAAGGATACGGTTACCACTGGCAGACTTAAACCAGCTTTTCTGGCTGAATCCATTTCGTCCGATGTCACCCCATCCAATTTCTCGGGACACGCACCAATGTCCCCGTACCAAAGTTGATGACCCAGTTGCCCGACCGTCCTGACACAGCCCTCAGCACACACTTGCGTCCATTGACTTCCGATCTCGGACTGGTGATCAAGAAACCCGTTTGTTTCGCAGAAACCGTGTGCTGGATCCCACCAAAACAAAAAATAGTAGTATCAATATTGTTAATAAAAATAAGGATTTTTTCTCACCGACTGTTGTGGCTGTCTATTCGAGAAACTATTGGTGCAAAGAACTAGTTTAGAACTGAAGGCACTCGACGGAATCTGGTTTGTTAACCGATGTTCAGGCCACATCACGATTGTCCTTGTTCAGTTTACGCTCTATCTATTATTATCATTAAAATATTAGTATAAATCTGTCATTCTTCTCAGAATATGGTCATGCTTTTAGATTCGTTTATTGAGAAAAAATAATTTACGCAATTTTTGGAGGTGGTACTCAACTTTCGAATATAACTATATTGACCGGGAAATTAGCAAGACGAACACAAAGGATGCGCTAATGTTTAAGGACCTGTTTCGTCGAACATTCATTTGCCGGTGCTCCACGACCCACCATGTTATCAACGTGTTCATCCACAGAGGTCGCTTCTAATGACTCGTTTCTCATTAGGTACGCCTAGTGCTTTGTATATATGATACCAGTGATTTTCTACTTACTATCCTACCTAACGATGTTTTAGTCAAAGCCGATTGGTCTTCTGATCACAACTTGGCTGTTAACTCTTCCAAATGTGCAGATGCTTCCTCTCTTTTGAAATTGATAATTATACCAGAAATGTGGAAACTGCTTTCCGTTTACACAGACATACAGTAACTCAACGTAGCTCTAACATAAAACCTGATATAGTTCGATGCTGACTTCTGATTTATCCGTAATTATTCGTTTAGCCTAATATTTTCATGCGCTACTCTTACTTTAAGCATTCCTTTTCACCTCCCTTGGTTTATTTGTAAACGACTTCAAACCAACCTCCAGATTTTCAAAGCACATCTCCAGATACAGTGACCTACTGTGAGAAAATATTTCTTCAGCACCACAACTTCCCAATCTATATAGCGAATTATCTCGGAAGACATTTCCTGACACCACACCACTTCAGTGCGACCCTGTAAAATGCATGTATTCTTCTATTTGTTTAAACTAAAAGTATTCGTGCTAGCACAAAAGTGCACACGTGCCATGTTGAACTCAAACGAGCGAGACCTCTAAATACATGTCAACAAAATTTATTTGAGATCAGAGTGACATTTCTTCGAATTTTTATTTATATGATGATGTGATAGCTTCTCCATGGGCATTGTGCATTTAGTTGACTCGAATTGGAGATTCGCTGTATACATTATCAACTCTGAATTTTTAAAGCCGAAATAAGAGTTAGGGTGCAAAATTGTTAAGCCACACAAAGACATTTGGTAAATCTTCATTGGTAAAGATTATAGGGTGAACGATACCTCTGATTGCTTACGGAGAATTTAGGAAATAAAACGACGAGGGTTACTGTTTTCCATTTCCTACTCATTTATTGTACCCGTTTTTCTCAGTAAATCATCACCTTTTGTGATTTACCTGTCAACCACAAGTGCTGCAAGATTGATTCGAAAGGGTGGATTAGGCAAGCTTGCTGGTAAATCGACTGTGTTTCCGTTGAGTTTAGCCTGAGCACTGTGATCGGTCGTACTGGCCCGCTTTGCATATTTCATTAGATGAAATAGTCAACCCGTGTGTCAGTTGGTTCACTATTTGACAGATTGTGCTTATGACGGTATAAACACACGTTGGCATATTCACATGTCAACTTTGTTCGTTTATTGCCATTTATTCTTGAGTCACTTGTATTGCTGTAGTATGAAACCCCTGGTTATTTTATGGTACACACTTTGTTTAGAAAAATCATTCGGACAGAAAATGCAGACGATATATGTGAGTTCAATTGTAAAATGTGTCCAACAAATGATAGGCCATTTCCACGTAACTCCAGATATTTTGGAGGGTACCGTACCCGATGAGTTGGTAAAAAATCGATGTCACTTGGTAAATCCGTTTTTGCAGTACGCTGATTTCTTTTTTCGTTTACGATACTGGATGTCAGTTGACGGAGATGCCACGAAATCTTTGAACTTATTCTGATTTTCCGGCCTGGAATATAAAATCAAGCTTTCCATATCTAAATGCGGAACTGTTAGTCAGGTAGTGTACGATGCCATTCAGCTCTTAAATAGTACATCAGTTTGAAAAGTGGTAGGTGAAAACCACCCTAATTTATCATGCCATTATGTATCTGCATATACTGCCTTATCCACGTTATCCACTTACTTTCATCCACCAGATTGATGAGATCATTTTATTCATGAATTTGAGATGGGGTTTTTCTTACGTTGGATGTTCTGAACAATTCCAAGTTGCTTGGAATGGATCAGTCTAAATTACTTTCCTCGTAGGGAGCCCAAATACGAAGGTGGATGATGGTTGTTTAGGTAATTTTGTGGAAAAGCCTGATCATGTGATTAGAAAGAGTATGAAAGTACTCGGCACGTTGGACTCAGCATTCTTCGAAATCAGAGGTTACTTCGTTTAACTTGTTGCTCGAGAGTTTGAAAGGATTTGAACTGTCTCTAATTCTGCAAATAATTGGAAAAGTGCTTAAATTTGCGTGCACCATTTTGGTCCGAAATGGTAGGTTGTTGTTATACACGCACTAAGAAACCACAACTGAATTTTTAAGATACGTTGAAGCAATATATTCAAACAACTGAGTAGTATTGAAAAACACTGAATTTGCTACTACGATGATCAGTAGCAGAGAGCTTGATTGTTGCAAATGTTTATCTTCCGACCACGGCGGCTTTCATACTGTGTGATGCAATCAGTAAGGACCATCGTTCAGAGTACCCACAGGAGGGTGACATGGAAAACGGTATTGTACATCCACGTGTTGAAGAATATAGTTCTTTTAGACAGCCAAGACATCCTAAAATATTTTCCCACACAAAATACATTTTTGAGCAAATGAATTGCAAAATGAAAATATTTATTCTGTTTTGCTATGTTGTCAAAAAAAATGTGACGCCGGACATTTGTAATGTGTACGGTCATTTCTGATTCCGATACACAGTTCCCAGGCAGGGCTTTGAGTATTCCGATTCAGAATGGGCAAAGATAAGCAGCCCTCCAAAGAAGAATCGAATTTCACAATGATACCGAACATGGCAGACGGTGAGTCGTGAACAAGTTCATTGAAAATGCAATGCAATAGGTTTTCAAATTAAACCATCCATACTGTACTTTTATCCAAGGGGTTCACTCTGAAACAGTACAGACATAGGGACAGATTTCCGTATCCGGCTCAAGTGCTCCTTCGTTGGAGTTAAACAGATTTAGCAGCTCACTGCATGTGTCCAAGTGCGAAATATGACAAAGCCTCAGTGTGAAAGTCCGTAACGTACCAGAACTACTATCTGACTAATTTTGATCAAATATTAACTGAAATGCTTCCCATATTTGTTTTGAAATTTGGATTGAAATGGGTTACTGTTCTTTAGACCAAGGAAATTATGATTTAACAGTGATGATTCCAAACGAATAACTCTAATCTGGACAAAGACTTATACTTACCGGTTACTGATAATAAAGAATACACAGAAATATTTAGAGATTTGCTCATTGTTGAGTAATTATAGTGAGCAACAACTTGAGTTGGTCTCGCATTATGTCCATTGCCGAATAATGACAATTACAAATGAAGTTGTTCACATAAACTTTCGTAGCAGCTGGTGATGGGTGATCGGAAACTTTAAACTGACAGATAGCCTTTTGCTGGTGGTGGTTGAGTGACCCTAAGTGCTTTTGCTTACCATCTCGGAGATCAGAGGTTTGAGTCCCAACACCGAAGGTTACCTTGTTGGTAGACAATAATCCACCGTGGTTCGGCTCTTTACCACACCTGACCTAATGAGACATCAGATTCAGGTTGTCGGCAATCGCTGACAGTACAGCGGGCACTTGCAGCCATGGGGTGTACCCCTTGAACCGTAAAAGTGCAAGCATCATGTAATATGCTACTGATTTCCACTTAGGTGGGTCAGTCCAAGTGTTTTTGCATAACAAAAATATTGTTTATATCCAACGATCCCCAATAACTTTGTTAACGATTGTAAGAGAAAAACAACAAAAGAATGGGCACTTGTGGCCATGGGGCGTTCCCCTTTTCACTGTACAAATGCAAGCACCGTGAAGTATACCACTGATTTCCACTTAGGTGGGTCAGTTCAAGTGGTTTTTGCGTAACGGCTTTGTTAACGATTGTACGAGAAAAACATTGAAATTATCTTTGGAATATCAGTGTTTATCAGTAGATAAAACCCGTTATCTCGGATGACACCTGAAGAGAAAATATGACGTTTTTCCATCATACAATACTTGAACCTGTTTTCGAAATGATCACTGGGGGCACATTTTTGTTAGACCCCATTAGGTGCTAACGAAATCATAAAAGGGATAACGATATTTTGTACAATTCATTTTCTACATACAATTAAATTTAAAAAGAGACAACCATTGAAAATTGAGTGTCCATCAAGTGAGAGCCGTAAGCAAAATCCTGGTGAAGTTTTACTTCGAAATTACACTTCATATGTCAGACTTTTATTTTGACATTTGGTTTGTTTTCACGGATGACAACGAGTTGCAACGGATAAACGACAGTTCTAAAGATACTGGTTTGTCCTAACTGTTTACATATAATATTACCTGTTGATTTACCCAAAATTCTCTCATTGACTCATCGCATTCTGTTCAATCTCGAAGTAAAATGCAATACAATATATATAACGTGTTTATCAGCATTGATCGGTGCCATCTACATGCAGTGGATTTGTTGATTATTTTAAGTCAGGAAGTTGCTGTTTCGTGCATGGATAATATAACATACACTACCACAATTCTCATCCGCTCAACAGAGGGTATGACAGGTGGTTGAGTAAATTCAGACATGTTTATTTCACACTGTGCATCGATGAAAATACTTCAACATAAAAACCGATGCTTGGTGCCACCAGATAATGTATTCGCCAGTCAAAAACCGAATATCAGGCCGTCTTGTTTTATGCTAATTATAGCAGTAGTGGTTTACTGGATGACATTATTCTTTGTTCCGCTTTTGTAGTTAAGCAGTCAGATGCAATTACTTCGAATAATACGACAGTGATTTCCTGTGGTACAATTTGGAAGAAGACTTTTGGAATTATCGTGATCCTCCTATCGTTTGTCTTACTCAATCTTGTTTTCTTCCTGTGAGTATCTGACTCCGGATCCATCGTCTCTCACTGCATCCATCCACTCAATAATTTCGATGTCAGTAGTTGTACTTCACAGTCATAAGCTAATAGATGCATTTTGGTGGTTGCCTTTCCTGGCTCACTGGTTCATTTTTTCTTGTCTCTCTGTTGATAAATTCTGTGCTAATGTCTCAAGTAGAAGCCGGACGTCAGATAGAACCAGTTCACTTTGTCACACAGTTACAAACACCACAAAAGGTAAAAGGTTGCTTGAACTTTCATATATATATATATATATATATATATATATATATATATATATATATACTACTTTACCCTCTTGTCCTGCTCCTCCAGTTCCTTCTCTTTCCTTTCTCTCCCAGTTTTTGCTCCATATTAGCGACAGAAAGATCAACTAAGCTCCGAGATCTCTGGGAGTACGTAAACCATCCGATCTGGATGATATACCATCCACCGTTCTTAAAATAGGTTCTTTCCTATTAGTTTCTCTCCAAAGCCGTCCTTTTACTCTCTCGTCGTAGTTTCTCATTCCAAAACACAGTGATCGTTTTGGCCCGACAAGCTACCGTCCGATTTCCACCATAACTATAATTTCGAAAGTATTGGAAACCGTCATCTTTAACCAACCACGTTCGTCTCTCGAAGATGAAAGACTACCAAGTGATCACTAGTATGAATTCCGACCTTGTACCCCGTTAGTTATATCCTGGCTCTTATGTCTCACTTCTGGTACGCTGAGCTGGGTGACCACGGAGAAACACACATGGTGTCGCTCGACTTCTCTAAGGCCTTTGACCGAGTTTGACACGCAGGTCATCTGGCGAAACTGCCCACGTCCAAGTCCCCTCGCAGCTTGATAAGTCGGACGTCAAATTTCCCCAGTAGGCGAACCATCTCAGTCCGAGTTGATGGAATTCTGTCCCAGCAGTTTCGTGTGAATTCCGACCTTCTTTAAGGTGCATTACTTGAGCCCACCTTGTTTCTTTTATTTAATAGTAATCTTTTATCTACTAATTCCAACCCGATCCATTCCTTTGCCGATGATGCCACCCTAGTTCTTCTCTTTCCTACCGCTCTTTCCGCCCTAACAATAACAACATCGACCGTGACCGTAATGCCATCACTGTATCTTTGGAGTCCGACTTCGAACACATCTCCTCCTGGATATCCCATAAACGTGTTGCATACAATGCTTCCCAAACCTCTTCTATTAATTTCCTCGAAACATCATTGTTTCTTTCTACACACATCCTTCGATTCAACCGTACCGCATTCCACAGATTTTGTCTCTCTACTTCGTTTATCTATAGTTTCTTCTCTATGTTGATCCCCATTCATATCTCAGATCGCCTCTTGTGCTGCACGCAAAGCTGGTTTTCTTGCCCACACCAAACCCTTTTTCACACCAGCTCATCTGTTTCTGCTAGGCTAAGCTCAAATCCGTCGAGCAATTGAATACTGCAATCACGTGTGGATTGCAGCTTCGAATGCCTCTCCCTCCATTCTCGATCCAGTTCAACGTAAGACCATCCGACTGATCGACAATCCTTCTTTAACCTCGAACCTACAATAACCAGCCCATCGTCGAACTGTTGCTTCGCTGTCCTTCTTCTACTGGTACTATTTTGGATTTTGTTCTTCTGAGATTGCTTTGACAATTCCTCTTCCCAAAACGTTTTCCCAATCTCATGTACACACGCAATTAATCATTCCTATCACGTTTCTGCCACTAGATACCGTACTTCTATCTTCCAGTCTTCTTTCTTTCTCCGAACCCACCCACTTACAATCTCTCTCCTCAAACCAGGAGCAATAAGTTGGTTCTAACTTGAGTGTTCCCCCACAACCCATTTTTACAGTATATCTTTTGACTATAGACTGCACTCCTCATGCCATTATTTACTTTGAGTGTAATAAAAAACATTCAGTTATCTATAAGACTTCTATTTTAACGCATGGAATAATGAACAATCTCAAATTCTTTGGATTTATTGGTCGCATGGGCACCGAAGCGAAATATTTCCGAATAACTAGGAG
Organism: Fasciola hepatica; assembly: GCA_948099385.1. NCBI lineage: Eukaryota > Metazoa > Platyhelminthes > Trematoda > Plagiorchiida > Fasciolidae > Fasciola > Fasciola hepatica. The sequence goes on along the minus strand of CANUEZ040000098.1, from coordinate 4,988,356 downwards.
ATTTAATTATATTTATTTAGTTCAAACTGATTCCGGTTGTCAGCCGCAAAGCAGCTGTAAAGCGGAAGGTGCGAACGTTCGTTGCCGTGTGTTCGTCTTCAGTGTCAGTTGTAATACAATATCATACTCATGGGAAGTTTGTAAATTTTATGCCTACAATTCATCTATAGATTCCCGCTGATTCCTAGCCGTTCTTTATTTCCAAACAGTAATTTCAGGATTTCACGTGCCTTGGATTCTTACCGGTAATATTGTATGGAACATGTTTTTCTACTTCCTCATATTGTTACGAGATAGAATATAGTTTCTAGAAAGGGGCCTTGGCCAGTGATAGGCTGCCGTACGAGGAAGTGAGTGATAGTGGCGGAAATCGAACCCAGGCCGTGAGTGTTCAAAGTTCAAGGAGATGACCACGTGATCACTGCTGACCACGAGTATTTCTATGAACACGTTTTCATCAGTGCAGACAGTAGATTATTTTAATTAATAAGTAAATGATTTCTCATGCAACAACAACGACCAATGTACCGTTTTGAATTGTGGAAACAGGGCACCACTGTTTCTTATCGTCCTAACTGGTTCACTTCAGTTCAGTTCAGTTTGCACAGGACAGGTAATGGCCACGGCCAATCGAGCGTCCAGAATTCCTTCGATGGTATGCACACCAGTTATGCACCCACCACTGCACGGTGTATTTCGTCAAATCCTCACTAAAAATGAGTGGGGAACGGAAATCCTCATCGCACATCAACTGCGAGAGACATTAAGCATCGTGAGAGAAACAGTATACAGTGAGCGAAAACGTCGATTAAAACATACTACAGAAGGCCATAGTGCTACCCGTCATCCATCAGTTTACATACTCAAAGCTCACTACAAGCAAATATCTCGTACCACTTGCGATCTAGGGCAACTTTGGAGGACTAGACGGTCTGCAGATCTATCATTCCGCCAGGCAGACCGTTGCAACTGTTCACTACCCTGCTGCTGAACAAGTGCGATCTAGTCATTAACCTATCCCGGACTTTCGTCAGCTTCTTCTCGTGTCCCCTTGTTCTGGAATCTAAAACCACTTGGAATAGACTATCCGTACTAAGGCCAGGAAAGCCCTTCATTACCTTGAACGTTTCCATAAGATCCCCTCGATGTCTTCTTTTCAAAGAGAAAAGATTCGGATCATAGAGTCTCTGCTCGTACTTCTTGCACCTCTGCCCTTCAACCATTCGCGCGGTGAGACGTTGAACTTTCTCTAAGCAGGCGGCGTCCTTTCTGTAGAAGGGTGACCGAGCCTGCACGCTACGTTCTAAGTGAGGTCGTACTATAGCTATGTGAATAGGCACGAATATTTCCGGCTGCTGGCAACACAATGCTGAATGCGGTCTAAAGAGCACACCACGAGCTTTTGTGCAGCAGAGTTGCACTGGTCTGACCATTTAAAGTCACTGCTCATGATGACTCCAAGGTCTTAAACCTATTGACTGCTTCTATGGTAAACAGCCCTTGATCATGAGCGACAATTAGGCTTTCTCTTGACCTTGACAACAAATGGCCTTTTCCAGCGTTCAGGGGTGTCCCATTTATATGCTCATACCAGGGCGGTACCTATATCCCTGCCTAATTCGTTCCTACCCTCAGATCCAACAATATTCACATCATCCGCAAAAATAAAGATAGACGATTGAAGAGCGAATGCCAGGTCGTCAATAAACAATATGAATAGGATCGGGCCTAGGACGGATCCTCGAGGTACACCACTGGTGACGTTCACCAAACTCGAGCAACTGTCCTTGTGGGAGAGGAAGTCCGCCAGCCACCTATATACTGACCCACTTATACCGAACGTCTCCATCTTGCATAGCAAAAGACGATGATTAACGGAGTCGAACCCACTGCTAAAGTTGACGTAGCCAACCTCAACTTGCTTACCTTCTTCCAGTCGTCCAGTTACTCCATCTAAGAAGCACACGAGATTAGTCAGACGAGATCTATTTCTCAGGAATCTATGCTGGACCGGATTTAACATGGAGTGCTCCAGTAAGTGCTGACAGATGTGGGCACGGATGATGATCTTCTCAAGAACTTTACATAAGATGCTAGTTAGGCTTACCGGCCTGTAGTTATGCATAGCCGACTTAGGTCCACTTGTATGTATCGCCACGAAGGCCGTGGCTTTCCAGTCCTGAGGCAGCTTACTATGATCCAACGTGGACCTGTACAGCCTGCATACCGATGGAGCTATGATATCCTCCAACGGCTTGATGATAGCTGGGTGGATGCCATCTGGGTCGGCTGACTTGTGACTGTTAAACTCCTGTAGGTACTTACGAGCGCTTTCCTTTGAGAGATTTAGCTCGTTTAAGTGCGGAGGAGGATACACCAGAGCCAGATCGACTCGAACCCAATTATCTATCCTATGCTCGCCACCAAAATATTCCCCCAGGGCGTCTGCTTTGCCTTGGTCATCAGTGACTTTACCGTGGTCCCTAGTGGATAGTGGACCTACAGCTTGCTTTGCTGGGCCTTTTGACTGCACATAGCTATAGAAATTTTACGGCTGCTGTCTTATTCACTAGGCCAATCTGAGCTCAAAATCTCACTTGTAAGTTCGCAGAAGGCTCACAGTCTCGCCTCCAAACATTGTATAGCCTTTCCAGGCTAACTGACTGCCGGAAGCTTTGTACTGCTTCCAGCTGCGGTCTCTACGTTTGATGGCCTTGGCTACTGCAGCCTTCTACGGCAAGGGTTTGCCATACTTACTGCTTCGTTTCAAGGGTGCGAACTCTTCCTGTAGGCAATTAGGGATCCCTTTACAACCTGCCGGCGCTCCTCGACAGTAGCCCCCTGTGTCGTGTCGCAGGTCAAACCCATCTCCCTATCAGGAAGCCTATCTATGACCATACTACCGAAATGTCTAACGAGCCTTCAGGATACCTTGGGTTGCCGCATGCAAAATGTGATTTTCATACACATGTAGTCACTCTCACCCAGCGGGGCACAGCAATGCAGTCCAGACACATCGTTGGGAAGATTTGTTATTGCTAGATCCAGCAAGAATGGAACGCATTTAGTCCTATATACGGTATTTTACCTGATACGCTGATGTAACGCATTGGCATGCAGCCATTGTAAGTAAGTTTCCTCCTTCGATCCCGGCACGCAGACCTTAGCCGTCCAGTCGATGTGTGAAAGACTAAAGTGACCCACTATGAGGGTCGTTTGTGCGTCCTTAACTAGTTAAGTCAAAGTCCGCAGTAAACAAACATCCTCGTCGAGGTTTGTACTTGGTGCCCTGTAGACACCGACAATAGTAACTCTTCTGCCTGGAAGGACGATCGTAACTGTGCACACCTGGACATTGCGAGTACACATCTTGGTCTGAGACTCAAGGTGATTTTTACCTGACCTAATGAGGATGACTACTCCTCTACCAAGGCGATCGTGTTCTGTATCCTGCCTTTAGACTGCAAAGCAGTTATTTGTTAGTCCTGGCACATGGTCGTCTTTGGAAAGCCACGTTTCCGTAACGGCAATTATTGACGCGTTGTGCTTCCCAACGGTTTTGGTGAGTCCCATTCACTTGTTTATAATACTACACGCTTTAGCATATAACATCACCGGGTTTGCACCGTCGCTTGGGTGTCTCTTATTATTTGCTCCTGTCTGGTTCTCAGACGCAACGCGTGAGATGATGACAAGATTTTGCATCGGTTGTCCCCACTGGTGTGCATGACACCGGCTAACGATCCAGAACTTCCGACGACTCCCAATCTGTTTCTGTAGGAGTTGCCATAACATCCAGCGCAGGGTCATCCGCCCTAGCTGGCTCACCCTTCCCCAAATTACACTCACTCTTCTTTTGGGGCTGACTTGCCCTTCCGGGCTTCTGCTCAGTCCACTGGCTTTCGTCGGTCTGCTTCAAGAGAGTTGAGGCAACGACCGCAAGGCAAGCTCTTGTAACTGGCCCACTCGCTCTAATGACTTTCCTCTCAGGTGCGCCTACTACTTCCGCAAACGACTTCCTTCTACCTTATTGCGGTGTTTTGGGACTTATATCTGTGGTACTACTTGGTGGGCGTTGGTCCTGCCCTTGGGCTTGCAGTTTAAAGACCAGACCGGCCGCCCCCTTGCAAGGAGCACAGACCCACTCAGCCCATGGGTTCTGTTCATAAAGGACAAAGATGTCCTTTGCTATTCCTGGACACTTTGGATGAGCCCACCTCTTGCACATCTCGCCTTCTATACCATTTATCAGACGTTTTCCGCACTTAGATGCGAGACATGAATCAGAAACTCGTGGCATACCAAAAATCACAAAACGAAGGGGAAAACAGCTCAAATGCTATTTAACTAAACACAAAATAAAAACTCTGACACTTGCAGGTACAGCCCTTTAACACAGAAGAACAAAAAACTCCAAGCGGGAAAAGATCGCATCACAAAAACGCCGATTACTACTCGGCTATAGTACAAGGAGAATTAAAAAAAATATTCTCAGAATGGAAAGCACCTCAAATGCAATTCTGATACGTTCAGTAATGTGAATTAAACTGGGTAAATTCACAAATTTATTCAAAAACTCAGTATAAAGGCAAGAACACTATGGATTCAAACCTTGCAGCACTCACTGGTGATCGACATTCCTTCTTTAACCTCGAACCTACAATCACCAGCCCATCGTCGGACTGTTGCTTCGCTGTCCTTCTTCTGCTGGTACTATTTTGTATTTTGTTCTTCTGAGATTGCTTTGACAATTCCTCTTCCCAAAACGTTTTCCCAATCTCATGTACACAGGCAAGTAATCATCATTCACTGAGCCGACAGTATTGGTGCCACTGTCGATAAATACTTCATCAAGCCTACTCTCTTGTGTGGCCAATCCATGTGTCATTGGCATTCGTACGTGGTTCGTTCCGGCTGACCTTGCACTCGCGTGCGCGATACCTGTCTATCCCACACTGTGCTTTGTTCCACTTTACGAATCACATGCGGGTAAACAATCGTATAACTGTCATTGATTCTGTGATCCTGTCGACTTGACACAATATCGTGATTCCTCTTGACAGTAGATGATTGACTTGTTTGCTCGCTTGTCTGCCTACATACGTATTTACTAATGTGTTAATATAGGGATCCATTGCGTACTGTGTTCTCTAAATTGTGAACACAACGCACCCGTTTGACCGATGAAGCGCAGAAGAACCATTGTAAAACAGCCTGTCCTCCGCGCGTGGGTCACCACGAGTTGCATTGTTTTAGAGCATAGACAGGTTAAAAGGGAACCATGCTGGTTTTCTGTTCCTCTTCATCTCTTTACCGGGGTTGAACTGAAACAGTCAACAACTACGGAATCGAAGCACCTCCGACCTGTGCGAGGTCATTCTAACGGTAACGATGTCATTATTTGTTGGCAGGGAGCAACTGAGAAACGACGGTATTTCATGCAGCTGCTTGTAACCTTTTGGACAACGTTCGTTTCACTGAGAATCCAGAAAGATTTCCTGATCACCTCAAGCAAGTGATCAGAGCCACAATGTCCTTCCACGATGTGATGGCACCGGATAAGTAACTCAGTCAGCAAGTGTTTGAATCATAGAGGAGTGTTTCATCGTTTCGGGATGACTGGTACAGTATATGCGGCCACGAACACAGCGTATTCCGTCCAGCATAATTGAGCACAGTATACGTGGGGATAATTCTCCTAGTGAAATTGTATTAGTGGTTTGGATAAGACGATCGGTTTCCTTGGGATATGCTTACATTTGTGTCACTTTCTTGACATTTTGTTAGGCCAATCGAATCTCAGACGCGCTTCGGTGAATTTATTTTGTAGAACTCGTCATCTCACAATGAATTCTCAAATTGTTTCAACCAGGCTGCGGACTTCAGAACCAATCCACATATGCGTCACCTAGGAGGTGGATTCCATACAGAGACAAAACAGAGCTCAGCAAGTTTGCAGTAGATTCATGTTCCATTTTCTCCGGAGAAACCGGGACCTGAGCCCCAGAGTGGGTAGAAGACCGAGTTCTCACAAGAATTTGGGCCCCTCCAACCAGTGGTCCCATTCTACTCTTGTCGCTACTCTTTTCGAGACCCTATCTGCAGGGTTGTTCATGGACCGAACGTACGTCCTCTGGCACTTTGAGGATTACAAGAGTTTGGTGTTCAGTCGGTTAGCCAAGAATCTACAGAACTGTGGACCAATGTTGTGTTATGCAGTGAATTATGACCGTAGAATCTATTCAGTATCTCGTTTATGACAGTTTTCCTCCGTAGCTATCTTTGTAACCTCACTCACCTTTACGGTGAGAGTTGCAGCCGCCAATTCTTTAAGGAGAACTGTCACAAACTAGAGAAGACCCACTCTTGGCTTGAAAAAGAGTAGAATGTAATATGGTTTCATCTCTTGAGGGATACACGGGGCGTATACTACTGCTCAATGTCCCTTTTTCGATGCTTCGCAGAATGTGTGTAATTATTTACATTCTTCTCTACAGTTTCCGACCTGCCTTATGTAGCTGGGCACTGCAATTTCCCTCAGATCTTCTGCTAGACTCACCCACTCGACCCAGATTGAGGCGTCGTTGTGGTTGATTCGCCGAACCCAGCCGAATGTGTTATTGCTGAGTGATTCAAGTCAGTTTGAGTCAAGTATTTGATTAATACACCCGAGAGTGAATATTCATCTGCTTCATAACCATTTCATTAAATAGTCAGTAACAGAAAATTACCAATAGGAAAGAAACAGAAAAAATATATGTTTGAGGGAGCGAGTTGAGGAATTCGGTAATGATGGTATTTGGGTTGGTGAGAAAACGCGCTAGGTAAAGAACTACAGAAGACCTATACGCTGTACTGCGAGCAAACGGATGTTCTTATTACGATCGGATGGCAGATGTAGATATGCAATTGCTAAGATTGGGATGGTTGGGGTGAGTGCTATCGTCTACGATCTTACGAGAAAAAGTCAGGCTTACCTTCTAATGATCTGTTCTGATCAGTTGGGTGAGCAGTTCGTGAATGATGCCAGTATGTCGAGACAAGTGCTAAGAATCTTTCACAAGCAGTCAGGGTAATATGACAGGGGAAGCAAAGAGCCAGTGCAGAGGGATGCAAGAAAATACAAAGAGTCTTACTAGATGAAATGGGGTAGAAAATGACCTATGTCTTATCAAATAAAAGGTGAGTCACTGATCTTTGGAGAAGACAGCGGCGAGGTGATCTGTTCAGGTAGGTTCACGGCCGAGAGTTACACCGAGGTATTTTACGGACGATACTCCCTGTAGTGGTTCTCCAGTATGATCATGTTGGGGTTTGATAACGTTACGTTGGAGTATGGATGGGTTTTATGGAGACAGAATAGAATTTCAGAACACTTTGTGGAATTCATCCTCAGATTTCCATCTGGAGACCAGCTGACGAGCTCATTTGCTCTTTGTTGTAGGAGGGGCAATGTGGAGCTGTTAGATTTGAGCATTCCAAAAACCACATCACCGACGTATTCAATGAGGAGACAGTCGTCATAAACGGGTATGGGTAATATAACAGCATTAAACAAATGCAGTGAGAGAATGACGTCCTGGAGAGCGACTTGAGTAGAAGAAAGCATAGAAGAAATTCGGCCACAAAATCGTGTAAATTGTTGTCGATTGGATAATTAGTTAGACGGAAGATTATTGCTGGAGGTATAAACGCCCGAGTCAGCAAGTATATGGAGTAATTTTGATCTGTCGACGCAATTAAATGCTTCAATGTAGTTGAAGAAGCAGACCCTAACTGCTTGTCTTTTGCAATCAACAGATGATAAAACAGAGCGAGTGGGAGAGTCCAGGGCATTGAGCGTAGATGGTGGCTGTCGGTATGCGAATTGCTTAGAGTCCAAACGGACCACCTGAGGGAAAGTAGCGGGATCTCCGACAACTAGCAAGATTGCCCAAATGAGCGGTTGCCGATCAAGCCGTCAACTGAGATAATCGGACCAACCGAACAGAAATGACGTCCAAGAGGAGCGAGCTATCGGCCACGGGTAGCTGGCCAGAAAGCAGTCGAAGCACTCAAGCAACCGCAAGAGCAATCTTGGTGCTGCGCAGTCTAGAAAAGGGCCTATATAAACGATGGCATGTGTTTCATGACTTGAATTGTTTGGTCGTTGGAGTACAAGTATCCCACACCGTGTGGTCGCCCTTGCTACAATAGAAGCCACTATCCAGCATCCGGGAATAACAATACGATTTGAACGTAGGTCAAATAGACCACAACATACGGAGATGGTATACTTGCGCATTCCTTCAACAAGATCAGTTGTAAGCAACCTGGACCGCTTGCCTTGTTTGCATGGAAATGAGTGGGCTCCTTGTATACAAACCATGAGGTGATGCTTTCCCTGGTAGGGTTTTGTTGGTAGTCAGCATCGTGTTTTGAGATGACTGGTAGGTATGGGGTAGCAGTGAAACGACGACTGAGTTCATCATTGTCTACTGAAGAAGACTTATAACGAGGATTAGTACCGCTTAGGGGCATGATCTTATTTCATGTCTCTCTGCAATTGCTGCTGGTGGTTAGCGATGGGACGCACAAAGCCTCAGTCTGTGAAGCTTAGTTTTGACGGATTTTGATAGATCTCACTTTACAGTGGTCTCTGGCCTTGTAAGCGTGCTCCACCATACGAATCGATCGATTTAGATGAGGGGAAGGGAAACATTTGGGTCGGATGTACAATGTTTCCATGGAGCAGAAAATATTGAAGCAGACCTTAACGTACCCAGGTAAATGTTCACAAAACAACGAGTGGTCGGAGTCAGAAAATATGTTTAGGTCAGAATCGTCAAACATATCCCTGATTCGCGTGAGGTCTTCTGGGTCGGCTGCACATTTTGCGGTCACGGCTTTGAGTGGAATGTGTGTGTCTGCTCTTAGAATATATCATTGAAGAAACATTTAAAAATGCATGATCAGAACTGCTAACTTAAGGATGGCAAGCAATATAAAACAAGTCCTGGAATATTACTAAGACAAAGATCAAGCATGGCGTCAAGTTTGATGGAGAAAGTATAAATGTTCACCGGGTCAAAGGATATAAGGAAACTCACACTGAACCTAGTAAAATCTCCACAGGCAACACATAAGTGAGAGTCAACAATGTTCAGTAGATTTGTAGAGACAGGGCATGTTGGGGAGATGTACACGGTAAAAAGAATTATAGACGAGTGATGACTTAGGTATTTAGTTTTTCACTCTGGCACAGAGGCACTGATGTGACATGAAGGATACTTGAAAAATACTTTTCCTCCGACTAAACAATCGTTCACTTATAAAAGTAATGACGCCTCCTCCACGTTTGCGGTACAGCACCGGGCGGTTGACGCGAAAGGAGTTAAAACTATCTAGTGGGATGATTTCATCATCAGTATTAGTGTGGAGCTTGGTTTCTTGTAGGAAAATGACACCCAGTTGATTATACTCCCGAAGGTGGACCAAGTCATTCAATTCAGTCGATTTCCCAATCAGTGATCGAACATTGGAATTTATGATAGTTGATAAGTACATACTTGACGAGGCTTGCTTCCTTAGTCCAACTTTCCAATCAGCTCGATTTTTAGGGTGATGCACGTTTGGCTTTCCGAAAATTCTCTTCGTTTCCCTTCTTACTGATTCTTCAAAGCTGCATTCCGACAACGAGTTCGATAATTTCATTGATCTGATGAAGTCACGCGGATATGATACAACAATGGATATGTCGCTAATAGAACAGCGTTTCTAGAGCAACAAAAGAAGATTAATATAATGTTGATGCAAATAAAGTAGTGATTTAGCAAAATATTCCTGAGATTTAACGAACAGCACTACCGGTTTGAAGGCCTTCCACACAATGCAGAGGGACCTTTGGAGTGAGGCTTAAAAAGAACATACATCCTACTGGGTCGTAAAACGAAGAAACTGTCCGGTAAGCCACCTCTCGTGGTAAGTGGTCGTTCCTGAATAATAATAATAATAATCCGGAACATATTGCATTTAGCACCCCAATGAATACCTAATATGTTCTGATGTTGTGTCGTGTTTTGTGGAGTTCTACATGGGTCATGGTCCTGTTGGACCGATGAATTTTCTTCAGCACATCCAGAGAGTTGCTTATAAACTTGTGGAAATGGGAACCTGTCCGGGCCAGCATCCCTTGGATTTGCTTTCCGAAGCTGGATGCGGTATTCACACTCGGTAACCAGATCAGATTGTCGTTATCGCGGAAGTTGCTCCTAAATGACTAACGAACCAGTTTTTTTGTAGTGTTCTCCAAGCTGATCGGCTACTTAACGGAGAGTGAAGTTGGCACAGAAGAGGAAGGAAGTTGCTCCACACACGTGTGTGGTCATTGGATGTTCTACTGGTTTGAAATTTAGGTCGTCCGTGAGCCACCAAAGAAAGCGCACAGGGCTGCTGCCTTCCGGATGCACTTGCACTTGCATAAACAATCCCTCGATGTCTGCTGTGACAGTTATCCGTTTCTTTCGAAATCTTTAAAGTACTGAAACCAGGTAGCAAATGGCATCTGGTCACTAGAATAATGTATCACTAAGAGGCCCATTTCCCTAGCGGCTGCACAATCGAACACAACAAGCAGCTTACTGGGGGTTTTCGGATTGACCGCGGTGTGGTTTGGCAGGTACCATTTTGGGGGGGTACAAGACTTCGAGTTGCCCATCCAGAACGCGTGTTGTATATTTTGGCTCCAACTTCTCTGTATTACATTGGATTATACTAAGATGAGATCTTGTTCTCTGAGGAAGCGTATGCGAAGATTTGCAGCTCATAGTTGTTCGTTCATCATTACCAGGCTCGTGGGCACCAGGTAGCATCAACTCGAAAGCCGCTCGCACTGCGAATGGTTGTTTACCATTTCCGAGTATTGTTCGAGTATCCAGTGGGCTTCAGGAACTTTGCAGCCCAGTATTATCAGCACAGTTTTCCTTGTTGTTCCTTCAGCTAAGAACTAAAGATTGGCCATCCCGGAACGGTTTTCTATTCTAACAGAAGGCATAATCTCTGGAAACACCACAGATCCTTCGATACCCATCAAGAGTGATTGTCCTCGAGGCATATGAACCGCTAAATGTTGTAACAGAAGTAAATATAGCATGATTTCTACCCCGATGACACTCAGAAAGCTGCCGCAGACTAAAGTGATGTCCGAACTGCTGGCCATAAACTCATAGCCTGTTATCTCCCATTCGGTCCACTAATACAGACCGGTATGGGACACTATAATTGAAATGTTGTGCTCGGAATGAACGGTCATGTGCTCAGACAGACATCTAGCACGCACACGCACACCGCAAACACCTGAACCAAATACCTTGCATCCGTGATCACACGCCTCGCAGTCGTACACACACGTACACAGTTGACGTTAGTCCTGGTTCGTCCCAGACGACACTCACCAATGAGTTCGTGCCACTTGTCGAGCGATCTCGTGTGGCCCGATCCGATTGTGCAATTGGTATACGCTTTCACTTGCATACATCGTTGACTCACATGCTTGCCTACGTGTTTGCGTGTCTACTTGTTTGCTTGCGCTCTTACTTGCCGTACGTTGCTACTGTATACACATTCATCCGCTCACGTGTGCCTTCATTCTGCTTACCTAATTTGGGACACAACATAAACCGTTCAGCAAATTCGAGTCTAAATGTTACAGTCCGTGATGGCGAGTCTCACAACAGCCTTGATTACATGGGCTATCTGACCGGCATTCCCTCAACCTGTGGTTTCTTCCCAAACATTGAAAGCATTGTGAGCAGGCGACGATATGCTGTCTGCTAAAGAGGCTAGGCCGTCTGTCGATGCCTATCTCAACAGGTCTTTACACTTTGACTGACATTCCTACTACACGTGAGTGACTTGCAGTTTACATGCTACAGAAATCAAACCGGTCACATGACGTGCATCCATTTTGAAAACCACATCCAAATAGCGCCAGTATCCGTACTGGTTTAGTCACCCCAATCTGTATGTATGTATGCGAGTATTCGTGTGTATGCGTATGCGTATGCGTATGTGTATGTGTATTTGAATGTATGTATATATGTACGTATGTACGAATGCTCACCGAAAGTGGTTTTTCATACCTGGGATATGAGCTCAGGTCCAGAGTCCTATTTTAACCGGCCTTCAGCACTGATTGTGGATGAAATGTTTTCATCATGTACTGTCCTTCATCAGCATCAAATAAAACCCAGTCATCAATGTGTCGCCAATGTAAATCAAGTGCAGCTGACTGAACTGATGGATGTTGCCGAAAGACAATCGGATCGTGGGAACAACATTTCCTGCAGGGCAGTGAATCAGTGCGCATCCTAATCGCACGACAAATAAACGTGCGCATCGTTCATGAGAATCGATGAATTTCAGGTTGGTGGAACGTCGATCAATACTGCAGTGATTAGCAGTTCATAATTAGACTGAGCCGAGTTGACCCCACACTGGAAGGACACGAGACACAATGAACGACGAAGACTAAGAAAATATTTTATGTCCACTATGAATGGGATTCTGTAGTCGATGGAAAATATCTGTCCTCTATCACGACGGACACAACTCTTCGAATGATGAAAGTGGCTTTCCTGAACAGGATGTACAGCCTTCGATAGAATTCTTTTACCAGTTGGGGAAACCGGCACATTTCTCAGCAGGCTAACAACAAAGATTTTGTTATGATTTTCTGATCGCTGAGTTTGGTGTTTAGATCGCAAAAGCTTCATCACCAGTCGAGGTGACATCGTCAGTGCACATAACGTCATAAAATTTCCCACTTTGCAACGGGTGAATCGGTGTGGGAATAAAACCACTCGCACACTCTCCCGTGTAAACTGCCAGTTCTTCCGTAATGATTTGCCTGCCGTGTACAATGGCAGTAGTCAGCTTCACGGCCCGATTCCCATGAGGTGTTCGCAAAAATTTAAATAACTGTCCAGTGTGGACAACGGAACTTAATGCGCCACAGGGAGGTCGAATTTCGCCACTTACTACCCAAATGTTTGTTAGTAGAAAATAGATAAAACACTGCAAAGTACACAGTAAAGTCAGCCTAATAGTTGTCCGTGAAAATTGGATGGTATAAAATAAACTATCAGACCTGATCAGTATTTGGTGTAGCTTACCAGCTCTAGGCTCTATATTAACCTCAAAGGAGGAGTTCATGGGTAAGTGTGTTGAAAAAACTGACACTGTCCTTTGAAATTTGCAAATTCCTACTCTACCCGTACACACTGAGGGGAACGGAATGTTCAACTGACTGAAGGTGCTAATAATTCAGTAAATTTGCAGCAAAATAACTAGGTGAAATATTTTTTATTTATTCGTGGAGTGAGGTATGGTGTAGAATTAAAACAACAAATGCGAGAAAAATCAAATTGTTTTTGAGCACACAGAGGGGGGTTGTGTAGGCGGATGCCGACAGCCTCCGCAGTGGCCAGGATGCGACATTTCGCTTGTCTTGATTGTCGACCCCGGATCTTATACAGAGCACGGAAAGCCTCGGACACGTTAACCGTGTGATTGGATTCAGCTAGGTGTGAAACGACTGCGCTAGTGAGCGATTTAATTGCCCCAGTGTTCAACCATGCAGGGTGGTGTTCGCGGATACGTTCAGACAAACGTCTGGTCGTGCGGCTGATGTACATTGTCCCACAGGAACAAGTGAATGAGTACACGCAGAATGAGGCTGCAGAATCAGGTATTTTGTCTTTCAACCGTAAAGTCACTGCTGGTCTGGATTGGAACAACATCCGCAGATTAGCTGCGTAAAATGTTTTGCTGATGACGCCTGACAATCTTCTCTGGGCCTTCTCTGCCAACGCGTCGCCTTTGAATGGCAAAGTTATGTATACTGGCTTCCTTTTCACCATGGACTCTCTTAGAGTTTTCCGCTCTATCTGCATCATTTTATCAACTAGGCGGTCCGGGTAGCTATTCTGCGTGAAAATCCTTCGCACGGTTCGGAGTTCTTCCTCAATTGTGTCCTCCGAACATATTCGTCTCGCTCTGTCTACGAGGCACCTAATTAGGTTCCTTTTCACCTTAAGAGGCACGAAGCTGTGGAAGTGGATGTATTGTCCATTCCACGTCGCCTTCCTGTGTACGGACCGACTGATTGAACCATCTTCACGACGATTCATCCGAACATCCAAGAAGCTTATCGCGCTGTTTGATTCTGTTTCCATTGTGAACTGTAAGCTGTCATGAGCTGAGTTAAACGAACTTAACAGTTGACCTATCTGATCTGAGGAATTGATCACACAAAAGATGTCATCTACATAGCGTCTGTATAAACAACATCTATGGATCGTTGATTCAAGTGGGCCATTTTCCGACTTTGCCATAAAGACGTCGGCAAGCAGTGGTCCGAGTGGGGAGCCCATTGCTACCCCGTCCTTTTGGCGGTAGATCTGACCGTTGAACTTGAACTGAATGTTGTATGTGCAGAAGAATAGCAGTCGGTGAAACCATCGATTATTTATGTGACTATATCGAAAGCAACGCAATTGAGATAGGCATCCCTTTGGAAGCACTGAAACGACTGCTATTCTTCTGCACATACAACATTCAGTTCAAGTTCAACGGTCAGATCTACCGCCAAAAGGACGGGGTAGCAATGGGCTCCCCACTCGGACCACTGCTTGCCGACGTCTTTATGGCAAAGTCGGAAAATGGCCCACTTGAATCAACGATCCATAGATGTTGTTTATACAGACGCTATGTAGATGACATCTTTTGTGTGATCAATTCCTCAGATCAGATAGGTCAACTGTTAAGTTCGTTTAACTCAGCTCATGACAGCTTACAGTTCACAATGGAAACAGAATCAAACAGCGCGATAAGCTTCTTGGATGTTCGGATGAATCGTCGTGAAGATGGTTCAATCAGTCGGTCCGTACACAGGAAGGCGACGTGGAATGGACAATACATCCACTTCCACAGCTTCGTGCCTCTTAAGGTGAAAAGGAACCTAATTAGGTGCCTCGTAGACAGAGCGAGACGAATATGTTCGGAGGACACAATTGAGGAAGAACTCCGAACCGTGCGAAGGATTTTCACGCAGAATAGCTACCCGGACCGCCTAGTTGATAAAATGATGCAGATAGAGCGGAAAACTCTAAGAGAGTCCATGGTGAAAAGGAAGCCAGTATACATAACTTTGCCATTCAAAGGCGACGCGTTGGCAGAGAAGGCCCAGAGAAGATTGTCAGGCGTCATCAGCAAAACATTTTACGCAGCTAATCTGCGGATGTTGTTCCAATCCAGACCAGCAGTGACTTTACGGTTGAAAGACAAAATACCTGATTCTGCAGCCTCATTCTGCGTGTACTCATTCACTTGTTCCTGTGGGACAATGTACATCAGCCGCACGACCAGACGTTTGTCTGAACGTATCCGCGAACACCACCCTGCATGGTTGAACACTGGGGCAATTAAATCGCTCACTAGCGCAGTCGTTTCACACCTAGCTGAATCCAATCACACGGTTAACGTGTCCGAGGCTTTCCGTGCTCTGTATAAGATCCGGGATCGACAATCAAGACAAGCGAAATGTCGCATCCTGGCCACTGCGGAGGCTGTCGGCATCCGCCTACACAACCCCCCTCTGTGTGCTCAAAAACAATTTGTGTGTGCTCTTAAGGTGCCCTGGCCCTCCCTCCACTCTGCAACAGGCCACAAAAATCAAATTGTGAACGAAAATGCCAAACTTCTGTGACGGAGGGCTAAAAGCACTTGTTCGATTAGTTGACAAAAGAATGTGATGCTTGTGAATAATAGACGAAGCTTGTCGAAGACACTGCGACATCTAAGTAAGTGGAATCAGGTGAATATTTTTGTTGTTTGCGCATATAAATGAAAGTAGTGAATTTCGAATAGGATGCACGACTGTATATTAGTTCAGAACTAATAGTGGCAACGAGTCAATAACAGTGAGAACAACAATCATTCATTCTGTGATCATCCTAGTGTGAAGACAACATAGAATGACGAAATTGACAAACGAATTAAATAGAACTGAACACAGAGTACGGAAATATGTGGTTGGGCTGCGTATGCAGCCAAGCGGTGATACACTTGTGAGATCTGTTCAGCCGGACGATGGGAGTTGTAGACCGGCCTCGTCCGTCCAGACTGCGACCATCGTGTTTTTGTAGTAAATACCGTCGAAGCACACTGGAAAAAATAACGGATTTCAAATGTTTCGAATAGCTTTGCTACAGGTGGCAGATATTGTGTCTGCAGTTTGAAGAATCATATAATAATGACATTTTTGAATTACGCAACATGATAATTTTATCACTGGTCGTGGCAATCATGTGTCACAAATTCGAACGTGAATCGTTCAGCATGGATCGTGCTACAAAATGCGATTAGGGCCAGTACTTACAGTTCCAGTCGTCAGCGGTGAATTCTGCACACTACGCACCATACAGATTCTTGTTAAACGTTCGTGTTTCCTCCCATGGGAGATATGTTGCATTTGTGTGGTTCTTTCCATTAATGCAATTGCGATATTCAGATAGGGATATTCCAGTCCACTTGTCTGTCAAATCTCTGGTACTCAAAATGCTACTCCGCTCTGGACCCATGGCGAAGAAACGTTTGTCTTCGTTTTGGTAGGTTATTATCTGCGATATCATTGGGCCAAGATCTATAACAGAAACGATTAGTGAATGACGACAGTGCAGATAACGAGTGCCGTTTCGGCTTAGTAAATTTTAAAAATAGTATTGATTGAATCGGCAGGCTGTCACTCACCAAACCACGTTAAACGATTCCCGTCAACAAGACCAGTACATTTCATTCCGGGATAGGAGAATGTGGCCAATTGTGGGACTGGATGGCAGATGATCAATATTTCTTTCACACGAATATATGATCGATTAAATAACAGCATTGATTGTGGGAGTGTGGGTCCCCCTTCCGGTGCCAACGTGTACGGTTTAATGCAAGGATCTAAAAAAGGGATTGGTTCAACAAAGGACAATGGGTGACATGTGGTGAGGCTGGATCATTCAATTATATTATAGAGGAAAATGTCATATTTTCTTAATATCCATCGTTTACTAGGCACTAAAGATTAGTTATCACTAAGGTTTTCCTTGTGAATCAGCATTTTTGTCGATTCAGTTTTACTTTCAGCTTTCAGTGTCAAGATTTTCTCAAATATTAGGAAACATTTCTTGGGAGGATGCGAAAAGAAATACAGCTATTTGGAACTCACCGAATTGGTGGATGTCTCTTTTGTAAGGTATGCCATAGAGATGGACAGAAACTTTTGTTATGTCACTTTTGATCACTGGTTTTGTAGGTATAATTCTAAGTCCTCGGGCTTGGAACGAGTGTTTGAAGACACAGATATGTGAATTGTCGTGGTACGCATTGAAGGTACACTGCAGAGAAGGCACAAATGAAAGGAAAAGTTTTGGTTGAAATGAATTCGATAATCTGAATGTTCAAATTATGGGTGCAGTTATTCAGTAAATATCTGGAAGAGTTCAAACGTGTAGAAGAGTTTCAATTCGGAGCATCTACTTCCATTTATTTACTCTGAACGAGGGTAAGCATATTACAGAACTGCGGAGTGTGGTTATCCTTTCCAAGTTTCATTCACCCGTTTTTCTTCAGGCAGTTTTTTAATATTGCAATCATTTACAGAATTCACTCCAAAATCGAATTACGTTGAAGGAATGGGAATGGGTATTTTTGAAATTCATCTCGGTGACACCAAATTCTAGGTATGGTCAATAAAACAAACCTCTCCGATATCGGAAAACGCCCTTCCATCTGAGGTGATCGAAATGTAGCCGGAGAACCATCTGTCCTCAAAGTCCGTTATATTTATACGGATGTAATATATATCACTCGCCCTTCCCAGTAGTATGGTCAGGTGTCGTCGATTGAAAGGTGATTTATTGATATGCGTGGTTCCAGTGGTCGTCAGATGCCCCGATTCTGTTGTTTGGTATGCGGATGTCCATGTTTGGACTTGACAATCCGCAGTTTCACTCGGAGTGTGGTCGATCAGTTGTTTGAATTGGTCTGGATTTAAATACGAAAGAAAATCCAACACGGATTCAGTAATATGGACACAAGCTGGTAATCGAAAGAGTGTTGGACAAACAATCATGAGACTCTCGAGAAATCATAGTAGGTCATACTTTTTTCTAACACGAATGGAAGAGTTCCTTCGAAATAATATGTCTATGCACTTCACACTTCATTAGTACTCGATACTAACTTTTATGGTCGAATTTTCTTTTGAGTTACAAGTTGTAAACCATCCACCAGACAGATTCCGATCGCAGCTGTCAATGGATTTTACATCCACATTTACGTTTTTGAATTGTTGCTTCACTCCATTTTCAAAATTAAGTTTTTATTTACTAGACTATCAGCTATTTTATTGTCATTCACTTCAATCCTAATGCCACAAAATTTATTGATGATGATTTATTGCAAACGGAACTATTAGAACAATACAAATGAAAGATGTTACAGTTGTGAAATGAGATGATCATGCCACTTGAGCATTACTTACTGTGTTCGGAATGTAAGATCACATGTTCTATGGTATGAACTGTAGCCCACGGATGTTTATCGATGGGGAATTGTAACTGGCAGTACAGAATCATAGTGAAAGACAATATCCTCAGTCGAAGATGTGAACTAAAATCAAATAGTTCTGCGAATCGGACATTGACCGAGAAATTCCATTTGTCCATTGAGACGAAATCTTCTATCTGAAACATAAGCCATTATCAGTAGATTGTCACGCATCCTGAAATCAGGTTGATGTGAAATAACAGCCTCTATCTAGTATTGCTCAAAACGAGGTCTCCCTAAATTTCCCCTCATGCCTGCATTCTGTTTCACATGTTGGTAGGGATATTTTGCAAACTGAGTGGTACATTGTCGCAAAATTTCATCTTCCAGTTTATTCTTGCCTCAGTTCAAAACTGTTCACTATCACAGAATTGCGAATACATATTTCTGTTCATTGGCAACATGATTATGCAAAGTATCAGTACAGTGGCAGATGCTTTTCATGTTGATTCTTTTCGTCTATTTATAATAGAGTAAGATTTATCGGCTTCGCAAGAACTTCGTTCCGGGCAACCTCCCTACGTAGCTCTTGATAATGGTTCCATGTTACCAACTGCATATCTGAAGCGTTACATGCCCGTGAATCACAAACTTACCTCAGATGTAATTAGTTAGAAACCAGTGCCCCCCCCCCACCCCGGACTGAAACCTTTCCGTTTAAAATAACCTCTTTGCAAGAAACACTTTTACCATGCAGTATAATGCCACTATTATGAATATTCCTTTTCTTGTCAGCAAAACCATCCTGACTGGTGTTTCTTGGTGAGAGGGGGACTACATTAAATGGGTGAAAAATTATTCTCGGATGCCAAAACTGGTTTCGCAATTATTGTTGCTGATGAGCGTACCTAGTGTTCCGCTGTCCGTTCCCCTTTATACTTGTGCACTGTGTATGTCCTCCTTCAGAAAAATATGATTTGTGTGTCAGATGTGTGAAAGGATGCTCCCCACAGAGGAGTTAACTAGAGAATCCAAACTGTTATTTGCTGACAATTCTAAATGGGTCAGTCGCCAGTTGAGTTGTGCGCATCGGAAAATCTTTGTCTCTTCTTTGTTAGATACTACGCACAATGAAAACCCCAACTAGCAACCACAGTGTCATCATTCTCCAGGTTAATTGTGATTTCCCCACGTGTAAAATAGCAGTTGTGGCTCATCTTACAGGAGCACCCACTCCAATCGATTCAGATCAAGCCAAGGACGCACTTTGCTTGTCAGAAAGGAGCAAATTTCCGGTGAAAACTTATCAGTCATGTGCTTTGGGAATGACAATAAATACATGATATAGGAATGGAAGGATAATGATCCAATCGTGCTGATCAGCACACCATGTTCCTCAATGAAGAACCTGATGGATAAACGCCAATCTGGATAAGTTAAGCCTTTCCCACAAGTCGTTCACAGGGTGCACATTCGAAACAAGAAACCTTGCTAGGTATGTAAAACTGAGTGAAAAACTTTGTGATTCGTGAATATATCAATTTAAATTTACTACGTGTAGCAGAGTGGGAATTACCACAAGTTGTAGATGAATGCAGCGGCTGAGTTTCATCAGAAACTATAATGCTGCACAATCGTTCACATGCAGAGAAATAGATTTTCCTCACGAAATTCAAAAACTTCGAGTATGATTTGTTACTGCACCTATAAATCCCTTTAAGAGAATGCTTGGTCCCCACATTCCTGATGCACAAATTGGATTCTTGTCAACATAGTTTCTGTTCCAGTGAGCATTTGTGTGCGTCAGCGAAATTGTTTGACATGTTTAACTGAATGAAGATGAGCAAACCCAACGGAAGTCAACACCCTTGGTGGTACAATGCCACTGAATACCACTCCATCACTGGTAAAAATAAACACTGCGTAATTCGATAGTATAATGTGTCCAAGCTTACCCGAGACGGTTATTTACGTAGATGCTCTCTCATTAAGAACTGTTCATATTCATTTCAGCGGTCGCTTTCTGTTGCATTACCATTGAGCGGTCTTACTTATTCCACCAATAAAACTGAAACATCAGCTGTGGCTAAAATTCTAGCTATTATTCAGTTAGTGTGAACACAAGAGGGAGTTATTCGTAAACAGTACAACTTGAATATGGTAACTTAAATATTTGTCACTGTAAAGGTAAGAATATAACAAAAATATTGCATTTTTACCTGGATCATGGTGTAAATGAAATGACTGAATAGGTAAACCCACGATAACTATGCTCGTATTTCCGTCCGACTTACCCTGGATAGACATCCGAAGTGTTGATATACATTTTCAAATCTAGATCCGTGATAGGTTGACCCTTGTGGCGCACATCTATTGTTGCATTTTTCGAAACCAATTGTTCATCAAAATGGGATTCAAACTTAATGGTTATGGTCTTCTTGTTTTCTACTTCCATGCAGTGGGTCGCTCTTAGTTCGATCTCCAAATTGATCGTATTTGCATCTCGTGTTTCGTCTTCACCTGAATCTACAGGAAAAAGAGAGTATTCTCCAAGGCAATAAAGCCTATTCCATGATCAAGATCTTTTAGACAAACTTCGTAAATTTGAAAAATTCAGGCAATACTGCACTGCTTTTCAGTATGAAAATGAGTGACAAAATTCACTTGTAAATAAGCAATTGACAGATGAGCAAGCTTATACTTTTGCCCCACATTTACAATGCGCAACTCGCCAATGACCGAATGAGGAAATTGAATATCCTTCTGTGACAAACATCTACTTGGTCTAACAATAGGCAAATTATTGTGATCGGAGAACAGAAGTGCAATGTGGAATGGAAATGCACACATTTACGCAGCTTTTTGACACTTAAGATCAAAAGAAAGCTAATCAGCTGTCTAACTCACTGATGTGCACAAATGATAAATACCATCAAAGATGAACTCCGTACGGTGCGCAATACATTCCTAGTGGATAACCTGAACATTTAATCAACCAGATGATTTAGAAAGACAGGGAAACTCAAGGGAAGGTAATAGTGAATACAAAGCCAATGAAAATCTCTCTACCACTTATAGGTGACCCACTGGCAGGTGCTGTGCAAAAAAGATTGTTCATGCTGCCAGACTGCGTGTTCACTCACAGTGGTGTGTTCACGGTTGCAAGCCAATGTGCCTGACTCGGCAGTTTCATTGTCTGCGTATTCTTGTATATGCTTTTGTGAAACAAGGTTTTTTCGGTCTCACGACCAGACTCCTGGCTGAACACATTCACGATCAACATCCAACGCAATTAGGGTTTGAAAATGATACCTCAAAGACGACGGCATTAGTTTCACACCTAGCTGAGTCTAAACAAACGGTGAGTGTGGCTGAACTATCGGCCCCCTGAGTAGGGTTCGTGGTGAGCTGTCCAGAACGGTGAGGTATCATATTTTCGTCAAGTTGAAGGCCGCTAGAATTGGTCTTTGCACCCACCCACCCCTACCACTTCCTCTTAGATCTCAGAAACAATGTATACACGAACAAAGTCTATCGTGGCCCACACAACACTCATGGCAAGTCGTAGATTGTATGCAAGCTAACTCAATGGGTGAGTGATATTAAGCCCATATCCGATCTTTCGATAAACCTCTTCTGAAAAAGGTGTAAATAATAACGCTGCCATGCATATTGCGTTGAATAAGAAACATTGAGACCGAGCTAGTTTTCCAGTGATTTATTTTCAGTGTAGTCGTATGCATCAATTACGTGTTCATCCATGTGTGATGTATGAAAACCAAACAAATCACTTGCATAGCCCAGTGAAACACTAATGACAGAAAACAAGCAGTTAGAAATTGAAAATTTCTTCGAAATAGAAGGTCTTCTCACCGGAGGATTCGATATTCGTAAAATTGATTTGCACTCGATTCTGCTGGACTACGTTAAACTCAGTGATATTGGAGATGCTTGTATGGTCAATTCCAATTTGTTTTCCGTTGCTCAGACGGAGCACTTTCACAGTGCACTGCGGCTTATCGGACTCCTCGGATTTTGGGCAGATAATCAACAATGACGATTCAATGATCTTACGGCCTCCCGGAATGTAGATTTCGAGTTGGACAGATTTCGGTCTGTTCATTTCAACCTCCCCAATGTGCTGCGGGATATCTACTGTTATCTGAAAGTAAAAAACGTCTGAAATTGTAAAGTTCCGCCTTCAAGAGTGAACAGAATATTCGGATGTTTTCAAAATATCTCACAAAACGAAATAGGGGAATGTGATTAGATCCACTGTTTTCCCGGAGAACGGATTCGCGAAGGAACATTGTGATCACATTTGATAAGTCGAAGAACAGAAGCATTTTGTGCGTATCTCAAACAGAGTAAGCTATCGGCGAAAGACAGCCGGGCCTCGTCAACGGTTAGCACGTTAGCGTCTGCCAAGTCCAGGTCAAGGTTTGAGTGAACGGGATCTCACATGACTGGACAAAGGATCCATGAGACATGAAATAATTCAGCTCAAGTGTTGGCTCGCCATACTAAAAATCAACCAATTTTGACCAGGTAGTTTGTCGCGCGACCAATGGTAATGGTGACTCCTATATCCTACATCAAATTTCTGTTTTATGTTAGTATTTCTAGATTGTTCGAAGGTGAAGTAGTATTCAGTGTTCAGTTCGGTGGCAGTACTATCAATAAATCAGGAAAATCTTGGCTTCGCGAATACATAAATCATTTACAAGGGTGTGAAATAGAATCTAGTTGCAATACTACAGAGAGTTATTAATAAATAAGTACAAATAAACTAAATCTGTGGTGCTTGCGAGAGCACGTGCCAACGAATCCGGCACCGGATCCGTTAGTGACGCTGGCGAGTGATGGCCAATGGTGGAGTGTAGTGACAACAACGTAAAGGCTGAGTTCAAGCCTGCGCTCGGCAGCACAAATAAAATATAAAGATTATATAACAGTAGAAATTTAGATGTCTGAGGAAACAAGGTTATGGATAAATATATGAACTTTTCTTATTATAGGCACCGTAAAACTCGAGTACAAACCAACATGATACCTTAGAAACAGAGAAAACACATTACGAATGTCCGAGGTTCATGATTCACCTACTCGCTACTCATGAGTAACTAAATACAAAGTAGAAGGACAAACTCTAATTCCGAATGGTAATTAACAGTAAGTATACCATGGTATTCATAGCACTGGACTGTTTCTACGTTTGAACATCCTATCATGAGGGCTGAATAATCTGTTTAAGATGCGGATTTACGACAAACTGTAAACAGTACTTCTACATACATATTGGGATCGTACAAGTAGTTTGTTACAGCGGTTGACATTAACATTTTTCCGGGTTTCAGAACCAACTACTACATTGTCAGCTTGTTTGAAAGCTAGGGATTATAAAGAAGTCAGTTCATACATATCTCAAGAGAATAAAAAGGTGATAGGATAGCACCTTGCAGTGCTTCGGTGTTTACGGGGATTGTAGTGGATCCATGACTATAAAATATGTGAACTGAAACTGATTGGGAAAATAGTCTACTAACCTATTGGAAGGCATTGGGAATATCATTTGCTAAAGCGCGACTAGATGACTTTCTTAGTCTATTCCATAACTGACGGGAAGAGATTTTTAGTATGGCAATTACAGAGAGTCAGTCAAGACAAATAATTTATTCTTTGATAAACAGGTTCAACAGCATTACAGCAGACTTCCTAAACAAACGATAAAACTTTTCTTTCATCCTTCGTAACTTCCTTGGTTTCCTCAAGCGAAAACGATGCGTACGCATCATACTATTTGTTAGTGGACATTTTGATTCGTAACGGAACTTTAAAAAGCTCATAATAATGTGGCAGATTCGTAAAACAGATCCAACATGGAAGAGATTACCATGAGTTCCAGTAAATGCATATACAGTGGGTCACAGCTACCGTGACTACATCTTGCGGACTAAGCGCCTTATCAGACTTTGAGGATTGCATTTATGCAAACTTTCAGGAAGAATTTTATAAATACGGTGGTTGGATTTTCCTACGGCAGCACGCTTCACCTCAGGAAAGAAAGATGGCTCATTCACGAAGAAACAGTTTGGACGAGCATTACGAATGGTGGAAAAATTGGCGATCAAATGGAGGGATATTTGACTAAGGAAAATCAAATCTGAGCTGTTGAGGGGGCCAACCACAATAAAAGGTGAGATGTCACTCCATTCCATTAGTGTGGAATGGAATGAATCCAGGGAATTTTCCGGTTCCACCAAACTACAGTCTGGACTTGTGTACTGATTTCGTTTAAAAGCAGAAGAACGTCTATGGATAAAGTGTCTCTTACATTCAGTAGTCTAAGAGCAGACATTCGTGTTGTGTAAAGCGCGTGAATGAACGACACCAAACATTATGTACGTAGGTATTGATTTTCTGCCTAACCGTCTGCCCGTTCATCCGTCTATCTGCGTAACTGTCTATCTGCCTCTCGTCTGTCTGTTAGGCTAATCGATCCCTGTTGGATCCAACAAGTTTTCTTTGAATGAACAGTTTGTATTCAATAACACTTATTATCGCCACAAGGGCGGGGTTGCTATGGTCTCAACTCTAGGAGCACCTGTTTTCGACATTCCCATAGCAGAGCTGGAAACTCAAACATTGCGCAGAACAATAAATCGGTTTGACTAATACTACTGATATGTGAATGGTATATTTTGTATGACAAATGCACAATTAGATTTAGATGATATCTTACTCGAATTCAACACTACTCACTACGTAGTCAAGCTCACCTACCTACCGTTTCATGATGTATACTTAACCAGACGACCTGATGGCTCGATGCAGAGGAAGAAGTTTCCGGGAGGGGACCTTGAATGGCCAATACACAAACTTGCACAGTTTTGTACCACGTGATTATAAAGGTAATCTGATGTGCTGTATCCTACCCCATTGTAAAGTTTTCTCGTTTTTGATGTATATAAAGAACGACGAAAGTACCCATCATAATTACGAATGGAGATTGAACTTATCCCATTTCCTTCAGGTTGTGTTAGGAGCATACCGAAAGGTGCCAGCAAACAACGGACGCTATTATTCAACAAATAAAACTGTGCCGTGGATTTCACAGTAAATGTAGACAAGCATGCTTTCTTTTTGTAGGCTGATCCGCATCAAAAGTATATAATCGTTTTATGTAGAACCTAAGTGACTGCCCTGAACGGAACTCTCCTAATGTTGCATTGTTAACGTGACAAACACAAAAACCGCAATCTGTGAAAGATAGTTTGAGAGGAGAATTCAAGGTACACTAAATGAAAGTTACGTGATGGATGTTCCCATGGTATCTCTGACCTTAAGTAGTGAAATATAGTAAAATCTAAATTACCCGCTGTCTTGAGTGATAAGCGAAACACTGGCATGAACATATAATAACGGCCATCCAATGTTTACCTAAGATCAAATTTTGTAGGCCATTAGTTAATTAACTGGATTTCATTGTAACTAGTCCATGCGTCGGATTCGAAGTCATTTTGGAGTGTATCGAAAACTGACGTGCTGTGTGAATCTCCATTCGGCCCATCCACGGTTTATTCACCGTGCGCTTATCTCGCCACTAACCAAATTATTTGACGAAATATGCATCGAAAACACAGCTAGCTTTAGTACCTAGCTGAAGGCAAATGCACTGATAAGGGTAATTCCAAGAATTGCCCTGCCATTTAAATCGGACAAACCTGCAGGTATCTGGAAGTGAGGCTTTTGAAAAAAGATATAAAAGCAAAAGTTACAGATGAAAACACTTGCAAAATTGGGGACTAATTCAGTAATCACAGCGCCATCAACGCCAATGAGTTGACGTTCGAAAGGCCACAAATTCGTTTTTATCTCAAATGATCCCTCCATTACCGATGAAGCACAGAGCCATTCTTCACACAGTCCCTCACAGAAAACGTGCAGACACATGCATATAAGTACACGCAAGCATTCTTTGACATCCGATGAACTCATATTTTTGTTATCCCAGGATCATTGGCATTCGAACCAGTCTTGAGAAAGGTTGCTCGGGGTAATCTAAACCACCCACATTTCCGGCAACACGAAAAAATGTCTTTTCCATATACCACTTCAGGCACTTACGTTTATAGTATTGGGCAAAGGAGAGTGTATGTGCAGTTATAGATAGGAGTGTGTGAGTAAGTGAGCAACAAATCTGGTAACTTGACAACATACTTCAACTTGATGAACCTTGTCTGTTGTGTGAACGACAGTAAGTGTGAAATGTGTAACCACGTGGCTTTATCTCTCGGAACTAAGTTTTGCTCAACTCAACCACGTTATCATCAGATGGAAATTGAGTTTTAGTTCGAAGGTTTAATGAGCCACTTGTATGGCCTGGTACCACCAACATCTAACTCAGTTGACGGCCTGAAAACATCGCCTTTTTATGAATGTTAAAAGTATCATGCCAGGTAATCCTTTTTACCGGAATATTGACTAAGAAACATCGAGAAGCCATCGAAGAACTACTGAACAATCATGATCTACTACTGTCAGAACCGGGTACAGGTGCGGGATAATTTTTACTAGACCGAGGCGACTATGACAGAAAAATGCTTACTGTTTTATCTAGTGAGAACAAATTCATTTTTAATCCGGGTGAGAAAGACAAAACATAAGAAGCCGAGACAAAGTTGACAGAGATCTTGAAATAGCTTAAGTAAGACAACGCCATTTTCAAAATGCTGTACTACAAGCTTGTGCCCTGCGGCTGTCAACCACGTAGACTCTATGGATTAACAAAAGTGCACAAATCAAGTATACCCCTAAGACCGGTGATTGACATGAGCACTTCAGCCTAGCACGCCACAGCTCAATGGATTGCAGAAATCCTTGAATATGTGCGCAAGTCACTGGCAAGGTATAGTGTGAAAGATTCGTTCTCTTTTGTGTAGATGATAAAACATCAGGATCTGTCTGAACGGACTATGCTTTCCCTAGATGTGGAGTCTTTATTCACAAGCGTTGCATTGGTCGAGAATGTAGATTTCATCTGTCAATACTTGGCTGACATGGATATCAAACTCAACATTCCCGTGACAACGCTAAAAGAACTAATCCTTAGATGTATATGGAATGTAAAATTTCTGTACAATGGAAAATACTTCAGCCAGAAGGATGGGGTAGCAATGGGATCACTGCTTGAACCCCTTCTGGCGGATATATTCTTAGCCCAACTCGAAAGTGGACCAATCCGCAGCACCATCGACAGTCCATATATGTACACCAGATACATGGACGACACTTTCATAATTCGTGACTCAGCAATAGATATTACCAAACTACTGAAGATATTCGACTATGCCCATGCAATGGCCCCATTTACAATGGAGATAGAGAGGGAAAACTTTCTCACTTTCCTTGATTTGGGATTATGTAGAATGGAGGACGGACATAAAGAAAAGAGGGTGTATCGGAAATGCAAATGTTCGGGCTAATACAGTCACTTCCCAGGTTTTGTTCCCCTTTAGGTGCCAAAGTAGCCTAATGAGCTGTCTGGTCTACGAAGCAAGGAACATCTGTAGTCCTGATACAATTGCTCAAGAACTCGAACACATACGTGACACACAAATGGAAAATGGCTATCCAGACCCGTTTATTCGTCAACATATGGAGAGAATGAGGCACAAAACAAGTGTGAAAATGGCCAAGAAAAAGGATGTCATCTTAACTCTCCATTAGAGGGTGACAAGACATTGAAAATACTGGAGCTACACTACACATGTCCGAATCTTAACAAATACTAAGCCTTTCATATTTCGGCAATCCAAGGACAGATTATCTCATCAGTTTAAACCTTTCATTCTATATCAGCTAACGTGATCTTGTAGTGCGCAGTATATTGGACATGCGACGAGACGCCCGTTTAGGAAGATTGCGGAACACGTTTCGGCTTCTTTACTCAAAGAAACACTTCGGATCATCAATATGTCAATCCTACAACATCCGGGGAATAGTGGAGATCAAATGGACACAGTGACAGCCGTCAAACCAGTCCTGGCAACTCCCAGCGTTCACACGAAAGGATTATTCAGGCGGTTGCTTATGACATCAGAAGCCACAACACTTCGATCATTGAGGCCCGAATTGTGCAAGCAACGTAACCTCGTGCAACAGTTGTTATTGTCAAGACCGTAACAAGTAATTCTCTCATGCTTCCCATATACAAATTCTACACATCCCATCATCTCTTTTCTTCACATCTTCGTTTTTCACACCTGTCTTTTCATGCCATGTGGCTGAACATTCCACACTCACTGTCGTTCACACAACAGACAAGGTTCATCAAGTTGAAGTATGTTGTCAAGTTACCAGATTTGTTGCTCACTTACTCACACACTCCTATCTATAACTGCACATACACTCTCCTTTGCCCAATACTATAAACGTAAGTGCCTGAAGTGGTATATGGAGAAGAAATGTCTTTGTGTTACAAACTCTTTCATGAATCGATGGGCTTATTCTGTGAGTTCCGACAACAACGTTAACCAACTTTAAATGCTTCATTATCCACCTATCTCGCAATTAATTGGGAGTAGTTTGTGATTGATGACATATTACTTGACTTACTGTCCTTTGGACTCCGCACTTCACGTACAAACCTCAAGTCATTTGACCTGTACTGCATTTGAATGCACTAGACTCAGTTCAAAAAAACAGGTTCATAGAAAATGATCTTCCATATTCTTTTGCTTCCCTATTCGTAGTTTCGAATAGTGCCGTGTCAGAGAACAATCACCATTAGGATCAATTGAACTTTTCGAAAGTGACTATTCATCGATCAGTTGGGCATTCAATGACTCTCCTTTTCGCCTACCACTTTTTGTGAAAACATACTTTTTCCGATGATCGTCTTTCCCTTTTGAGTAGGACTTCTTCTGAGGTGTTTCTTATCCAGTATCGAAGGCGAGAGTTCTCGAATGTTGCCTGTTGACTGGACATTTTGCAGTCGACGAATGGGCGCTTTTGTTCATCGTTAACAGGAACGACCACTGAAACGTCAATCTACACAGGCAAGGGAACAAAGACGGATGTACGGATTCAACACACGATGAATCGGTTGAAAGCGGCTGTACAAGACGTTTCATGTTCAGATAACTATGACTCAATTTGTTTATACCCAGAAGGGATTAAACTGACACTGCATTTCGAGCATCTATTCACGTTGATGGCCTACAGTTCAGCCTAAATCACGGGACTGAAACTTTGTTCATTACGATACTGCAAATAACTTTTTCGCATGTTAATCTTTTTGAACAATAGTATCAGTTCGGTTGGTAGCCTGACCTGTTCTCATTTGCAAACCACTCATCTATCAGGAATGTTATACGGTAGAGAAACGTGGAGTATTTTTTCACTATCGAAGAAACTCTTATTCATCGTTAGCCAAATGCCCTCACATTCTTCCCTTCTACCGTTTTATACTAAAATAGAATAAACCCAAAGACCAATAATTTTTCGTTCATATATACATGGACATTCAGTAGTCCCTGTGAGGTTGCCACCTTCCTGAATGAGACAACCTCTCGGCAAGAAAATGTTTCTTCACAGAAGACTTCCACCATGTAATATACTCCTCAGGACCGAACAAGAAACACATTCATTAGAAACTTCTCCCCGAAGAATAAACATTTCGGAGTTAGATATGATAATTTCCTTTCCTGATTACTATTGGCACTAAATATATGGTATCGGGTTTTTTGCCCGTCACCATATTTGGCCTGCTGGAAACTTGGGCGATTCTTCATTCCAAGTCTCCCAGTCTGGTTGGCGGCTGTCGCTAATAGTTCAGTGGGCCCTGAGGCTATGAACAGTGTTTTAGCCTATGAATTCGTGCGGGAACATACAACAGAATAGGTCAGAATTACTAGGCCTCTGGGTTTGGTGAGTTCTAATCATGTTGCCGGAGGCTTAAATGGGTCACCCAGCAATATTGTTAAATTTATTCGGTTATTTCGCTGGTTGGGGTGGGAGCATTTGTGTCTTGTGCTAAGACATTGATATTGTTCACCTGCCAATTTGACCCAGACACTAATGAGATGAACAGCAACCACGATGCTAGTAAGCCGGGTTTGTAAATAGTTTTGATGAATTTAGAGATCACGTATCGCAACATGACGAGTCGAGCAGGGCATTCAGTGTTAACCACAGAAGATTGTGTAGATGTGGCACGTACGTCAAATGTATCATAGTATGAAGAAAGCAAGAGATAGGTTGACGGTGATGTGCTGCACTGCATCCGATGAAGCATTAGGACCGTTACCCACTGGCAAAGAAAACCATTCGAGATTAGTCGAATGTCGACCGCAAATCCGAATTATTAAGAAGCAAAGGTAGAAAGGGTTAGCTGAAAAGCCGGAGCAGCGTACTGGTTTATGAGGATGGAACATATTTTATTGCTGAATAATTGCGATGAAGCTTCGATGATACATTAGCAATACATTGTTATCATTTTCTTGTGACATCCAATCAGTTTGTGGAAATGGTGTGACTCGATTCATTAGACGAAGCGTATTCGCTGAGGCAATCGTGTTCATCTTTTTGGAAAAAATAACCCAAAATTTATGATCATCATCATTATCATCCCACAGCATTAAACTACTGCGCGAGCCCCACTGACCACTGCATTTCTCATGTTCAACATGGAAATAGCAAGAATAATTTTATTCAAGGTGGACAACGAGTGGTAACTACACGAGTGGGAAAAGGCAATAACGTCCCAGCAGCCAACACACGGAATACACAGTCTTACTGTACAAACGCACATTGATCAACTATTCTGATGTGACAAAAAATGACAACACGATCGTCACTGCCCTCGCATCACTGCCATATTCTTCAGTGTTTCCAGCCAACTGGCTGAAGAATCATTTGGACCCCAATCACGTTGACGTGATGCACCTACTTTTCCTAAGTTCAGTGTACATTTCCACATTCCCCACTGTCAAGTCATCCGTTGACCTCCACGTGGCTTTCTTCGCTCCCTTGGAGGAAAGCTGTGATAGAATAAACTCTGAAATAGTAACCAACACTCGATTTCTGACCTCAGCATTGCTCATCCGGTCATTTCACCCAATCCTACCGATACTATGCAAACTTCGACGGGCAAAATCGTCAAAGCGACGAACATCTTCCGCACACAAACTCCATGCTTCTCAATCACACAACAGAACTGGGCACACAACAGCATAGTACACACAAAATTTCAACTTCGGCGAAATATCAGGTCGGCGTCACAAGTGCTTTGGTCCAGCGTACAACGCTCGATCTTTTGTTATAAGTGTGCCACCTCGACTGCCGTGCTCCCATCAGTCGTCAGGCTGATACCGAGGTAATTGGAGCTGTCAAAATCTGCCAGCACCCCCCCCCCCTTCGAGCATCAAACTCGGAAACGTTAGTCTCCAGTCTTGCAACATCACTTTACATTTTGAACGTGCAAATTCTATGCCGAAGGTAGCTGCTTCACTTGCGAGTCTATCTTATGCACGTTGTGCGTATCTCGTGTATGGGAAAAAAGTGACAAGGTCGTCCGCGAAATTGGGGTCACATAGCTTTTCACTATTTGCTGGTTCGATGCCCACATCCTGAAAATCTCGCAAGGCGTTCTGCATTATCTCGTTCATGACGAAGTTGAACAGAAATGTAGGACACTGCTGATTGTCTCGAACAGACTGGATAGTTCACTGTAAGCGCTTGCGCGATCAGAAGTATGAGAATGCAATGATCTTAGTATATTCACGAACTTCTATGGAATAAATCTTCGGTAAAGAGCACTGAAGAGCGCTGTTCGGTTAGCTTGATAGTAGACGCATTTCAAGTTGAGAAAAACCATTATTATTGGTCGAAGATGCGTGATGCTTCCTCGACCTAAACGAAATCCGACCTTTTGCTCGCTTGCTTTCTTCTTGCGAGCTTGTGTCAGAAGGTGCAGTAAATTCGAGGATAGTATCCTGGTGACTATTGGAGTTAGACTGATCCCGCGATTATTACTACAACCAGTGTGTATTCCCTTCTTTAAAATTGGTATTATCAGTGACTTGTTCGTTGCTAAAAAAGCGCTTCTCGTTTCAAATACCACACAACAAGGTGGTTAGTGGTACTATCAGCACATCACCACCCATTTGGAAAAGGGCTTGATGGAGTTCGACGGCACTGGTCGTTTTCCTTCATGTTTGTAATCGAATGCTTGATTCCACCTCCACTTCCTATGGGCGCTCAAGTGAAACTACCTAAGAAACCGCAGTTGTTGATGTCGGAGTAACTATATTAGCGGTCGGCCAGCTAAAGTGCTCCTTGAAGTATTCGGCCCAACGGAGAAGCCTTTGTTATCTGCTATGATTAGACCCTCCATTTCTATCGTATGTCGTTCCACTGACCGAGGTTCGCCTTCTACCAGCGACGAAAATAAGTACGAACAGTTTCTGACTGATACCGAGAGTAGCTGCTACTTCCATTTCTTTGGCTGCCTTGACCCACCAATTTTCGCTATCCTACTCAGGACTTCCCGTAACGTGATTCTATGGGTTTCGTCAACCGGGTTCGCAGTTTTTGTCGATAACCATGGAATGAGAGTGAAAACCGAAATAAATCTAGTGCATAAAACCACTCTACGTGCGTGGACCTGTAGGACCTACAATTCTGGAGAGAACTGCACCACCGGTACCCTATTGCGATATGATCCATCTGGCTCAGAATACCCGTAGTTTTAGAGCACCATGTCACCATGCAACGCGAGCTGTGTCGAAAATTCATACCAGATAGGAATAAGCGAATATCTGGACGAAACTGGAGAAGCCTATTCCCGATATCTGTACTCTAAGTGAGTAAGGCTCAAAGCCCACCTAAACAAGCTTCTGACGCATCAAGTTTGCCGACTTGTGCAATCAAATCATCGGCTACCACTACAATATTTGAACCCTTGCTCTTGCGAACGGGACTGGCGAGTTCGTCGTAGAACTCGTCTTTCTGCGTGTCACATCTACAACCTGTCGGAGGGTATGCCAAGATCACAACATAAGCTATGCTTGGCATGGCTATCCGTCCGAAGGCTAATCCACCCCTCGAGTCTTGAAGCACATAAAGGACTATTTTCCAGTATCCAGTCTAAAAGAGCAGTTTTAGCCTTGTCGGTTAAGACTATTCCTACACCACGCTGACTCACAGCTCCGGCTGCTTCGTCTCCTGAAATGCGAAGGAAAAGTCACGATGAGATACCAGGGGTAGTTAGTTGAATCACACAACTCGAATCCTGGATAAGCGTTTCACTTACGCAGCAGACATTAAACTTTGGAGAATCTCTTGTGAGCGCTAAACACGCCTGCTGACCAGCCTGCATAAGAGTACGCATGTTAAATGAGTTGAGATTCAGAGGGTGATGAGACTTGAGGAAATCCAAGTTACAGGACAGAGGATTATTCACGACACTATTAGAGGACGAACCGTTACGAGGATAGAGCATGCTATCAGCATTATGGACTGATAAGGGGGCAACGAGAGGTGGTTGGGAACAGAAGAAAGATGTTGAATCAAAGAGGGGGAACTTTGAGCGGCATCTCTCTTTTCACTACCCACCCCGACGGATGCAACGGGCAGTGAGGCCCTGGTTATCCTCTGCGCCAACCAATACAGTATGGAATTCTTTCATGGGAGATGTTGGACTGGTACTGCTAGGGTGTCCACCCACAAAGCAGGAGAACGATTAGGGGTTCTCAGTCAAAGTCTTCAGTGCAAACAAGAACCAGTTCGCAAGGCAACGGGATGGCAGAGTGGAAGCCCATCTCTGTGGATTAATAACTCTTCCACTGATTTCAGTAACTCAGCTACCAGCTCAGATCGACCCTCATCCATGAGCTCCAGGAGACTGGACTTCGTCTGACATCTACCCATTGACCTTTCAGGTATGATTGCATCTTCGGTTAAGGAAGCCATCCTGTATGGGTGGTTGGGTCAGAGGCACGCAAGCCATCACACCACTTCAAGATGCAGTCTCGTTACGATGGTTCTTAAAAACCGTTCCAACTCTGTGCGAACCAGTAATGGCATAAATGCTGCAACTTCGAATCCACAAAACCTTCTCCATAGTAAAAGGTACGAATTTGAGTTATTAAATTGTTAAGCCGGTCACATTTACGTTGTAGAATGGTTGAAATGGTCAAAATACATATTTCTAGTCTACTTTGTGTCAGAAATTATACCAACTATGTGACTACTTCAGTTTTGATCAACTCAAGCCTCCTTAATGGGAAAACGTTCTGCAAGAAACTGTTTTAACGATCCAGGGTTATGCTTGCTGATGGGGCAACAACATTCTATATATGCGCATGTGGTGTTTTCAGTTATCTCGACTTCACTGCCCGGTTTAAGAAAACTCTTATAGCTAAGGAAATATTCTTGTTTTGCAACGGTTTACTATTTGAATTTTACACGAGTAATTCGCAAATCACAATCGAATAAGAAATTAAACACGGGTGATCCAACTTGATCACAATGAGCGAACGAGTACTCGCAGAATTACCACTTGACAAAGTAGCTGCAATGAGCCAGTGTACTTGTGTAGTTACTGCAGCTTTAAGGTTGGCACTTTTCAGATAATAATTCGGAATTCCTATCGCGTAAATCATATTTCCATTTTAACCGCTTTTTCGGCTGAGGAAACCAAAACTCACTAACTAACTGCCACCATCGTCATCAGTAGCCAAAATAAAAATACGAACCCCCTGGGAGGTAGCTGCCTTTTATTGGCAAAGACCATGTATAAAACAACTTTGCGTGCATTCTATGGCAAAATACAGTACTGAATGATGATAGTAGTTCTTCACGATAGTATTAAGATCAGTAATGTTCTATGGACATATGAATACTGTTCGGAGACGAGAAAATATCATGATTTATTGCTTGGACCCAATCTTTCTCCGAATCTCCAGGTTATGTCACCAACCTTGAAACCGAAACGAGGGCTTGTACCCGGGCGTTTTCACTTCGAACACGTGTGTGTTGGCACTACGCCACCCCACTCCGACCCGGGTTGATCGTAAACATCACAAGTAATTGTGAGATCTGTACAAATATGGAAAATAGGAAGAACACAAAAGGACACAGTGTCCCAGTCCTGCAGACAAGACCTGACTTGGTGGAAGGCGTTCACTTGACGTTAGCTGGGCAATGCCTGTATCTCCCCTGGAAGCTGTGAGGATGACATCTGAACAAACTAAACTCGGTGTTTTGGATCATCCCGAAGAGGAGCAGAGTGGCACAGTAGTAACACACACGCCTTCCAGGTCTAAAGACCATGGTTTATACCCTGGATTACGTGGAAGATATGCACCATTGATGACCTCTAAAATGAGATCTGACATGAGTCTAATACTTTCAAATACAGGGTTGGTTGGATGACCTGAGGTTTGTGCGTAAAATGCGGAGTTCAAAGGATAGTCAGTCAGGCAATATATCATGAATCACATACACTACCCGAAAGTAATTGTCAAATGGATACAAATATCATGATCGTTGTCATCAGTGTATTTGTCTTTGTGACTGGTGTTATCTCATTGTCCGTTCTCCTTGATTATTTATTCTTCTAATCTTATGATTGATTAGTAAACCACGGAAATTGTGACAGCAATATAGATTATGAATAATGATCTTTTCTAATTAAGGGTTATTTTATGACATGTTTATCGTAATATTTTTGGAATCCTTAATTCATTTTATTTGCCCTTTTTCATTCTTGGTATCTGGCTTGCAGCCACATTAACAAACAGGAACTAATCGTATTCAACGAAAAATAGCGAATTTCCGTCGCATGTGAGGTCACGGGACTTGGTTCACACATTAACTAGTCGTTAAAAATTACCACCAATTCATTCATTTATTTCATTGGGCATCTATTACTATGCTCTTTTATATTAGCAACGTTTTCTGTCAAGCTCAGAACCAGATGTTTTTGTACACCAGTTCAATAGATTTACTAAAGTGTAAAAAGCTGTCCTCACTTTTTTACATCAAAATTCAGGACAAATCTGCGTTTTTGATCTCATGTATTTTTGGGAATAACTTACCCAACTATTTTCATCGCCTGTGGCACACAAATCTCCTAAATCGATATTTATCACGTTGCGTTCGGCAGAAAATAACCTGAAATTGATGTACCAGAAAACGTTATAGGGAAAAGTATTATTTCAGGTAACTAACGAAACTATGGCAATTTTCGCTCCCAAATCTTACTTGCATTTTCAGTACTTTAGGCAGGTAATACGCATTTAATCTACACTTCAGGTATCTCCTGAAATGCTTTATGTGATTATCACATCAGATGGGTACAAAATCCAATCGATAACTCGCACCAACGTATTCAGGAAACAAAAGCATCACAAGAGTTCATAAATATACCAAAAATAATATTTCAGCTTTATGGTTTTACACAACATGGGGAGGGATAGTTTTACGGTGAACTCAGAATGAGAAATATATACCCTAACAGACGTCTGATCTAGTAGTCGCAAAACGACTGGGTCCACGGTACAATACTGGGACTGTCGGCGGCGAGCGAAAGACGAAGCCAAATCACCGGCTAGCTTAAGTTAAAACGTAGGTTAGCGAACAAACAGGAAAAATATTCAACACTTCATTAGCCACCTGATAAAAGTGGTTTGAGGAGTATTGAACACAGCAGTTCATTTTATTTTCTCAGGGCAGAGTGGACGACCCTGGACATCGATGGAGAAACACATAGCCATTCAGTGAGGAGAATTAAATTGTTTGTTACTAATGTTTGAATGCTTTAGGAGGTAGAACTTCAAATACGCGACAAATCAGTGAGTCAGAATTCTTTGGGTGTCGAGCAATTTTCAGAGAATGTAATTATTCTGTCCTAGTCATTGCCTTCATACTGACGAAATAGAATATTCTGCCGAATAACGTGTGTAATGAAGTATCATGGTGGAATGCAGTTTTTCAAACAACGTTCCTTATCAGTCAACCTCACATGAACTCCTTAGTTCCAAAGGACGCAAGCGTTTGAGACTCACGTCGGTCTAATTAGGATGTTTGGGCATTTCATACCAGATCCGATCTGTCCAATCGTTGCGTTTGCCAACTGAGCTCCGTTCGACACTGTACACTTCAAGTTTGTTCGCACAACACATCCAAAATGATGCAACTGAATTCGGTACAATAAATGGTTGGCGTGCATGTTACCAGGACTTATGTTGAAACTTTTGTCCGAGTGGATATCCGGTGTTCGAAATTCGAAGTGGCACATCTGTTTTTGGTCAATCAGGGGTCAACGCAACAACTTATTGACAAGCGATTTCGTTACGAGTTTTCGTGGAATTTCTACACACTTACAATTTTATCTGTTTTATATGAGGCCTACTTCGTATCTACCTGATTGTTAGCAGATATGAATGCATTATTCAATTCGGTTACAGCATAAATTATCTTGCAAAGCTATTCAGGGGACCAGGCGCTGGGATGCAAACATATGTGTCACCAGGCAATTAGCTCATGCGACAATCAATTGAGTTTGAGCATAAATAGTGATTGTTTTTGGAATCATTTTGGATTGCTTACTGAAATTCAAAAGATATACGTAATCAAAGAACAGACATTTTGCTAAAAGTGAGGACCCACTGGTTCATCTCAGGTTAGTTTCAGAACCACAAATTAGAAGTTGCACAATTTGAGTGTGGATGATCATTTTGGACAATTTACTATTGATTTATCTGAACTGCATCCAATTGATATTCGTCACATTTGGTCAACGAAATGCAGAGCGATATGATGAGCGATTGAACAGTTCGTCCTTTCTCTCGTCTTTGCTGAAATAGTTTAATGATGTCATTGGTGTACCCTACCACGAGTTATATGTCAAGTCACTTTGACATGGATTATTTCGAAGCTTTTCCATTATTCATTAAATGTAAAACTTACGATAAGATGAATAATGAACTCACCACAGGTTCTCATGTGTTTGCTGTTTGTCACAAATAAACACAGTATACTTTAATAAATACATAAAATGGGAGTTCAATTTAATCAGTTGTCGATCCTTATCCAGCAATATACTAATGATGACCTCATAAGTGCCTCGTCCATTTCATTTGAGTAAATACGTGTCACTGAAAAACTGTTCCAGAGTGAGCCAAAACATTTTCTACTTACGCTATCCTCCTCAATCCCCGCATTTGCGATTCCAATCAACGTTCGCAACTTGTATTATTAATCAGAATGTGTTTGGTTAATTATCATGGAACATAGCTGAAGGGAGAAGAGTCAATTGGGTATAAGCCACCGAACTCTTTTGTTCAATAAATCTAAACGCGTGTTCAATTATATCCCACAACCTTCGTTGCACAACTGCCAATATGGTTCACAATATAATGGACCACTTAAAGATTATTTTTGGGAAAAATGAATAAATTTTTTATACCGAAGAATTTGTGAACCATTGGAAATAACTGTCGTATTTAGAACATCTTCGAATGCATTTTGGCTCTTACTGTCAAAAATCAACCATATGATGCAACTAATTACAGAAAATGAACACATACATGTTAAACATTGGAAAATGTTTCTTGAGATATTTCATTGTCGAGATGATTTACACTAACGTAGTTAGAGTGAGGAAATCCCAAACTGACACGTTGAATTCAGCTTCACTTATTCAGCAAGTGGTCTGTGGAAATCTCTGAGCTAAAAATGCATCCAAGGGGACCGTCACATCAACTGGTTTTCAGTCATACTTGCTGACAATTTTTGAGGCACATACACAGTGTTTTTCATCATGCTATGCAACATTAACCACTTTGTCTAGTCAAATAAGAATAAGCCTCTTTCATCAATTCACTCTTTACTTCCTAGCAAAATTTCATTTTTCAACTTGATCACTAAGCTTATCAGATTATTTACCATTTCAGAAGTCAAACGCATTTGTCTGAACAAATCCGAAATTTCGAATGAGCGTTTATTTTGATTAAAATAACTAAGTTTGTTTTGTGTGTTCCGATGTGGTTGACTTAACTATTCTCAACAGAAGGATGAAGTTAAGAGAGCAATAAACCACCCATACGCTACATTGACTGTGATACACATGATCAGTTACCTCACACTTTTCAGATTGAGTGAATTGAAGTTTGTCAACTTCTGGACTGCATCCCATGCATGTGAGCCAATGAAACAAACCACGTGTACGCGAACCACCGTTTCGGCTTCAAAGTGATTTGATCCGTCCTCTAAGACAGCTTTGACAGTCAAAGCCATTGACATTGGAGGCAGCATGGAGACCAATTCCAATGCTCCGGTTTTGGAATCAATCCTGAATGCGTTTTGCTCAACCCCTTGATACTCAAGTAGGTACTGGATTCTACTTGTAGATTTGATCTCGCCAACTTGTAGACGGATAACAGGGATCAAACTGGGTATTTCATCTTCACAAATCGTCACATGGTATACGGGTTTTGTGAAAGAAAGCGTCTCAACGACTAAAGATTTAAAGTAGAACAAAGCAGGAGATATTGGAAACGGATCAAGATTTAGTTTAACATCAGCAAAGGACGAATTCTACAGTGCTGTATTTCAAAACACGGTACTGAGGAAAGTGAAAATGGTCAGAATTGCAGGTAGTCTAAATATCATTCATCATTTGTAGTTTGGGTTACAGAATTGCTCAGGAGAGTCAACAGGCTGCCCTGAAATAATGAAAAGGTGATGTGCAAATGGATTCATTTTTGGTGACTAGCAAAATGTTTCAAAAAATACGATTGAACATACCCAACGGAGAGTACTGTAGAAACAGTAAAAGTGTTACTGCATGAAACATGATCGACAAATTTCAATGATGACACTGTAATTGATGGGGACCTGCCCAATAGGGAAATTTATACAAAGCCTACTGTGCGGTGGCAGTTTTTAATTCACCAAAATACGATTGATTTCAAACTGAACAGCCAGTCCAAAATGTTCGGATAATTGGCCAATTAAATGAGAGAAAAAAAGTAACTGGAAAAATACCGAAGCCGTAGTTACAAACAATGAAAAACAAATCGAAAGAAGTAAAACTAATGCAGATCAGTTTGGTTTAGCCGGTATAGGCCGATTCCAATTTAGCTGCCAAATGACGATAACAAGCAAGAACTAAAGGAGCTTTTTAAATAGATGCGAATTGACTAAGAAGTCCTTTCTAACATATGAAAGTTAGTTCTAGCCTAAAGCTATTAACAATTTACAGCAATGAACGAAAATTGAATAGAATGGATAAATTTCAATAAATTTTTCACGGTTGATTTCCTTTGAGATAAATTCTGATTACCAAATTAGATCCTCCGTGAAACTGTCATCAATGTTCTAGCTATAATTCACAAGGGTGTGCAGAATCGTGTCATTATTACAGCTGTTGTAATCGGCATTCTTATGGGCCAGGTCAGGCAACATTTTCAAGTCAAATCAAGTCATATGCCTGCAGTATACACCACATGCGGTGAGTATTCTTCTGTCATATGAAATCAACGTTTATTGAGTGAGTGAAAAAATCAGGCAAACATGGCCACCAGCTCAGTTATAGCTTGATCAGGCTTGGTAACACTTCTGACGAGACAAGGGACAAATAACATCTGTATGATTTAACGAGCAAGTAATTGCAACTAGGTGGGGTGGAATGATTCGGAACACGTCTGACATGATCGCGGTGGAATAGGTGTTAGGCGTCGGCTAACGTTTTTTCGGACAGACTTAGCAAACACGGGAATATTGTATTGCCGATTAGTGGAAGGAGGATATACGGTCGGTGTACAGCTGCACTAAGAAACAGTCTTCAACAACCTGATGTTAAAGTAGAAGCACATTTAGTAGGCAGTGAGATGTAGAAACTTGGAGTGATAACATGATACGTAAAGAATAAATGGGACCCTAAAAACCACTCAGTTTCAAGGTTGTGAGGGAAGAAGCCCTGCCACAATAGCATGTGAATTAGTGGCGTTTACCGAATTCATCATATAATCAAGCATTTGCAGAATGTAAAAGATCGGCCGCAGAAAGAATGCGGAGTAAATTCCCTCTTTCAGTATAGCTGGAGATGTCATTGGAAACTAAAAGAGCACCATGCGAACTTTACTTTACTTCCACCGCGAAGTGTGAAGAAAGTGGGGATCCAGCCTGTTCGGTGATTCCACTTGAACAAGGCTTCCGGATAATCTTTTCGATGCCGTATTGGCTATCATTCGCGTTGGAACTTAAACAGAAAAATAGGTTTTTTTCACGACAGATTTCTCATAAAGACTTTTGGCTCCAGTACGAGTCGAGTACACTTACGGATTATGGTAGATATAGGTCAGGGATAAAATTTGTATTTTTTTTACTTCTAAGAAATGTTAGCAAGACATTTCCGGAAACCGGGATATGATAAGGCACTAAATAGACTACGCTTTATTCGACCATGTAATGAATATAGTGTGGTAGCTCTGGCTCAGATTGGTTTCAATCACCCTAAATAATACTTCAAATTTTTAAAACTTGTAGATGAGTTTATTCGATTAAATTATCGTAAATTTGAATTTCATAAAGATTTTAGAAGACCCCAGTCTGGTTCATCCACATAAAGAGCTGAAATGAGAAATGGCCACGGCTGAAGCAGATATACGAAACTCTCTACTTTAATTAACCTCAGAAAAGTCAATTCTCTAAACGGTTTATATAAAATTTGCCGCACGGGGGAATATATGGAATTGTTTGTTTGTTGCTGGAATTTATCGGAAGCTGTGATTAACACCACCGTGAATGGTTAGCGTTTTAATTCCGGCTCTCGGTATTGGACTTTTGGATGAAAAATCAAGGTGAATTTCCCATTGTGTAATATCCATACTGCTCGGGCCAATAATATATTTGATGGAGGTATTTCATAGTTTACTCGGTCGTATTCGGTAGCATGATGTTTGT
The DNA here is from genome assembly GCA_948099385.1 of Fasciola hepatica. Taxonomy (NCBI): domain Eukaryota; kingdom Metazoa; phylum Platyhelminthes; class Trematoda; order Plagiorchiida; family Fasciolidae; genus Fasciola; species Fasciola hepatica. Next base: position 4,945,804 of record CANUEZ040000098.1, on the reverse strand, counting down.
CCCACTGGGCAGTGACTAACAAGGATAGTCCAGTTGATAAAACCAGAACATGTAATGTACATCCTTGAAACAGTGGTTTTGCACCATCGGGTTTTCGCTTGTGTTATTCACATTCGACCGGCCTTAGTACCGTAGCTTCGATGGTGGCGCATCTTCTTCGTAGGAAGAAGGTTGGCTTTCCAATCCTGGCTGGCAGAGTTGCACTTTCGGAGACGAAGAAAGCAATAATGATTAGCTGCGGTCCGTGCTTCTACTGCTAGTAATATATTCTATGAGTAAAAATATCATGGAAACTAGATGGGAATAATTTGAGAAAACTAACTAGTTACACGTGTTACTGAATATTTCAAGGAAGACTGCAAGTCACTGTTATCAAAAGGTCACATATGCTGTTCCCGTAGTGCCTGTTATACAGTGAGTTAACAGTATGTACAGCCGGGAGCCATTCTTCCCCCGGAAACCTGGTCATGCAAATAAAATCAAAGTAGGAGTTTTCATCCTCGAGGGTTCATTGCTGTCGGTTTGACCAAAAAATATAAACCTAATGTCATACCATAAATTACCGATTAGTATTCAAGTTAGTGAAAACATTGTTTGTACTATACACAGAAAACACGAATAGAGAACGAGCACTTTTTCGGTAACATCATCCTCGTGGCTAATACAGCTACATTTATGGGTTAGAAATGCATAAGTTATGAACTATGTCTGTGTGCAGAAGTGTGATTGGACAGTCATAAAAATTGGTGTCTCGTAGTTAGGAAAGATATGAGTGGAATGTTGTTATTCCGTGGTTGGCAAAGGACTAGTGAATGAATGAACATGGCTTCCAGGGAATATGCATTTCCGGCTTCAACCAAAGGGTCAACGTCTGGGTCACTCCGAATTCCAGGGTCTGTCTCGGATAGCGGCAAGGGCAGTTTGTGTGCCTTAACAAAACTTTTCTGATAAAAAAACAATGGACTGAATAATCTGATCGCTATATACTTTGCCGTTGCTGGATGTTGTTTTCGAGCAACTTCTGGCGCTTTCGTGGGGACCCCGCAGACTATTTTGAACTGGTCGTCGTCTATGTAATGTTCAATATTTGCGAGATGCGCCAGAATTGACGTGTCGTTCTACCTATGAAGCTTGCCGAACATGAGCAAACAAACGAGTAGGTTATCATGGATGTGATGAGAACAAGTAACTTGTCTCCCAGGTTCGTTGAGATCACTGGTCGACTGGTGAAGTGGGGCACGTAGAGTAAAACCGAGAAAGGTGAGAGTGACTTCCTTCTCCAAGAGTCTTATTAGTAACTCCTTTGAAAGGGAGTTGAATGCATAACTCTTTCTTCTTGACGATCACCAAAGCTTGTCCCGTTGCTCTTTCTGCCATGTTCTTCTGAATGAAGCGGTCGGGGTATCCGAAAGCCAGAAGCGTTTGCCTTACCATGTCTTATTCTTCATTCACCGCCTCATCCACGCAAATCATCCGCACACGGACTGTGAGGGTGCGAATAATATTACGTTTACGCTCAATAGATACAAAGCTGGTGACATACTCGCATGAAATCACACAAGTATGATCTTGAACTCAGTCTTGTGAGAACTCGTGACAAAAGTAAATCAACTGCAGTTGAGTTTGAAGTGATGCTTCTTGACCATTTGATATGCGATGAAGTAGAAGCTGAATATTCACTTCTCGGACGGAATTAGGCATCCTCTTATGTTGGCTGGGAGTTTTGTAGTAATAACTTCTGAATACATACTTTTTAAAGCCGAAAAATCTACATGTCTATAGTTGTGAACCTACGAAAGGACACTCAAAAGTGCTTTGTTGACCGAAATCATAAACTTTTAACAAAACCAGTAGTGTCATTTAGAGAATTCACAAAGCAACTGACAAAGCCTAAGGTTTGTGATTTTCCACCCCTCATCCACTGTGCTCGTTCTACGTAATAGTTCAGTAATTTGTTTCAAATTACCCGTTAACGAAGAACGATGCTTCAATGATTTGGTACAACTGATCAAGGCGGCTTGCTAGTAAATCGATTGTGCTTATCATGTGTTCTGCTGAGCACTGTGATTGGTCGCATTAGCCAGTTTTGTACTTCGTATTACACAGATTTACCTGTGTGTGTCATTGAACTCACTTTTTGGTAGATCGTGCATATAGCAATATCCACACGCGTTTGCCTAATCACGTCTCAGTGTTATTTGGTAACTTCAGTCCTTCGTGGGTCACGAATTTTGTTCTACCATGAAACCTGCGGTTATTTTATGGGGTATTGTTTGCTTAATCAGTTTAAGTAGGACAGAAAATGCAAGTGATGTCAGTAAGTTCAATTTCAGGTATAAAAACAGCTTTATTCCAAACTATTTCGCCTACTTACAGAGGTTTTTCAAGGCAACGTACTCGGTGAGTTGATCAACGCCAGATATTTCGTTGCTTGAATCCGTCTTTCGTATTCTGCCATCTCCTTCTTGGTTTCTAACTCTGTATCCGTGGTGATAAGAGAATCACGAAATCTCTGAATTTCTTGTTATTTTACGACCTAGTGTACGAAATGAAGTTTTCGATACCGAAATGCGGAACCGTCAGTGGAGCACTATACAAGATCATCCAACTCCTAAATATTGTACCCATTTGCGAAGTGGTAGGTGACAACGACCTGAATGTTTGAGTTATATATTGCCCTGTACAAATTATCTACGTACTTTCTATCTATTAGGTGGATCAGATGGTTTTGTTTATCGGTTTTAAATGGAGCTACCCTTACATTGGATGTACCGAACAATCGCAGTTTTCTCGGAGTGGATTAATCTACATTCATTTCTTCGTAGAGCGCACGGATACAAATATTGATGCCAGTTGTTTGAATTCTTCTGCAAAAAAATTCAATCATTTAATTAAAAAGAGAATGAAAATACATGGAACGATAAACTCGGAAGCCTTCGAAATCAAAAGTAACGAAGTTAAACTTGCTTCATTATTATTGAATTCAGAAAGTATCGAACAAACCCATGATTTAGATAATAACATTATGTCTTTTCATAACTGATATATTGTAGTAGATTATATTTGACACTGTGATGCTAAAAAGTGAGAATTGTTATGCACCAATCGACAACGTTCGAGTGAATTTTGGTAAATTGTTGCGGAATTGTTTCTATCCAAAGAGGCTGTAATACAACGTGATGCAGTCAGTAAGTATAGCCATTTACGGCACCCACAGGAATGTGACGTGAAAAACATTATTGTGAATGACTGATTTCAAGGTGACAGGTCCTTTAGCTGCACGCGACTTCATAAAATACTTTCTTGAATAATGCATATTTTTCGAGCACATTATTTACAAACATTTTGATTTGTTTCACTATGTAATATCTTTCAGTCAAATTTGATAACAACCACTTGTAATATGCATGGTTATTTTCTATTCTGATGCACAGTTATCAGACAAGGTTTTCAGTATTCCAGATTGGAATGGTTGGAAATTAGGCGCCTCTCAGAGGAAAGCCGTATTTCACGTAAATACCAAACACGATTAGGAGTAAGTGGTTGAGATGTTGCCCTCGGTTACATGTGGATTAAAGGTGCAATTCAATCGGTTTTCAGGTGAAAAAGTCTATACTGCGCTTCAAATTAAGTGAACTCGCTTTGAAATAACACAAACACAGTTGCTGACAATTCCACTTTGGCGAAAATGTCTCTTTTGGTAGAGTTAAACTTCTTCAAATAACTCAGAATTCGGTTTGTCACTCCAACAGTTTTCTGTAAAAACTGTCGGAATTATTTTTCACTGGATGTTCAGTAAACTGTTATTCATATTCGTTTTGATATTTGCACTGAAGTAGACCACTTATCCTAAGCTCAAAGAAATCATTATTCAGTAGTGGTGATTATGTGTGAGTGGACTGACTGATAATGACTGGCATTTGATTGATCAGTGGCCATTGATACTAGACTTAAGCCCAAGAAAGATTACGGGGAATAATTAGAAAAATCACAAGTTTATTGGCCATCGAATTGCTGCTTTTTTGAATTATACTCTACCTTTACAGCTGGAGCGTTGCTTGAAGAAGGAACAACGTGAACTGATGAACGGCAGCCGTGTGTACACATAATGGAGGGGGGGATTTACTGGGAACATTATTTACGGACACCTGTGGACACATGGATCTGTGCACCAAACAAGTACTCCACGACTGAGAAGCTTTTTCGTGAGCTGTATCAACACCACCAACTTAACAATAGTTCACAGTAAATTGAAACACTTTATTGCTCATGCGAATACATATCGCGCTTTCATACACTAATCGACTGACTCCGATATTAATAAAGAATGATGCGACCCTCTTGTTGGTTAGTCATAATAGGAAATTCACAAAAATATTTAGGTATTTGTACATTGTTGAGCCTGTATCGTAAGCAACAATTTAATTTGAGGACGCATGATGTCCATCGCTGGATAAAGACAATCACAAATGACCTTACACGCATAAATTTTCATACTAGCGTAACAGCTGATGAAAGGTATTCGGAAACTTTAGGCCGACAGACAGTTTTGACCGGTGGTAGTAGAGTGGTTCCCCACCGTCTCGAAGGTCAGAATTTCCAATTCCAACTGGAATTCACGTTGGTTGTAGAGAGTAATCCACTCTCATTGGGCTCGATACTACACATGACCTTCTGGGATCTTACTTCGTTTTCTAGTTCAGATCTCAGGGCGGGGTTGCCGGCTATCGCTGACAGCAGTGGGTCTTTGTGGCAATGACGTAAGCCCCTTCTACTGCACTAATACCAACATTATGAAATACATCACTGATTTCCATTAAGGCTGGTCAGCTCAACTTGGGAATATCAGTGTTGATTAGGAGACAAGAACTGCAATGTTTGAACCACACAGTATTCAAACCTGTTTCACAATTATTCTCTGAGAACATCTTTTCGATACATCCCATTTTGTACAAACGAAATTGAATAAGGAACAAAGTTATCCGTTACAATTCATTTTCTACCCATTCCTAGAATTACAACAGAGAGAAACCTTGGAGTTTGAGTGTCCATCAAGTGACAGCCGTAAGCAAAATCGTGACCGTGTTCCACGTTGAAATTCGATTTTACGTGCTGAACTTAATTCCGATACCTGGTTTGTCTTCACAGATGACAACGAGGTGCAAAGCACAAATAAAACTCTAAAACATTCTGGTTTGTCCTACCTGCTTACATATGATATTTCAAGTTGATTTACCCAAATTTTCCCATTGAAGCTTCACATTCTGCTTAGTCTCGAAGTAAAATGCAATAAAACATGCATCGTGTTCATCAGAATCGATCAGTGCCATCTACATACAATAGACCTCTTGATCATTTTAGGTCAGGAAGTCACGATTCCATGTAACGGCGAGTACGAAAGTACTACCAAAATCCCCATCTATTCCACAGAGGGTATGCCAGATTGTTTAAGTATATTTCTTTTACAAAGTGCATCAATGAAAATGCTTCGACAAATCAAACCGATGCTTGATCCCAGTAGATAGTATATTCACCAGTCAGAAACAGAATATGAAACCGTCTTTCCTCTGCCAATGACAGCACTAATGGTTCACTGGATGATATTATTTTTTTTCCTCTTTTGTAGTTACGCAGCCAAGTGCATCTATTTTGGAAATTACGACAATGGTTTCCTGTGGTACAATTTGGAGTAGAACTTTTGGAATCATCGCGATTCTCAAATCTGTTTTCTTACTTATCCATGTTTTCTTCTTGTGATTACCCAACACCGGATCCTTCGCTTCTTGCTGTATCCATCTATTCAACCATAGGGAATATAAATAGCTTCCATTCGTTTAAATTTATGAAACGCATGGGTACCACGGCAAAATAACCCCGGAAAATGGGAGGTTTAGTTACATTTCATCAGTTCAAGGTGGATCCTGGTGGTCGACCACAGAGCAACTGAAAAGTGATACGTACAATCATTTTTACCGTTTGCTTGTGTCAAATGTCAGTTGAAATATAACATTAACCCTATGTCTATGAATTTCGTGGCTGAAATTTAAATAAAGGTTTCGGTGGATTTCCTGAAATTTTGTATTTCTATGGAGTATTTCCAGAATTCTGTGTACCATGGCTTCCAAACCGTCGGATTGCACGAAACTATGTTCTTTTACTTCCATAAGTCATTAAAAAGCTAAGTATGCTATTGGTGGAAAGAGGACAAAGGCACTGATAGGCTGCCAAATGAGGAAGCACAAGGTAGTGGCAGAAAACGAACCTGGGTGGCAAGGGTTCAAAGATCATGGTGATATCACCGATGAGTACAAAAGTTTCCATAGGTTTTAATCGAAACTGATAGCAGAAAATTGTAATTCATTAGCCAATAATTCTCCGTGCGATAACAGCGACCAATGTATCATTTAGAATCTTGAAAAAGCTGCACAGCTGGTGGTAGTGTTAGGACGGAGATCACATCAAGAATTGTGAGAGCCAGAGCAGATTTGGTGAGCCTGCGTCTTCTGCGGTACCGCCATGACATCCGGTTTTCCTACAGGAGAAGGGTGTACACTGTCACGATTCGTAGCGTTCTTCTTTACGGTTGTGAGGCCTGCCCACCCCTCTAGTTGAAGATGCTTGGCTTCTTTCCGTATTCAACAATCAATATCTCAGAAGCATTGCTTAAACCTGGAAGCAACCTCAGGTGAGCAATGACGAGATTCGTTGTCATTCTCTGCCCAAAATAATCTTTACACCACATCCAATAGCTCGGGAATGTTTTGCGCATGCCTGTCCATCGTTTACCTTTGCGTGTTCTTTTTGCACGCGCTAAGCAAAGGCTGGGAGAAAGGATGTGGCGGTCAGGCTATGACTTGGCGCAGGCGCATGAAGAATTCAGCTACAAGTTTGACTTCGGTTGGTGCTTCATTTCTTTCTAGTTGGGACCCGAGGGATGAGGATTGTCGTCGGTTCGAGACGATGAGATAAGGCTCAGAACAGAATCCTGTGGCTCGAATGCTATATGACTTGTATGTTGACTTTCCGTTCCCCATAAACAATTGAAGAAGAGACAAAATATTAACGAAAAATGTGCAGTGTGAATATCAGAAATTTGCTTTCACTTGTTTATATCTTTGTGTTGACTCCTGAAGCTCCTCCCCCGACTTTGTATTTGTCTCCCTGTTGCTTTTGCGTTGACACCATGGTTGTTCTTATTTGGGTTTATTTATATTTATACATCGTCAGTGCACATCCACTGAGTTCCGAATAATTCGGAAACCCTGATGCACGTTTGTGAACTGAATATCTTACCATCGCCACGGTCACCAAGGGTCCGACTCTAAACGGCTTGTCTTATATCCTAACAACAAGATGAAGCATCCTTCGGACTCAAACCTTAGCAATTCATTTTTCTTTCACCGAGTATAATGTATAACATTTACCAAGCATGCCCTAAATTCCCTTTTTAACGGTAATAAATTAATATCCTGGTCAAGATATGGTCGTAGTTCCGTTGCATTTCAGGTTCGAACGCAAAGTGTATGAACAAATTTTTGTTTGTAGTACTGCACACGTCTAACGGAGGTTGAATCAAATGGGAATCCAATGACCTCATTAATCTTGTTCATGACTGCATTGACGCAGAGGCGTTGATGTTCATATCTGAAAGTGCAGCATCCATTGAATGCGTTCATGACGCCTGGATCCACTTCCTTCTTGCTCTTAAATTGAATGTCACGATTCGGAAGCTAAAATATTTATTCGGAAGTGGTGCGACAATTCTAGAGTCATTGACTTTATGGTTTGCTTTTGTCCAGCAAGTAAGTGTGCATGAAATTCAGATAACATCTATCTTTGCTACCATCAGTCGGCCTCATTCATGACATAAAATGAGCTTCAGAGAGAAGATGGTGTAAACTATACTTACGTTGAAATGACCGAGATGATAATGGGAAACAAATTCTAGTGATCTTCAATGCGCCTGCATTTGCTCTCAAGAAATTTTCCTGTTCTCTCCAGCAAGGATTCCACCGTTGTCCATAAAATAACTGTTTCTCTTGCTCACAATGATGCCACTAAAAAATCAAGTAGCCTAAAAAATGGCTTCTATCTATATAGATGGTTATTCTTTGTGAATTTGATCACTGTTGTTCACTTTACATCCGCGAACACAATCTGCGACCCATCATTTTCATTTTGCAAGCAGCTAATTTCTCTCTAATAAAGACATCATCGAAAATCTACTGCCACTTGGCATAGGATTAGGCTGGCAATTTCCTTGAACTTTCATGATTGCAGACGTTAATCACCCTACTCCAGGTGTTGATTTTCTTGCTGGTTTGTCTCTCGTGGTTGCAGTGACACACCGTGTTCTATTGGAAAGCAGTGAGCTTATATGGCTTAAGAACCTCTATCAACACTTATAGGATTCGACCCATGACGCTACGCCAGTAATTTTCTATTTTGGACGATTTTTGCTAGTCACACAGCCACATACACCCCTATCACAAGCACCACGTAGTGTCCAAAATCACATTGTCCACAAATGTTCGCCAATCCTGGCGCGTCACCGACGGCTATTACCCAGGAGATTATCTGTGGTCAAAGAAGCATTCTAACATACGTTAGGCATTGGGATAATTCACCTGTCAAGTAGCCATTTAGCGGTCAAACTCCATATGGTTCTAAAGCACAACGGTGACAGTCGCCCGTGTGGCGATTGTAGTGCTCTTAACAACGCAAAGGTCCCCCTTGGATACCCAACTGTACACACTCACGAATTTATTAACAGATTGTGCAGCAAATGTATTTCTCCAAAATTGATTTAGTAAGTGTGCATTGCCATAATCATGCAGATGTTTGGAAGACCAATATAATCACGCCACTTTCGCTGTTTGGGTTAGTTTGTTTTCATTCTGACTCGCGTAAGTCAGCACAAACATTCTAGCGACTCAAGCAACAGGATCTCCGTGACTTGGATATTTCCCTTGTGCATACTGATGACACCCTAGTGATCAGTATGAATGAACGTCAACATTGTGAGCACATAAACAAGTATCTGAATGATTCCAAGATGGTCTGGTTATTTCCACTGAGCAAATTTAGAGGACAGATTGGTGAGTAATTTTTCCGTGATGTATACACAGGCACTTACACCACACCATATTCTGAAAAGCAATAGGATCATTCCACTCGGACCACTGTTCGCCAAAGCCTTTATGACAAATTTGGTAAGGACACGCTTGAATCAAAAATCCCCAGCTGTTGTTTATATTAACGATATGTAGACAACATCCGGCGTGGTATCAATTGCTCAGATGAGATAGATCAGCTCTCGAATATGTTTACATCAACTCATAAACGCTCAAGGTATACAATGGAAACAGATTCAAACAATGCAATATTATGCTTCGACATCCGGATGAAGGAGTTTAGGTAGTCACTTTATCCAAGTATTTACGGATTATTTGAACGTAGCCCAATAACACTTTTGATCACTGTACTTAACCTATAGATCCTAAAGAATATTGAGAAGGCGAGTATCCTACTCTCTATCTCTCTCTCTGCTCTCCTCGCGCGCTGTATGTAAACGTGTTTACATTTCTTCGAATCTCAACAGGTTCAGAGCACTTGATGGCCTCACTGATTCTTCTATTTTCCATCAAAAAAACGCGTCCTAGTTCTTTGACCACCTAACGGACTCCCTGAAACTTAGTTACTTCTAATTTGCCCCATGGAAATCTGTTATGTTTGACCCGAGATGTTCATTATCCCTTGCTTCACCAGGCTCCGTGGAGCTAAAGGAAGAGCGCACAAACCTGAATGGCCTCAAGCCATTAGAAACTTATGCATGATAGTCAGGTCGGCGGTTATAAAATCTGCTTAGAGAGAACTGAGGGAAAATTGAACGACTGGATCTAAAGGAGGGTATTCTGGCTGTGAACCAAAGCTCGGCTTTGGGAAATTAACGAGTACCGTGGACTGCAACCGGGGGTATTTTGCTTCGTTAGGCCAATTGTAAGTGGTACTGGATAGATATAGCTGAACCTCGGAGATGGCATCAGAGGCTGGCTATTTTGACAAACTTATTCGGTTCAGTTCGGAACTTATTGAATAAGGGCTGCAAGCAAGAGTCATATCTGTGCAATGCATTTAGTCAGCTTATACCTGAGCGGAGAAAGAAGAAAGACAAACAGATAAAGCACGTTGATCAATTGTTAAAACGACCTTTGAGTCAAGCAAAAATGTACAACCCCAAGTTATTCCACAGCCGCGGGATATCAGTTGAGAACCACAACTTACAATCTAAATCACCCCCGAAGAAGACAGCACACCACCGTCAGTCTGCAAGTGCAAGCTGTACTCACTGACCAACAGGCTGCAATAAGTTTGAGTCCATTTGGCAAGAGGACGTCTTCCTGAATGATTGGGGCTCATTTGTTATAATAAACAATTCCAAGAAACGGTACAAAACACGACTTGAGGATTACCTAGGTATCTACAGAAAGCTCCAAACATTCGGCATGCTTCTATTCAACCGCTTCTTAGCTGTGAGTTCGTCACACCAGAACGGACCAATAGGGCATCAGCCATGGCAGAGGCTGCATTGTTTTATTCTTCACATTGCATGTAAGATGGAGCGCCGATACAGGTTCTAGCAGTTAACTGTGGCCTGTTCCATCAAATTTCAGGTTGCTTTCGTTTCATTTATTTAAGAATCTCTCCTGGCAATAACTGAACTTGATATGATGCCCAATAAACTAGCAAGGCTTCTGAGGGTACACTATTCGCCAACTATGGCCCGGATTTGTATGAGTAACAACGAATTTTCAGAGCCTACTCTAACAGCCGCATTTATACATCTTCCCTCATTCTCCGATGCTGTTTAGCCATGCCATCTACTGGACTGCGAATCGGGCACTAGCCGACTACTTGGGAATTCATCTCAGTCAGGAAATACATATCTTGAACATAGAGTTTATGGGCAATATTTGTCTCACTAGGAAACTCCTCGCAGAGCTTCAATTATTTGCTGGTGGGATCGATTTCTCAACAAAACCGATCAAGATAGAAAAAACACAATGAATAAAATATTTTTGACCTAATTTGGATCACCAGCTTGAAACCTTTTCATCAATGGCTAACTAATTGATTACGTTTTATTATTTAGATTACTGAGAATGGTCAGTTGAGGATGAACACTGGGTGTCAATAGCTCTAGGAATCCGTTTCATCTGGTAAGATGGACATAGTGAATCGACAGTAAAGCCAGGTGTAAACTATGGCTGACAGTCGTGCCGCTATCCACCCTGTACTCCGCAAAGACTGAATGTTCTGACCACTGGGGCAGGAAATACCAAAATGCTGAAAGTAACTGATCTCTAATGTCTGTGCCTTAACTCAAAAGTAGATAATCTCGGCGAAGTAACAACAGCCAGGCGAGACTGAAATGCCTCAAAATCTGAAAACTTTTGGTCCCCTTTCAGTGTCATTGGCTGCGAAATTTCCACCATATCCTACGTTGACTTAAAAGGGAAGTAACTGTAAAAACACTCCCACGACTACACTGTCTTGGACAGTCTCTTTGGTCACAAGCCTTAAGCTTGGAACTACTCTGTCCAGATTGAGGTAAATTACCTAGATTACGGTTGGTCTATGGCGCCCACCACTGGTATAAAACCTGGTGATGACCTGTTTTGATATCTATTCGAGCTACCGCTCAAGGTCAGCTAGGATCCACGACTTATCCTTCCCGGTAGAAGTCAATAAAGCAAAAGTTGAAGAACAAGGGGAAGAAAATCGTAAAAAAAGTATACATAGTCGGAAAAGAGTAACTATCACGCACACATACACAAGGGAGAGATGATAGATCCAACCGGACTATAGTGCACAAACAGGGGAGATATCTGTTGTTACAAATGTGAAATTACCGAAATAAGAAAGAGTAAGGATCACAGAAGCCGGTTTGCCGGTGGCTTCCGCAAGCTCAATTTAGAAGCTTCCAATATAAGACTAATCTCATGATTCCTATGAATGACTCGAATTTTCATTCGCCCTATTTGAGTCACAAAGCTGGGTTCAAATACAATATAGTTTGCTGAAAAATAATGAGAGAGTAGTGTCAACATGAATCAATGTATCTACTGTAGCCACCCAAAAACTGTCATTCACAATTCTTCATCACTACGGTCGATTAAATTTATGCAGAAAAAGAGTGAAAAAGAAGGCAAATAAGAAGGTTCTGCAGTATTAATAACAATGTATCCGTTCATACTGTCAGTGGTGATAATCGATTTAAAGCTGATAAGTTTAGCGGAAGAAAACTTATCAAACAGTAAGGCTACTGTTAGGATATGAATTCGATACAACTGGTGAAACACATCGGTCACGGTGCGTAGTAGAAGTGCATACAGAAATAAACGGCAATCCGTAGTTCGAGAGCCTTTGGTGGGCTTCAGTATCTCACAGAGCACAGTGTATGTGGAAATGAAGCTTGATATTGTTGGTTGATATCCAAGAAGCGACTTTATCCTAAACATTGATAGTCAGTTATGGGTCATAATTTGAGGCTAATGAAGTGACCTGTTTCAACAAGACAATAGTTTTAAGCGATTATACGTCGCAGCGAGACCTCGCTCTTACATGGTGCGACGGCTTGTGTGCCTCAGCGAGCCAACCAGCTCTATAGGATGTAGTCTACAGAACAACCAAACTCGGGGCTCTAAATCAGGATCGATCGGATCCCCCTACCCTCACTCCAAGTTTGTTTTCCACTAATGTTTTGAGCCACACTTGCTCATTCGCTGAACCACACACCGGACATTGACCTTAAGTGACCGCTGACGTCGGCGTGCATTGATTTTGTTCTGTGACCGTTGACCCACATTTCCCATAGATATTTCGTTGATTTGACCGCTTGAACCTCAAGCGATCCTGAATTTGTTCGCATTTGGTTGACTCTGATTCACGGAGCGGTTACCGTTGAGGTTTGTATAGTTTTTGTGCCATATTCATGATTGTTCTATAACGAACCGTACTAAAAACCACGATTGGACGCTAGGCGTTTTTTGGATTGTGTTACGCATATCTCACCAAATGCTAGGAGTCCGTTGCATCGAATGACTTATTCCAATAGTACCTGGAAGGTCAGTGGGTAGGGGATTGAAAAACCTGTCCCATGGTCCCCAAGTTTGACGGTCGGTTTGATTTGGAAACTCAGTCTGTAAATCAGTGGTAGAATATTTGATCCAAGTAAACGGACTTCCATTCAACCACTCACGCTGCTTTGCGCACAGATTCATGTTAAAACAATAATCGTCCCCTTGCTTTGCAGCTGGACACAGTGGTAGTATCCGTACAAAGTCTCACATGAACAGTACAAATGCAAAAGTTCCACACTGCATCGTCCGTGGAGCAGAATAATCAGAACCACGCTGCCTGTTGCATCCAACAGTGTTGGCAGGGATCAGTGGGCCTCAGTTCCCTTCCCTTCTCTTTCGTTCAACCTCTGTTTCCTGTCCCCCTCTATCCATCTACAATTCTCCCACTGATAACACGGCCGATACTCGCAGCGGTTCGTTTTCAAATAATGTCATGAATAATCCTCTGTCCTGTAACTTGGATTTCCTCAAGTCTCATCACCCTCTGAATCTCAACTCATTTAACATGCGTACTCTTATGCAGGCTGGTCAGCCCCTGGTATCTCATCGTGGCTTTTCCTTCGCATTTCAGGAGACGAAGCAGCCGGAGCTGTGAGTCAGCGTGGTGAAGGAATAGTCTTAATCGACAAAGCTGAAACTGCTCTTTTAGACTGAATACTGGAAAATAGTCCTTTATGTGATTTAAGGCTCCAGGGGTCGGTTGACTTTCAAAAGGATAGCGGCGCTATCAGCCGCTACTTTGTGAGACTGGCATACCCACCAAAAGACTGCAGCTCTGACACACAGCTTGTTTCGGTGGGCTTTGAGCCTTACTCACTTAGAGTACAGATATCGGGAATAGGCTTCTCCAGTTTCGTCCAGATATTCGCTTATTCCTATCTGGTATGAATTTTCGACACAGCTCGCGTTGCATGGCGACATGGTGCTCTAAAACTACAGGTATTCTGAGCCAGATGGATCATATCGCAATAGGGTACCGGTGGTGCAGTTCTCTCCAGAATTGTAGGTCCTACAGGTCCACGCACGTAGAGTGGTTTTATGCACTAGATTTATTTCGGTTTTCACTCTCATTCCATGGTTATCGACAAAAACTGCGAACCCGGTTGACCGTACAACTTTTGTCTGATCCAGAGGTTCATACCAGTTATAAGCAGAGATCATTACACTAGGTAGGATCTACGACGAGCAGTAATGTAATAGAGCACTGGGTGCATACGAAACACACGATTCACATGGCACCAGAATCTACACCAGGGGGATTTATCAGTATTTCCTCAATATAATGGAATAAAACGTCAGCTCTTGAACTGTAAGGCAGGAATAAAATAAGACGAAACCCATAGAATCACGTTACGGGAAGTCCTGAGTAGGATAGCGAAAATTGGTGGGTCAAGGCAGCCAAAGAAATGGAAGTAGCAGCTACTCTCGGTATCAGTCAGAAACTGTTCGTACTTATTTTCGTCGCTGGTAGAAGGCGAACCTCGATCAGTGGAACGACATACGATAGAAATGGAGGGTCTAACCATAGCAGATAACAAAGGCTTCTCCGTTGGGCCGAATACTTCAAGGAGCACTTTAGCTGGCCGACCGCTAATATAGTTACTCCGACATCAACAACTGCGGTTTCTTAGGTAGTTTCACTTGAGCGCCCATAGGAAGTGGAGGTGGAATCAAGCATTCGATTACAAACATGAAGGAAAACGACCAGTGCCGTCGAACTCCATCAAGCCCTTTTCCAAATGGGTGGTGATGTGCTGATAGTACCACTAACCACCTTGTTGTGTGGTATTTGAAACGAGAAGCGCTTTTTTAGCAACGAACAAGTCACTGATAATACCAATTTTAAAGAAGGGAATACACACTGGTTGTAGTAATCATCGCGGGATCAGTCTGACTCCAATAGTCACCAGGATACTATCCTCGAATTTACTGCACCTTCTGACACAAGCTCGCAAGAAGAAAGCAAGCGAGCAAAAGGTCGGATTTCGTTTAGGTCGAGGATGCATCACGCACCTTCGACCAATAATAATGGTTTTTCTCAACTTGAAATGCGTCTACTATCAAGCTAACCGAACAGCGCTCTTCAGTGCTCTTTACCGAAGATTTATTCCATAGAAGTTCGTGAATATACTAAGATCATTGCATTCTCATACTTCTGATCGCGCAAGCGCTTACAGTGAACTATCCAGTCTGTTCGAGACAATCAGCAGTGTCCTACATTTCTGTTCAACTTCGTCATGAACGAGATAATGCAGAACGCCTTGCGAGATTTTCAGGATGTGGGCATCGAACCAGCAAATAGTGAAAAGCTATGTGACCCCAATTTCGCGGACGACCTTGTCACTTTTTTCCCATACACGAGATACGCACAACGTGCATAAGATAGACTCGCAAGTGAAGCAGCTACCTTCGGCATAGAATTTGCACGTTCAAAATGTAAAGTGATGTTGCAAGACTGGAGACTAACGTTTCCGAGTTTGATGCTCGAAGGGGGGGGGGGGGGTGCTGGCAGATTTTGACAGCTCCAATTACCTCGGTATCAGCCTGACGACTGATGGGAGCACGGCAGTCGAGGTGGCACACTTATAACAAAAGATCGAGCGTTGTACGCTGGACCAAAGCACTTGTGACGCCGACCTGATATTTCGCCGAAGTTGAAATTTTGTGTGTACTATGCTGTTGTGTGCCCAGTTCTGTTGTGTGATTGAGAAGCATGGAGTTTGTGTGCGGAAGATGTTCGTCGCTTTGACGATTTTGCCCGTCGAAGTTTGCATAGTATCGGTAGGATTGGGTGAAATGACCGGATGAGCAATGCTGAGGTCAGAAATCGAGTGTTGGTTACTATTTCAGAGTTTATTCTATCACAGCTTTCCTCCAAGGGAGCGAAGAAAGCCACGTGGAGGTCAACGGATGACTTGACAGTGGGGAATGTGGAAATGTACACTGAACTTAGGAAAAGTAGGTGCATCACGTCAACGTGATTGGGGTCCAAATGATTCCTCCGCCAGTTGGTTGGACACACTGAAGAATATGGCAGTGATGCGAGGGCAGTGACGATCTTGTTGTCATTTTTTGTCACATCAGAATGGTTGATCAACGTGCGTTTGTACAGTAAGACTGTGTATTCCGTGTGTTGGCTGCTGGGACGTTATTGCCTTTTCCCACTCGTGTAGTTCCACTCATTTTCCATCTTGTATATAATTATTCTTGCTATTTCCATGTTGAACATGAGAAATGCAGTGGTCAGTGGGGCTTGCACTGCTGTTTATTGTAGTACGGCGATGTTTATGATGATTCAAAGAGTGCAAACCCCAAAGGTTTCACTGATTGCTGGGAGTTATGTGACTTTGGCTGGTTCTAATCTCAAACCAATCTCTGAACTCAAGAGAACCAGCACGGATTAAATAAACCTCGTAATGTTTTGCTAACAAGAGGTAAAATGGCGCATACCTGGGTAGTTAAACCCACAATGTTCTCCCTTAGTCTATGTATTCGAATGGGATTTTTGGCTTTATTATTCGAGGGATATAATTTATTCTTACAACGTTCCTCGACACTGATTGAGAAGGTTGGTACATTGCTTTCGTAACGTCCGTGGTAAACAGCGGTGTTCATTGTGTTGTAATTGAATGAACAAGTGTATTAGGCCAATATATGCAGAGCTTGGGTATGTGTAACGATTTCGTTGTTGAGTGTTGATCGTATGAATTCCCATTGATTTTCACACCAACTATGACGGATCTCAAGGCGGGCGATTTTCCTTCTCGGGTATCAGACTCGCATTATTCCTTGTCGTGCTTTGACTGGTGATTCTGATGAGAATCGATTGTGTGGAAATGATAAACGGCCCGTGTGTGATAAATGGCTAGTCTTCAATAAAGCAAGAGGAATAATGTGGTCAGCAATGAAATTGGTCACGTTCTTTACGTGAACTCATCCGTAGTCAAACCATATTGTAGATGGTTGCACAGATTTCATACTATGCAGTAAAGTTATCGTCCGAATGAATCAAACGTCACTGTAATGTCGGAACCAGGAAGGACTGAACCAGTGTGATCACTGATTCGTTATCTGTGTGGCGGTTATTGTGGATGAACAAACGAACAGCAAGAACTCCTCACTCCGTGGACATAAAAATCAATCAAGATCACTTTAGAAGGGCAAGAAAGGAGATGGTTAGAGTGAGAGTGAGATGAGGTCAGGACACAATAAAAGCGAAGCATCAGCTGCAAAACATAGTTTGCTCAAATGCCACATTCACCATTTGTCGGACTGTTATTCACCACCACAAAGAACCTTCTGTAACTCCTCACCCAAATGACGTGTTACTTAATGACATGTTATGGTCGCATCGCGCACTCCACCTTCGATTGATAAACTGGTGAGGAGAATGAATAATGTTTACATACCAAATAAATTTGCTGCTTATTGAATGACACTCTATGTGGTGCTGCATCATTGCCTAGCATCCAGTTATAACTTTAATAAATAAATTCTTACTTCAGACAACACTTTTCCATGCTAGATCCTTACAGGAATTAAAAATCGCTTTGGCAGATTAGGTCCAATGTCATGGGGATTGTACGGCATCGTGAACGAGGCTTTTATCGTGATTTAATGGAACAGTCTATTGCTTTTTACTTTTGATATCGGTGATACGAGTTATATCCAACTGAAACGCGTTTAGAACCTGGAGACAAAACATACCATGATTGTATTATTTTGGGTGATAAATTACCAAATAATAATAGTGTGACGCCACTACATTCATGTCTGGTATCCGTCAACTTTGTTTTATCACTCCAATTCAAGCTACGCAGGGATCAACCGCCAACAAAACCCATGCTCTTGTGAGTCCCCCTTGATCGTTTCTCACTCTACACTTTTTACTCTGCAGGTTCGCACAAACAACTCTGTGGCTGGACACTGGTTTTCTGACTGCTAGCGAAGCATTGTTCGATTCAAGACTGCGATCCTGAACCCCTTATTTTGTTCTCGATTACACTAATGGACAGTAGCGTTCTGCTGTGTGCGTCATGTTGAGATGTAGCGAAATCGTCCCGGACATAAATCGTGCTTCGTTGCAACTCTGGTTTTACTTTCAAATAATTTACAAGATGTTTGAAGACGGGTAACTCATAGATTTGAAAACCGTAGATCAATGTTCATAACTACTTTGAGTAAATTTCTCAGCCCATGCGCTGGTTATGACTTTCTGATTTTTTACAGTCACTTGCGCTGCCGCTTTTGCTCATCCATCCAATATTTTACACTCGTGAACATCACTAAATCCAGACAAAGAATTAGATACATATGCAGGTATGTTTAGTGGGCTCCCGGTACTGTCAGTTCAGTGACCCACTCCATTTGCATACCTTCGTTTTTTGTGGTAGACAGCGTTATCGATTCGTATATCAGGGTTCACTCAAAGATACTGTACTTAAGCCAACTTAAGCACACGTTGGAATTGTTTGATTTCAAAGATTTTCCTTCTGACTGCCTGTTCTCTGATGTGTAATCACGAAACCTGGAATTGATATTCCGTGTTCTGTGTTTATTTGACTATGGAACTATAAGCCAAGTTGATTAAGGCTTCTTTTGGTAAAAATAGGCGGAAGTCAAAAATATTCGAAAACAACAAACATGAGCAAAAGCAACTAATGCACCAATGTACGTTCATGAAGAAAGCATTGCAATTATCTTTGAAATGAAACAATTGATCGCAGAAGTTTATTCAAAGTGATACCCTTAAAAACCCTCAAAAGTTTCATTGCTTTGACCGGTAGTGAACTCTGCACATTCAGGACTCGGGTTCGATTTCCGCCACTGCCAGACAATTCCCCATTTGGCAACCATTCTTTAGCAAAAGCCCCTTTTCAGATATGTTGTGCTTTGCAATATAATGGATGAATGAAAAGGGTGAATGGAATTCGGAATTACGAAAGTATACTTCACGTCAAGTACGGTCCATGACAACCTTCACTCTTGGTGTGATCGTCATCAAAACACAGCGTTACTGGTAGAGATTTTGAACTAGCGGACGTACCGGTTACCGCGAATAACCTTCCTCAAGGCAAGTTCTTCTGCGAAAGAAGATATTTTTGAATTCGCAATAGATGGAGTATTGACTCCTTGATGAACTCCGAACAAGGTTCGGACCTGATATACTCAGAAACTCTTTTCATTATATAGGCTTTGCAAAAACCGACACATGTGAGTGTCTGGTAAGCGCTTTTTGTTTTCGTACATGATAATAGTAACGCAGAACATTATTCGAAAGATATTCATTCCCATCACACATTTATGTAGCTGTATTAGCCAGAGGATGAAGTTACCGCATACGAGCCTGTTCGCTATCGTGCCATTTTCTCTACGAATCACGTAGCTCATGATGCCGAGGAGCTTGGTAATTTTTTGTCCAACAAATTAATTCCATGCATTTGTTATATACGTTACATGGAACCCTGGACGAACTGGGAGATTCTCAGTACCCTCAAGCGGGACGAGCTCTCAAGTAATTTAAATCGACAAATTTCAGCAAAACCACCGGGACCGATTTTTCCAGTTTTCTCACTCTGAAAACTACTGCCACCGACCAGCCTCTTCTGCTCCCATCCGTATTTGTTTAATGTTTATCAGAAGTCAAAATTGGTGACCACTGTCGTCAGGTTGGCGTAGCTTTGATGCCAAAGAAAGAAAAGATAAATTTAATTCAGTCACATATATCAGTATTGCTCAGGACTTTCGAGTAGACTGTTGTTGATGATCCCAAGTTTGTTATTACTCATTCGGAGGAAAATCAAATTGCCCACCAGAATTGGTGCCCTACCATGGGAGCTTTCAGCTGTCATATTCAATCAGGTATATCATTTACACCTCATGAAGGCGAGCTCGTCCACGTTTTTTCCATATCATGAAAATGTTTTCAATTTCTTCAATGGAGAACGTTTACTAGCTCTTTTAGATCAGCGAAGGATATTCCTAAGCTTTTTCAGTTAGTAAAATCCCAATTCACCAACCAAGTCCAGCTCACTTATATAAGTGCAAACAGATCGTCCACAATCCACATTTGCGCCTTGGTATTGCAAGTTCCCTTCTTATAACAATCTTAGTCCAGATGACACATGTTTGACCTCCCATCAAGTACATCATCTTTCGCTTTAAAATACGCTGACGAAATTGTGTTTGGTTATAAGTCCCGTAGGAGTGTTAACGTCAATCCGTTGCAAGATACTTTTTTCAAGGCAGGGTGACTGACATTTCACTTCTCCTACCTTAGGTCTCCAAGTGTATCTACTCATACCAACTCGAAATTTATTCATTCATGTGTGTTATTTCACTGGTTATTGTGCTCCCTGTCGTTTTCCCTGGTTCACCTTTCAACAAAGTCATGCTGACCAAAAGCTCCTTTCAATGCATTTCCAAGTGCAGCAATATATATCCTACCCTCAATTACTGAATTCTATGGGGAAAATTCAATGTTGTTCATGCGAGTGGTTGTGAAGTACCATATTTGCTGGTGTTATAAGCCCGATACACTCGCCTCTATCACAGCATTTCCTTATCCGCTACATGTAGTGAATGCATGATAGTTTGGTTGTGCCGTATCCATCGAGGCTGCTTGAAAAAACCCACCCAATTGTCGCTGTCCATATTCCAGAGGCAGAATCTCAGAATAAAATTATCGAAAATGGAAGAAACCAAGGACTTTTGACTACTTGGAATATCGTCCTCGTATCACATCAGTCTAAACATCAACCAAGTTATTTTGAGATAATCAAATATATATATAACCACATCTCAATCTTCGCTGCCTTGTAACTTATTATCGAATCCTCAGTTGAACCAACCGTACCTAGCGCAACTCAAGAAATGAAGATTCTGGAGCATTATGGGAGTAAGTTTAACCGAATTTCCAGCTTCGCCAGCCCTATGGATTGGGGTAAACCTAAGACTGGATACCAAAAACTACGGATTCGAGGTATAACTTTAATATGACATGGATTGAGAGTAACCGAAAAAGAGGTTCGTGCAAAAGACTTGCGACTTTATTGTTATCTACTTATCCAAAAAGAGCAATAGTTGTTGTGGCCATTGAGATCACTACGGGAAAATGCTACAATCATTATCGAGCTCACAGTTAAAAACTGTATTTTAGCCTTCGCGAAACAACCGGAATGAATGCTAAGATAATTTGGAACAATTACCCGTGTAACAAAACACTCACCCAAGAGTCAGCTACTCAGCCTTTCATTTCCAGGCACGGGGCATAGACCACCTTGAATGTAACAATAGTGGTACACAATGTGGACGAAGATTGGTTTCGTATTGATAAGGCGTTTACGGGAATCATACTGGCAATAACCCCATACCCAACCCAGTAGTACGAGCAATCTATCATCAAAACAATAAGGATCAAGATGGTCTGTTCACTGAACGTACAGTCATGTAGGTCAGGAGGACCGAGCGTAGCAATGTTCTCCACTTGTTCACTGTTTGTCCAACTAACTTGTTTGCTTCGTTTGGTTTCCATAACGATGATTCAGATCAGTTATTGTTTGTTCGGTCAAAGAAGTATAATGGAATGCCACACAAGTGCCACAAATTAATATTTGGATTAGTTATTCTCTCCCTTCACCTAAACACATTGCAGTTCGTTATAGGAATGGAACGGAGTGGTTAAACAATAATCATCTCTATCCCCCAAGTGTCCCACATGTTCGTTTAATCCAGGAATGAAATTAGTGAGGAGAAGTGCAATAGGGAAAGAGAGATAATCGCGTATCAGTAGGAGAGAGACTAGAATTGAAGCTAGGAGTGGACTCTGGAAAAGGCGAATCGCCCTGTTTTTCACACCCGGTCCAGTAGGATGGGAAGAAAAAGCCCTCTCACATTTGACTGCAGTTTTCAGGACGTTGGCGTATTTTTGCGCACTAAATTGTAAAAATGTTAGGATTAAAAAATAGTCTCTGGAGGGAGAGCCATTCGTTAAATTACTCAAAGGAAAACTCGTTCTCAAGTTATTCTTGATGCGAGTCAGGTCGTTCATGAGTTATCGGGTACACAAGACAGTGGATGTGACAACTGGATGTTTCAATGTGTTGAAAATGAAGTGGGACGAACTGAATCATCGTCAGAACTGAGATCGCGGAAAGCTTGCGCCATTCTGAATATTGGCGTATTACGATTCAAAGCGTCCACCGATGAATCGAAAACTGAGCTTGCTTCGAATAAGAAGTGAGATGTAGTCTACATCGGGGGTGCAATATCCACAGGAACTAACCAGAATATACCAGTGGTAGATGATGCATACAGGCTCCGAAGAAGGTGAATATCTTTTTTCTGTCCAAATCTAGACTTCACAGAGGAGGGAATTCGTCATTCTTTTACAATCCGGTAGAGCTCCGTACTTAAGTGCCTGTCGGGAGAAGATGCTTTCAATTATTTTCATGTAATAGGATGGTTTTTTTCTGGCGAAAGTATCTATCGGAAGAAAACTCTCTGATCCAAAACGCCTCCTTGGATTGTAATGGCTCATCTTTCGTCATTATAATAACTTTCAACCCATGAATAGCTGAGACCATGGTAACGGCCACCGTAGTGTGTGTAAATCTCAGAATTTAAAATGCAATGCCCTCAGTGCAGGCGCTGATGTGGGATGGAAAGGACTGACCACAGCACAAGATTTGAAAGAGAGAACTTTGCAGTAGTTACTGCTAGTGGTTGATTCAAGTGGGGCAAATAACAATAACCGTAATCCTCTTCCGTTTCAGTTGATCTCGGATAACAGACTCGAAATAACGATTGAGAAAGATGTAAAATGCTACTTTACTGGAGCTCTGAAGTTCGGTGTTTCTCTATTACTTGATGAACATTATTTACACTAGAAAGTAGAAAGTTCCTCAGAACATAATCCATGGTTATACCGACTGTAAATATAGTAAATGGGCTAGCCGGCAACGGGCTAGAGACTGTAAAATCGAGATTATCATGCGATCGTCGGTCATGAAGATCCCCAAGCTTTTATTCTATCGAACAGAAGTAAGGAAAACTTCGAGATCCCGCAACAAATACGTCTCCAGTATTCAGCAGTAGGGAGTGTGTGGACACTGTTGAGAGGAAACAGTTAGGTTGGCGTCAGAATAAGGTCTGGCACGAGAAAGGAAGTCGATTTCATTTTGGGTATCTATTCAGATTAGCACTTTTTGCGGTCTTGAAAGAAACACGATCGTGCAAGCTCCAAGTGATAATGCTACACATATCGGTTTCCAGATTCTCACGAACATTGGATCGAATGTGGGAAATATTATCTAGACGATGGGCAGGAGATAGAACAGTGAATGATGGAGTCATCGGCACCAGCATGGACAGGGTTGGAAGTGGCAAAAATGAAATCACCATTAAAAAGCAACTATAGGGTGCGGGGGTAGTAGATCGGTGTTTAACAGAACCCGTTGAGTCGGATCACTATATAGCGTCCACCGCAAAACTTGGAGTTCAGGAAATGAGTTTCGGAGAAAATTCAAATTAAGGTAGTTTTGGTGAAAAACCTCTATGCCACAACGGATCAAATATTTTAGAGATATCTGGCGACACCGAATAAAATTCACAGTGATTGGTCATTAGAGAGGGCGAGATGTGCGAGAGGTGTGCCAAAAATCACCCGTGAATCTGGGGTGACGAAACCGCTAATGGTGAACACTCAGGAAGGCAAAGCGTTTTCAGGTAGGACTTAGGTTGTTTCTCAATTACGGTTTCCATAACTTTGGATAAAACTGGAGTGAGCGAAATTAGATGGTATTTAGCACTTTGGAGAAGGTCATCACGATTTTTGATGGGAAAAGTATGCGCTGACATTCATCATGGGAAAAAGAAGTTGTCTTTTAACGGCTGACTGAGTCACCCACGCAGAAGGATGTAATGAACTTTAAAACAATGGAAGAATTTCGTACTGACCAGGAGGGTCAGATAGGGCAAGTTACCGCAGAACAAAAAGGACGATTCTAGTAGTAATCTGCGTTTAAGAGGAGAGCTCAAAATTTCCTACGAGCCGAAGAACATCAAAGAGAAATTGTGGAATAGAAGGATGGGCTAGAAATGGGGAGATGCCCGAGGATATGTGCTCTTTAACCTAAAGAATTTAACCATGATATTTCAAGTAAATAATAAACATTTGTTTCCGGTATAACAAACCGCATTTTAGGAAGTATCCCAATAATGAGGTGCTGCTATTTTAAGGCGAACATTGTGGCAACACCCAAATATACACACTTCGGTGGAACGATGTTTCACAGTTCAAAATGTGTTGGACACAGACCCGGTTGAACGATGAGCTCTATGATGTCCAACAGTGAAGTGGATGGATCTAATTATAAGACACTGGTATGTCTAAAGTAGACAGCCTAGGAATCACGAAATCGGATTCGCACCATCAGAGGAGGGCAACAAATTGAACATAATTATCTTACAGAAGGAGTTCACAAGATAACGCGAAGATGCTGTGTTAACTTGCTCTGAGGAAAATGGGTGAAACCAATTCCTATAACGAGGGAGTATTGTAGGCTAATAAAAAATGGAAGGCATTCGATTTCGCATTTAAGTCCATCAGAAAATTGTTGCTGTCTATTATTTTAAAAGAAAAAGAGATTGTAATTGAAGGTGCTGCCGTAAAATGTGCTTTGAGAACTGATCAGTAGCATGAGAAATCGATACCCAACAGCATTTCCGCTCTTATAGTTCTTTTATCTCCGCATAATATTCTGTCTGGATCACACAATTTTTTCACAGTATGGACAAAAATCGATGCACATAAGGATCGCCAGTCGCAGCAAAATTAACAATAACAAAATTATTCACATGAGCAAGAAATTTGGCTTCATTGAAAGTGAACAAGTTTGTTGCAAAAATTGATGAAGCATTTTTACGGCAAGATGGCCACACGGCTCCGCATTCCCCAGCTGTCTGCACTGCTTGTTCATATCGAACTACTCAATCAATTCAACGGTACAGTGAAATCCTGTGTATAGTAGACGAAGCTAACGAAGCATAAATCATAGAATCAGTTATCAAATAGATTGGTTCAATGGTGAATTCACCAACAATGAGGATAAAAAACTATAAGTTTTCTGTTTTCATGCATTTTTTGAAATTCAGCGAAACTCGAAATTAAACCCAAACGAGGACTCTTGTTGTGGTTTAACCAAAGGCCGAAAAATTTTCCTTAGATGTTCCAAATCACCTGCAGTTGTCAAACCGATCGTTCAGATAAAAATGTCATCAGGGTTTCACAAATACTCCTCATCACTCTTGGCCGTGAAAAATTTAATTAGGCTAACTAAAAAGTATTTATGTGAAACATGTTCACCATTTGATGCTGTCGAGTAGAAGGATGTTCTACAATAATCATGGCTTCTGTTAGAACCTAAATTTGCAATACGTATAAACTAAACCGTCGGAAAAAATTGCCTTTCAAAACTCTGCTTTTTCGCCGGCAACTCCAGCATCTTTTTAATTGCAATCTTACAATAAGTCCGCAATAGTTTCCTGGTTCAGTAAATTTTGTGATATGTACTGACTAATGAATAGCTAGTAATTTGATCGTGCAATACAACTGAACATCACCAACCAGATCCACGTGAGGAAGCACCAAGAAATAGTGTCTCCGTCTTGATTTTGTACAAATGAACGAACAAGTTGTTGGCACTGGCACACATCCGCGTTGTTGTCCGAGCAGTTCCAACCAAATACTTTTTGCTACCACGAAGCGAACAGCACAAAAGCCGGAACAATATGAGACTACCGTGGGTGCGATAAAACAGCCATTGAATAATCTCCAATATCACCAGTTATGGTGGCCTTCATTTTCAAGCTCATGTGCGGATTAGCTTGAACGGAAAGATAATGCTAAACAATGTTAATGTACGAGAATCTCATATGCCCTGGCAGAGTCTACGTGAAATAGACTGACGCTCGCAGCACAAAAATACCATTATTCAAAGTGATCCCTCCCGACTGTTATGAGCATCTGTAGGCAAAGAACGAACAAACGGTGCTAATGAGGATCTGAAAGTCGTTCATTTTAAGACCTTGTGAGAGAATTTCCTTGTAGATTTTATTCTTCCTTCTTTCCAATCTTTATTAAACTTGGAAATCTTTGCTACCAACAGAGCGTTCCCCAGAAGCTGGAGATTTTGTAGGTCCCTTAGCTTCTAATTCCAGCTTATTTAAAACTTCCGTTACTCAAATATTTATTATCTACCGTGGTCTCCTTTATATCATTCCAGGACTGTTCGCTCTGCATTACTCTCACTGAGCACGTTGAAAACATAGTTCATGTGGAAGTCGGCCAATCTCACCGGAAAAACAGATATATATATATATATATATATATATATATATATATATATATATATATATATAGACTCTTCTCTGCAATTTCGTTATTTCTGTCCCTCCAGCGTTTACTTTTCTGTGTGAGATTTGTTTGCTTCTATACCATCTCAAGAGAAGCTATTCTTAAAAGCCCCAGCGATTACATTTTTATTATTCCTTCACTTCCATTTATCCGTAAGCCATTCAGTCCATAATCGCAAACCATTTCACTACTTGTACAGAAAGCTATTATCCGCTGAGCCATCGGACCATCCGTCTTCATCAAGGTTCTACTTCTGGTACCCAACAATCGGTCTCACCTTGAATCTGACATTATGTCGATTGATATCTCCAAGACAGTTGAATGATCCTGGCAAGACCAACTCAAGGGGGAGGTTTCTGGGTCTGGATTCATCATTTGCTTCATGTTGTGGATTTGAACGTTCCCCTGCTTCAGCTCAATAACCCTCTGGTAGACGATAGGTTTTTCGAGGATGCTGGGATGAACTTGGGCTATCACCAACTTTTCGTGCCGCCTCCCACCACCCCTTATCCTGAATTTTCACTTAAATCTGTTCAACACAGAAAATGCCGTACTTTCATTTGATCATTATATGTATTGGGGATTTGGATTGCATATAATGTACTCATCGTATCAGAATGAACACAGCCAAGCAATAAAAAGCACGGAATCAAAGTACGGCAGTTTCATACATTTCACAATCATCTACTGTGTACAACCGTCGAGTGTCATTTCATGACTCAAAACCGGAGTGAACCACTGTGCTTTTAATACCTAACTACCTGGCTGTCAAGCGGGTTTGCACTAGCTTATTTAACCAACTTTAGTTGACAATGCCTTTCCGTCGCCTAGTTTTGAACGGTACCAACCCGTTCCTTGCACAGCAGTCGACTCCTATGGTAGATTATCTCTCCATTCACAGAACAGCTTAGAGGAATTTTCATCGTAGTACAGTTTCTCTAAAAGGTTTAGAAGTCATGCTTTCAGATGAGACTACAAATATGAACAGTCGAAAATTTACTTTATGAATAAAAACACTAATATTTTGGTTTATAAATTACTGATCCTATATTATTTTCCTGAGTTCCGCCAAGGTCGGGCGTTTTCTTGTGACATTTGGCAGAGGATTGAGACAAACTTCACGACAGGCACACTTGTTTGTATGTGTTTTATATGGTGTTTGAAATACCAGTTAGAAAATTCAGGTGGTAGGTGGTCCCTTCTGTCACCCATGGAAATGTCCAGCTTAAAATTCCCATGAAGCTCTCTGCTCGAAGCTCTCTGAGGGATTTGCGAATTTTCTCAATGCGCACATGGACCATGACTTAAAGGTCGGGCATACTCCCTATAATTACCGTTCTCACAACTCTCGCATTGCACTCACAAACAGTCTTGGGCTAAACAGTAACATTGGCTTTGTGCACCAGTCTCTGGAATCTTCCTCTTTCCTGGTCCTTATTTCCAAAAACCAAATTTCTCTGTCTTCTGACAACCCATCTTCATTTTACTCAGTTGCCCACTCTGTCATTCATTCTGTTTGGAGCCGAGGGTCTCCGTCTACATCCACAAATCTTTCGCAACAACTTCTTGATTCACTTCCAACATTCCTAACGAAGAATTCCAGCTCATATGAATAGAACTCAACACTCCACATCACATCCATTACTTCTTCATCCTCTATCGTGCCTCCAACAGTACTGGTCTTTCTGTTTTTGAATTGTTGTTGCAAGTTACGACAGATATCCTGGTAAGTGATCCGAACTACAATATAGCCTTTCCAGGAGGATGCAGTGTCCACATTATCTAGTGGCTCACACATTCATTGATTATCGACACCGTGGGACACGAAATGATAGCAGTTTCCATCACTAACCGCTTATGGCAGTTGAACTGTTTCCCCACAAGGGTACCCAATCGTCCTGGTGATGGCGAGCACACAATTAAACTTCTTTTCACATCTGACTTACGTCTTTCTCTCTCCTACTGTCGGAACATCGGATCATTGTCTTCTCAAGCGCTTGCGATCTTAATTGCGGACAGATTTCTTCCTGCATGTAGGGCTTTCGTCCGCTGGGTTGAAAACGATTATTTATATTTCCTCTGTAACTTCTTCAGCGGAGATCCTCATTTTCCCTAGTTCGTTTTCGGAATGTCTCAGTTGCCTATCCTTATACCATCATATTAAGTGGGGACGACAAACAGCCGGTCCCGACTCATGGTTAGTTATCATACTCCCATGGGCGATTCGAAGTTGCTGACAGTTAGTTAGCAAGCTTTTCACCTGACACTGCCCGATGCATCTTCTTGGCTACACACGCTGAGGAGCTCCAGAGTTGCTTTGATCAACGCATGCTCGCTGAGATTGACTAAGTTTTCATCCACCAATTATTTTCCTTGGTAAAAATTACTTATACAAATCCGTTTTGCAAAAGACTTGGCGTATAGTGCTGCAGCCGTAACCCTTTTGCTATTTTGGTTTGTGTAATTCTCGGTTGTAGAGAGTCGAGGCTTTCTCAGCTGGAGCTTTGCTAATAGTTCTGTGGTGCTCACATCACCTCTCCTAATTAAGCTGCTCGTACGCATCAAGCCCATCTATTCGAGTCGTTTCCCGGGTAGGTAAAAACATATTACCTGAATTTCACAACACCGAGAAGTGAAAATCACATGCCGTAACAATTGAATGTTTCTGCATGCGCATGTGGTACTTTTGAGTTTTTAGTCTTACTAGGTCCTAATGTGCTAGCAGTTTGGTGTTGGTCTAAAAACCCTGTTTCAACCACTTTCTGGAAATCACATACACGCTCAAATCATCTGATTGAATGTTTGATTCAAAATCTTCAAAACCACTATTATTACAGGGTGAGGAATAGTCATTCAAAGGGTGGCCATACATGGCTCTAACACTACGGCGGTGGATGTATGAGGATTGGGACCCTGGGGAGAAAGGATTTAATTCCACCACAACCACCGTTTGACCACCGCCTGTCACTGCGTTTGACATTTGCACCATGTTGGTAAACCAAAGCCGAATGGCACCAGGTAAACCTAAATAAGCAAACCTAAAAATTCCAGTGATGGCTAGGATTGGATTTACTAACCTACAGACTACCACTGATTAGCGTTAGCCGACCTGTGATGTGCGTGCTGGGGCGTGACTGAGGAAAGCCACCAGTATATGAGGTAAGCAATCGGTGATGGAGCTACCAGTTGTCTAGTTGCATTTAATTATCGTTGTGTCTGACCGTAAGGAACTTCCTAAGAATGAACAAAGTGAAATTTCTAATCGCGATGATATTTTGAGGGCATGGGCATGGCACACCGTCGATGGACAGCCAATTCTCTCAAGTGGACAGGACATCAGCGCCTGTTCAGAATCAAGGTCAAAAATTATGCAAACAGACCTGTGAATGACAGGGCCGTGGATCAATGACGACGATCGATAAGACAAGATTCCCATCAGGCACTGTTTGGCCGTTTCTCTGACCGACTAGAATAGGTACTTACCGACGCCTGCTCATAGACTAACTTGTTTCTGGTGCAACGAATGACGTCGGTCACTCCTCTTCCTATATAACCACTTTCTTCTGCTCTAACCGACTCAGATAATTTGAAAGCAAAACAGTCTTCTCTCTAGAGCTAGGGGAGTGGATCAGAACACTAGTGATCGCTAGTTGAAAACCTGATTCTGAGTCTATATGGGCTACTGAGGAGTAGTTATCGTTCTGATAGCAGACCAGACTAGAAATTCCTGTTTAAGAGAAGTCGCAAGCAAAACTCTAGGTTCGAAAAATGCATTTTTCACTTTAGTGTCATCTAAGTGTTGTTTCCTCTAATCTCTTAGACTAACGGTGGGTCTGTTGTAAACTTATATGCAAGCCAGCCATAGCAATCAAAAGATCGAAAGCTCCTTTGGACCTGACCACAAGTGAGACAACCCGCTTAATCGCAATACCGCAAACAGGGTTGAGATGCTGATACAAACAACCTGATAACTATCGGCAGATGACGGTGCTTTCTGCCAAAACTAACACAATACGAATGCGCCGAGTCTATCAAGTATGATAGGACGGACGGGAGAAAATGGTTTCGTAACTTGCGGGAACCAGTCCCATACGTGGTAAGGAGTACACGCATTTCCATGTTGGCATTTTTTCGACGGAAACCAACGAATCTACTAAGCTCCGCAATGGTAAGAGGTACCAAATCCCCAACTCAAAAGGAACAACGGGTAGAAGGTTGTCTTGACACGGGTGGTATCCAAGGAAGAAGAAAGAAAGAAGAGAAAGAGCTGGAGGTGGATCATACCGGAAGGCGAGCTTTTCTTATGCATTTAGTATGCTTGTTCCAAGTCGAAGAATGTGAAATTAGTAGACATGACCTTGTGCACACCATGATGGTGTGAACCAACAGTGGAATTTTAAGACACTATGTCCACAAAATGTGTACATTAGAGGGACAACTCGAATAAAGCACACAACGTAGTTCACGGAGAAAGGCCTGCGTTCCGCATGTGTTTCACATTTTTCTTTGAGGTTGGCGAGCAAACGTGAGGAACGGAAACTGCTATAGTTAGGCGAACTCCGGCTGATCTGTGTCTGAGACGACCATGCGGCAGGACAATTTCTGTTCCGGTTAAAGGCTGAATCAAATAGTTTATGAAATTCCCAAGCTGAAACTTCCAACGTCAATTTTGTTATTCCCCTTTTTGATCACATTGAGAGCAATTCGTCCGTCCCTTTCTAAGTTGAATTTGCTCTTGCCTAGCTTTCTTCATCTACCACGGGTTTAGGTGCGCACTTTTACTCTGGGAACTCACGACCTTCACATTTTATTCCTGTAACCTGTTTTGCGTATGTCTACGTCTCGCGTGGGTGCACGCGAAATCCCGGTTAAACTCCTCTTCTGTACTATGCGAATGACTTTTGGCATTAAGGTTAATATCACTCCATGTCTGCATGCTTGTCTACGTCGGGCGTGTGTGCAATCTCCTCTGTCATGGTCTGAAATTGCTACCAGTCCAAATGTCATACAAGTGTCCCAGGTTCTTTCTCTGATTTGTTTCTTCTGTACCACAATAACTGATTCTTACTTTCCGACGATGATTTGTTCACGTATCGTACGCAGTACGTTCCTCTGTGCTCACTTGAACGACGGATACCCATTCATGATTTCTTCTAAATGGATTACCTCTAATATTAAGGTGTTATTTACGCTTGTAACGATCGTTCCCTGAAGTACAAGTATTTCACCAACTCACCTCATATGACTTTGGATTTCGGGCCAGTGTCCTGCTAATCGCTCAATCGCTGGATAGCGGTTCAGTCAGAGTATCGATTAATCGAGCAGCCTACCAAACGTGACGTTAGGTCATGACGTGACGCAGCGGCATGAAGTTAGCTTCGGCTTTGGATTCGATTGGTGCTTCCCGCCTTCCTGGTTGGGGCCCACGAGATGAGGATGGCCATTGATTAGAGACGCTGGGAGATATGGCTCAGAACCGAATCCAGAGGAGTGAATGCTGTATGGCCTGTGTATTGACTTCCCCTTTCTCCTTAAACAACTGAAAAACGGACAAAAATTTACAAAACTTAGAAATTTTGCTCTAACTCATAATCTTTATGCTGACTATTCGTCACCCGCCCCTCGACTTCGTACTTCCTCTCTGTTGTGGATGCGTTGGCACCATGCTTGTTTTCAAGCCAGTGTAACGTATAATCTTTAAATACCGTGGCACTTGAAGTTATCAGTAGTCAGAACCCTGGGCCCTTTCAGTAATATTTCAATGGTGCCCAGTAACAGCTAAAATCCCAGAGTTCAGTCATGCACATCTAAAAAGAGTTAGCCAAGTGATCACCAAAATCCCCCAGATTCCGAGAAGAAAAGTTTTGTTTTCTGTCTGTAGTGTCTGATAGAATCAGACTGAGTTATCTCGTGCTGGACTACGCACAGTTAGGGTCGTCTTCAATAATCCCTCATAGAATGTCACGACCGTCACTCCATCTTGCATCTCGGGTATGAGAGAAAGCACTTTATCTAAATGATTCATTTCTGTGTTGTCTGCCATCGGAATAGCAGGAATAGTTGTTTTACTTTTGTAGAATTGGTGGGAATCGTATATAAACTTGATAGCTTAATCTCCAGATCGTGCCATGCGTTGAACCAGTGGAACCAAGTGCATTGCACTGCTCTGTGAGCCCCTTACTTCTGTTCTTCGTTAGTCGAACTTATTAATGATCATTTTCAGTGTATTCTGTGGTCTTTGGGAGTAGGTATGCGTCAAGAGGTAGGAATTTATAATATTGCTACTGAGAAAGGTAGCAGTAGTTACATTTGAGAATATTCAGATTTCTCGTCTGAAAAATTATTGCATTTTCCTCTTGAGAACGACACTGAATTTCACAACCTTCGTCTTCAAATGTACTGTATTATTCACATTTGACCAGATTAAGCTACCGGGGTAAGTAGAGTGGACCGATAGTGTTATAGAGACGACCGCGGACTCGTTCTTTGTGAATAAACTGGTCAAGTTGTCAATTCATCAGCGCGTTGCACAGAACGCCTAAGACGAATGGCGACTTGAGTGGTACTTAATGAGCGGTAGGTGATCTCTCAGTACGACTTTTACCACCAATCAATCTGCAGTCCGATTTTCTATTTCAATTGGAACAACTACTAAATGCTCACGGATCGCATTGATTCTTTGAAAATTACTTCCCAACAGCACCCAAACTGAGACATAAAAACAATTAGCGGTATGACTAAAGCCCCTCTTGTCATGATGCGAAGTCATCTTCCCAAGTATAATCCTATATTCAGCCTGCGCTGTTCATCTGAACACCCCGAAGGCATTAGCGATGCAGTCAGACCAATCGATGTTGAACTACTTTATGTATTCATGATTAACATTTACTGATAATCACACGAGCTGTGTTGATCTGTTAGCCATGTTCAACTGACTAGCCCTTAAATATCTCACAACACTTGATTATTAGGCATGTAACCGCTAAGGAAGAAGAGGGAGCAAATTCAGTTACCATCTTTAACGACAACCTGTCTCGAACATTGATTTTATCACTTCTATTCTATACTATCTTCCCATGTACAGTGTTTTTCAAGTCGTGACAAATACTTTGGTGGCTTGTCTGAGCCCATATAAACCGCATTCCTCACAGGACTTCTTTTACGTGTGTTAGTAGGCTAACTGTCGAAAAATCCATCCAGATTATTAACATCCGGCCTAATTGTCCGAACACTTTTTGTGTCGATTTCCCTAACTTTCTATGTAAATGCTCGTTAGAAGGCAAAATAGTATGAAATTCAAAAAAATTGGAGTTGAAATTAGACTCGCGCTCGCACACTGCTCGCCAATAAACACAGCCGTGAGGGTTGCAAATCAATGGAGAAAATTAGCGGACTCAAACAATAAGTCGCCAAGATTAGCGGTTCTATGCTCCTCACTGTGGTTAAACGAATATAGACTAAGGATACGCTTATAAGTGATTTATCCCTCGGAAATGTAAGTGGAAGAAATCACGGGCCAATTTGATAAAGCCAGTGGTCCAAACGAGTTGCAACCAAGAGTTCCAATTAAATTTGCTCTCACTTACTATTCAGTTTTGATAACTCCATTCATTCTATTTCTAGACCGTGAAATATCACGGATTATGGATTATCATAGGATAGTCATACAGTTGCATATTTCCAGAAAGATGTGAAGAAAAACCGGAATTAATGAAAACGGATAAAGCAACTTTGAAAAATAGCCAAAAACTCGTCATTGTCTCTGTTCCCGAAGTATAGTCCGATGAAAAGTTGACACTGGTTAACCAACGTACCAATAAAATACTGGGATAAAATCTGAGAACTGATCACTTCTAGGTATGATAGTTAGCCGGAAGCCTGAAAATCAGGAGGTCTCATGACAAACACTCTGGTAAATCCAAGGTCAACTGTTCTTTAACCTGTGTATTTGGTTTGTCAAATCGGTCTCTCGAGGGATACGATGAAACAGAAGTGAGCTGCTTCTACTTTCACAAAATCTGAAGATTAGTTCGACATATTAAACAGGTCTGCCTTGATTTGTCGCTTTTTTTACCAACATGTCATGTACATCCAGGGATAATGACCAATGACTTTGATCCTTAAGGGTACTTTGAATGTTCTCCCAGTCCATTTCACTCGAATAATCTGACCGCATATCAATAACCTGGAGTATCTTGATTCACCAGCAGAATGCAGTTATATGTTTGCGTTTTGTTGGTGTATCCCTAAGTGTATGTTCTATTCAGCTTGGCGTGAATAGATGTCAAAATTAACTCGAAGCACTTTATCTACGTGATAAAAAGGATGCATGATTATTACCAATTCGGTACCATTAACGAAACGTCATCAGTGTACTATTACCATCTTTATTATGGGGGTTTATTAGCAATTGTCCAGTAGGGTAGAGAGCATTTTGAGGCGGGTAACGAGTGAGGGATACCGAAATAGAAAGAGTGACTGTCCATCCTGTTTGACTCTAAGTGAGTTCATATCAGTCACTAATAACCTACCATCTTGGCTTTGATCACGAGAACCGCTGAGCCGAGATCCGATTTCTGATTTACAGGGTCAACTTGGCGACTGTAGCGGGCGTCTTGCCAACTGATCCTATTTAACAGAGTAGTAATCGTGAAAATAAGGCTAACCGTTCTTTGTTGATATAACAAGTATACCAAATCGACTGCATACCTAAAGGTCAAAGGACAAGTGACAGATTGAGAGAGTCATGAAAATGAAAATATTACTTACCACTGTATGCAGAAACACAACGAAAGCCATCATTCGTCGGGACTATCACCAAGCTAAATCAATGTCTGAAGGCGGTAAAAGCAAACGTAACGAGAGTCAGCTGGTTAACTATGGTTAATGCGAGTGACAAATATTTCCATGTTGAAAAACC
The DNA here is from genome assembly GCA_948099385.1 of Fasciola hepatica. Taxonomy (NCBI): domain Eukaryota; kingdom Metazoa; phylum Platyhelminthes; class Trematoda; order Plagiorchiida; family Fasciolidae; genus Fasciola; species Fasciola hepatica. The sequence goes on along the minus strand of CANUEZ040000098.1, from coordinate 4,910,328 downwards.
AAGGTCGCATGTTTGGGAACAAATTACTTTTCCACAAAGAGTAAGTGAGAGAATAATAAAATGATGAAGTCGGTTGCAAAATTGGTCCACATAGTGTATTGTGTCTTCAGGCTAGTTCCAGTATCTAGTTTACATTTCAGCAACACAAGGATTCCCTGACTACGATGCAGTGCGGCAAATTGAGAGTAACGTTTACCGTAAACATAATAGTCTAGTGAAGATGTGCAGGCAGCACAATGGTGACCAGATCTTGGTGCATTAGTAGACGACCGAGTTACTCTACAGCAGAACTCCTACACAAGTTTGTTTCGGTGAGAATAAAGCAGTATGGAGAACGAGTCATAGAGTCACAGAGGTATTTCGAAAGAGCTTCATAGAAAGGGTGTGTACGATCACCGATAATTTTCACAGTCATTTGTGCCAATCACACACCTCATTAAGTGGAACGACACAGGATGAGCGAAACACGATTAGTTGAAAGAATATTTTAAAACAACTTAACAATCATTCATTAACGTTTCTGAAATAACCATGGGATAAAAATTCGTCTAAAGACGAGAGGTTTAAAACCTAACAGCCAGACCTAAAATGATGGAATAATAGACCAACCAGATGAAAGCAAACCAGAGAAACACTAGTTAAAAATTATGAAAAACAAGTTGTTAGCAGTATTACTAAAGCTGATCATTTAAGCTTACCCATTTCAAGCTCTGCACTCAATCTGGCTGTAAGGGGTAGAAGATAGGCGAAGACTGTCACTGTTCGAGCACCGATGTCTCCGAGAGTGATGCGAAGACCGTATCTGACTAGATGATATTATGAATTTGTCCTCGTTCCGTCCTTCGCATTCGAATGGATCTAGTTATCACAACGTATCGTTTAATTTATCACCCGAGGGATCAAATCAAAATATCACTGACAGATTCTCGCATCGCCCACAGCCAAAGATCTTGTTTCTTTACTTACTCGCACTCCGTCGCGGTCTATGCACGTCACTGAGGTATTTTACAAAGTTAGACACTTCCTGTTTTTCTCTCAGAATACATATGCTCCCGGTACCTCAAAAGTGCACTTCAAAACTCGAGACTGCTTGCGTTATTCCCTACTGACTTTACTGCTCCCTAGTTATTTTTCCTGGTTTGCTAAAGAAGGACTTTCGTATGATCATAAGATCCATAAAACGTATTTCTACATGTAGTCACATATCTAGCTTTGTTGACATTATCATAATCAGGCACTTTGTGCTAGTGATAATTTTACCTCTAAAGTTCTCTCTGATTCCCATCATCCGCTGGACAGTAAATCATGTACAAATGAAGCCCACAGACTGCGACAAACAAAAACACACGGATAACCACAGAAGAGCACGCATCAATTATTGCCATACTTTCCAGCAAATCATTTCATATTTCCTATGAAGTGTTATTCGTTCGTGAACGATGAGAGTATACAACGGGATTCCTCTTGCAGCTTTTGTCCTCTATCTTGTTTGTTCAAACTGAAAAACACTGTCTACACACTCTCTCCACATTCTCAAAGTTCAAACTGTTGTTAACTCGCACTCTTATACGTCGTAATTCTGTTTTGCCATATCTCGCTCGTCTACCTGTTCATCGCAAGACGGTTCACCAAGAAATACGAAACAAACCTTAGGTCATCCGACTTGGTGCTTCCGAGTGAAGGCTTGGTCGAATGACCTGAAGTTTGTGCGTGAAAAGTAGAGTCCAAAAGACAGTAAGCCAAACAATGTATCATCAGCCCCACACATTGCCCGCAAATAATTGTGAGACACATATATCAAATTACGAAACAGCTTGAAAGTCGAACATTAGTCCGTTGTCAATCCTTTTTCCTTCGTTGAAACGGTGCACGCATCGCATTATTGTATCCACAGAAATGGTGCAAAAGGATGAATTATTTGTTTGGCCTGGTTAATTATGACGCCATGTCTCTTCCAAACTTTGTCCAGAAAGATTGTGTCCTGTTTCGGCTACTGAAGAAAGACACGAAATTTGAGTGAACTTCAGATATGAAGACGGCGTTCAAGGAACTCAAGGCAAGTGTGACAAACCCTTGCAGCTGTTTGACAAAACAAAGGCCAAACGAGGAATTTAAAGTGGGTATAAATGCCAGTGACGTCTGAACTGACGCAGTGTTATCACATCCGTCCGGGGTAATCATGTACGCCAGCCGCTTGCTTACAAGTGCAGAAAGAAAATACTCTGCCACGGAAAATGAATGTTTAGCAGTCGTGAGGGCTTCGGCGGAGTAGAGAATTTATCTGACTGCTACTATTTTTCGCAACAAAGCCGATCACAAACCTTTGCCTTGATCGATAACAGCAATAGGTCCGAGAGAGAGAATGGTGTGGTGGGCTAACCGCCTGCAAGAACTCACCTTTACAATCGAGCATATCAGTGATCGAGTAGACGAGGTACCTGAAGCTTTGTCCTACCTGATACCAAATGACCAATTACCGGCCGAAGCAATCCCAGTGACTCGGAAGGTGCCAAGAGTTGACGCTTTCAATCATCAGATGAATGACAGTCAAGTGCGGACTGTTTCTTTCACATATGCGAACCAAAATCAAACCAGATGAGAGATCACCCGAGCTGCACACATTTACTGAAAATGTGGGATCCCTTGCATGTGGAGGTTGGTAGACTGTCTGCTGACATCGATGTGACAAGTGTTCTGCGACCCAGATGACTGCTTCTTATTCCCGAGGCCCTACGTGAGCGTGTAACACAGCTAGCGCATGACAGTGCTCACTTGGGATAACAGGGAACCTTCGGTTTATTGCGGCGCACGGTATTCTTGCCCTTGATGCGGCACGACGTTGATGACTACCTTCAAACTTGTACTGACTGTCAGAGGAACCGATAGCTCGTGAGGGTTGCACCGCCAGTGCAACCAGCAGAAGCACAACGAATCTTTCCAAGTTGGTGGTTGGATATTTTTGGCCCCTTACCCATGAGTTCGACCGGAAACCGGTATATCATAATGACGATTGATCATGTGTCTCGTTGGGGGGAGACTATCCCGATTTGAAGTCAAACGGGTGATAAGGTCTCCCGAGTATTTGTGAATAATGTTTTGGAACAATTTGGTATACCCGAGACGATCATCACTGACCGAGGCTTTGGCTTCGAATCTAGGAAGTTCCTGGACAGGTTGGAACAATGGGAAGTCCAGTAAACACAGAAGTCACCTTACCATCATCAATCGAAAGGAATGATGGGAAGATTAAACAGAGCGATGAAAAAAGGGTTGATCAACAATGGAAGTGACTGGCAGAAGGGCCACGGAAAATATTGTCAAGCTACTAAAAAGAGCCACAACGACCACTCAGCAATGATAACGACACAATCTGAACCGGTATTCGGGCAGGAACCCAGAAAGTATCTGGACTTGTAGCTCAACATGAGAAACGACAAACTTCTGACCACCCTCGATAGGAAGCACCTAGAAGAATTCGAGGTACATCGGATGAAAAATACCCAAGGTCGAAACAAAGCGAGATACGATTAACGAAACCAATCACAAAAATGGAAGCTGTTGGTGCTCAGAGAGTTGATAAAAGTAGTCACAACAGATTGATATGGCTGGTCCGAGGGCCAGCAAGTTGCATGGACGATGAAGCGGACCGTACACGATAGTAGGAAGGAAGAATACCAGCCTCGTAATCAGTCAAGGGTCTCAAGGCAAATAGATCAACGTACTCGGCTTGGCTTGCTGGTACTCTCACAGCGAAAGTCCTAAGGGAAGGGCATATTTAGCGGGCAAAGCTGTGGCAACACAACAAGACGAATATCAAACCGATGGGGTTAGTCAATCGACAAACGCAGACCAGAGAAGGAGTGGTAAATAAATGGGAAGCTTACCGCAACAGGCCGATAGAGCCATGTGGACTCGCCAAAGGAACTCAGTGGGATCTTAAGCAATTGCAAACAACAGACGTAAACGGCTCAAAAATAGGGAAATGCAGTTAAACTGGTTCAATGTACGATATGACCTGGAAACTAAACTACCAAGTTTATTTACGATTCATACTAATTCTGCACAACTGAAAGTGTGATTCCCTCAAGACCCATAGCTGACACCACGGGAATGAGTGATCTGGATTAAGTGTTTTCTTCCTCACTCTACTAGCGAGATGGAATGACTTTCTTGGTATCCTTCGAAGACGACCCTAACGGTGCGTAACCAAGCACTTGATAATCCATTCTGGTTCTATCGGATATTGCAGACAGAAAATGAAACAATTCTTGGCTTACTTCACTGCTACGTCCTACTGTGTAGCGCCGTTGACTGTTAGCCATGGGAGTTGGAGTGCTTGGACTAATTTTCGCTGCACGCAAATCTCAGGCTTCGAAAGGTGGACGATAACTGCCTCGGCAGTCGCTAGTATCCGGAGACTGATTGCTCTTGACACGTGTTGCGGGACCTGATAGACGACTTTGAAGGCGGACTAGATGTCGATTGAATGCCCAGTTTCTACCAAATGCGCGGCGACTAATACTGCTACTGCTCCATTGCCTCCATGTCTAAGCCATCGTGAGTGATGTTCCCTAATGCTTTTTGACAGCTCCTTTTGTGTTTAGAACTCAATGCGTTAGTAAGAGAGAAGCATTGTAAACCAGGTACGACGGTATATTAGGTGACTCAATAGCAATCAACAAGAGGATGTTATTAGGCGCCTTTCAGTTGGAGAGGCTTATGATTTTGTCGACGAGTCAGACGTGTTCAAAGATGGTCATAGTGATCTCATTTTCAAACGTATTGAGAAGTTTCTGGACGCTCTGGAATATCGAGACCAGCTGCATCAGTGGCGACAACTCCCAGGGGAAGATATACGGTCTTTCCTTGGGAGTTAAAGTAGTTGGCGATGCGAAGATACTCCGAGGAGGATAGGGCTGAACAAGAACGGCACGTTTTAAATCCGTTTGTTGAGGGCGTGGAAAATACTTCGGTAGAGAAAACCCTCTTGAGAGGAAAATTTACGGAATTGTCAGAGGCCGTGGCAGCAGCGAAAGAAGAAGAAATAATGGAGAAAGTGCTATCTAAGTCGACCACGGATCAAGAGTGCTTCGTCGTCCAGCGGCAATGGGCCCACGAGTCAAGGAGATTATGGTATTCGGGACCGAGAACCAACAGAAGTTGGAGGCAGCCGCGATAGATTATGGTCTACTTTCAACTACCTGGGATTCGGTGTACGTGGTCAGTATCGCCCAGTGGCTAACGCAATTCTCGATTGTTGGGTTTATTGCTGGGTTGCACCCTGCCAGCTGCATTCCGACAAGGGGTCGAATTTCTGGAGAGCCCTTATTGCTGAGCTGTGCAGGTCACGGAGACTCTTCTCTAGTGTCACGCGATCTCTGGATCTTTTGATAACATTGCGCTGTAAATGACAGTAGAAAAGGCGCTTATTGAATTCCTTACTGAGTGCGTATTACCTTGTCCTTTTCCAAATCGATTTGTGAAACTTTTGTCGAAAGAGAATTTGCACAGGAACAACATCAATCTCGTAAGAATCGCAAATGCCCACATTGAAGCTGCACGTGAGGAGACGTTCAAGCTCATTGAAACACAAAAGCTTTTCGTGGCTGTTCTCGGCACGTTATCTTTCTTCTGTCAAATCAAATTTTAGAACTTTTCAAGAGAACTGGTACAAAGAACCAGGGTCAAAACAATCAAAAGCCTTGAGGGCAGCATGTGCAAAACGCAACAGTGGTCATTATTCCCGACAGACACAAGCCCATTCATTCACAGTCTTTCCGGTTATCAGTTGACCAGAGCGCAAAGTGAGGTTTCGTCGTTGAAACTAAATTTCAAAGTGCCGCCCATGGAAGTGAGCCAGCTACCAACACGTGTCCAGTTCGAGAACCTTTATGATCAAGTTAAGGATCTAGTGCCCACGTCATTCAACAAAGCCGGCTGATTCAAGGCCAAGTTGGTTGGTATTTCTGAACAATACCTCTCTACTCCCATGCATCAGTGATGTTGTTCATCACAAGAACACCGGGTGGCGGTCAAATAACTCAAACAAATGAATGATTTATTGTTTCTACAACCGGACAAAGGATCAGGAGTCGTAATTATGGAAGAGAAAGAATATTTGAAAAAGATGAAACAGATACTTCCCGATGCGCTGCTCTTCAAACTGGACACTACTCCAGAGAACGAGATGTTGACAGAGAAACAAATATCAAGACAACTCCAAATTTTGCTCCTACACGGTTTCATTTCTGAAACTGAATACAAGAAGCTAAAACCAGTTGGAACACAGACACCCTACTTCAGAGGATCACCCAAAGTGCACAAGCTTGGAGTCCCTTTGAGGCCGCTATTATGCATGCAAAACTCGGCTTATCACAAGCTTGCCCGGTGGCTCGTCGAGATTCTTAACCCCATTCGGAGACACATAAAACCATTTTGTCTACAAGACTCATCTGAACATGGGAATTAGCTAAACAGTATTGCATTGAGTTCGGATGAAATGTATTCCGTCGATGTTGAGTAACTTTTTACAACGGTACCGCTTCGTGAAACACTAGATTATCTGTGTGATTTTATTTCTTCGCACAACTTTCATTTGTCTATTCTTGTTGAATACCCTAAAGAACTCATTCTTTTATACACAAATAACATTCGATTCAATTTTGAAGGTAAAGCTTACAAACAAACTGATGGTGTGGCCATGGGAAGCCCTCTGGGCCCAACCTTGGCAGATGTATTTTTGGGTATGATCGAAAAACAGCTCTGTGATAATATTTCCCAATTTCTATTTTACAGACCATACGTGGATGATATTTTAATTTTTGTGACTGAAGAACGTTGTATCCCTTTTGTTAACGTTTTTGACTCTATTCACCCAACCCCAATGTATTTCAAGAAGAAGAAGAACGCGATAACAGTTTTTCCTTCCTAAATATTCTATTACCAGGCGTCAGGATGGGACTCTACAGCGCAGAATCCACCGAAAATCAACGTGGGGCGGACGTTATTTACAATTCTCCAGCTTCGCTCCAGTGGCTTACAAACGTGGATTGGTCAAAACTCTCTTCAACAAAGCCCAGAAAATATGTTCAGAAGATCAAATACAAAACGTAGTGGAGTTAATAAAAAGAAAGCTGCTAGCCACCGGTTATCCGGAAAACTATCAGACAACAGCAGAAGCTGCGACGTGTGCGCGAGAAAACAATGAACGTCGAGAAGAAGCAAGTTTTGTCACTTTGCCTTTTAAAGCAGATCATTTATTAATTCAAATAAATTGTAATGTTAAGTCAGCTCTAAGGCACATATACACATCGGCGCAGTTGCTTTTGCTGCACACGACCAAAAGGTTATGTTTTCAAAATCACTCAAACAGTCTTGCTGATCCCAATGTCTCACATATTGTTTATCTGTTCACTTGCAGTTGCGGTGACATATACATTGGCAGGATGGATCGTTGCTTGACTCAACGAGTGTCTGAACTTATCACTTTATCGTAAGCTTTCGTCGAAGGGAATGACGACTTGCACAAGAAGCAGCCTAACTGCTTATTAGCTTACCGTAGTACGGTCTATGCGTCGACTAATCAAACTCCAAGTATGTAATGGACCAGTCGAGAGATCCGGCTAACAACGGATGTTCGTCTACCCTTCACCAATAACCTCCCCGCTTCGGTAACAGAGTATGTGAGCTAGCTACGGGATTCTATTGAGTGAGGAGAGGAGCTGGTACGCACACACCCAAAATCAGCCCAGAGGTGTCAGAAGGAGGGAACTTGGCACCCCGCTGCAACCAAATTATCTGGTGTGGCACTATAACACTGTTCCAACAGGGGATGTGCCAGCAAAGCTGTCAAGACATTGGAAAGGACCTTTTGTAGTTGAAAAGATATTGTCAGACTGCACATGTGTAATTCGTAATGCGTCGCACTCTGGTCAGCTTTCGTTTGTTGTTCAGTTTAGTAAGCTCAAACCCTATGAGAGTTCAATTCATCCAGAAAGCGGTACAGTACAGCCAGTACAGTTAGAACTGAGAGTGCCTCCAGAAGGTGGGAGAGCTGTGGCTCCGGGGACGGAACCAATTGACGGAGAGTACAGTGTTACAAAACATGAAGACGGTCACTTGACGTAGGATTGAGCGTACTAATTCATGCTCCTTTCTCTGTTCCAGCAGAAGGCATCGACCTGGTGGAACCCGAAGATAATTAGAGACAGTGTTATAGCCGGAGACTTACCCTATCGGCTGCCATGTACTATGTAGTGACCTCGATCGTTCTTAGAAAATGACCGTTTTCTGGATGTTATTTTGGATCTATTTTTTCTACGATCTTTCCTGACATTTGACATCGACATGGCTATTTTGTTCGGTTGCGTATGTTTTACTGGAATGACTTTCCCGTGATATCCGTCGACCTCGTTTTAAAACACGTCCACTTTCGGTCCTCTGCCCGTTGTACACATTCGCGGTTCGCTTTCTGCCTAGCCGTTGCGTCCATATCCGTTCGGTGCTTTTCTCGTATCGGTGTTGTTTCGGCGCCACGATATATAGAATGCACATTTGCATCTGTCAACCGACTTACGTCTTCTCTATTCGTCAAATAGAGGAGACAACTTTGTTATTCCGCTATCAGAGCGAATAGAATATACGTTCACTAGCCTCTCTCGAAAGTCTTCTATAACCCTTTGAAGCCGAGTTGGATGAATAGTAGTTTCTTTTCTGCCTGTGGGGTTCTCATTGGTTTTGTCCGTTCAGTCCAGTTTCTTTGGATAAATATTCTCGTGATAACCATTGCTTGACATCGCCTTTCTTGCGTGTGATACTTCAGTCTCCAGAGTACCTGTAGTGCAGATACGTTTCCTCCTGTGTAGGATACAACGCATCAGATTAACTTTATGACCACGTGGTACACAACTGTGCAACTTTGTGTACTGGCTATTCCAGGTCACCTTCCCAATGATTCTTCCTCTGCATCGAGCCATCAGGTCGTCTGGTTAAGTATACATCAAGAAACGGTAGGTAGGTGAACTTGATTACTGAGTGAGCAGTGTTGAATTCGAGTAAGATATCATCTAAATCTAATTGTGCATTTGTCATACAAAATATACCATTCACATATCAGTAGTATTAGTCAAACCGATTTATTGTTCTGCGCAATGTTTGAGTTTCCAGCTCTGCTATGGGAATGTCGAAAACAGGTGCTCCTAGAGGTGAGACCATAGAAACCCCGCCCTTGTGGCGATAATAAATGTTATTGAATACAAACTGTTCATTCAAAGAAAACTTGGTGGATCCAACAGCTGTAGATTAGTCTTACAGATAGAAAGGCAGGCAGATAGATAGACACGCAGATAGATAGAGGAACAGGCAGACAGGCAGGCAGATAATCCAAATTCGGTGTCATCACCTACGTACGTCATGTTTGGTGTCGTTCATTCGCGCTCTATGCATAACACGAGTGTCCGCTCTTAGGCTACTGAATGTAGGAGGCATTTTATCCACGGGCTTTTCTTCTGCTTTTATACGAAATCAGTACACAAGTGTAGACTGTTGTTCGGTGGAACCGGAAAATTCCCTCGATTCACTCTATTCCACACTAATGGGATAGATTGACATCTCACTTTTTATTGTGGTTGGCCCCCTCAACAGCTCAGATTTGATTTTTCCTTAGTCAAATATCCCTCCATTTGATTGTCAATTTTCTCACCATTCATAATGCTCGTCCAAACTATTTCTTCGTGAGTGAGCCATCTTTCTTTCCTGAGGTGAAGCGTGTTGCCGTTAGAAAATCCAACCACCGTATTGCTAAAAGTCTTCCTGAAAGTTTGCATAAATGCAATCCTCAAAGCTTGAATAAGCGCCTAGTCCACAAGACGTAGTCATGGTAGCAGTGATCCACTGTATGTGCATTTACTGGAACGCATAGTAATCTCTTCCACGTTGGAACTGTTTTACGAATCTGCCACATTATTATGAGCTACCTAAAGTTCCATTACGAAGCAAAATGTTCACTAACAAATATTATGATGAGTACGTATTGTTTTGACTTGAGGAAACTAAAGAAGTTACGAAGGATGAAAGAAAAATCTTATCGTTGGTTTAGGAAGTCTGCTGTAATACTGTTGAACCTGTGTATCAAAGAAGAAAATATTTGTCTTGACTGACTCTCTGTAAGTGGCATCCTAAAAGAACTCTTCCCGTCAGTTATGGAATAGACTAAGAAATTCATCTAGTCGCGCGCCTCAAGCATATTACATGCAGCGTAATGTCATGGAAAACAATAGGTCCTTTGTCCCAGAAATTAATTCACTCAGGTTATTGCATAAACTGCCTGGAACTCTGGGTGAATGTGGAGATCTTCGGTATCTTCGTCTGGAACGAAGTTTCATGGCATTTCAATAGCTCAATACCAATAAAGCCTGTAAACCCTGTGGTTTCAGTTCGGTCAATCTGAAAACTTGCGCTGCCGGCTTGGCTTTTATGTTCTCATTCGTATTAGCTTGATGTCCGCTTGAAGTTCGCACTACCCTTATGCCGAAAAAAGAAGAAGGCAAATTTCGTCCCATGGTACTCACATGGGTCCTACTCGCGGTTTTCGAGGGGATTTTGGAAGTAAACCAGTTTGTCCACAGAGAGTATTGTCCCACCCTGGACGCCGTCAGCTGTGTTATCCAATCGGCTGCGTCATTGAATGACCAGAAAAGTAAACTCGATCGCATCTGTTTCCTGGACTGTGCAAATGCTATCAATTCGCACACTAGAGAACATTTTTTATCTCCCTCAGATCAGCAAGTGATATTGCCAATGATTTCCAATAGATCCGGAGCCTATTTTCCAAATCAGTTTCAGTTCACATATTTGATAGTCATAAATCCTCTACAATCCCCTTTAACACCGAATTATCGCAAGGTGCTATCCTATCACCTTTTTATTCGCTTGAGATATGTATGACTTTTACCACACAATCCCTAGCTTTCCAACAAGCTGACGATATAGTGGTTGGTTCTGAAACCCGGAAGTTTTTAATGTCAACCACTGTAACAATCCACTTGTACGATTTCGGAATGGTCCAAAGCCACCCATTTAGCACTAGATCTCAACAAGTGGGTAGAAGTACTGTTTTCAGTCTATCGTAAATCCGCATCTTAAACGGATTATTGGTTTGTACTCGAGTTTTATGGTGCCTATTATATGGAATGTTCATATGTTTATCCATAACCTATTTCCTCAAACGTCTACATTTCTACTGTTATATACTCTTTATGTTTCATTTGTGCTGCCGAGCGGAGGCCCGAACTGAGCCTTAGCATTGCTGTCGCTACACTCCACCATTGGCCATCACACGCCAGCGTCACTAACGGATCCGGTGCCGAATTCGTTAGTTCATGTTGGCAAGTGCTCTCGTATGCACCACAGATTTAGTTTATTTGTACTTATTTAATAATAACTCTCTTTAGTATTGCAACTAGATTCTAGTTCACACTTTTGTAGATGATTTATAGATTCGTGACGGCAAACGTTTCCTGATTTACTGATTGTACTGCAACCGAACTGCGCTACAGTTTGGTTCAGTTGTTAGCTAAGTGGACCTTTTTTCTACTCTGTCCAGATTTTCCATTATTTACTGCTCATTGAATTCCATTTTTCTGCATCTGAACGATTTCACAATGTTATTCTTTCTCATTACGCTTCCGCTACATTTATCTCTCTCGTAGGGTTTCCCCCTCTGCTATACGTTATTAACTTAGATTGATGTATTTCGAATTATAAAGACTTACTACTCGGTTATTTCAAATCTAGAAAGACTGCTGGTTTTGGAAGAACGCCTCGTGAACGAATTACGAGAAAACTCGCCCAATCACTGTTATCGAGTTTCCATCGCGTTCTTCATTGATGAACCTGGCGTAGTGATTCAGTCACTACCTTTTTTCCTTATCATAGATTTTACTAGTATAAAAAGTACGTAACCGATAACTTTTCAATGAAATTTTTCCTTTCGGACACAAGAAGAGTAACTTTGTCTTGACTTAATTTGGCTTGTTCAGTTGACGCGATCCTGTCACCGGATGGTTGGGGAAATTAGTTGGAGATGTTTGCCTAGCGATCAACGGTGTAGCTACACTCGGAGTATATCGTCTTCTGAAATATTTCTATTCATGAACTCGTTTACTGTTTGCTCTCTCCAGTTGCTTCCAGTTGTCTCATTCTTGAATGGACGAAGCACCGAGTTAGCAATCAAAACCAGAGCACAGAAGTTCAATTCATTTCGGTTGCAACCATTATTAAACATAGACCTAGTAAGGCCTACACGTCATCCATGCCCGTGTAGGATGACTTTATCCTTCTCAGGTACGGCAATGACGTAATTTTCTGAATGCCAAAATCAAATGGACAAACCTAACCGGACAAGTAAAATGATCCTCAAGTAGTAATCCACAGACAAATCTTTCAGGGCTCTGGCATTCTATTTTGTCCCCATGAAACCAATCAATAGTTCGACTTACTAGTATCTAACTGAAATTTAGCCGTCAACCGAGAGCCAACAGAAAGTTTACTGCCTGTCAAGTACCTCTGTGTAGCTATCATTCGTGACCTTACCCGGACAAATCATGTCACAGTAGTTGTCCCGAAATTTCGACTCAACATTTAGAGTCTTTTAATGTTATTATCGACTCCGTTCCGCCTAATAGGAAGCTTCGTATTCTCATGCATTATTCCACACTGACTCAATACTTTCCCCGTCGCGTTTCCCGGACAGTTTGCCAAAGATTTTATAATTATCGACAAATCCCCTTGAACACTTGTCCCGACACGGCGGAACCACTTATGTCCTGCTTATCCACTTCATTGGAGCCCGACATCAAGATATATATTTCATATTTTTTTGTAATATTTTGACTGAAGTTGTGCACTCGCTTCAGCCCGACCTTACCATTGCATATAAACATCTTCTACATGAGTCCTTTACAAACATCGGTTTCCTCGTACCGGTGCACTTAGATCCTCCGTAGTCCCTTACCTCGCTCGATTGCTCATCAAATCATGTTCAATTATCCCGAGTTTTCTTTACTACCTCCAATAACCACACTTTCTTACTGACGACGAGATGATTATTTAGCAATTGAATACTTATCGGTGAAGCAATAAAGCAAGCTCGACTTGATTTGTTACGTCGTATTTTTCCTACTGCTCTACATATTCTGTACATAGGTTTTCTGGCGTAAATTAACTCTTCCGTCCTCCTATCGATCCGCCGCAAACTTACTGAGACAAAAGAAGTGTAAATCAGGTATTCAAATCCAGAACTACTGTTCTAATCTCATTAGAGTCGTAAGGAGAGTGCATGGATAGGGAGTTCATTTCAAGAATCACACCGTGATTCTTCCAAAGTTAATTCATCGGTTAACACAGCTAGCCTTCAGAACGAGGACACATGGTCCCAATTATAAACTTTCGATATGAGTAGTATGGCATTGTATCTGAATGACAGGACAGAATTTCTCCGGAAGCACACGACCGGTTTCGCGGTTATTGCCGCTAATCAGGTATGCGTACCCAGTACTCTTCCACCCAATCATCCTTATACTTGAGCACTCCACAGTTAGTTTACAGCTATAATCTCATTTAAAAGGTATGGATGATGGGGCAGCAGAGTACCGGGTAGGCATACCTGATGAGCGGCAACAACCACAAAATCGGTCGTGTGTTTCCGGAGGAATTTTGTTCTGACATTCAGATACCGTATCATACTACTTATATCGAAAATTCATAACTACTGAACCCAGAATCCCTTGATGCTCGTGCAGCATGTTCTCTGCAATCATCAGTAATTTTCGCTCAATACTTATGCTGAAATGAAAGCTGTACGAGTCTCCTTCTTTTTGAATACACACTACTGCGAGAGTGTATTTAAGTTACGAAATTCTAGTTTCCAAAGAGCCGACAGAAAAACATCCTTCGTAATATTCAGAAAGACAATACCAAAAGCCGAGTGCATTTTATCCACTTCGCAATCGCGTTTTGCAGAAGACAGCAACAATATTAACTCTACTTCTCCTGTACGTGTGAGTCATGTGAAATAACTCGGTCTGGCTTCAATTAAAATTTTGCATTGCTCTCTACTCATAGAAACTAATTTTGGAAGACTGTGTCGACTGCCCCTCCCAATAAACGTACTTCAACTGTTCAGCGATCCGCGGTCTGTCATTTCTTCCTCCGTACACCAGTGTATATTCCCCATTATTCTATATTGTTCAAAAGTATTTTTTTCTGGTCTGAGGAAAAGGGACTTCATCACACTACGTAGAAGTCTGTGAATCGTTAGCCTTGTTTCTGGTATGGCCTTAAAATAACTCTTATCGGATTTTGGTGAGAAACACATAATGATATTTACTTCATTTGCAGAGAAGACCACTGGGGACTGTTCACATCCACTACATTGCGGTCTTTCTCTGAAGCAATCATTTCAGCTAGCCAGCTAGCCCGTTTCATGTGTTCGACTGCTTCGTTGAAAGTTATTGCTGTACAGAACTTCTGTAGTTCCCTTCTTTACGCTTGTTTTGGCAAACAAGAAGGAAATTTTATCTGAACTGCTAACCCGTTTTGACATGTAAAACCTTTTCATTTTTACTGAACAGCTGGAAAGTACTGTAAAAATAGGCTCAAGTCAGTGTAATAACAAATAACAAATAATAATAAATGCATCGTTCTCGTTAATGTGCATAGTTGTAAACGATTCTAAACCAGAATATTCCGGAACCATTAAAATTACTTCATATATGAGTTGTCCAAATACTATCTCGTTTCCAGAAAAGACAGTTTGATTACATTGAACAAATATCGAAATCCTCCAAAGGTTATATTTCGTCGGTCTTGCCGGAATGCAAATCGAATCACGCACATCACCTACTCCTTGGCTCCCGGGCTGTTCTGCCAGCTGACCAAGAAAGTCTTACCCGGTGATTCAAAAATTTCCGTCTGAATTACGTCGTAATTCCTTGTGTGCTCACTGGACTCAAAAGAATTTTAATTTCATTTGGTTGGCCTGCATGTGCAGTGCTCCTTGAGCTACGGATGACAATCACGGAAACTATGCACATGTGGACAATGAAGCGAGAAACATATTTTCCTCTGATGGTTTCACACTTCATTCACGGCGCTCAATTTCATCCCCAATGTTGCTATTATTCAATCACTTCTGAGTTATAAGAATACGTGCAATCAATAGATTCGAATATCTGTGAATGTACGTATGTTGAATAAAGACGTACGCAGAACATGCAAAACGTGGTTTTTGGCACACAGCCATCATAATGGTGTTTAAATGCCCGCATCGATCTTGATCGCGTGACTGATCGAAGTCCAAACAAAGTTGGACATATCCATTTCACTCCATCCACGTGTTAACAGTTTGGGTTGATTAAGTTCCCTGCCCGTATTACCATCCAGCGTTTAATTTCCATTGGAAATTCAAGAACAGACATTTGACGTCTTCTGCGTCTCACAGCCTTTTTCGAGGATACGAAATGGGCAGTGCGGCCGGTGGTCTGACTTTGGTTAGTGTTTCAGTGGACGAGCCGTTCAATCTAGAATGTTTGGCAGAAAACAACAGGTGAGTTGGATAATGAGTAATCCGAGTCAGTATAGTAATTACCTTTACCAGTACACGATAGAAAATTCGATTGTTATAAGTGTTTTATGTAAATTGAATAGAATTATCAGAGTTTTAAAAAGTTCATTGGGGCAGAAGTGCATATTTTACCGAAAGTCGAGATTCCATTAGATAACTTTATCGCAATAAAAGCGATGAGGTATTTAGGAAACCAACATAATAAAAATGGACAGGCCTGTTTTGGTTATATTTAAACGCGATATCCAACTGTTCGCCACCATTTGTGGTTTATTTTCTAATCCAGTACTGACGTTTATAATTTTATCACAGTAGGGTAACCTAAGCTTCTGTATTGGTTGCACAAGCAATTTATCTAGCCAGCTTTTCCCCAATTTTGATCGAAATATCATTTCCAGGCTTCGAAAACTTCATGGATGTCCGCCTATTCTGCTCGATGAAAATTTGGCCAAAATGGCCCAACTTCATGCACACCGTATGGCTGAGACTCAAACATTTTCAAGCAGTGGACAAAAAAATATTGGTGAGAATCTGTGGATGCATTCAGGATACCTTGGTATTACCGGTAAGTAACCGACTTCGCGTACAAGCCGATTATCTGATCGATATAAGATAAATTGAAATCGTTCACAAGTTGTCAAACAATCACATTCTCGGCATCATATTGCTACCATTTTCTATGGTAGCCACGAATTTCTAGCAATTGACAAATGCTAAATCAAACTAACACCGAATATTTAAGACTCTTAGCTATGACTGAGAAAAATAGCTGATGATTTATAACGCTCACCGGCAATTCTTAGTGTCGTATCAAGCAGGCATAAATGCAGTCTCTTATCTCATGTTCCCCTGCAATGCCCCAAATCATGTAGACACAGAACCGGACTGCACAATGTATCGTCATTCAATTTGAATACCAATGAAATTTGGTTCAATGCTGTCGGATGGGTTGGGGAGTTTCTTTGACTAACGTATTATCTGGGTGGAATGCGTACGAGACACGCGTTTTACTCCGTCACATTGCTGATCCTGTTTTGCATAATCATGTATTTACTTCGACTCTGTTTCCACTCTACAAGGGCCAAGTTGGGTCCCTTTGACATTTGCTGTCTTCCCCTTCATTTGTGGGTTTTACGCAGGATTCGGCTCATACTGATCATGCAACTTGTCCGATAGACACAAAGACACGTTGCTTGTTACGTGAGCACAGACCTCTGACCCAGTTCGTTAGTGTACTCATTGGTTGCTCTCCTTTCATTCGTCCGCCCGTGGAATTGTCCTCATGCGCTCACCCAACCACGCATACACGCACTCAAGTGCGTAACTTGTGAAATGGGTTCAGATCCTCAATCACAGTACTCATACGTTTGTGTGGACTATTTCATCGTGTTTGATAAACGTTTCCTGTAGATTGGTGCTCTTTGTGAGCCACAAATATCTGCACGCACCTACACATGCATCACTCCTGGTCAGAAGAGAGTCTGGCTCGTCTTGTTTAGTGCTTCCTCATATGTGCACACCCAACTCTCTTTCTGATTGTTTTTTCCCATGGACAATTACTCAACCTCATTTTGCTAGAGTGTGGGATATTTTTTTCATTTTATGCTTCTATTCTTTTTATCCTTTACTTAAAGGGGCTGGAAGGTAGCAACGCAGACCAGAGCACAGAAGTGCGAGGTTGATGAATAATGGAATAAAATGAACTGCACCTCGTGAATGCAATCTTTCTTTCGGTTGCCTCCAGCTTAGAAACAGTAAACCGCTGTCTTGTTAAACCCATACACATCCGCAGCTGCTTTGTTGTCTCCTGGACTGTTATGATCTATTGTTATATTTGTTTTCGCTTCTGAATGACGCATCATATCTCGCTGTCTTTGGGTAAAGCTGACGACTAGATATATCACAGTTGGAGTTTTGCACGATTTATTGAGTTAATTATTTATGTTGCCATTTCACCATACCATAAGACAGTTTCGATTTTCACTGAATTGGAGTCGAGCTTTACGTGCAACTCCACTGGCTGGTCAAGACCGAGAATATCAATCGTTTGACAACCTAATTCTATGCACGAGGTTAACACATACAATTGGAAGTGGGCAGCCACCGTCTAAGTAACTCTTTGTCACATCCACACTCCAGAAGAATCAATCATTCGGTTATCTGTGCACTTCGCATCCTTTTAGTCGTAGACCTGTTGTCTCTGAGCTGCTTCTTACGCAAAAAATGCTTGCTGAGTTTGCACAGTTATCCCACTTGACATCTTGATCAACAGCTTTCAACTTGGGCCATCCTGCTGCATTCCTGGGATTGTTTTGATTCTTCTGTTTTCAGTAGGATCTGTTCTGTACGTCGCAAGATGCTTCCAAAATAGTCACTGCTACTTCGTCAGCATGTGGCTCTTACTTCGTTGATGCAGTCCACTTGACAATCGCCTCATTCTTTTGCCGCTGAAGTCTGCCACAGGTAGATCGATCACTTGAGATGCATCAGTGTGAAAAGTGACTCGACAGCATAGATGGTGAATGAACCTTGGTGTATCAGCTTGATGGTTTTCACTTCCCGTCCGTTTTTGGTGGAAAACCGTAGATTCTATGTTGTACTCAGGAAATCATATCACAGGTAAGGTTAAATACGAGATGGCGTTGATAGATATAGCAGACTGATTTCGTCCGGAATACCTTGAATTTCTGCTCTTTAATTTTCAAATGTAGGTAACGAGTTCGAAGCCGAAATAGAACGATCAGGCGTTAAATACTTTTATCAGAATGGATGGCTTCAGATGCAACTTGAATATAGGCTGCGAATACATGAACCCGAAAATCAAAGAAGACATGACCTATTCTGAATAAAAAGAAAAATTCTCATTCATTGTAAGGTTCACATTCCGGAGCAAGCAGTCACAAGAACCCAAGAGTGACCTTAGAAGCCTAGAACTCGCTAACGAATTCCCCTCGTAGATCTACTGAACGCGATCACGGATGCAGTTTTTCGAAGCATAAAGAAGTGGAATCTAACGAGATCAAAGCCTAGAGCATAAAGTTGGACCGGAAAGTTATGCTCAAGGAATCTAGTTCTTCATGGGAGCACAATTTCGGGCCTAAATTCCTTATGTTCGAAAGACCAAATACCTAAAATCAGAAGTACCAGTGTGGACCAAAGTGAAACGGCACGCAGGTCAGCGCCTGCGCACCATTACTCCAACACTGGACACGCACACGTGCACACACTCATCCGTATTCACGATATGACTGGGTAAACCGCTTGTGTGCTTGTGTTCCACTATCAGTGACCAGATATATTTGTACTTGTCTCATGGCTGTGACCAAGGGTATTGTAAGAATTATAAAGTAAACGTGGTTTTTAGCATTATTCCATCTCCTAAATTTGACCTTGCACGCCGTCGCCAAAGTTTCATGTCACCTGCACCTAGCACTTCGTGACTACCAAAAACAAAGTTATTCCAGATAACTTTCCCTCTCCGTGAAGAACACAACATGATAACTTCGATTAGTTCCCGCAATCATACGCAGCGTCGATACACAAACATCAGAAAATAGGAAGTATATATATATATATATATATATATATATATATATATATATGTATAAACTTTCACCAGAATGGTCGAGGTATATAATGCTTCAGTTTATGGCTGTCCTCGAGGAATTATTTCAGCGTTTGTGGTGTATCGTTTACCAGCCCAGTTTTGATAGCATTGGTTATCCTGTGCTCCATCGCTTTCGCTTAAGAAGTTCTGTGTACAAAAGTTGTCGTTATCTATTTTTCGAAAGCCGAAATTAGAAGCTACATCATAATGAAGCCGGGGCTGTTATGGAACAGTGGTGGAAGCTGAAGCTTCAGTGTCCGTGGTCTTGCTACCGTTGAAACATATAAAGAGGAACAGATCTGCTTCAGACCATGAAGTGAACGTCCTTTGGTGAAGCACCTGTCAGCATCACGCAGTTAGTGGTGAATTTAACCGAAGTACAATAAGTACGCAGAGAGCGGAGGATAGTATAACTGTAAATCACACAGAAAAG
Source organism: Fasciola hepatica (assembly GCA_948099385.1). NCBI lineage: Eukaryota > Metazoa > Platyhelminthes > Trematoda > Plagiorchiida > Fasciolidae > Fasciola > Fasciola hepatica. Next base: position 4,890,666 of record CANUEZ040000098.1, on the reverse strand, counting down.
ATGGATTATGAAGACAAGTACACCACTCGCCACACCAAATTTCCCTCTCCCGGAATCTTCCGTCGTCCGAAGAAGAGATATCGTAGGTCTAAGCCCGGATCGACTGACACCCGGAGCTCGGAGCTAGGACCTCAGATTGTACATGTGGACTAGAGTGCGATTATAGAAGTGGAATTTTGAGTCCACTATTGGAGGCACGTCCCACTTTCTTGTGGGTCAAAATGCAGAACCAAAGGCTTCTGAAGGGTGCTCAATGGGGAGAAAACAAAAGGTATTTTCAGTTTTATCTTTAATAAGAGGTTCTCAGATAGTAACTCCTTCTGTACAAATGAAAAGCATTACTCAATTAGGATGCTCTATCATAGTGTTTTAAACAATTTCCATTCTCTCTTTTTTCTCGAGGCAAAACTCTAGGCATTGAAGCGGCCCACGAGACATGTCTCTACAATAATAATAGAAAAGCGATAAAAAAGCTAAACCACATTTGGCTGGATGTGGTCGAATCAAGCAGAAAACTACCGAGTTTTAAAAAAAAATGTAACCTCGGTACCTGTGCAACTATGTGGTCATCCTGGGCGCAGATGTTTGACATACCATCTGAATTCAAAGCGCGGTGCAGGGAAAGAAAGTCGAGAGATCCACTATCGTTCCATGGGCGAAAAAGGTAAAAGACGTCCCAGCAGATGGCTCCATTTTCTTAGGAATTCATTCATTTCTAGGATAATGCCGAATTTATAATATTAGGACCGTAACTGCCACGGACAACGTCACATTTCTGACTCTTCTACAAGGCCCAAATTAGAGAAACTCAATGACAAATTCGACAATTCTAAAGTGATGTGGTAAATGAGGTTTCTCAAGAGCATCATCAGCTAGGTGGAGTACTGTCACAGATAGTGATTATTTTCAGAACAAACACACGGATTACTGCACTATTTTGAGTCACCTATATGCCTAGTGCAATAGAAGATGAATACTGAGCTGCTGTATAACCGCTGTACTGCAGAAATGACTCATGAAAATCACGATAGTGAAAAACGCTCAAAGAAGTGAGTGACAGAACATAAGTTTGTGGGTAATCGAAAGAGGTAAGGAGCTACAGAGGATTTATGAGTCATAGCGCAAGTAAACAAACGTTTATTCTGGAAACGAGGTGTATATGTTGATATGCCTAATTTTAAGATCGGAATGTAGGGAGAGTGTGCTATCATCCAAGATCCTATGGGGGAAAGTTGGACGAGCTTTGTGGTTTTGCGTTACGACAAGTAAGTGATTTTACCACGTCGGAAAAAAATGTTTAAGGGATTTGTCGACAATTTTGAAAGCTTTGGTAAACAGTGCGGGGAACTTGGCGGGGAAAGTATTGAGTCAGCGTGGAAGAATGCCCGAAAATATAAAGCGTATTATTAAGGGGAACAGAGCAAAGAATTAGTTTAATGTTATCAAGTAAAAGATGATTCGTCGACATTTTAAAATGAATGCCGCGATATGATCTGTCCATGTAATGTCACGAATGATGGTGTAAATTACTTTTCTGTTATATGCATTCTCACTTGTCCTACTCGCGAGTAGCGTGCACATGCATCATAAACCTCGATCACCAGTGGCCTAATTTCTCCGTTTCTAATGCACTGACAGTTCATATTTACGTTTCACGGTGAACACTGCTTGAACATTCTACTTTTATATTCCTAACTCTGCTGTCCTGTGACCGTATAATTCAGTTGTAAGAGAGACTTTCTGAACGTCTCACCCTTGCATAAAAGCCGATCGCTGGAGACACGATCTCCCGGCCGCAGCCCCACGGACACAGTACCACACCGTTAAACCACAGAGTACGCCCGTGGCAGAAATAAACCTATTGCCGGGTTCATTTGTTAACGTGGACACATATCTCTTCTGTCGTTTTCTAACAGCTACTATTTGTACTTTCACTCTGGTAACTCCTTTGTAAATTCAAATTATGGAATATTTTCTCATTCTGTGACTGAAGCCATCATTTCGCATTAGCTAGAAAGCTTCCTGATTTGCTATCTGTACCGTGACCGTACGGCGTGACAGTTTCGCTTGACTCCTTGCTGAGTGCACCGTTTATGACTGCAATGTCCAGACTTACCGGATAACTTTCTGTGCTGTTTTTCTTGGCTGCTCACCTGGCTGTAAGTCATTTGCATTTACGTATTTCTATATATTGCATTATATAGAACCACGAAATTACGCTGAACACGGTTGTTCAATTGGAATTCGTTCTACTGCTCGTAGCCGTGTACAGCCCATATCGAGCATAAAGCCAGTGAGACTAAGTTTTTGCTGGACTGACAGCCCAAGTAATCAGGATAGTCGCTACAAATGGTTACACTGAAGTACTCGACGGAGTATACTCTTTGTATTACTTTTCCATTGAGGACTAGGTGCGGCTTGGATGTTGCTAAGTCAGATTATTGATTGCTTTTTTGGAGGCAATATCTGAGCACTTCAAGGAATTCATCCGTGAATTACTGATGATGGAATGGCACTCTGTAGAATGTCTTAGGTAGAAAGAAGCATGGAACCAGTTCAACCATAACGTCGTGTAGTTTGTTGTCGAATGGATCAATAGTTAGACAAAAGATTAGTGCCATATTTGCTGACGCCAGAGTCTGCATGCACACGAGTAATTGTGATCAATCAAAGCAATTAAAAGCGCCAGTTTAATCCAAAAATTAAAACTCCAATAGGTGAACTTTTGTGATCAATAGGTGATTAAACAAAGTGGGTGACAGAGGCCACGGCATTGAGGTTTGAATGAAGTTGGCGATAAGCAAATCTCTTAGATTCTAAAGCATTAATCTGGCAGATAATCGTTTCAGTATAATCTTTGCAAACAGTGTAAGAGACACCGATGTTAAGGCTACTAGAATTAGTTTAGACACGCATTTTTTGATACTTTAGTGATAGAAGCCACTTTTAAACAACCGGAAAAAATACAGCGATTTAGGCACAGGTCAAAGCGATCACAAAGAGTGGTCGTGCGGGTCTCTAACACGATCGGTTATAGACGGTCTGAACCACTAGTCATTTTGCACCGAATTGCGTGAGCTTTTTGAATACGTCCAAGAAGATGATACCATGGTGAGGTTCTGATAAAATCCAGCATCGTAGTTTGTGATGAGTGGTGACTGAGAGTTAGCAGCAAGGTAACGATTGAGTCTGACATCTGCTAGAGGTGACTGCTTAAGAGAGCTAGCATCGCTTAGGTGCACGTAATCTTCGACGTCTCTGCAATTGTTGCCGAGGGTTTGTGAATGGATATGTAGAGCGTTCAGTCTTTGAAAAGCAGTTTTATTTCATTTTGATAGAGCTCTCACTACACTGTGGTCTCTGACCTTTAAGGACGCTCCTTTATACGATGTATACGCTTCACCTGGGAGAACAGTAACGATGGGGTCGGATGTACTAAGCTTTCATGGGACAGCAAACATTAATATAGGAATAAATTTACTCAGCTAAATGTTGGACAGAAATTTCGCGTAGGTTAGAGTTATCTGTGAGTCACGCGACATAACACATCGTGAAAATCAACAGAAAATGAACTTGGGGAGTAGCCCGTCCAAACTGTCTTATTTATTCTCTACCGTTTGTCTAACTCTGAGGACGAATATAATATCGGACGGTGGATTCATATTTGGTTGTGGTAGGATCTAATATTTGTCGTGTCAGGTCAGTTTGATCGACCAATAACCGAGCACTGGGTACAGCGGTTTCTTCCACTACCTCTGTGCAGAAACCCCACTCGGAAATCGGAACAATCAATGGCATCGAAAACGTCCCTTTATAGACCTAAAAATAAAGACGCGTTTTCCGTGACCTCGATATCGTGGCTCATTCGATCATCTACAGAAAGCTTTCGGTTAATTGGAATCCAAAATTCTGAAGCACTTTCCTTCATTAACTAAAATACTGACGGAGCTCATCGCCCTGTTGCCATCTTCGCGTTTGTGCATCCGACAAACAGTCTCGTGTTTATAGTAATATTTTATCCAGAAATACCGGAAGAACTGCTGTGGATTGTGATTTCACTCCGTCAACTTTGTTCACTTACAATTTATCCAAGATGATCCCATAAGTCATCACGTCCTCGAGTGCGAACCCAGGCATACACAGTTACAGTTGCTATATAGCGATGAGTGAATAACTGAAGGGAGCATTCTTTAGGCAACAGTAATGCTCAACTCAACCTCTTTTACGACCACTTTTGGAAACACAGTTTCCGTACAGTAGTACATCTGGGATTTCCACATTCATTTCAACGAAGCCTTGCCTGCTGGGGGCTACGCAATGTGAATCAGTGCCGCATTAGATGTGTCTAAATGATTTCCTCTTTTATGTTAGTGAAGCTGTGAAATTTCAAAAAAATCAGAGCACTGCATTTTTGGGTTTACGAGTTGAATAAATAGAACGGAATTGGCATCATGATGCAAAGCAGATGGCGTACGTGAAAAATGACTAAAAATAAGTAGTTCTATTTTATTGTTACCTAAAACTCATTTGAGCATTACGTCTGGATGTTGGCGTAAGGAGCGGTAAATGAAACGTGAAACCTTCGTGGAAGGTCCAGTTACGCCAATGGCAATTATTTCGTCTGTATTATGAGATCTTAACCCTGTAACTCAAAGACATCCTGCGTAAAATTGTGCGTCAGCCTAAAAGCTTGGGGAAAATGTTCCAATGCCTCGGCAGTAACTGATTAGGGAATAAAGGTCCGGTTTAGTTCATAGTACTTCAAAAGTTGACGACTTAACAAGCTGTGCAAAACAATCCGGAAAAACAAACTTAGGGTCTCGAAAAATTCGGAAAAGATTGGCAGTAAACAACTCAGTTGATTCAAAAATTCCACATTTTTGAGTGCTTCTTTCAGGCAGCAAAAATTAAGTTCACTTTTGATATTTGAATGTAACCACTTGTCCGTTTACTTACTTCTTTGCATGATTTTTTTCGTTCATATCATGCTTGTCTGAGATGTTATTGCATTGCCAACTTCAAAGAAGACAGAGTTTCACAACCAGTATTGTTGTGATTACTTTATTTTTTTGTTTCTCTCTCTTTTCAGGCCTCGAAGTAGTACAACAGTGGTATAAGGAGATCAAGTACTTCCGCTTCGGTGAAGAAAAACAAAAAAATTGTGGTATGCTTGCAATTTCCCACTGCGGGCAAATAATTATATTAGATTTGTTTACTCCGAAACCCAGCAACCGATTGCTGTGATTTCGTTGTTATTTATCGAACTCATTCTGTTTGAGGGCACCAACAGTTAAACTTTGGTGGAAGTTTTGTTATTTACAGCTAAAAATATCAGATGAAACGTTAAACCTGTGTGAATAAGAGCGCCTATTCAGTCGTATCACTGACGATCTCCGTTATCATTGTAATCCGTAGGAATGGCAAATAAGTCTCCTATATGCCCTTTGGAATCTCCCGACAGCCATTTCGGGCTTTAAAATTCCCAACTTTTAAACAAACTCCACGCAAACGAAAGTCGAGGGGATTCCAGTGCATGCTCAGTTTTTGTGCACCTGAAATTATCATCAAACCCTGGATCACACAAAATGCGAAGAGTGAAGGGAGAGACTGAGGTTGTGTCTGGGATAAGAAGAGTGATCACATGATTGGGATCTTGTATGCATGTTTTGGAAACAGCATACATCCATGTATCGATCATTTTGCGTCGAAGGAGCTTGCTTGGGAAAATTACTATCTGTCCCAGCAGATGAGCCCGGTCGAGCTCAAACAATTAATTGAACGGTTCGGTACATGCACCTAATACACCCATTCTGTCCAATTTATCCTTATTCATGTGTACTTCTAAAGCAGTGAGCCAGAAAACGCGTAGTCATGTTCGCAGTTGCTGCATAATCCTCCATATTCTTTTTTGGATAATAAACTACTCCCCTATTCAGCTAGTAGCATGCACGTGTTCCCGAGGTAGAGTCATTTACGACGAGGAAAGTTGGGGAGTTAAATATGATGGATGTCACCTATCACAATGAATTCGAAATAAACAACAACTGATTTGCACCATTCGGATGCAAATTTGATAGAAGAGGTCAACGTTTCTGAAGCTATTTCTTATAATAAGTCACTAAAGAGGTGTGTGTGTTCAATGTTGTAGTAATCGGTAGCATAACTAACCAAAAACGAAGTCTCCCTGATTGGCATCCGCTCAGCAGTTGAACAGCTGCTTGTGACTGACGGCTACTTTCGACTTCAGTTTTGTTACTTAAAGACGGTTTGATGATGTCAGTCAGAAGGGCAGGCTTATCTTCAGTATACTTATTTTGCCTGTCTAGGCATCCAAAGTGGACTGGAAACATCCAGAGAAGGCCGTGACGAAGTGATGTCATTAGTACTCAGAATTCACCTGGGCTGGTGATACGTTTGGGATTTAATTACCCTTCTCGGCAAGCAACCCGTCGTCTAAACTGCATTGTACTTGAGGACTTTCATGGGATTATAACTAGTGACCGCAGCCAGCTAGCATGAGGCCCTGTGGCTACCGAATTCCAAAATCTTATACATTTACCAACCTAATTACCTTTAGAATCACTCCGAATCTAGAATATTTACGAATATTCTCTTCCATACCAATTTATTTTCAGACGAATTTTCCCAAATGATCTGGAAAGGAACACGAAGAGCCGGTTTCGGCCGTGCCAGTTTACCACACGGATGTGCAATCTTTGTCGTCGGTTTCTACATGGAACGTGGCAATGTGGAAGGCGGATACACGGAAAATGTGCCTCCATTGATTGAGACAAAAGCAATCCTGCCATTTGATGAGCTACTGATAAAACAACTCTGTTGATTCAAACAAGCATTCATTTTTGATTTGGATAGCCCATTCATTACACATTCATTTCATTCAGATGCTTTCATAGCATCACTGATTCTTCTTATTTCAAGAAACACATGAACTGTAGATTTTATTTGAATACATTATACTTGCCACGAATGAGATACTGCATTGCCTAGCTATACCTGGTGATAACAAGTGCTACTAGGTCATTCTCATCTACTCGGTATCGGGGTTTTTGTGTGCAACGACTGTGGTTAATGGTACCTGTACAGCAGATAGTCTTTGCCACCACGAATCATCGCCCGATCATTCATCACCCGGCACCCCAAGATTGGCTGAGCTACAGTTCGTTGTGAACTTGATCAGTTTCGCTTTGGAATAATTTTCATTATCACTACATGTCGCTCAGAGCTCGCTATCCAAAGAAAACTTGCATTCCGTCTAGAGAAAGGTCATGTTTTGTTTCGTCATTCACAACTCGTTTCAATACGCAGTGGCAAAAATCGAAATGGATTAGAAAATGCCAGCTTACGGTTGGTACACTGTCCTTAATTACAAAACCCCATAGATGATAAATCCTGCATTTGCTAGTATCGAAAAAGAATGCAAGAAAAGAACTGGCGGTAATGGGGTAATTCCACGTGGAACTTCTGAAATAGTTTTCACTTCTTCTTGTGACAATGATGACTGCGTGGTTATCAGACTTCACCCTAAGTTCTCGCTTTAATAATCCCCATATAGATCCATTTTAATCTCAGAAGAAAATCAACTTATTCTTTGATGCTTTCGTATCCGTTCTGAGTCCATTACTGTCTGACTGTTTGTACATTGTTTTTGATATTTAAATCGCGTCCGCATGTATCCCATCTCTCTTTATCTCGAGTGACCTCTATCTTATCCAACCAAGGGTAGATGCTATTTTAGGCGGAACTATTGCCAACCACTCTGTACTTTTCAATTTACAATTGAAAGCTCTTGTTTCAACGTGTGATCAACCTTGCATTTCTGTCAGGCCCTAAATTTATTCACGTTCAGCACAAGGATAACTCGTCAAGAAGAAACAGAAAGTTCACCTACGGAAACTTATTGTCTACTGAAATTTCCACTCCTAAAAGATCTCTTTCCAAGATTTCTTCATGGTTTTATTTCGGTTGCTCTCTTTGACCGTTGGACTAAGTTAGGAAGACGCTAAGTATGGTACTGAACTGTGCATTTTACCAATAGCAAAGTAACTTCATCATTGCTTAAATCTCTGGGAAGGCAGAAACATGTCCATACACTTAAGGATCAGGCTTCTATGGAACATCACCCTATAATGGCCAAACAATAGACACAACTATTGAATACAACAATTACCCACCAAATCTTTTGTACCACAACCACCGAACGTCTTTGGCACGGGATCTGTCTTCTTTGCTGACAACAGGTGGCGTCAAGAAACTGTGATACAGACGCCGACAGCCTGAATACTGCAGTTTCTCGTCCCGATTCTGTAACCCTTCTGTTGCCTCAGAAGCAGAGGCACTTTCCTCGGGAAAGTAGTCAGGTTACTTCAAACCTCAAAATCAGCTTCTGCTATGGCCTCAGACAGCCTGTCCTCCACTGTTCTCAAATTTGGAACAAACCAACTATACGGAATCATGACATCCTTCATCAATAAGTTTGTTGATGCTTGTGCTATTCCTGCCTCCTGCAAACTCGTAATAAAGGTGTCGATTCCAAATAGTTTACTTCTGTCGTCTACTCAAAATATTTCTTTCCTGTCACTGTCAATTACTCTGTGCTCAAGTCCTTAGCCGATTGAGTTCCTTTTCCGCAGTTTCTCGTAAACGATACCACTTTGAATTCAAACCCGTCAGATACACTCCAGAGGCAGTTGCTTCAGTTCGCCATTTATTTCGAAGAGCTTGAATAGTTTCGCGATACCGTTTCGGTGTCTCTTCTTTAAATACCCCTTTTTTTGCAGCTTCCGGTTCTTTACTACTTCAAAAGCTGGAGTCCTATTACTGCGTAGTTTTTTACTTCCGTGGTTAAAATACCACTTTCAGTTAAACTCAAAATACAGTTGATAATAGCTTATTAATGCACAATTCTGGTGTTTTTTAGGGTGCCATTATGTTAGCAAAGCAAGCATTGTGCACTCACCCAACGTTTTAAGTACACGATAAATTGCTTTCAGTTCGTCTCCAATTACCCAGACTTAACCTCTTCTTTCGAGAACTTCTTTACTAACAGGAACTTTTCCCCCATTCTAACCTACTTCCCAACACTTCCAAATGTTTCCAGAGTGCTTTCTTCCTTGTTCATTCCCCTAACTCTAATGAGTAACCTGTCAGCAACTTCACGCTGGTCCCCAGAGCTGAAATGGTCAAATAGTTGGCCATAAGAATTTACAGTGTTCCTCCCGTATTCTGCACTATGTAGAAAAATTCGTAGGTTCATGTATTTTGGTATCAGACAAGATATTACTGCTTTTGTCCAATGATGTACTCCCTCAACCTCACTCGACTGCTCTCTCCCGTAATCCTCCCCGTTCCACACAATAAAGGTTATATCTTACTTATTTTGCATTACATGTACACTGAATTACAACATTCCTTTCCATACCCAACCTAGCTATCTTCAAGTAACCAGAGAACATAGAACTTGGATTATTCAGTCCCATTGCTAGATCATGGATGAAGATGAGGAATAGCAGAGGGTATGCAGCTAGTTACCTCGTCTGATTGAGAAAAGTAACTTCCCAACTTAACGTTAAATGTTTACCCTCTCTAAAAGCTATTAGTCCATTACCTCGTCCTTCCGGCAGTTCCAATACAGTGTAGCTTGGCTTATAGGAACCTATTGTCCACGAAACCAAAAGCTTTAATTATCCTGTCACATCCCGACAGATGGGTCTTCATCCCGTCGACTGGTGACCTCACGTAGCTCAACTCTTTCTCATCTACTCTAAACTCTGGTAACGGAGGTTCCTGCATTTCCACCGTAGTTTCCACTGCATCCGTTTCTATATCATAAGTCGAAAAGTAGTCGGGCCAGTGCTTCCTTATGGTTCGGAAACATGGCCACTAAAAGAGTAGGATATGAGAACACCGTCGGTATTCGAACACCACTGTCTTCGTGCCGCTGCCCGAATCTGGTAGGAACAAGGTATTAATAATTCTCAGGTTCAGTGGAGGGTCTCAGGCATAAGAACCAAATCTTTAGACGAAACACTGAAACTCAGCAGGCTAAGGTGGTTGGGACATGTGTTGGGCTTGTACTCGGGCAGGATCACTCGGAGCACAATTCCTCCGAGGGGCGAGGCAACGGTTTGATGGTGAGTAAGGCTAGCCAGTCCAAGAAGTAAAAAATTTAAAAAGCTCAACCAGTAAGGTTCAACATGTAGGATACCTAAGGCTTCTGGACGGGGTCCAAGAGACCCCTCACTCCGTTTTTAGATACACGGGAGGAACTGGTTCGGTTTTGTCATCGGTAGCGCTCTCGTATTCATCAGCCTTCTTTATCAAACCCGATTCTACTACTTATAATTATCTTATTGCTCTCTTATTACCTTTGCTTTTTTCATTTCCTACTGAGAGAGATTGCAGTTGGATCCAGCACACCCAGTACATGGATAATGATGGCTATAACTCAGCTGAATGGAACTACCCTGTCTGCTGGTCAACACGTGCCCTGGAAAAATGCCAACGGGGTGTTGGCCTTATCCTGTTTTCCCTGCCACTTCCAAGGTTCCTACAATTTCCCTCATAACATTTTTAGGATTAAAATGAAGCTTAGAACGTCATGGGCTGGTTCAGACCGAAGTAGCTAACCTTCGCTTGAACGGATATTTTTCCCACTCTTCGGACCGATTGAGCCCTGCTTGCATCTTCTACTTTTCGTGTGTTGTGTTTCGCACGAAGTATCTATGCCCTATCTGTGTGAACCTTTGATTACCTCCGTGCTACTAACTTTCCCCAGAGGTCAAACTTCTTCTGTATATCTAAGTAGTTCTTCGTTACTGGTCTCCCTGTGCTCTTCCAGCAGAGGATTTACGTAACTAGTTATTCGTTGTAGTTCTTTCGCTTCCATCCTCAGTTCATCAATCCTAATAAATCGTAACATCAAAGTAACACTGTCGACCCGCGCCTTGTTGAGACCTAGTGTATCCTGGAATACCTCATAGTCACTCTTTCCTAGTGGCTTTTCAACCTCAATAGCCCCAATGCCCGCTTGATATCGCTTTGTAACTAAGTCGAACAGGGACAGGAGAGGCCCTCGCTCGTGCTTATTGGTTTGCTTTACGCGTTATGTAAGTGTACGCTGCTAAAACTATTGCGGTGGACCATCACCCGCTGATCCCCTTGAAGCGGTTTCATTTTTGCATTTGATTTGCGTTAGGTTTATATCCTCGGACTCCTTGACCTGTGCTAATGTAGGTCGCAGCGTCTGTAAAAGTCCTGCGTCTTCCATCTCTGTCGCCCAATAAGCCAGTGTAAGCAGATAGTTCAGACGTTCTTAATAGCGACCAGTATGAAGCACGATTCATCCTGCATATTTCCCAAACGAAAGGTGAACGGGGTTTCCCAAAGGTCCAATTTGGTCCTTAGCAGTACCGCCACCAGCCCTCTACTCTACAGTCTCTTCTATCTTATTTGTAAGTAAAGTACCTTTAAAAAAATGTAATTTCATTTTCTCACCTCACCGGAGTTTCTGCCAAAGTAATGATATCGGGCCCTGTTATCCTAGTTGTTAGCTCCTCGCGCTCTCCCTGAAGGCTGCAGAAATTCATGCACCAAGGTGATGGTTTCTTAACCGGTGTTTTTAACTCACTCTTTAAATGTATTTGAGGTTCGATGAGTTTTTGTTTCAAGATACTTATCCTTGGGTTCGTTGAAATGTTTTGTTTGTGGTTCTTAGAATTTACATCTACTTTGTCCTTGGCGGGTTATTATCGGCATTAGACGTCACAGTGGGGATCTTCTATCCACCCTGAATTTTTTTAGCCGACATACCGATGGATGAAATCTCCATTTCTGCAATGCGGAGAGTCGGCTACTTGAGATCGATTGCTCCCGTACATGAAGGATCAATAGTGCTAATCAGTTTCATGAATGTGGAGCAGTCCAATGCAAAGACGTTGTCTGTACTGGAAATTGGATGACAAACAGGAATATAACATCGAGAATGGGATAAAATGAAGCATTTGAGTAAAGCTGGGGCAAAATCCGGAGGGGGAATAATAGTGGAGTCAGTTATATACCAAGTTAAGAAAACATCTGCAGAGCTTTCCAGAGTGATGATGAAAGAACTGGCAGGAGAAGAACAGCTGACCGTTGAGAAAATTATCCACTTCATCATAGGTGGATCATGGTGTATCAGTATTAGAAAAGGGATCCTCTTCGTTTTGCCACGAATTCCGCGTCGCGCTTGGTGTACTGCGCGTTATCGTCCAGTCGTTTTGTGTTGAGGTATGCATGCTACTCACCGAGTACTAAGTAGGTGATTGCTTAAGAGTCAATTGCGGTTAACCATAGTGTGATAATGGACCTGATTACGTCCTAAGGACTAAATGCAATAAGACGAAGAAAGATATACAAACCACACCGTGACATCTCCGACAGGACTACGACTGCCTTTTTATGGACTAGAAAACAAAGACTCGAATGAACAGTTCTGTTTTGCTTGGTTTATTCTGTTGATATGGAAGTCACAAGACACGTGTTGCGGATTATAACGGTTTCACCTGCTCTTCAATAGATTTCACTTCTGAAATGAGGTTTGCCAACAAAGTCTGTTGGACGTGTTTCTTTTTTATTGCCTTTCACTTGGGATTTTTTGTGTCATTCTACTCTCTCCGGTGTTGAGTTTTACACCTTTGCAACGGAGCTGGTGGCTGAATTTCCGATCACAAATTGCATTTACTCAGTTTTATCTACCTGCTTTTGCTTTCTTCGGGAAAAAACCAAACGAGAAAATATGTAAACACAAGACAATGATTGCATATCCATTTTAAAGAGGTTGGTCATGGTCGGCCCACATCTTCCGTCAAGAACTATCACAGAGAGAGAGAGAGAAAGTCACGGACACCTATTCTTTCTCACGCTTCCGTAGATTCGGAAAGTAAAGCGAATCGAACAGATGCAGTGTTGTACTCTTTGTGTCTACCACTGACCACCACAGTCGCATCACGGATCTCACCAAACGGGATCACACGGTATTGACGTCCTTTGTCGGGTACGCTCCGTTGTATATCTCGGGCAGTTGTGACGAGATCTACAAAGCATTAATCGCTTTCCTCGTGTTGGATATAATCCTGCTGCGGTCTCATCATTTCACCCGGAATGTATACCTAATTCTCTGGTCCGTCCTAGTGGCACTAGTAATATGACCCTTCTACCTTCGGATTACCAGGTTTTAGTGACCCAAAGGACTTATAACCAAAACTTTCCCCGAAAACTTACTGGTCTACTAGTTTTCCGTAAACGGTCTTTCTGGTTGGTTAGTCTGTTTGCAAACCAACTGAATGATTCAGCTCCAGTTGGTTCAGGCAAGTATTAACCACTCGTTGTCTCATCGCTCCACTTCGATGTCTCCAGTCTTTCCTCGATTCCGGACAAAGGATGACGTATAGTCTGCTTCGCTGAGTCTAATTTTGCCATCTATCCTCGAGTGGTAAAGTGGCTCTTTCTGCTAAACGAACCAAGCCGTATAAAGGCCATCCCTCTGTCAGTACCCTCATACCATATACTTTTATTTGCTCACGATAATCAGTTGTATTACTACACTCGGTACCGCGTAACTAATATAATATGCGTTAACATTGGGCCACAATATAGTTTAAATGGAACCCTGTTGTCATTCTCCAGTAGGAAGGAACCAATTGCACGTCTTCTGAATGGATAAAATCTGTTTCCGACTCCGGCAACAAAGAACGATACTCACAAAGTGCCATCACAAAGACCTAATTTCTTTCTTCAGCTGCGCATGCTGGGAAGAATTTTCAATACTTTCTTGCCATCTTACTTTTAACTCATTGGATACACAGATTGTACGGAAGACCTAATATTTCATTCACCTAACAATAAGTTTTCCCATGTACGACGTAGTTGCCCGATTGCTGCGTCTTTGGATACGAATTCTGTTTTCACTTAGTTGACGTTAGGTTACGGAATATCAGGAAAGTTCAGTGAAGCCCAATTTTGTTCGAATAACTGTGACCCGTAATCCGAGTGCATTGGTTCTGATTATCATCCCTTAGCAGTAAAGCCACTCAAAAACGAAACTAATAAAGATAATGAAAACATGCATAATGTATGAATAGTTGGAGAATCCGGACTTCTCTGACCACTATTATATTCAACATATATTTTAGATTGTACATTGGATCTCGTCAATCAGCGTACTATTCGCCCTACTGAGAACTGATGGGAGATACTAGTCCAGTGAATAAAGCTAATTACTATGCACCGTCGGAATAGTAGTCGCATGTCAGTTGGATATTCACTGGCGGCACTCACATCTGATTGGCCGTACTGCGGCAGCAACTGCTGGATGTCTGGAAGGCCACCAGTTCGATTCCGGCTCTTGGTGTGGGAAGTGGATTTTCCGTTATCAATATGAAACTGATTGAAAGCGATCTACTAATAACGGCTTTAAATATGCGAAGAAAGTGGACAAATAAAATAGCGCCGCGGGCTGCGACATTTAGTCGTATATCTCGGAGTGCCATTATCAACTAGTGTAATGCATCTCTTGAAATACACTCAGAAAGTCCAGCTGGTGACTGTTTATATTGTTCACTGTCACGTGAAATTATTTGATCTCGTTTACAACCGTTTAATGAAATTGATCCAAAACAGGAGCGACGCAATAAATGTGTTACAGATCCCTTTACAACCGTCCGAGAAAGTCAGCCGAGTATACCCGAAACAGAAGGCCAAGATCGTGTGGTCGCGTTCATTTAGATACGTGATAAAACTGTGATGGTAAAATCGTAAACATAAAGGGAATAACACTGCGTCTGTTGGTTTCTCTGTACGTTCCGAACCAACGGAAGCGTGAGACGTAAGTGTTGCCTCTCTCTCTCTCTGTGTGAGTTTGTAACTACGTAGGGAAGAAAATGCGAGCATACCATGATGAGGTAACGTTGAACCGTTTGCGACTGTTAACAGGAAAAACGTCTTGGCAGATGCGGAATGAGACAGACTCTCATCCGTAATTGTCACATTATCACAGGTGTGGAAAACCTACAGCCTTTCTCCAACAGGTTATCACTATTTAGTGCTTCAGTAGTTCTCTTCTGACCTCAAACTTCATTCAATAAATGAGTGATAGTGTTTGACGAAACAAAAAAATAAATAATTATATACCTCACAAATACAGTGACCCTGTCTCCCTTCGAAGCAGTCGGGCACTGGTGGTCACCATAGAGAACAACATCTAAAGAAAGTTGTCTCACTGATTTGGATCAGCCCGGGCCAAAGCGACGTAGAGGATTGGTACCATGCAAGTCTTCGAGGTGAAAAGGACCGAGTTCAAACCCTGGGGATGACGGAGAATATACGCCACAGCCGAGCTCTAATAGGACCCTAACTCGAGTCTGGTGCTGCCCGGTACAGAGTTGATCGGACGAGCTGAACTTTTTGAGTGAAAGTTGAAGTTCAAAGGACAGTCAGGCAAGAAATATAAATAGCCGTTTGCTTACATTACAGGTAATTGTTCACTATTGGGTAAAGCAGCTTATTCGAGAAAGATGGTAGTCAGTCGATGTTTCGGCTACTGCCCGGTAATATTTCTTGGGGCCAGCTCACAGTCGACTGTAAGCTGACTCTGAGAAAGATTACCCACGGGTACCAGAACCTCCACTGACTACCATATTTTTCAACAAAAGCTGTTAACGAACAGTAAACACTTACGTATAACATTGCATGGTGCATCGTTTGCTGACACACTCCAAACTGATCTCGGCTCTGACATTACCTCCATTATGCTTTATACAGTACAATATTTCTGGAAAGGAGATGCGACCAAACGAAAGCTGCCGAATGGGGAAATGACGGGCTGTGGTGGGACATCGAGATCCAAATTCCCGGATAATTACCTTTTGACCACCAGTGGTCTTAAGAGTTGACCATAATGTTTCAGGCTCTATGATTTTTTCTCAGCTTTTTATTGGCTGTTAGTGCTAGTTTAATAATTCCCACTGATATTTACCGAAAGTTAGGTGATAGAAACACTTGACCCAATGAAATCTACTTTGTCTGCTGAAAGTTATTTCCAAAATTGGTTCGATTCGAGTACACAGCTACACTGAAATGAATGTCACCTATTTCAAATAATTCTAGTCTACTCTAACTAATAGTCAAACAATTTTTGATAACGAAATCATAAGCCATCCAGTCACCTTCAGAATTTTTGACTTCCTACATACGCAACTATATCGCCACTTTCATTTTCTATTGACATAGGTTTTGTGTGCTCACTTTCAATGATTCGTTGGTTGCCCTACAGGCAGGAGAATCGTTGTCTGAAATGCCTTAATTCACCAAAGATACTGTAGCTGTGATACAAGTGAGTTGTCTTTCAACCACATCACTAAATACCTTGATATCATTCCAACACAGAAGCTGATTCACTCTAGTCATACTGTTGTCTGCGGTTGGATCACTGTATTCCAACAGCGCAATCAGAAGACGTCGCCATTAGGTGTCAAAAGAAGATGGAAAACAGGACGCACGCCGGGCACGCAGTCGTAGGCCGTCGACTTTAAACTGCGCATCATTTGGCGAGGAAGTCAGAACACAACTTGTGCATCAGCATCAGAGATAGGTCTACTAGCCTGAGAGAGAACGCAACGCGTAACAAAAGTATATTGACAGCTCAAATGGACACAAACAAAGATAAGATCTCTAAACGACGGGCTCCTCTGAATATATGCTGCCACTCGGACCAGGGGCAAATGGCCTTTTGGATAGTTGCGATAGCAAGCGAATCAACCAATCAGAAGAGAGTAGTGGTGTCAAAATAAAGAATTCGAATCAACAAAAAAGCAGAAATATAGAATCACCTAAAAAGTAAACATTTTTGACGAAAAATGGCGGGGGGGAGGTGTAACTCGGCCGTCTCCCCAACATATACTACTACCATTTTTGTGAAGTTGAGATTTTCTTTTTAGGTATCCTGTAGGTATTTTGTTTCAAGTAGCTATATCCTGCTTAGCTCAGTTATTCATTTGGTGCACGAAGCCTTCTGTTGCATTGGCTTTATGGATCTCCTCGTTATCTTTCCCTGTTAGGGAATTGAACCTTACCGGCAGATCCTCCCACCATCTCCCCATGTGCGGTGATATCCCGCATAAATATCTTGCGCAAAACATTGCATCTCGCAAAATCATCCTCTTCGTCTATGATGGTACGATAATCTAAACTTGACAGCTTCTAGTCCATCCCAGGGTAACTGGTTTGCTTTCTATTTTCTACCGGTATAACCAAGGGGTTCTCTTATCAGAATTTTACTTCTGTGATCCGTGTTCCTCTTGTTTTCAATCGTCTCTCCCATGTGCAGTCCACAAGCCATCCACATAAAGCCACTTTCCCAATCCACGGCACTGTTAATTTTAACCCCTCATTTTTGCGAACAACTGCTAACTTATGGAAAACCCCATCCCTCTCTGTATTTTCGCCCTCTTATGATCTTCACACTGTCAAACACAAAATCACAAAACAGATTTTTGACTGAATGTTCCCAAACCTGTTACCTATTGTACAGTTGGCTTTTAGACGATGGGACTGATATCCTTTCTACAGGAACCCATGTCTATCATTTAGTAAAAAATCCACCACATCCACAAGCTGTCGCAGACGATCGTAAAGGACGTGCGTGTGTGCGTGTGTGTGTGTGTGTGTGTGTGTTGGTGTGTGTGTGTGTGTGTGTGTGTGTGTGTGTGTGTGTGTGTGTGTGTGTGTGTGTGTGTGTAAAACCAATGGCGCACTGGGCTAACCTGCACACCGACACCTAAACTGATAGATTTTTCAGTAAACCTGAACAAATTACTTCTGCGCTAGAAGTCACACATTCACGACTGTTCTGGTGTTTGCGAGAGTATGTGGCAAATGAGTAACCAGCTTTGGAAGTGCGTAAAGGACTGATTTGAGCTAACTTATCCATTTTAGGATTGAGCTGGAAAAAACTACCACATTGACTTGCGAAATTATTACATACTTTTGCTAAATCGACACAAATTTGAAGATCTATCAGTCTAAGCTGAGAATCGAAAGTAACGGCTGGCTGTCGCATCTGTAGGGACACCTCATCGGTCGACTGACCTCGAGCCTCTCTAGCCGAAGATTAGCCATTGTGACTACCTATTTACCCGCGCTCTTTTCAAACAAAGGTGGCACGGTCGTGCGTCATGTCGTGCTCACAGACGAACGTAAACCTGGTGTATCAGTGGGGCTAACTGATCTGAGCAAGAAAACCCATCTGTCTTTACCCTGGAGATGTAAATGACGGTGCATTAAGTTAGACGCCTTTGGGCTAACGAGCGAATTTCGATTATCTGGTAGGCCAGTTTTGAAACTGGTCCTTGAATAACATCAGCATTCGGTTCATATGATACATACATCATATGATACACAAACCGAAATGTAAATTAATTTATTCTTATTGTTTTATAGAAAAAGGGGCACGATAGCGGACAAGTTCGTTTTCGGTAACTTCATCCTCTGGCTAATACAGCTGCACGTATATGACAGGAATGTATATTTTCGGAATAATGTTTACAGTGACGGCTGAATATTCACCTCTCGGAGTACACAAAGCATCTAATTGAAAGAAATCGGTTAAGCAGTGTTGTAGGTGTTGTAAAGTTGATAAAAGAGGAAAGGGCTTTTTGTTCGTGGTTGGAACATTTTGGCGAAAAAAATACATCTGGGACAGGTTAACTGCTTCGTGTTCTAAAGAAAAGATCACCGTCGAGATCACCTTGATTTTGTGCACCATTTTCCGATTGCGACCAGAGTAGCTTGAGTGATTTCAGAAAGCGTTTGTGTGTTCAGAGTGGTGGGTTTCACCGTTTAAATGCAACTGCTCTTGATACCCAAAACGGATTTGACGAAAGCACCGTACACAAAGGCAATTTGTGAAATTCTCCATTCGTAAGCTTACAGGGACTGGTCAGTTGTACCGTTCATGGCCAAGCCGAACTTTCAACCTCAGTCACTCCAGGCTCCTTTATCATGTTTCCACAAGACGCACTGTTGACGGTAGATTTTACGGTCATGGTTTTTGTGAAACTTGTATGTCTACTTTTTGAGCGAATCATCTGGGAAACATTTAAAATCGCATAATCAGAGCAGCAGAGTGGAGGACAGCATGCAATATAAAAGAAGTCTGGTTTATTAACAAAACAAAGATCAAACTTGGCATCAGTTCTGTTGTGAAAGGTGACAATATTGGTCAGGCTAAGGGATGTCAGAGATCTCACGTTGAACCAGTTAAAGTCGCCACAGAAAACACATGAAGGAGATTCAGCAAAGTTCGGTAGATTTGGGGAAACGATATCGAAGAATTCATCAAGGTCAGAGCGAGGACAAGTCCGAAAAGTGTACTCGTCAACAGGAACTATAGAAGTGTGCTGACTTAGGTGTTTAGGTTTGCACTCTAGTACTGAAGCAATGACTTGAGACGTGGAATACGTGAAAATACTTTTCGTCCATTCAGACCATCGTTCACATATAAGAGTAATGACACCTGTGCCACGTTTACGGTAGGCAGCCGGGCGGTCGATGCAAAAGGAATCAAAATCATCTAGAGTGATGATTTCATCGTTTCGATCACTGTAAATCCAGGTCCCTTGCAGTAGAATTTCACCCAGTTAGTTACACTCTAGACCATGGACGAAATCAGTAACTTCAGTCTTTTTCCAAGCAGTGATCAAAAATTGGAGCTTACGACAATCGGTGAGGACATAGTTGACGAAACTCTCTTCTTTAGTCCAACTTTCCAGCCAGTCCGACGTTCATGGTGATGATCGTTTAGATTTCCAAAAGTTCTCTTCGATTTATTTTTAATGATTTTCCAAAGTGGCCTCCATCAAACCTGGAGTACTTCAAGTATCTGATAAAATCACAAAGGCGTCTTTAATGGAACAACCTTGTCATAGCAATGAACGAGAACTGGTGTGAAATTGGTACAGATGAACTGACCAAGTGGCAAAAAATAAACAAGAGATGTAACGGACAGCACAGACAAGTTTCAAGGCCCCGTCTATAAGCTCACGAAGGAACTGGACACTTGCAAACCCACGGAAGGTCACTGTTATCGCCTATTACATTTTTGGTAATAAACCATAAAATGCAAGGACCGGTGATCCTCGGCCGGGAGGTTTCAAGAGCACAACAAAAAAATAAACCCCGTGAGCTCAGGCTCAGTAAGGGCATCAGCAGGCACCAACACTTACTTTAGTCGGACATCAGTAAGGCGGCTAGCAGGCAGGCCATTACAGTGGGAATAGGTAACATCCAAAGAGCATCAAGTCTGATATTTTCGCATTCTACGTGAAGGATGATCTAGATAAAGGACAAAGGAAGGTGTATCGACTGGATGTTCATGTGCAATTTTTAATTCGCCTTATCCACGAGATTCGGCACGCAAACAACTCCACTAGATGCATGTGTAACTTTTTCTAAATATTTCCATTTGAACTTTAAAAACCGTCTCGCGTCGTGATCAATAAAAATTCCTAAGCTGTGTGCCGACACCTTCTCGTTGTGCACAACATAGTGATTGCAAGTAAAGTTGTAGAAGCTTCATGTAACTTCTTCTTAACTTTCAGTTGAATCCTACGTCATCTAGATACAGTAACATACTACTTACAACAAGAATCCTACGTAACTTTAAGAGAAGTCCCCGAATGCATCACTGTCAAAACAGAGAAGTGATGTGTTTGGTAGCGATCACTCGTCACCTGACCACAAAATCTCTGCTCAGTGATGACTCACATCGCGATGATAACTTCTACTACTGGTGAGCGGAATTCCCATTAAAAAGGCAACATTCCGTGTGAGAGCCCGTGGGGGTGGAAAGATGTGACCACTGTTTGCTACGAATGCTCCAGTGACTGAGACGCGTGCGGAAAACACGACCCATGATCTAATCAAAGGGTAATTAGCTTTTCTAAGACAAAACATGACCACTGAGTCGACTGCCTAACTGAAGGGTAAAAGACCAGAAACAGACTGAGAAGGCCAAAAAAGCGATGGCTCAGTTGACCTTGTGTTTCAAAATACTGTGATAACCACGTCGTTTTAGGCCGGACGATGAGCTGCATGACCGAACTTGGTTCAGTGTGTATACGTGTGTAGCCTAATGAGACCCAGCAAATTCATGCGTGTGACATTTTTACCTTCTTTGCAGAACTCAGTCACTCATGAAATCACCAGTTCAATAACGAACGAGTTTGGGAGAGAAAGAGAGAGAAACGCGTTTCATACACCTGCTACCAAGACGCATAATTCGAACATGTATGAAGCAGGGGACTATTGGTACTTGGTAGCTGAAGAGCCTGAAGTCAAAAGAAAGACTGTCATGATCTGGATCATGAAAACGAATGCGGTGCCCTCCATGTTTACTCAAAGTGGGAGACATTTCAAAAGATTATCTTATCATAAAGTAAATGAGCTAACTCGCTGAATTGGAGTAGAGCTCTAGCAAATAAGTCTTTTAAGTAAGTGGTTTCTGCACCCCGACAAGTAAATATTTCAGCGTTGCAAATCCGACTGAAACCTAGGTACGAAACGCAAGTTCAAACCACGACCAGCAGTTACCTTACTGGAAAGCTACTGGTATTTAAGAACGTTCAACGGGTATCTGGAAAGATGAATTTACTGCAGAAAAAGCAGAAGAGAAAGGGGTCTGTTTGTAAAATTCGCAATTTCTTTGCCATAGATACTTGGAAAGGCTGCAGTTTTATAAGGTAGAAAATCATGCGATTCTATGGATAGACGTAACCGACTTTAATCGACACTATTCTAGAAGCTTTGGTGAATCTCCAGTAGGAACAAGGATTCGAATACCAACATCGAACAACCAGGGCAAGAATCGGATAAATACCGACGGCCTTGTAGAAGTGGTCTTCAAAAGAAGACCCAGTACCACAAAAATGCATCTACTGTGGTTGGAAGCACTGGTGAATCATCCATTGCATCAGACGGGAATGTCGTTCGCCATTGTCTGGGAAAATGCCCCGTGCCATTCCAGGTTTGAGAATCTATCGGCAATCAAGAGAGTTTATATCCGCAAATGTGGGCCATAAAATGTGGACTGTTGGTGGCAGAAAGGCATCAGAGTCTATGACATGAACCGAACGGATTTTAAACGGAAGAATGACACCATTAGGTTACATACCGAAAGTGAAGCTGTAATGATTTGCCGGCGTTGATACTCATTGCCACTTAAAAACCAATTTACAGTAGACTATCTGCTCTTACTCTGGGTCTCTTGTTGAAACTATGTGAAAATTTACCTGGTAGATCCGTTTGCCTGTTGTTATTCCCTTCAGTTTTGAGTCATTAGGTAAAAGCAAAGAGACTGTATGCACCACGTGACTGAGTTTGCTGCTTTTTCTAGTCCTTAAGAGATTTGACTTTTTGTCAGTATCTCGTCGATAAATCATTTTGACTAAAATGTAAGTACATGAGTTTGCAAAAGTCGTACAAATACAAAGGTAAATAAAATCAGAAATTCGAACTCACTGTCACTTGAAATACGTAAAGGGATTTGTGGAATATATCTCTTATTCACTATCACTGAAATAATATTTGAACTTTGGTATCATTCGTGATTTGGTGAAGTATGGCATCCTTGACTAAATTGGCGATATTTCAGGAAAATTATTGCGCACAAAAATTAGCGATATTACCACAACAATAATTCAAGTTAAACTGCTGCCAAACGGCTTAAATGGGGTTCAGCAGTTTTTCAGGGCGTTGTTTTTGAGCTACAATGGAGCAGAATGGCTCACACGCACGAGGCCGACGTTTTCCACATGTGAGACCGATCAACGAGGGCTGACTTAAGTTTCGACAACTTTCTCGGACGAAGCGATTTCCCAAAACAATATAGGAATGTTACTAATCAGCTTCGGATTTCAAGGTCAGACTAGTGAGCGACCGAATCCATTGTTACACAGTCAGTTCGCCGATGATTTACATTCTGATTCACGTAGGCTGAAAGTGCACTTAGTTTATCCGGCTACATCCGCCTGATGCGTAATCGATTTTGATCTCATTTAAGTTCACTCCTGTGACTTTGACTAACACGTCGAAATCAGCCGCCGTGGTGTTCACTGGTTTCTTACTTTTGCTACATTTTGCTTATCTATCATAATTAAGATTTATTCGATTTATTTTTTCAGTAATTACTCAGTCGCTTATCCGTTAGTTTTTACTGAATGCAGTCATCCTTGAAAGAATTGATTTTGCTAGAAAAATAATTTTATTCTGCATGCAGTTCACA
Source organism: Fasciola hepatica (assembly GCA_948099385.1). Classification (NCBI taxonomy): domain Eukaryota; kingdom Metazoa; phylum Platyhelminthes; class Trematoda; order Plagiorchiida; family Fasciolidae; genus Fasciola; species Fasciola hepatica. The sequence continues at coordinate 4,867,334 of CANUEZ040000098.1, read as the reverse complement.
TTCTATTTGTGTGCTCGTTGGTGGTAGACAATCATATTGTAACCGCGCTGGAGCAAGGGAACGACGTGAATTTCTAGGCAAACCGAAGAACCAAACGAGGACCACACATAAAAGAACAGAAGGCGAGATCTCCGGCAACCAGCAAGATAGCCCACGTGAGGAGCTGCCGATAGAGCCGTCAAGTGAGATAATTGGACCAACGGAATAGAAATGACACCCAAGAGAAGCAAGCTTTCGACCACGGGCAACTGGTCAGAACGCAGCCGAAGCGCACAAGCAGCTGCAATGGCAGTCTGGAAAAGGGCCTATATGAATGATTGCATGTGTTTCATGACTTGTCTTGTTTGAAATACAAGTTGAAATACAAGTATCCTGCCGTGTGTTCTCATCCTTGTTACAATGTCACTATCGTTGTTTCGCACTGCAACCTGTCAGGGACCGAAATAGTTCCCTAAACCAGTTCTTTGAATCTCGATTCTCGTTCTTCCATGATGCTGCAGTCAGTTCTTGTGGCTAGGACTTATTTTGCTGCTACCGTATTATTGAGAAAATATGGAGTTAAAACAAGACTTACGAACGGTTCACTATTTCCACAGCTGACCAATGGCAAAAAAGTAAACAACAAGGCCAAGGATAAATTAACTGTCCATAAACAACCAAGTGAAAAATGATGATGTTTAATATTTAGGATGTCTGTAGATTTCCGACCGCTAAATGTAATGCTTTCCACACTACCTCCCACTAAGTTGATGTCGCCTTAATCACCTTGTAGCCTTTCTAGGTTTTGTTCACTTGGCTCAGTTCATTCCGTGTCCCTCACGTCAAGTAGAACTACTGTCGATTTACGTGATTTGTATGGAACGTTGTTTTGTAATTGATGTTACAAGACTGGACGTCAACAATTCCGAGCTTGATGCTCGATGGGGAGGTGCTGGCAGTTGTCGACCACTTCACCTACCTCGGTAGCTGCGTGACGACGGATGGGAGCACAGTAGTAGAGGTGAGCACGCGGATATCCAAGGCTCGAGAGGCGTACGCTGTACTGAAGCACTTGTGGAGTCGACCTGATATTTCACTGAAGTTGAAAGGTCGTGTATACTGTGCCGCAGTGCGTTCAGTTTTGTTGTATGGTTGCGAAACTTGGAGTCTGCATGCTGAAGATATTCGTCGTCTTGAGGTTTTCGACCATCGATGTTTACGTAGTATTGCTAGGATTGGGTGGAATAGCCGAGTAAGCAACGATGAAGTCAGGAATCAAGTATTGGGTACTAATTCAGAGAACGTTCTGTCACAGCGTATCCAGTTTAGTAGACTTCGTTGGTTGGGACACGTGTTACGTATGGCAAACACACGTCTGCAGTACCGTGTCCTATTCTCCATTCCTCTTCAGGAATGGAAGAAACCACGTGGAGGTGAACAAATGACGTGGCAGCGAGGAATGAGAAAATGTACAGCAAACTTAGGAAAAGAAGGTGCTTCACGTCTTCGTGGTTGGGGTCCAAACGATCCCTCTACCAGTTGGCTGGAGACACTGAAGGATATGGCAGCGAACCGCGAGCAGTGGCGATCGTGTTGTCCCTTTCTATCGAATCAGAATGATTGATCGATGTGCATTTGTACAGTTAGACTGTGTATTCCGTGTGTTGGCTACTAGGACATTCTTTCCTTTTCCCACCCGTGTAGGTCCACTCCATGTCCATCTTGTATATTCATACTTTCTAATTCAACGTGCAACATGGTGAGAAAGGCAGTGGTCAATGGGGCTTGCCCTACTGTTTAACGCTGTACGATGATGATGATGATGACTCATCATATTTTCCCAGTAGCGTATACTTTTATGATGACGATTGCACTTGCATTAGCGAAAATGGTCACAAGAACGAAAACGTCTCTTCATTTAATATAAGTGCTGTATACTAGTTGTGCCGTATTGGATGGACGAAATTGAGGTGGGTTAGAGAAGATTTAAAAGGAGAATTCGGTTGGCTAGGGGATAATCTGGAATATAAGACAACCTGGTCTATTGGTTTTCTTAGAGGCGGTTTGATCGCAGTCGATGGAAATCAATTGAAAGAAGCAGAAGAGTTTACCTACGAATGAGTTTGACCTCATGCAAGGAAAGTTCTCCGTCGGGGTGCATCACGGTTTGCGTAAGCCAGAGAAGCTGAAGTATTTTTCTTTAGGAAATGAAATTCTTTCATCTGACTCAAACCATTAGCAGCTAGAAAGCCAGAAAGAACCATGAAAGGACAAAATGTACAACGTTTTGATGCTCTGGTTTTTCTAACTCTATATTTTTCACAGAAAACCCAGTGCCCAATGAACCATGAAATGTTCATATTTACGATGAATCGCGCGATCGTGATTTTCGTTCATGAGATGGTTCAATATTATCAAAACAGAAGACGTGGTACTTCCATATGATATTGCCGTACCCAGTAATAAACCACAAAAATTTGTAGTTTGCTTCACTCAAGCCTAAGTGACACGGTCTAATAATTGAATTCACTGTTGATTTTCCTATTCTGTCCTTTAGTACTATACCTGCGGAAGCAAAAAGGCCCAGAGAAAAGAGACCACCGTTGTTCAAATGGGTATCAAAATGGCCTTGTTATCCTTCGATTAACCGACTAATGAGTTCACCGATGGAATCTCATTTGAATGGAGTGGAGCGTGCCTGGGCAGGGAGTCCATTTTTAGAATCACAAGGTGATTCTTACAAAGTTACTTAGTCGTTTAACACGGCTAATCTTCAGAACGAGGACACATGGTTCGAAGCATGGATTTTTGAAAAGAGTAGCATGGCATTGTATCGGGCAGCTATGCCTCGCCCCTGAGCCCCCACTAATTTCACATCATCTGCAAAAGTAAGCTGGGTTCATAGAGGACTGGAGATAGATCTGGACACATTCGAAAATTGATGTTGGTTTTAGCTCAGGTTGATGTTGTTCAACGGCTTCTAATTTCCGAGGTTGGCACTTAGGTCACTGTCATTTCATCCTTGTCCTCGTTCCGTCATTCATAAATAGAAGAAACAGTAGTGGACCTTGCATGGGTCCCTGCCGTTTTCCGCTGGTGAAGTCCACCAAATTAGAGTACCTATGACCTACGTTACCCTACCGATGAGGAAGTCCACTGGCTATTTCTAAATCTGCCCACTTATACCAGATGATCCCAGAAGAAGCCGGTAGTTCACCGAGCCAAATGCCTTGCTAAAATCGACCTGTTTACTTGCATCCACGGTGTGAGTGACTTATTCTAGGAAGACTGATTGAGCAAGACCTACATTTTGGAAGTTCATGCTGAGCTGGGCAAAAGGTAGAATTCTCTAGTCGATGCTGACAGTGGTTAGCCCGGATTATCTTCCACAGCACTTTGCACAGAATGCTCGTTAGGCTAGCCTGTCTATAGTGTCCCATTACAGAGCGAGGGTCTGTTTTATGCATTAGCCACCACTGCCGCTTTTTCGCACTCTTGTGGCAATCTTCCCTGATCCGACGTGGCCTTATATAACTTGCATACTGGCAAAGATCTCTTCCAGCGGCCTAATGAAAGCATGGCAAATAAAATCCGATCAAGTGGACTAATGGATATCATACCCTTCCAGAAGCATGCAGACTATTTCTTCCATTAGATTTAAATCTTTTATGGCCAAAGGAAGAGTCACTGCCTGGAAATCTCCGTTCACCCCACTACCTATTCTGTGCATACAGCTATAATAACCACCCGGTGCACCTGGTTTTTGGTTATCTGCTGCAACTCCACGGACGTGTGGTCTCAGTGATCCCATTGCATCCCTCAGTGAGCCTCCAGACTGCAGGTAGCTGAAGCACTTTTTCGTACTCATTATGACACACCGGACCAACTTCATCTCACAATGGCGTTTTCAGAATACAGGAGGTCCCTTATCTCGTTCCTATGCTTGGTATACCAAATACAAGCCTAGTGACCTCCGGAAACGTTAAAGAGAGCTCAGCTAGGGTTTGTGAGCTTGAAGGCCGTGCCAATCGCAGCCCGTCAACATGATGGTTTCCCGTCATACCACTACCGCCTCAATTGAGCAAACTTGTTTTGGAGGGTAATTAGCGACAGCTTTATTGCCGGCCGTCTTTATTTCGCTTTAACACCTTCTACTACAGAAGATCCGTCATTCTAGTAGGGAGCCTAACACCATCGATACGGGCGAAGCTTCTGAACGTAGTTGAGGCTACTTTCGGCGGAGGCATACAAAGAATGGTTTTAACACTCACAAGATCGCTCTTACTTAACGGAGAGTAAACTTGGAGCCCACCTGCATTGTCTCTATATTTCGTTTTCACTAGATGCAACAATAACGGCATGCAGCCAGTTCTAAATCTGCTACCCTCCCTAATATGCTGGAACAGGGCACTCGAATGCATACGCTCCTCTTGGGTTCCCGGGTACATGCCTCAGCTACCACGTCTATCAGTTGAAGTATCCAACTATGAGGGTCTTGTAAGTGTCGTTAACTAGCTTAGCAGTATTCAAATGTCCCCGTCGAGGTTTGTATCCGAGGCCCTGTACAAACAGACCACGTTTACCCTTCCACTCAGAAATGTGAGCATAACCGTTCATAGATGGATACTTCGAGTGTAAACCTTGGTCTGCGATTCCAGATGGCTCATGTGTAACTTAATAAGGATGGCCACTCCTCCTCCTAAACAATCATTTTCCCGGTCCTACTTACAGATGACAACCCCATTTTGTATAATTCGCCATGCATGATAATCTTTAAGGAGTCACGTTCGCGTAACGGCAAATCTTGACGCGTTCTGCTAGCCTGCTGCTTTGAAGAGCTCCATCTATTTTTTCCACAATACTACACACTTTTTTGTATAGCATCACCGAGTTTGCATCTATAATTAGATGTCTATTATTGTTCAGTTCTGCCTGAGTCTCTGAAGCAACACCAAATGTGATGAAAGGATTCTTGTATTGATGATCCTCACTAGGGTGCATAAAGACAGATGGTTATCTAGGGCTTCCAACGACTCCCAACCCATTCCTATGAGCGCTTCCGTAACACCCTAATTGCCAAGGACCGCACTGTCCTCGGCCTGCAGACAGTACTGCCAATTTCCATCTTAATTATCTCTACACCCGAGGATTTCAGTGGCTTATTCATTGTTATCGACACAGTGGCCCGAAAGCAGATTAAGGCATTTTGTTGTCTTTGGGGTCCTTTCACTGGTGCTCTCGCGCATTTAGTCATGTTTTCTCCTGTTGATATACCATTTGGCCTTACTATATGCCCGTTTGGTATAATTGGGTATCTTCTTTTGACGCTGTGGGCTACCCCTGCTGACCTCGCTCACAGTCTATCTCAGACTGATTCACCGGCGAACTCTACAGTGTTAGTGTAGCATTAGGTACGCAGTTACTTGCGAGCGGTGACTTCCATGTTCACAACCTATGCACTCTTCTTAGATCAGTAGGGTAGTGAACACCTGCGATTCAGAGTATGTCGTAAACCCTCCTACTATTTAGTTTCGTCTCCCGTTTGATTCTATTATAAAACTTCTTCCTGGTTTAGGAACAGGAGCCTACGGTTTGAGAACCTTCCCATGGATAGGATCTGCCTTTGCTGATTCTTTACATGACTTTCTAATTCCTGGAGCTCAGGATCGTGTGTCCTTGCTAGCCAATCTGCTGTCATTTTACATTCGTTCTTCTTTTTTGGCTATCTTGCTTTCCTGGACTTCTGCTCTCCCCACAGGCCCTCCTCTGACTGTTTCAAGGGAGGGGATGTAACTGACGCAGTGAGAACTCTTGCACGTCGCTTACTTACAGCACAGACTGGCCTCTCAGCCGTGCCTACTACTTCCGCAAAAGACTTAGTGTTATGTCTCTGGTGTTTTTGGGGTCGTATCAAGGCTATTCCCTGATGGCTGTTCGTCCCCTTCTTGCACCGGTAGCTTTCTAGGCTAGGCCGGCAGCCTCCTTGCAATTATTGGAAACCCACTCCGCCCAGAGTCCTGTTTGTAAACTGAATAGGTGTCACTTACTATCCCTAAACACCTTTATTGAGTCCGCCTCTTGCACACCCCGCATTCTATGCAATTAACTGCCCGTTTTCGAAGATGGATGCTAGACACGGCTCTGAAATAAGTGGCCTAGTGACGGACACCCACGGAGGTGTGGCTAAAGATAACTCAAGAGCTTCTTAAAGAAAAGCAGAAACTAGGAGACCTGTAAAATAGGCCTTATATGCAAATGTTCAACAACAAAAAATACTGCGTGAAATCAGATGGCTTCACAGAAACTCCAAACAATACTCGTTTAGAATACGAGAAGAATGAGCGAATTATCCATTTAAAACTCATCTTAAATGTAATTCTGATATGTTCACTATCGCGATATAACCCGACTTAATTTATTGTACCATTCAAAAATTTGATAAAATCCGAGCACTGAGAATTCAAACTTCGAGGCACTCACTCACGGTCCACGTGGAGAATGCATCATTGATAAGACTGGCCACACTGTCCCACCTGTGGTGTGTATTTGTGGTGGACCGTACAGTTGTAGTGTTAAACTTGTTCTGAATCTCAGTGACATGGCTATTGTCTCGTGAACAAGGCTCGCTTAAATTAGAGTTCGCAGTTCCGTGTTAATTTTCTGTTCTAGGTCGACTGGATCATCTGGTGTTGGGTCGTTTTTGAATTCAGTTTCATCTTCTAGGATAGTCGACGCTTCGCGCGTATGAAAGTTTGCCCATGTTGGGAAGTCCGGATCCGTTGCCTGGATGTAGGATTACTATGCTGGGGCTTTTCTTTAATCTGCCGACAGCTTCAATGTCTCCTTGCTATAAGAGCAATCACTTTGACTGCAGCGCGCTCTTTGTAAAGATGCAGCGAAATGATTCAGGTTACATCGTGTAATCTGTATTTTTGACTTCTGTTTTCAAAGGTAAACCACTGTGCCCGAGATAGTCAAAAGTCTTCGATATGTCTTGTGAGACCAAGTGGAGAAAGGGAGGTAATATCAGCGAATAAAGAGGGAACGGAAGTAAGAATAAGACCGAGGGTACGTGCACGATTGCCATCCGGATCGGGAATGCTTGCGGGGAAGTCAACTAGTTGACTTCGATGGTTGATCATAACTAAAGCTTCGGTTTCGCAGTAGTGTCACAAAAGTCAGATCTTGCTATAGACATTCAATTCACTAAGACAGGCAACTTGGGAATTGGAGTACGATGCAAACAATTTTTAATGTCAGAAGACAATGAATCGAAATGTCAGCTATCGCTACTGTTGAGAGAGCGAAAAACCGTACAGAAGTGATGATTACGAGAATGAAACGGAAGTTTCAGCCAAATCAACTGGAGCTCGCATTTGGAAAATTCCCAGTTTGGTATTCAGGGGGTAGCCACGGACTGATAGATGTAGGCCCAGATACCAGTTTAAGATGAAATTGACGAATGGAAAAAGTAGTTCGGAAACTGGAGTCGGATAGCATCCAACGAGGGAGCCAGTTATGTCTCAGTCAAGAATAAGACAAGGAAAGAAGAACCTTGGAGGAAATGAGGCACAGAACCACGTGGTTCAAGCCGCGAATGTTGGTGATAGCTAGGATTTTTTTTCCTGTAGCAACTGCGCAGTAGACAGAAGCGAAGATTTTCTGTGAGCAGTGAGCCTTATGAGCGTTTTGGCGAAACCGACAACCTAACTCTGGCTCCTGGACTGGCGAACCAAATGAGGCTCCAATGGTGCTTTAATGGTGAGTTTCGCGTTCATACTGCACGATGAATCCTAGTATGTGCAATCTAGCCACCTATTTCTTATACTCAGTGTTTATGTCTTCGGAAAATCAACTGCCACGCGCCCGCTGACTGGCTGCAATATATTCCGGTGGTAATCACCACCCCAACGAATTAAAGAAATTTACTCGCTAATGGTCACTGTACGCCTCTATATTGGATTTTACGCTCAGTCTGATTTGGCTGATCATTTATGACACGGGATTCTCTTTCGACCCGAAAAATGTATCCGTCTTGGCTGGCAGACTGTTCTTAGCTGCACCCAAACTGAGAAGAAGTGTCTGTCCCGTCTTTGCTCAGTATCAACATATCTTCTCTTTTCGTGAAAATGTTGGATCTAACCCCTGTTCTTCTTTTTCGCATTCACGTTCATACTTTTGTGGTTTTCATAAAAGAATCGTGGCTAAACTCACATATTGCTGACTCACTCTTGTCAATAAATGGTTTTCAACTGTTCCGGCAGGACAGGAATTTCATCAACAAGAAGACTGGAGGTGGTATGGTCAAATATATCAACTCTACCTGGTGTGACAGATCTGATGTCGTTTGTTCATACTTAATGAGCAATACTGATCGTTTAGTTATTCAGTGCCATCCTAAGTTTTCTCGCTATATGAGTACCATCATAACAAACTTATACCTGGCTGCGTCTTCCACATGGAATGCTATTTCATCTTTCTATGACTCTTCTTTTCCTTTCCTTGTTCCTTTGTTAGATGACAATTTGCACATCGTAGTAGGCGTTTTAATCATGCTTTGAAACAATTCCTCACTGAGATTGATTTAGCTGATCTTTTATGATTCTCCAACCAGAGGCAACTCTGTTTTAGACAGGATTATCACCAATTATCTCGAATTATTCTCCCTAAAGCTGTGTGCACCTGCCTCAATCAGTGACCACTGTCTGCTTATGCTGAGGCCTAAGGTATACTTCCGGTCTACTTTCCACTCTTTCAGGCAAACCAGCCCAATGAAAATCCGTCCCCGAAGTTTTTTTACGTGATAACATTCTTCTTCCACAGAAATCCCTTTCTCGTGCATCTTCCTCATGCTCTTTCGAATCATCGCTAAGTAGCAATGTCACACTTTTCGTAAAGACGATAAATTTATTCCTCCACTAGTTCTGCCCCTTAGTAATACTATTTCTCTGTAACGGCCGTGCCACTTCTCCGATGTTGGAATCCTCAAGGAGACGGGAGGAATATTTCTACAAAGCCAGGGGCAGTTCTAAAGTAAGACACATTTCCCCTTTGATAAAGCAATAAATCAAACGCACTGACTCGCTCTTTGCTGCTCAATTCCTATGCAGCCACAACAGTAACCGACTATGGCAAACCAGTCGGCTGTTTTGTGGACTGATAGCGAAACAAGTGAAATTTGCTGCGGACGTTGACCTTAGCAACTGTGTGTTCATTCATCCATCAAATGACTCTCCAAGATGGCGTGTACGCAACCTCGTTCGCTACAGAAAGAGTAGTAAGCTTCTTCTTACTTCTAAAATAACCTCAGGTATTGGTTCTGATGACCTATCGTCATCAATTTCGAGACATGTAGCTGCTGCCATGACCGATGCATTTAATTTCATTTTAAACAAACGTTTGTGCTTATTTCCTATTCCCGACTGTTGAAGACCAGTCACTATGGTTCCTTTACAAAATCCTTGTAATTCTGCTGTCAAAGCTGAACGCTTTCGCCTCACTGCACCAACTTCAGTTAGTCTTGAACTTACAGAGCATGCCATTCTAAAAAATTTGAATTCTTCTGTAAACTCTCCCAATGACCCCTTACAGTTTGCCTATAAGCGGAACAGCTCCACTGTGAATGCTATCACTTTCTTAGTCCACCAAATAACAAAACCTTTGGGTACATCAGCATAGTCTGTGAAACGCGCCTTTCTAGAGTACTCGTCAGCTTTTGATTCTCTTCCGCGGTCCTTCCTCCTTCGCAAACTGGAATCTTTCGGCTGTCCTTCACCTTTATTACCATGGGTGTCTGATTATTTTACCAAAATAACTCAGTGCACTCGACTGGGTTTTAAAACATCCTAGACCTTGGTGAACAATTCAAGAGTGCTACAGGGAGCTGTGCTCTCGCCCCATTTATTTCTCACCCATTTTAGTGATCTTTCATCCAGTTATGCTTCGTGTTTATTTAAATATGCCGATGATGTGGCTCTTTGTCAAGCTGCTTCCGTGACCCAAGACTTCAGTAACTTTACCAGTAGTCTATTTCCTATTTATGATTTCCCCGTTCGTTCCGGTTTAACCCTAATTTTGTCCAAATGCTTTGAATGCATATTTACCCGTTCTCGATTGGCTTATCCCTGTGATTCCTTTGTCATTTCCACAGAACCACTAGATAGAGTGGGTTCTATGTAATACTTACGAATGGCCATTGATCCAAATTTGAAGTGGTCGCTTCACATTTCAAACTATGTGAAGAAACTACGCCAGCCATCATGTCTGATACGAAAGCTTGGGCATTTTATCCTTAAACAGTGTTATTTTCCTTTTTGTTTATCAATGTTTTACCTGTTCTACTTCACTGTGCCCCTGTTATTTTTGCTGGCCTAGTGAAGAAAGATTTTAGTATTCTTCTTCCAGGCCTATCTATTATCAGTCGGGTATCTTTCATACACTTAACTGAACTATCTGCTGATTTGTGCGAACTACACCTGGCCGCATGTGAAAATTTCGCTCACAAAATCTTTGCAGACAGCATTCAGCCTTTATATAGTGATCTATGCGAATGTAACTCTCGATTCTACAGGTTCCTCATTTCGATTCATACCCTCTCGTATTAACCTCTACAAAATCTCTACCGTTCCATATCTGGCCCGAATCCCCACAAACCGGGCACGAGTATTAGCTGGATTTCTTGACAATTTTGGTATGTCATCGTCCTTTTCTTCAGCCAATGGATTCTATAAGTTGTAAGGTGTAAATCTTTTTTGATTGAAATGAGGACGTCTGTCTACACAAAAGTATGGTCAGATGCAAATACGAATATAAACAGCGTGATAGAAAAGACGTTTCGAAGAACAATACTTGAAGTGAATATTACGCAATATATTCATATCATCACGTTTTCACCATGCGCAGATTATGCTCATTTCGTGTGCCACAAGGGATACTCTGTTTTCTTTCGCGTTTCATCGATCGGTCCGCGCGCTCGAAGTGGGATCAGCCCCTGACATCAACTGCCGAGTGGTAAAGTTCGCGCACGTACTACTGTCAAAAGTTCCATTTTACTGAGGATGGACTGGAGAAAAAATTGTGAAATAAAATTAGTGATTTTGTTCCCATTGTCCTAACGCTCCTTTGAAACTACGGCAAATAGTTCAGCATTTTGGGATTTGCCAAACGCAAACATGACCCGCAAAACATCCTATAAGACTTGCTCGTTTCTTCTTATAATGTAGTATGAAAGTATCTTTGGCTGATTTCAAGTTCCTACATAGAATCTATTGTAATGCCTTACCAGGTTCTCCTGCTGATAACCCCTTCGCGATCTCTTCGTTCAGACACTACTTCATCTAGCCATAGCAACATGATTTGGCTTTCTGGTCCTCATTTCCTAAGGACATTCGCAATTCGTTCTACGAGCGTGTCCGGACTTTTGGTAGCCGGACGTCTGATCGAACGGACATTTGGTCGCCAATCACTTGGATGACTGAATTACATTATATTCACTTAAGCTTGTCAAATGTCATAACCTCAGAAAGTGGATAAGGGGCGCAGCCAGTCCCCTTGGCTTTCCTCGGGATTTATAGTGAACACCCGGTAATCCAGAATTATAAAGGCATACAGTGATCACGAATCGGTAAGCGAAAAGGCTTGCAATATGCTGTTATGCAAATGTATCACAGTCTAATTCTTTTAACCTTTGTGACCTCACAACAGTTTCACACCGGAAATCCTAGAGCCGAAGGCTTGATGCTAAGGTCAACTGGAATATCAGTGCAGTCTACGACGGCAGTGCCCGGTGAATCTGATATTCAAGCCTTCGTTCCTTTAGAGGCAATAGACACTTGATCCACTAGACTAAATGTCCATTCAACCAAAGGTCTAGCAACCAAATGTCCGGCAGTCAGAAGTCCGGGTGCCTTCTACGAGTCACCTTTATTTCGCTACCTCAAGTCTGCCCACGAACACTGCTGGTGTATTCTAATTAATGACGTCCATGCACATTGGTCACGTGCACATTCCCTCCACAATGGCCTCTTTCGGTATGCCCTAGTTACTATTTATACCGTGTTAATGCAGAATACATGTATATTGGGAGCACGGACGCTACATTTTAGTGATAACAAGAACTCTCGACTATTGCACATATTCTTCATAAATATACATGTTTATGCTAAACACATTTCGTGAGAAATCACTTTTCATGATAGGATTTAACAAACTCAACCGGCCGTTATCCAACTCCTCAGATTGCCAAGCTATTTCCTAAGTTTGATGGTGGCATTCGGAAACCAGTTTCATAACTCTGTCTATCGGATAATCGAAATGTTCTCGTTAGTCCAAATGTGTCTAATGAAATGTGCCGTCGTTTCCATTGATTTGTTGAGGAAAGTTTGATTCTCCACCTCAGATCGCATGACTCCACTGGTCCACCCGATCGATGTCCGTCCGTGGGCGTGCGAGAAGTCGCACGACTGAGATCTGCGCCACTTTTGCACGGAAAGAGCGTGGTATGACAGGCAGTCAAAACGTAGAGTGGTGGGCCAAAGAGGCTTGTGACAACACCTTTTACATTTCAAATGAAGCCTTTGTAACTTCAACTGAAGTCCAAATGATATCATTTTGCCGACACTGACATGATTGGCTTGACAATGGTCACTTGTCACCTGCCCACGAAATCTCTCTACCTCATGATCATCTACACCGCAATAGCAAGTGTTGAGCAAACATTTCATTGATACATCCAATAGTACGTGCGGAGGTCTACAGGGGGGAGATGTGACCATTGAGTCAACCGCGTGATCGAAGGGAAAGGACCAGGGACAAGTTGAGACGGTCAACAAAGCAACAGCGTTAGGTGACCTCGACTCTCTCTCTCTCTCGGCATCTAGAGAAAACTACAATGACTTGTTTTACGAGAAACAAGCAAGCACCTTCCATGTTTACCCATGGTGGAAAACGTTTCAAGCGTTTGTCTGATCATGAAGTAGATGAGCTAATTTCCTGGATTGAAACAGAGCATATAATAACGCATTCATCTCTGCAAATCCGATTCAAGGTCGAGTATGCAAAGAATGTTTCTATCACTGCGATCAGCAACCGTCTTAATGGACAGCGGATAACGTTCGAGATAATTCTTCAAATATTCGTAACCATGACTTCATTGCGTAAAAAGCAGAACAGGAAGAGCCATGTGCATTAGATTCTTCTAACGTTCGTTGACACAGTTGCGTAGAACATCCACAGTGGTATGAGGCACACAATCATGAGATCATATGGATAGAGGAAACAAACTTTATTCTGCACTGTTCGCGAAATTTTGCTAAAGCCCCAAAGGAGATGAGGGCACGAATACCAGGTGCAAGCTGCATATGATAAGTGTGATGAATATTAACGGTCTGATTGATCTGACTAAAAAAAGAGGATCGTAGACCTCAACAATGTGTCTACAATGGTAGAACGGTCTTGTGGATAGCCTTATGGATCACACAGAGTAGTCGTTTGTCATTGTCTGTGACAATGCGCCTTGGAGGATTTAGCGGCAATCTTCAGACCTGCGCTGTATCCACCCACCCTTAATCCTATTGAAATGATATGGAGTGTGCTGAAAGAATTTATCGATGTTGAAACCAGAAAGGAGCGCACGCTGACGATTGCCGGGGATCCTCAGGGGTGCATGAGCCAGCAGGAATGGCGAATGATCTTCTTGGAGAAAATAGCCACGAGCGCTAAGTCTAACGTCACGCATACACACTGCTTGAATGCAGCACAGCACGTCCGCACCTATTTACGATAATGCTAGACAATTGATTGGTTAGTAGTAGACGTTGATTTCCAAAACTGATCCGTGTTTCTTTACACTTGAGTATATTAGAGGAGGATCAAACCCTACGTGACAATGAAACGAAAACTTTATCGTAGTTTAGTGTTTGCAGTTCCAGTTCACTGTTCGTCACCACAAACTTGACATCCAAATATTGGTATACGCATGATGAGAATATCGAAAAAGTAAAACTACATAACCGGTATATAGAGGTAAGTTCAGAAGTGGCCGTCAGACCATGAGTATGGTCGCACAGATTTGCACAGACCGTGGTAGAGAAAAACAAATGGGTTTTCCTGCATGAAGAACGACAATAAATAATCAAATTCAACCTCCTACCAGTAAAATTTATCCCAGCATTAATTGCAGAGAGAAGTGAATGAGTATAAAGAACACAGGAAGGAAAGATGTCAATGTGAAAAGTTTATCAAACATAATCGTCAATAGGTTATGAATTAAGTGAAGAATTCGTGGACTAGGATTATCGACAGTTGCGTTGTCAGTGCACTACGGGAGGAGTAATTGGACAAAAATGTTCATTTGTGTCAAGTTCTATTGCTAAACATGAGAGAGTGGGGTCAGTGCTTCTCCAAGAAATGAATTTGTAAGAAATACAGTCTGAAATGTGGGGGTTTTATCCCGGTTCAGGGCCACGCAGTTTCAGCAAAGAGGATCGTGTTTATATTCACGATTTTCGTCACCCTTCAAGACAATGGATACCAGGAGTAATTGTTAGCCGATTGGTGTTCGATTAGACAGTGGCACAGCCAAACGACATGTCAACCACATCAGGAAATGTTATAGCGCGGTAGCGGTAGATGAGAAGAATGAGGTATAACTTCCACTACATGTGCCTTCGGATACTCTTACATTACCAGTGACAGAGAAGAAAACGGCATCACCTGGGCCACCAAGTTCTGACTGTACTAACGAGCGGCGATACTCAATGCGGTCCCAGCCCCCTATTTAAAGACTTACCATTGATCCCTACAAAAAATCGTACGAGTCGACCTCTATTTGCGGGGGGAGCTGAACGGATCGTCAGCTGCACCTATGTGCACCCATACACACCTACACACCCACACACAGGCCCTCGTTCGCGCACGCTCACACGAAACAGTGTTCGTACTGTCCGGTTATTCGGCGAGCCGCAATTGTTCATTTTGTATCGATTTCCTTCTATCGATCTGTTTTGTTAGACGTGGCTGTGTCACGTTCTTGTTCATTCATAGAAGGACCCACTCAGTGATCGGGTATTCTGTGCCTCCTAACAGTTGAGTCATAGCAGGCTTCATAGATTGTGACGACGTCACAGAAGATGGAGTGATTGCATTTGACTAAATACCAATAGGAAATTACTAAAACTCATTACTATGAACGCATTTCTATTTAAGACTATTTCATTATGCCCGAGGAAATAAGACTTGGTTTTGTCTTTCTGGATTTTTATCCGCAAAAATAAAGAAAATTCTCGGAATTAAGCCCTCGTGAGATCTGGATAAAAAGTTAGTATCAGACAGGGTCCTATTTTTGGAGAAACACAATAATTATAACCTCATGTCCATCCATTGTATTTCCGAACACCATTTTGTATAAATTTCAGGTTGACAGCCATTGAGAGGTGTATTCAAAATGCTAATACCCTACATCTCTTGTCCTGTTTTAGTACTGACCGACTGAATTAAGGACGCTCAGTACCGTAAATATGAGAACAGATTTCCGCATGAACTTAGTCACCAACCAGCGGTGGTCAGATGGTTGTCTTCATTTGACGCCTTTCTCCTAATAACAATCGAGATGGAATGAATCATACATTGTTTCCCATAGTACAAGCCATTGCAGTTTTCTCTAGATGCCGAGTGATTCAGCTACCAAACACCAGTCGCCCTCAGCATCACACGGGATCAGGACACGTGACTTGATGTCAGGTATATAAAATGCTCGTCTCGTTGCCCGACTCATCTTCGTTAAAATGAAGTGACCATTTCACGAGCAACCAAGCTTCATACAGAACACAACTTAGTCACGTGTATGGATATACCGAGAGAGAGAGAGAGAGAGAGAGTCAAAGTCGATTAACGCTGTTGCTCTGTTGACCGTCTCAATTTGTCCCCGGTCCTTTCACTTCGATCACGCGGTTGACTCAATGGTCACATCTCCCCCTGAAGACATCCGCACGTACTATTGGATGTATCAACGAGATTTTAGCTCACCACTTTACCGATGCGACAACCAATCATTACGTTCTGTTCCTGAATAAAGCTTATAGTTTCCCCTAATCTATGTGATAGTTTCGCAAATCTAAGTGATATTTTGCAAAACAATGTGATATTTATCCAAATCAATCTCTAAATGTTATAGATCGCTGATGAATTGAGGTTTATTGTTTTTGTTTGTGCAATGCACCTGCAAGGGCGCGTAAATTACGCACTCATCTTTGATTTGGATTTTGGGTCGTAATCTGATAGTCACTCAACCACTGCGCGATAGTCCTTACGTGTACGATAGGCTTGATTATAAATGGGCCCACCACCTTTTAAATGCGCCCAGTTCGCCTCATAATGCGAATGCACATGTTCACGTATTTATATGTGTGTCATCTTGGTGGCCAAACCAGGAACAGTCCGATTCATGGAGAAAACAAAGTTCACACAGTGGGTGACAATCTTGATGGTGATTTCCAGTGTTTCTACACAACCTCCCCTTCGGAAGACAGAAGGAGATGTGTCTTCGAAATGCAAAGTTGTGATAAGTTAGGTTACTCTTGAACAAACTCACATGACTGGGGAAGCAACAAAAACTGGCGGTAACAACAAACGGAGACATGTTGGTGGGGATGAAACGAGATTCGAAGTGGTACATGGCTCGGCAATTTTCCTCGGTCTAGGTGTAAGTAACTGTGCTCTGCCCTGAGCCAGATGTCCTGAACCATAGCAACGGGTTGCTTGTCAGTAAAAAAATGGATGGATACAGGGTGATGCATACCAAAACGGTCACTGTGCATATAAGCAGTGGTATAAGAATATCCTCTCATCTCCACACCAAACTGTGGTGATTCAGCAGCTGTCACACGTGATACGGTCAGGTACAGCGTCGTAGACACGCACGCGGATCAGCCTCAACCAATCAGAATCAACGCCGACAAGTCCGACAAAAGCTCCCTGTAACTGGTCATCTGTGAGTTTATCAATTACCTTCTCTGATTTAACACATTTATGCAGACCCGTTCTCTGCAATAAACCTAGCGTGCTATTCCACAGCCTTGGTCTTCTTGCTACTTTCGTTCGCGTAGTTCTGGGTGGAGGCAATTACAATACGTCCTGTCAGTTCAGTTCATTGCGATTATGACGCGAACTTTGGGAAGTTCAGTCCGCCTCCTTCGTGGATAGATGGCTTTTCGGTGGAAGAACTGTTATCTGGAAAAGAAACTCAAGAAACGAGGGAAGGGAAAACGACCCATAATAGATGGATGACAGTTCCCCTTGATGTATTCATAACTCGTGCCACATCATTAACCTTGGGTACAAACGTCGGTATGTAAGTTAAGAAACGGTGAGTAAATGGATTGAATTAACCTAGTGTAAAATTGATCGTCCTAAACGATGAAAGTGCCCAAACTGTAAAACTTTTTTAATTCCTACCTGAAATTTATCATAAAATCTCATGCATGATGAGCTATGTCTACGAAACACACCGGAGTGTACACGATCCGACTAGGACGGTCGCTTAATCCGTGTCCGCGAGTGCCGAAGACCCACATGCGGGTAGATTAGCAGGCACTGGACACGGTTGGGGTTAAACAAAAGCTATCTCTACATCCATAAAAGCTGGTTTCAGTCTATCTCTCGCAACCGTTTCTTGTTAACCCTTACGTTCTACGATGTAACAGTTGTCGTTGCATTCTAGAACTCGATGCGGACCTGAGTAAAGAGCATGAAGCAGGCGCCGTTTACTACGTGTACGTAAAAATAAAGTATGTAAAAGTAGATGATTCCCCAGGTATGTCCGCTGGTACTATAAGCTCTCTAGTGGATGATGCGTGTAGGTCTTGCATATGCTGAGTTAGGCGTTGGATGTAGTCGAGATAGGTAAAAGGCATTGATGGTTCGGGTGCAGCCAGTTTCCCGAGCAACTGAGGGGGACATCCAAACAATAATTCTACAGCCGTCGAATGCAGGTCGGCGTTCACCGAACTCCGAATACCTAGTAAGACAAAAGAAAGGGCCTCATTCCATCTCGGGTTTGTATAAACTCTTAAAGCAGCTTTGAGTTGTTTGTCAAAACACCCATTCAAGCCGTTAGTGGCTGGATGGTACGCCTTTGTCCTAACTTGTCTGCATCCTAATGCATTCATCAGGGACACAAAGGACCATTGGAAGTGGGTTCCTTCATCAGTGGTCACAAAAAAGGAGCTTGCAATCGGAGCTATCCGTCGTTCTAGAAAACCACGCGCTGTTGTTTCGGATGAGCAGCCGCTTAAAGGTATCGCCCGAGCCCACCTCGAAGAGCGGCCGCTACAAGTTAACGGATCAGTGATGCCCCTGGATGAAGGCAGAGGACTTACTAGATCGACGTGCACGTTGTGAAAACGTGTGTTTGGTTTAGAAAACGTGCTGACAGGTCTTTTTGTGTGTAGGTGTACTTCATCTCGGTGATATTCTAAACAACTGCGTGCCCATTCACTAATGTCTTTGTTTATTTTCAGCCATACGAAAAGTTCATTTGCGAGCCTAATCGAAGCTCGCATGCCAGGGTGTGAAAAAAACCATTCAGTGTTCTAAAAACGACCCTACGCAAAATAACGTTACCAGTGAACGAGAAGGGTTTTGTTTCTTGTCGTACAATATCGTCCCATTCGATGAAGTGAGTGGCACTGGTTCAAAATGTATAGAGCTGCAGCAACAACGTTGCTCGACTTCTGGGTCATGTGCTTGTGCTGCAGCAACAGCTGTTAAGTCTATGCCACCGATTGGAGTAATGGGATGGATCCATGAAAGTGCATCTACCGCAGGGTTAAGCTCAGCCGAGATATGCCCCATATCTTCAGTGAATTGGGTGGAATGATCAAGGTGACCGGATTCCCCGGGTCAGAATCGGTCTGTAGTTGACCGCGGAGTGAAGATTACTGGCTTGTGGTTCGTGAAGGCAGTAAATTGCCTTCCCTCTAGCACTTGTTAGAGATGACGAGTAGTCACATAAACCGCCAGAAGTCCCCTACAGAATATATTTGGGTTCAACCGGCTGTAAAGGTTTGGATAAGAATGATTAGGGCTGCCAAGTACCCTCAAAATAATGTGATTCATCATGCAGTTCCAACGCTCGATTGATTAGTGAAAAAACGGAGGCATTGTACAGCTTTTTCATCTATTTTAGGAATCATTAGCAGTGCAAATTCACCGTGCTCCAACTGGGACTCGGATCCAGAGTAAACGATTGTGAGTCGAACACCAAATCACCATGCTTTCAGGATGGACTCTCAGCGGTTTGTTGGATGTATACACAACAGGGGTCAATCGTTGTGGGGAAGCAGGTTGTTACCGTTCTAAGCCAGTAAGCGAAGCGCGCTATACCATGTAGTGTACACGTTCAACAAACCGTTGAGAGCCAGCCCGGATAGCCTAGTGGTTGGGAGTTTCACTCACAGCCATTCATCTCGGGTTCGAGTCCCAGTGGATGTGCACTGCTGATGATTCCTAACAAGCATGAACCAGCCACAGCCAAAGCCGTGAGTATTCGTCTCTACAATCCTTCCCTGTGGGGTCAGAAACAATTTGTGCCACCACTTAAGCTTCCGTCGCCCACGTCATGGTCCCGATCACATGTGCAACCACTTGAACATTCCACACTGTGATGTGCACATCCACTGGGACTCGAACCCGAGATGAATGGCTGTGAGTGAAACTCCCAACCACTAGGCTATCCGGGCTGGCTCTCAACGGTTTGTTGAACGTGTACACTACATGGTATAGCGCGCTTCGCTTACTGGCTTAGAACGGTAACAACCTGCTTCCCCACAACGATTGACCCCTGTTGTGTATACATCCAACAAACCGCTGAGAGTCCATCCTGAAAGCATGGTGATTTGGTGTTCGACTCACAATCGTTTACTCTGGATCCGAGTCCCAGTTGGAGCACGGTGAATTTGCACTGCTAATGATTCCTAAAATAGATGAAAAAGCTGTACAATGCCTCCGTTTTTTCACTAATCAATCGAGCGTTGGAACTGCATGATGAATCACATTATTTTGAGGGTACTTGGCAGCCCTAATCATTCTTATCCAAACCTTTACAGCCGGTTGAACCCAAATATATTCTGTAGGGGACTTCTGGCGGTTTATGTGACTACTCGTCATCTCTAACAAGTGCTAGAGGGAAGGCAATTTACTGCCTTCACGAACCACAAGCCAGTAATCTTCACTCCGCGGTCAACTACAGACCGATTCTGACCCGGGGAATCCGGTCACCTTGATCATTCCACCCAATTCACTGAAGATATGGGGCATATCTCGGCTGAGCTTAACCCTGCGGTAGATGCACTTTCATGGATCCATCCCATTACTCCAATCGGTGGCATAGACTTAACAGCTGTTGCTGCAGCACAAGCACATGACCCAGAAGTCGAGCAACGTTGTTGCTGCAGCTCTATACATTTTGAACCAGTGCCACTCACTTCATCGAATGGGACGATATTGTACGACAAGAAACAAAACCCTTCTCGTTCACTGGTAACGTTATTTTGCGTAGGGTCGTTTTTAGAACACTGAATGGTTTTTTTCACACCCTGGCATGCGAGCTTCGGTTAGGCTCGCAAATGAACTTTTCGTATGGCTGAAAATAAACAAAGACATTAGTGAATGGGCACGCAGTTGTTTAGAATATCACCGAGATGAAGTACACCTACACACAAAAAGACCTGTCAGCACGTTTTCTAAACCAAACACACGTTTTCACAACGTGCACGTCGATCTAGTAAGTCCTCTGCCTTCATCCAGGGGCATCACTGATCCGTTAACTTGTAGCGGCCGCTCTTCGAGGTGGGCTCGGGCGATACCTTTAAGCGGCTGCTCATCCGAAACAACAGCGCGTGGTTTTCTAGAACGACGGATAGCTCCGATTGCAAGCTCCTTTTTTGTGACCACTGATGAAGGAACCCACTTCCAATGGTCCTTTGTGTCCCTGATGAATGCATTAGGATGCAGACAAGTTAGGACAAAGGCGTACCATCCAGCCACTAACGGCTTGAATGGGTGTTTTGACAAACAACTCAAAGCTGCTTTAAGAGTTTATACAAACCCGAGATGGAATGAGGCCCTTTCTTTTGTCTTACTAGGTATTCGGAGTTCGGTGAACGCCGACCTGCATTCGACGGCTGTAGAATTATTGTTTGGATGTCCCCCTCAGTTGCTCGGGAAACTGGCTGCACCCGAATCATCAATGCCTTTTACCTATCTCGACTACATCCAACGCCTAACTCAGCATATGCAAGACCTACACGCATCATCCACTAGAGAGCTTATAGTACCAGCGGACATACCTGGGGAATCATCTACTTTTACATACTTTATTTTTACGTACACGTAGTAAACGGCGCCTGCTTCATGCTCTTTACTCAGGTCCGCATCGAGTTCTAGAATGCAACGACAACTGTTACATCGTAGAACGTAAGGGTTAACAAGAAACGGTTGCGAGAGATAGACTGAAACCAGCTTTTATGGATGTAGAGATAGCTTTTGTTTAACCCCAACCGTGTCCAGTGCCTGCTAATCTACCCGCATGTGGGTCTTCGGCACTCGCGGACACGGATTAAGCGACCGTCCTAGTCGGATCGTGTACACTCCGGTGTGTTTCGTAGACATAGCTCATCATGCATGAGATTTTATGATAAATTTCAGGTAGGAATTAAAAAAGTTTTACAGTTTGGGCACTTTCATCGTTTAGGACGATCAATTTTACACTAGGTTAATTCAATCCATTTACTCACCGTTTCTTAACTTACATACCGACGTTTGTACCCAAGGTTAATGATGTGGCACGAGTTATGAATACATCAAGGGGAACTGTCATCCATCTATTATGGGTCGTTTTCCCTTCCCTCGTTTCTTGAGTTTCTTTTCCAGATAACAGTTCTTCCACCGAAAAGCCATCTATCCACGAAGGAGGCGGACTGAACTTCCCAAAGTTCGCGTCATAATCGCAATGAACTGAACTGACAGGACGTATTGTAATTGCCTCCACCCAGAACTACGCGAACGAAAGTAGCAAGAAGACCAAGGCTGTGGAATAGCACGCTAGGTTTATTGCAGAGAACGGGTCTGCATAAATGTGTTAAATCAGAGAAGGTAATTGATAAACTCACAGATGACCAGTTACAGGGAGCTTTTGTCGGACTTGTCGGCGTTGATTCTGATTGGTTGAGGCTGATCCGCGTGCGTGTCTACGACGCTGTACCTGACCGTATCACGTGTGACAGCTGCTGAATCACCACAGTTTGGTGTGGAGATGAGAGGATATTCTTATACCACTGCTTATATGCACAGTGACCGTTTTGGTATGCATCACCCTGTATCCATCCATTTTTTTACTGACAAGCAACCCGTTGCTATGGTTCAGGACATCTGGCTCAGGGCAGAGCACAGTTACTTACACCTAGACCGAGGAAAATTGCCGAGCCATGTACCACTTCGAATCTCGTTTCATCCCCACCAACATGTCTCCGTTTGTTGTTACCGCCAGTTTTTGTTGCTTCCCCAGTCATGTGAGTTTGTTCAAGAGTAACCTAACTTAGCACAACTTTGCATTTCGAAGACACATCTCCTTCTGTCTTCCGAAGGGGAGGTTGTGTAGAAACACTGGAAATCACCATCAAGATTGTCACCCACTGTGTGAACTTTGTTTTCTCCATGAATCGGACTGTTCCTGGTTTGGCCACCAAGATGACACACATATAAATACGTGAACATGTGCATTCGCATTATGAGGCGAACTGGGCGCATTTAAAAGGTGGTGGGCCCATTTATAATCAAGCCTATCGTACACGTAAGGACTATCGCGCAGTGGTTGAGTGACTATCAGATTACGACCCAAAATCCAAATCAAAGATGAGTGCGTAATTTACGCGCCCTTGCAGGTGCATTGCACAAACAAAAACAATAAACCTCAATTCATCAGCGATCTATAACATTTAGAGATTGATTTGGATAAATATCACATTGTTTTGCAAAATATCACTTAGATTTGCGAAACTATCACATAGATTAGGGGAAACTATAAGCTTTATTCAGGAACAGAACGTAATGATTGGTTGTCGCATCGGTAAAGTGGTGAGCTAAAATCTCGTTGATACATCCAATAGTACGTGCGGATGTCTTCAGGGGGAGATGTGACCATTGAGTCAACCGCGTGATCGAAGTGAAAGGACCGGGGACAAATTGAGACGGTCAACAGAGCAACAGCGTTAATCGACTTTGACTCTCTCTCTCTCTCTCTCTCTCGGTATATCCATACACGTGACTAAGTTGTGTTCTGTATGAAGCTTGGTTGCTCGTGAAATGGTCACTTCATTTTAACGAAGATGAGTCGGGCAACGAGACGAGCATTTTATATACCTGACATCAAGTCACGTGTCCTGATCCCGTGTGATGCTGAGGGCGACTGGTGTTTGGTAGCTGAATCACTCGGCATCTAGAGAAAACTGCAATGGCTTGTACTATGGGAAACAATGTATGATTCATTCCATCTCGATTGTTATTAGGAGAAAGGCGTCAAATGAAGACAACCATCTGACCACCGCTGGTTGGTGACTAAGTTCATGCGGAAATCTGTTCTCATATTTACGGTACTGAGCGTCCTTAATTCAGTCGGTCAGTACTAAAACAGGACAAGAGATGTAGGGTATTAGCATTTTGAATACACCTCTCAATGGCTGTCAACCTGAAATTTATACAAAATGGTGTTCGGAAATACAATGGATGGACATGAGGTTATAATTATTGTGTTTCTCCAAAAATAGGACCCTGTCTGATACTAACTTTTTATCCAGATCTCACGAGGGCTTAATTCCGAGAATTTTCTTTATTTTTGCGGATAAAAATCCAGAAAGACAAAACCAAGTCTTATTTCCTCGGGCATAATGAAATAGTCTTAAATAGAAATGCGTTCATAGTAATGAGTTTTAGTAATTTCCTATTGGTATTTAGTCAAATGCAATCACTCCATCTTCTGTGACGTCGTCACAATCTATGAAGCCTGCTATGACTCAACTGTTAGGAGGCACAGAATACCCGATCACTGAGTGGGTCCTTCTATGAATGAACAAGAACGTGACACAGCCACGTCTAACAAAACAGATCGATAGAAGGAAATCGATACAAAATGAACAATTGCGGCTCGCCGAATAACCGGACAGTACGAACACTGTTTCGTGTGAGCGTGCGCGAACGAGGGCCTGTGTGTGGGTGTGTAGGTGTGTATGGGTGCACATAGGTGCAGCTGACGATCCGTTCAGCTCCCCCCGCAAATAGAGGTCGACTCGTACGATTTTTTGTAGGGATCAATGGTAAGTCTTTAAATAGGGGGCTGGGACCGCATTGAGTATCGCCGCTCGTTAGTACAGTCAGAACTTGGTGGCCCAGGTGATGCCGTTTTCTTCTCTGTCACTGGTAATGTAAGAGTATCCGAAGGCACATGTAGTGGAAGTTATACCTCATTCTTCTCATCTACCGCTACCGCGCTATAACATTTCCTGATGTGGTTGACATGTCGTTTGGCTGTGCCACTGTCTAATCGAACACCAATCGGCTAACAATTACTCCTGGTATCCATTGTCTTGAAGGGTGACGAAAATCGTGAATATAAACACGATCCTCTTTGCTGAAACTGCGTGGCCCTGAACCGGGATAAAACCCCCACATTTCAGACTGTATTTCTTACAAATTCATTTCTTGGAGAAGCACTGACCCCACTCTCTCATGTTTAGCAATAGAACTTGACACAAATGAACATTTTTGTCCAATTACTCCTCCCGTAGTGCACTGACAACGCAACTGTCGATAATCCTAGTCCACGAATTCTTCACTTAATTCATAACCTATTGACGATTATGTTTGATAAACTTTTCACATTGACATCTTTCCTTCCTGTGTTCTTTATACTCATTCACTTCTCTCTGCAATTAATGCTGGGATAAATTTTACTGGTAGGAGGTTGAATTTGATTATTTATTGTCGTTCTTCATGCAGGAAAACCCATTTGTTTTTCTCTACCACGGTCTGTGCAAATCTGTGCGACCATACTCATGGTCTGACGGCCACTTCTGAACTTACCTCTATATACCGGTTATGTAGTTTTACTTTTTCGATATTCTCATCATGCGTATACCAATATTTGGATGTCAAGTTTGTGGTGACGAACAGTGAACTGGAACTGCAAACACTAAACTACGATAAAGTTTTCGTTTCATTGTCACGTAGGGTTTGATCCTCCTCTAATATACTCAAGTGTAAAGAAACACGGATCAGTTTTGGAAATCAACGTCTACTACTAACCAATCAATTGTCTAGCATTATCGTAAATAGGTGCGGACGTGCTGTGCTGCATTCAAGCAGTGTGTATGCGTGACGTTAGACTTAGCGCTCGTGGCTATTTTCTCCAAGAAGATCATTCGCCATTCCTGCTGGCTCATGCACCCCTGAGGATCCCCGGCAATCGTCAGCGTGCGCTCCTTTCTGGTTTCAACATCGATAAATTCTTTCAGCACACTCCATATCATTTCAATAGGATTAAGGGTGGGTGGATACAGCGCAGGTCTGAAGATTGCCGCTAAATCCTCCAAGGCGCATTGTCACAGACAATGACAAACGACTACTCTGTGTGATCCATAAGGCTATCCACAAGACCGTTCTACCATTGTAGACACATTGTTGAGGTCTACGATCCTCTTTTTTTAGTCAGATCAATCAGACCGTTAGTATTCATCACACTTATCATATGCAGCTTGCACCTGGTATTCGTGCCCTCATCTCCTTTGGGGCTTTAGCAAAATTTCGCGAACAGTGCAGAATAAAGTTTGTTTCCTCTATCCATATGATCTCATGATTGTGTGCCTCATACCACTGTGGATGTTCTACGCAACTGTGTCAACGAACGTTAGAAGAATCTAATGCACATGGCTCTTCCTGTTCTGCTTTTTACGCAATGAAGTCATGGTTACGAATATTTGAAGAATTATCTCGAACGTTATCCGCTGTCCATTAAGACGGTTGCTGATCGCAGTGATAGAAACATTCTTTGCATACTCGACCTTGAATCGGATTTGCAGAGATGAATGCGTTATTATATGCTCTGTTTCAATCCAGGAAATTAGCTCATCTACTTCATGATCAGACAAACGCTTGAAACGTTTTCCACCATGGGTAAACATGGAAGGTGCTTGCTTGTTTCTCGTAAAACAAGTCATTGTAGTTTTCTCTAGATGCCGAGAGAGAGAGAGAGTCGAGGTCACCTAACGCTGTTGCTTTGTTGACCGTCTCAACTTGTCCCTGGTCCTTTCCCTTCGATCACGCGGTTGACTCAATGGTCACATCTCCCCCCTGTAGACCTCCGCACGTACTATTGGATGTATCAATGAAATGTTTGCTCAACACTTGCTATTGCGGTGTAGATGATCATGAGGTAGAGAGATTTCGTGGGCAGGTGACAAGTGACCATTGTCAAGCCAATCATGTCAGTGTCGGCAAAATGATATCATTTGGACTTCAGTTGAAGTTACAAAGGCTTCATTTGAAATGTAAAAGGTGTTGTCACAAGCCTCTTTGGCCCACCACTCTACGTTTTGACTGCCTGTCATACCACGCTCTTTCCGTGCAAAAGTGGCGCAGATCTCAGTCGTGCGACTTCTCGCACGCCCACGGACGGACATCGATCGGGTGGACCAGTGGAGTCATGCGATCTGAGGTGGAGAATCAAACTTTCCTCAACAAATCAATGGAAACGACGGCACATTTCATTAGACACATTTGGACTAACGAGAACATTTCGATTATCCGATAGACAGAGTTATGAAACTGGTTTCCGAATGCCACCATCAAACTTAGGAAATAGCTTGGCAATCTGAGGAGTTGGATAACGGCCGGTTGAGTTTGTTAAATCCTATCATGAAAAGTGATTTCTCACGAAATGTGTTTAGCATAAACATGTATATTTATGAAGAATATGTGCAATAGTCGAGAGTTCTTGTTATCACTAAAATGTAGCGTCCGTGCTCCCAATATACATGTATTCTGCATTAACACGGTATAAATAGTAACTAGGGCATACCGAAAGAGGCCATTGTGGAGGGAATGTGCACGTGACCAATGTGCATGGACGTCATTAATTAGAATACACCAGCAGTGTTCGTGGGCAGACTTGAGGTAGCGAAATAAAGGTGACTCGTAGAAGGCACCCGGACTTCTGACTGCCGGACATTTGGTTGCTAGACCTTTGGTTGAATGGACATTTAGTCTAGTGGATCAAGTGTCTATTGCCTCTAAAGGAACGAAGGCTTGAATATCAGATTCACCGGGCACTGCCGTCGTAGACTGCACTGATATTCCAGTTGACCTTAGCATCAAGCCTTCGGCTCTAGGATTTCCGGTGTGAAACTGTTGTGAGGTCACAAAGGTTAAAAGAATTAGACTGTGATACATTTGCATAACAGCATATTGCAAGCCTTTTCGCTTACCGATTCGTGATCACTGTATGCCTTTATAATTCTGGATTACCGGGTGTTCACTATAAATCCCGAGGAAAGCCAAGGGGACTGGCTGCGCCCCTTATCCACTTTCTGAGGTTATGACATTTGACAAGCTTAAGTGAATATAATGTAATTCAGTCATCCAAGTGATTGGCGACCAAATGTCCGTTCGATCAGACGTCCGGCTACCAAAAGTCCGGACACGCTCGTAGAACGAATTGCGAATGTCCTTAGGAAATGAGGACCAGAAAGCCAAATCATGTTGCTATGGCTAGATGAAGTAGTGTCTGAACGAAGAGATCGCGAAGGGGTTATCAGCAGGAGAACCTGGTAAGGCATTACAATAGATTCTATGTAGGAACTTGAAATCAGCCAAAGATACTTTCATACTACATTATAAGAAGAAACGAGCAAGTCTTATAGGATGTTTTGCGGGTCATGTTTGCGTTTGGCAAATCCCAAAATGCTGAACTATTTGCCGTAGTTTCAAAGGAGCGTTAGGACAATGGGAACAAAATCACTAATTTTATTTCACAATTTTTTCTCCAGTCCATCCTCAGTAAAATGGAACTTTTGACAGTAGTACGTGCGCGAACTTTACCACTCGGCAGTTGATGTCAGGGGCTGATCCCACTTCGAGCGCGCGGACCGATCGATGAAACGCGAAAGAAAACAGAGTATCCCTTGTGGCACACGAAATGAGCATAATCTGCGCATGGTGAAAACGTGATGATATGAATATATTGCGTAATATTCACTTCAAGTATTGTTCTTCGAAACGTCTTTTCTATCACGCTGTTTATATTCGTATTTGCATCTGACCATACTTTTGTGTAGACAGACGTCCTCATTTCAATCAAAAAAGATTTACACCTTACAACTTATAGAATCCATTGGCTGAAGAAAAGGACGATGACATACCAAAATTGTCAAGAAATCCAGCTAATACTCGTGCCCGGTTTGTGGGGATTCGGGCCAGATATGGAACGGTAGAGATTTTGTAGAGGTTAATACGAGAGGGTATGAATCGAAATGAGGAACCTGTAGAATCGAGAGTTACATTCGCATAGATCACTATATAAAGGCTGAATGCTGTCTGCAAAGATTTTGTGAGCGAAATTTTCACATGCGGCCAGGTGTAGTTCGCACAAATCAGCAGATAGTTCAGTTAAGTGTATGAAAGATACCCGACTGATAATAGATAGGCCTGGAAGAAGAATACTAAAATCTTTCTTCACTAGGCCAGCAAAAATAACAGGGGCACAGTGAAGTAGAACAGGTAAAACATTGATAAACAAAAAGGAAAATAACACTGTTTAAGGATAAAATGCCCAAGCTTTCGTATCAGACATGATGGCTGGCGTAGTTTCTTCACATAGTTTGAAATGTGAAGCGACCACTTCAAATTTGGATCAATGGCCATTCGTAAGTATTACATAGAACCCACTCTATCTAGTGGTTCTGTGGAAATGACAAAGGAATCACAGGGATAAGCCAATCGAGAACGGGTAAATATGCATTCAAAGCATTTGGACAAAATTAGGGTTAAACCGGAACGAACGGGGAAATCATAAATAGGAAATAGACTACTGGTAAAGTTACTGAAGTCTTGGGTCACGGAAGCAGCTTGACAAAGAGCCACATCATCGGCATATTTAAATAAACACGAAGCATAACTGGATGAAAGATCACTAAAATGGGTGAGAAATAAATGGGGCGAGAGCACAGCTCCCTGTAGCACTCTTGAATTGTTCACCAAGGTCTAGGATGTTTTAAAACCCAGTCGAGTGCACTGAGTTATTTTGGTAAAATAATCAGACACCCATGGTAATAAAGGTGAAGGACAGCCGAAAGATTCCAGTTTGCGAAGGAGGAAGGACCGCGGAAGAGAATCAAAAGCTGACGAGTACTCTAGAAAGGCGCGTTTCACAGACTATGCTGATGTACCCAAAGGTTTTGTTATTTGGTGGACTAAGAAAGTGATAGCATTCACAGTGGAGCTGTTCCGCTTATAGGCAAACTGTAAGGGGTCATTGGGAGAGTTTACAGAAGAATTCAAATTTTTTAGAATGGCATGCTCTGTAAGTTCAAGACTAACTGAAGTTGGTGCAGTGAGGCGAAAGCGTTCAGCTTTGACAGCAGAATTACAAGGATTTTGTAAAGGAACCATAGTGACTGGTCTTCAACAGTCGGGAATAGGAAATAAGCACAAACGTTTGTTTAAAATGAAATTAAATGCATCGGTCATGGCAGCAGCTACATGTCTCGAAGTTGATGACGATAGGTCATCAGAACCAATACCTGAGGTTGTTTTAGAAGTAAGAAGAAGCTTACTACTCCTTCTGTAGCGAACGAGGTTGCGTACACGCCATCTTGGAGAGTCATTTGATAGATGAATGAACACACAGTTGCTAAGGTCAACGTCCGCAGCAAATTTCACTTGTTCCGCTATCAGTCCACAAAACAGCCGACTGGTTTGCCATAGTCGGTTACTGTTGTGGCTGTATAGGAATTGAGCAGCAAAGAGCGAGTCAGTGCGTTTGATTTATTGCTTTATCAAAGGGGAAATGTGTCTTACTTTAGAACTACCCCTGGCTTTGTAGAAATATTCCTCCCGTCTCCTTGAGGATTCCAACATCGGAGAAGTTGCACGGCCGTTACAGAGAAATAGTATTACTAAGGGGCAGAACTAGTGGAGGAATAAATTTATCGTCTTTACGAAAAGTGTGACATTGCTACTTAGCGATGATTCGAAAGAACATGAGGAAGATGCACGAGAAAGGGATTTCTGTGGAAGAAGAATGTTGTCACGTAAAAAAACTTCGGGGACGGATTTTCATTGGGCTGGTTTGCCTGAAAGAGTGGAAAGTAGACCGGAAGTATACCTTAGGCCTCAACATAAGCAGACAGTGGTCACTGGTTGAGGCAGGTGCACACAGCTTTAGGGAGAATAATTCGAGATAATTGGTGATAATCCTGTCTAAAACAGAGTTGCCTCTGGTTGGAGAATCATAAAAGATCAGTTAAATCAATCTCAGTGAGGAATTGTTTCAAAGCATGATTAAAACGCCTACTAGATGTGCAAATTGTCATCTAACAAAGGAACAAGGAAAGGAAAAGAAGAGTCATAGAAAGATGAAATAGCATTCCATGTGGAAGACGCAGCCAGGTATAAGTTTGTTATGATGGTACTCATATAGCGAGAAAACTTAGGATGGCACTGAATAACTAAACGATCAGTATCGCTCATTAAGTATGAACAAACGACATCAGATCTGTCACACCAGGTAGAGTTGATATATTTGACCATACCACCTCCAGTCTTCTTGTTGATGAAATTCCTGTCCTGCCGGAACAGTTGAAAACCATTTATTGACAAGAGTGAGTCAGCAATATGTGAGTTTAGCCACGATTCTTTTATGAAAACCACAAAAGTATGAACGTGAATGCGAAAAAGAAGAACAGGGGTTAGATCCAACATTTTCGCGAAAAGAGAAGATATGTTGATACTGAGCAAAGACGGGACAGACACTTCTTCTCAGTTTGGGTGCAGCTAAGAACAGTCTGCCAGCCAAGACGGATACATTTTTCGGGTCGAAAGAGAATCCCGTGTCATAAATGATCAGCCAAATCAGACTGAGCGTAAAATCCAATATAGAGGCGTACAGTGACCATTAGCGAGTAAATTTCTTTAATTCGTTGGGGTGGTGATTACCACCGGAATATATTGCAGCCAGTCAGCGGGCGCGTGGCAGTTGGTTTTCCAAAAACATAAACACTGAGTATAAGAAATAGGTAGCTAGATTGCACATACTAGGATTCATCGTGCAGTATGAACGCGAAACTCACCATTAAAGCACCATTGGAGCCTCATTTGGTTCGCCAGTCCAGGAGCCAGAGTTAGGTTGTCGGTTTCGCCAAAACGCTCATAAGGCTCACTGCTCACAGAAAATCTTCGCTTTTGTCTACTGCGCAGTTGCTACAGGAAAAAAAATCCTAGCTATCACCAACATTCGCGGCTTGAACCACGTGGTTCTGTGCCTCATTTCCTCCAAGGTACTTCTTTCCTTGTCTTATTCTTGACTGAGACATAAATGGCTCCCTCGTTGGATGCTATCCGACTCCAGTTTCCGAACTACTTTTTCCATTCGTCAATTTCATCTTAAACTGGTATCTGGGCCTACATCTATCAGTCCGTGGCTACCCCCTGAATACCAAACTGGGAATTTTCCAAAGGCGAGCTCCAGTTGATTTGGCTGAAACTTCCGTTTCATTCTCGTAATCATCACTTCTGTACGGTTTTTCGCTCTCTCAACAGTAGCGATAGCTGACATTTCGATTCATTGTTTTCTGACAATAAAAATTGTTTGTATCGTACTCCAATTCCCAGGTTGCCTGTCTTAGTGAATTGAATGTCTATAGCAAGATCTGACTTTTGTGACATTACTGCGAAACCGAAGCTTTAGTTATGGTCAACAATCGAAGTCAACTAGTTGACTTCCCCGCAAGCATTCCCGATCCGGATGGCAATCGTGCACGTACCCTCGGTCTTATTCTTACTTCCGTTCCCTCTTTATTCGCTGATATTACCTCCCTTTCTCCACTTGGTCTCACAAGACATATCGAAGACTTTTGACTATCTCGGGCACAGTGGTTTACCTTTGAAAACAGAAGTCAAAAATACAGATTACACGATGTAACCTGGATCATTTTGCTGCATCTTTACAGAGCGCGCACTGCAGTCAAAGTGATTGCTCTTATAGCAAGGAGACATTGAAGCTGTCGGCAGATTAAAGAAAAGTCCCAGCATAGTAATCCTACATCCAGGCTACGGATCCGGACTTCTCAACATGGGCAAACTTTCATACGCGCGAAGCGTCGACTATCCTAGAAGATGAAACCGAATTCAAAAACGACCCAACACCAGATGATCCAGTCGACCTAGAACAGAAAATTAACACGGAACTGCGAACTCTAATTTAAGCGAGCCTTGTTCACGAGACAATAGCCATGTCACTGAGATTCAGAACAAGTTTAACACTACAACTGTACGGTCCACCAAAAATACACACCACAGGTGGGACAGTGTGGCCAGTCTTATCAATGATGCATTCTCCACGTGGAACGTGAGTGTGTGCCTCGAAGTTTGAATTCTCAGTGCTCGGATTTTATCAAATTTTTGAATGGTACAATAAATTAAGTCGGGTTATATCGCGATACTGAACATATCAGAATTACATTTACGATGAGTTTTAAATGGATAATTCGCTCATTCTCCTCGTATTCTAAACGAGTATTGTTTGGTGTTTTTGTGAAGCCATCTTTTTTCACGCAGTATAATTGTTGTTGAACATTTGCATATAAGGGCTATTTTACAGGTCTCCTAGTTTCTGCTTTTCTTTAAGCAGCTCTTGAGATATATTTAACTACACCTCCTTGGGTGTCCGTCCCTAGGCCACTTATTTCAGAGCCGTTTCTAGCATCCATCTTCGAAAACGGGCAGTTAATTGCATACAATGCAAGGTGAACAAGAGGTGGACGCAATAAAGGTGTTTAGGGATAGTAAGTGACACCTATTCCGTTTATAAACAGGAAGCCGGGAGGAGTGGATTTCCAATAATTTCAAGGAGGCTGCCGGCCTAGCCTAGAAAACTGAAGACGCAAGAAGGGGACGAACAGCCATCAGGGAATAGCCTTGATACGACCCCAAAAACACCAGAGATAGATAACACTAAGTCTTTTGCGGAAGTAGTAGGCACGACTGAGAGGCCAGTCTGTGCTATAAGTAAGCGATGTGCAAGAGTTCTCACTGCGTCAGTTACATCCCCTCCCTTGAAACAGTCAGAGGAGGGCCTGTGGGGAGAGCAGAAGTCCAGGAAAGCAAGATAGCCAAAAAAGAAGAACGAATGTAAAATGACAGCAGATTGG
The DNA here is from genome assembly GCA_948099385.1 of Fasciola hepatica. Classification (NCBI taxonomy): domain Eukaryota; kingdom Metazoa; phylum Platyhelminthes; class Trematoda; order Plagiorchiida; family Fasciolidae; genus Fasciola; species Fasciola hepatica. The sequence continues at coordinate 4,833,885 of CANUEZ040000098.1, read as the reverse complement.
CTAGCAAGGACACACGATCCTGAGCTCCAGGAATTAGAAAGTCATGTAAAGAATCTGCAAAGGCAGATCCTATCCATGGGAAGGTTCTCAAACCGTAGGCTCCTGTTCCTAAACCAGGAAGAAGTTTTATAATAGAATCAAACGGGAGACGAAACTAAATAGTAGGGGGGTTTACGACATACTCTGAATCGCAGGTGTTCACTACCCTCTTGATCTAAGAAGAGTGCATAGGTTGTGAACATGGAAGTCACCGCTCGCAAGTAACTGCGTACCTAATGCTACACTAACACTGTAGAGTTCGCCGGTGAATCAGTCTGAGATAGACTGTGAGCGAGGTCAGCAGGGGTAGCCCACAGCGTCAAAAGAAGATACCTAATTATACCAAACGGGCATATAGTAAGGCCAAATGGTATATCAACAGGAGAAAACATGACTAAATGCGCGAGAGCACCAGTGAAAGGACCCCAAAGACAAGAAAATGCCTTACTCCGTTTTCGGGTTACCGTGTCGATAGTCTTGAATAATCCCCTGAAGTCATCGGGTGTAGAGATAATTAAGATGGAAATGGGCAGTACTGTCTGCAGGCCGAGGACAGTGCGGTCCTTGGCAATTAGGGTGTTACGGAAGCGCTCATAAGAATGGGTTGGGAGTCGTTGGAAGCCCTAGATAACCATCTGTCTTTATGCACCCTAGTGAGGATTATCAATACAAGAATCCTTTCATCACATTTGGTGTTGCTTCAGAGACTCATGCAGAACTGAAAAATAATAGACATCTAGTTATAGATGCAAACTCTGTGATGCTATACAAAAAAGTGTGTAGTATTGTGGAAAAAATAGATAGAGCTCTTCAAAGCAGCAGGCTAGCAGAACGCGTCAAGATTTGCCGTTACGCGAACGTGACTCCTTAAAGATTATCATGCATGGCGAATTATACAAAATGGGGTTGTCATCTGTAAGTAGGACCGGGAAAATGATTGTTTAGGAGGAGGAGTAGCCATCCTTATTAAGTTACACATGAGCCATCTGGAATCGCAGACCAAGGTTTACACTCGAAGTATCCAGCTATGAACGGTTATGCTCACATTTCTGAGTGGAAGGGTAAACGTGGTCTGTTTGTACAAGGCCTCGGATACAAACCTCGACGGGGACATTTGAATACTGCCAAGCTAGTTAACGACACTAACAAGACCCTCATAGTTGGATACTTCAACTGATAGACGTGGTAGCTGAGGCATGTACCCGGGAACCCAAGAGGAGCGTATGCATTCGAGTGCCCTGTTCCAGCATATTAGGGAGGGTAGCAGATTTAGAACTGGCTGCATGCCGTTATTGTTGCATCTAGTGAAAACGAAATATAGAGACAATGCAGGTGGGCTCCAACTTTACTCTCCGTTAAGTAAGAGCGATCATGTGAGTGGTAAAACCATTCTTTGTATGCCTCCGCCGAAAGTAGCCTCCACTACGTTCAGAAGCTTCGCCCGTATCGGCACCCTGGTGGTGGAATTTAGCGTACTTAGATAAGGACATGAATGGCACACGGATACACTCGATGACTGTAAGCATGAACCGCTGGTAAGCAGAAGAACAAAACCATGATCCACAGAGACCTAATGAGAACCTTCAGGGAAAAAAGCACATAGTGAGAAGCAGTCAGTGAAGACTCACAAACCAGGAAGAGCTTGGTAAGGGAGTGACATAACAAGGTTTACACAGGGATCAGCAATATGTCGCTTCACTACCCTATTTCTCCTCATGGCTCGCTGACAACAGCGCACGACACAACAGCTTGGTTTCTCACATTATAAGTGGTTCGAATTCGAAGGCCTGGACAACCAATTCAGGTCTTTTGATGCACTATTGGTGTATGTAGTTTTCATCTACGGCTCACAAGCTATTCGGACATTATATCTACTCAAACTCTTGTAGTGTCGAGTGGATATTGATTTGAAAACCCCGTCTTCACAATCATATTTCCCGAAGCGAAAGTCTCGTTCGTCCCAATGCGATCCATCATTAAAAACAACCGCAGCGAAAGCTCAGTCAGTCACATCAGCATCACATGCCACTGACTTTACTCATTCAATTTCGGACCCTCTCACTGTGAACTTCAGCAACTGTCGTTCGAGTAGCCGCGTGATCGATAACAATCGGTGTTTGCGCTTTCAGTGTTCACCCATATTTATTTCAGCAAAAACTAGTGAAGTGTTTCCAACCGGTTTTGGGTTTTGTTCAGTTCATTTTGGTATCATGCGTAAATCAACTAGCCACGCCATCAAATGAATTTTGTTCAACCCGCATCACTTCATTGGTCGAATGGATAGACAGGAGTGCGAAAGTGGACCACACTAGTTGATGCTAACAATCTGGAAAGAGTTGCGGGGTGTGGGGTGACTTTAATTTGATAGATCAACTAGAAAATCAATATCTACCTATTTATATGGGTACTTACGCTGACCCAACTATTTCCGACATACATTTTGGTAATGAAACAGGTGTCTCAAAGGAAAAGTGGCCCAGCCAAGTGTCAAATCACAATTCATTAAAGCCCAATTCGGCCTTGCTATTGATCACTTCTATATGACCATTTAACATCGTTGAATGGTCTTCAAGGAAATTCCATTTTCCTCTCGAATGTTCTTAATTTCAGTACAACAGTTCACTTTGCCTTGAAAATCATGCTCTTTGGTTTCTTCCTTCCTTTTTAAAGTACAGCCTTCCAGTAGTTGAGTGACTCGCGGAGTAGAAACCCGAAACCCAAGTTAGCAAAGGCGATTTCGTAATCTAGATGTACTGGGAGACAATCAGTCAAAACTAGAGGCCTATGTACCTCAATGTGGGGGCAGTCCGGCCAAAATATGACGAGTGAATCTGGTCGGGCGACTTTTATTCCACCATTTCCAGTCGAATAAATTCAACTAGGTGTCTCGTAACCGATCTCAAATGTGAATCCCGTGCGACTTTAACTGCGTTTGCACACATGGTCAAATCTAACCAACACTAGTGGCACGTTATGCAACCAAATTAATTGGAAAATAACTCGGAGTTGGATGTCTATACCCCATCCCCGAAACCGAATCAACCTGAGCGACATTCCAATAAAGTGATTAGGTCATTTTCGCGAATCTTTCTAAGGGTAAAATGACCTGTGCATGAGTGTGATTGTGTGTGGGATTTTTTCCAACCAACCGTTTGATCAGTGGGCCAAGACTTTCCGTGCTCATGGTTCGGTTTGTGAATAGAACGCTTACGGATTTGGGGACACAGTGGTACCGCTAACCGTCTCCATCCTGCATTCAAGGCTTATCTGTGCGTAAGAAGCGCACACGGGTGTGGTCAGGACCGTTTCAAATGTTGGCCAAGGAGCAAGCAGTAATACGATTTAAGCAGTTACAGGTGACCAATCACGATCAGTGGATAGCGATGGTGTAAAACGGCAGTTCAAGTCGTGAGACAAAAGGAGATGGAGGAAGAAGGGTGAACGTGGCACTGCCAAACGGATGACATAAAAAGGTCGAATAAACGGATGACATGACGAGACTGAAGCGTGATAACGTGATGATGTCAATGGAGCTTGTATAAAATCCCGTGAATGGTGAACGGGGAAACAGTGAGGCTGTCGGTATCCGCCTCCACAATCCCCTCTGAGTGCTCAAAAACGATTTGCGTGTGCTCTTAACCTGCCCTGGCCCTCCCTGCATCCTACAATACGCAGAGGATATGCACCATTGTTGGGCTCTAACAAGAGCGAAACTCGAGTCTGGTGCTTCCGAATGCAGGTTGGTCGGATGACCTGAGGTTTGCGCGTGAAACGTGGAGTCCAAAGGACAGTCAACCAAAAAAAGATTCACCAATCCCGCACACTACTCGCAAGTAATTGCGTGATATAAATACGCCATAAACCAGATGAAAACCGACATAATACGAGAGAAGTAATCCACGTCCGGTTTTGATTTCAGCCTGGATTACAACTGTTTTCTTTACCCTTTTTGTTACCATTTATTTCTATCCCTTCCTATTTGTCTAATTGGTCCAAACCTTTAACTTTTCAATACATATTGTGGTGCAATGGCATGATTATGAATCACTGAAAATGATCTTGTTCTCCAAACTGTGCTCTCCAAGTGTGATTAAAGTTGATGATTACATGATATGGATCATGGCTCCCGATGGTAAGTGGTAACTGGGGCAGAAAGTTTGTATTAGCCATAATGCCAGTTAGAACGAGAGTTCATTGATTAACGATAGGATCAGATAAAGCCAGTAAATAGGCCGAGTACACATACGAGTTAGACAAACAAACAAAGGCTAGTAAACAAGCCACACAAAGATTACACGAGCGGACTGGTACACTGAAGTGGAGGAAAGTCGGGTTAAAATTTAATCCATTTGAACCAGGGAACTGAGTCGAAGTCAAACAGATCGACGGTGGTGATCTCCCGAAGTTCGTAGACCGCGCACATGGAGAACACGGACAAGAGAACACAAACTTTGTTCCGAATGGGAACTTCATTATTCAACATAGAGACTTGCACTTTCCTTTTATTATGTGATAATCGGACAGCATTTCACGGTCAATTTAAGACTCCCATTTCATCAAAGCAACCAAAATTTTCAAAGGTATTGATCTCGAAGAGACTCAAATGCACAGACTGACGCCACTTACGCATTAGTAACGCTTATGCTTGATCAGCTAAGCTACAAGACCACATAGGTGGTTTCGAGTAATTCACACAAAAAACTATTAGCACACGGCGACCATCATCTTGAATTAGTAATCTAGCTATGTATTAATCAGTGGGCAACTGTTGAAGACACCAGCACGGTTTCATCAATGGTTATGGGTAACTAACGTGATTCGTTTGTGAAATGTCCCAAACCACCTGTGAGGTCTGGTTTTTCAACTGGCAGAGAGCAGGTTCTAATGCAATATGATTCACATCCGTACATGGGTTCACTTCCCTAGGAGGCTGACGACCTTTATCTTTCATTTGCCGTTGTTTTAAAACTCCCGTTTGGACTGTAGACGGAGGGTGGGATGAGTAATCGGGGACTTTAAATCTCATCTGCGTCTTATGATCAAAACTTGATACTCCCATTCATAAGAACGATCGTCCTTAATATCGGCTCATCAAGAAGAATTCATGCTAGCTTCATTTTCATTTTCAGACAACTTTTCGGTTGGGAATGTTTGGCGTTTTTTACCAGGGACACTGCGGTACTAGATAACAATTTCGACACTTTTCGGCTGCAATTGGAATATCCGCTTCGCGTGACACGAATTAATAACAATACCTCAGCTTACTACTGAATAGCTAGTTTCCATTGAGCTGATTTGCACTTATTTCAATGACTTGCATCATTCAACTGAAGTTCTTAGTGAAACTAAGAATCATGCAATCAGTCGCACCGGTGAACTCTGAGCTCACCGAATATCCTGTTATCCGAGAAACGGGGCCCAACTACGGCGCACAAAATGCATACATGAGGCATCTTCGAAAGCACCTATCCAAAGTGCGAATGCACTACGGGATGTGGTCCACGTTGGGTTTATTGTGTTTTGAATTTCAGTTCCTAAGCCTGATTGCTCGGACTGAACGGATGGGTTTGGAGGTACGGACATGCACGCGACTCAGTTTATTTTGTGTTGACCAATAGTGAACTACCGTTGTGTAAACTAAATCACGGTTCCAACAGCTATTCATTTATCAAGTTTTGGAACTAGTGACTGTGTTCATCGAATTCACGTATGTCGATATTTTTGTAAGGTCTTTGTGTAGTTTGCATTCCCATTTTTCTCCATTCTCATCCATCAATTGTTCGTACATTTGCGCAGTTGAGAAGGCCATAGATACCACATCACCACTTCGGTTATTACATTCCTCTAATAGTTTACCTCATACCAAATATAGTCACTCGGAGCTCGAAGGCGTTCAATAAAACGTTTGCGCTTCTAGCTCAGGTAGTGCTTAGACCTGTATTGATGCGATGGATACGTTTCTGTGAAATAATTTTTAACCACAAAATGATTCGGAGCAAAATTAGTCTTATTCCTAGACGTATTGCGTATTACTGATAACAAAAGTGTTCCTATGGTTAAATAGCCACTAGCAGTCGTTTAGCAGTCTCTCGGTATTCCAGAGAGGTTCTTTTGCTCTACCTCAGGTCGCGGTCACCAAATAATCGACAGTAACTACAAAATGGTTATATCAGTCGTAGTAGCAAGTCGGAGTATAGGGAAATTACTAGTGAAACTGCTCTTTATTAGGTTTTTCCTAATCGTTGGTTTTAGCCACAGTTTTATATGGGCATTCATTCATCTAAATTAATCTCAATGAATTCAATGAGCAGCTGTCTGAAAGGTAATCTGATGCGGTCCTCCATCTGAGCAATAGAGAAATTATCTTTTCGGACAGCAGTCAGTTTATCAAAATTCTTCGAATAGCCCATTGGAATTTTGTTAAAAAACAGCCACATGATGAACAAAACCTCCACAGTCTAAGCTTTACACACGTAACTAACGAATAACTCGTCCTTCCATTTTGATGATGCAGAACCATCTGCCAGTACCATCGGTACGGTTTACTTCATCCCTACTTTTGCTGTCATTTTGCCTGTCCAAAGGCTAGCGAGCTCAAATAATTTGAGCACCAGCCGTTTTCTTTCCACACTGACTGAAAAGAATTCCCGTGGAAGTACATTTGAATTGCTTCTTTTTGCAATCGCAGCAAATTCTCAGTCATTTCTCAAAATCGATGCTAACAATATCCCCTCGGCCGATGATGAAACATTTGCGACTTAAACGCCACGCTCAGTGACCAGAAGCAGATGGAAACATAGCAAGGTCACTCACCTTCAGACAGCTACGCGGACCCATCTCTCAGCTATAGCACGAGAGTACGAGCAAGACCATCACCCAATCCTTTTGATGTACTGATTTTACTGATAATCATTATTCTACCCCAACAATTTCACCGTTTACTTTCATTCAGTCTTATCGATAGTCACCGCACTTTCAGTCTGATGCTATGGTCCCTTATTAGAAGAGACTTTCATGTTTTTTTTGTTAGACAGGGTGAAAGTAAGAGTTTTGTCCCTTGGTTAGGGTGAAAGATGTGCGATAAAAAGAGTGTAACGTGCGGAAGACGATCAATTTCAAATTAATGATACGCGTGGAATGGCCGGATATCCAGTGTAAAACGTGTCATTTGGTCGATAACTGTCACTAGCCTACAATCCTGGATCGCATCGGAAATTGAAAAACCTGACTTATTCTTTGTGAGCTGAGATTAGGAGCACATTTCGATCGTTGAATTCGGAATTTCCAATTTACGTTCCGGACATAAGAGGGCTGTACAACAAGAAATCGGACTACGTTTTTGTTATTGTTGAAGATGCATTCACTGGAGATATCTGATAACACTGGATCATATCGGAGTTTTATCGGTGAGGCACGATTCACTTTCATTATCACTGCAAAATATGCTTGGTGTTCATATCTATTCGGAGTTACGTTTCACGTCAAAAAACGAAGTTGAACTCAGCGAGGTATTTGGTTGTGATATTACGCGCAAATGACAGTTTCAAGATCATGGCAAATATAGACCTCAATTCGTGGCGTCCTACAAAGAGTTCATCGGCGACTCAGTGTCTTACAGATAAAGTAGACGCTAAATGGCGAAAAGTAGATAGGGTTGAAAGCCAGTCATGGGTCAGATATCAAGTCAACAGAATATAGTTTCCGTTGCATAACAAAGCGAGTTCGAGAACAGAAGACTGTAAACCAAATGAAATCAGTGGCACACACCGTGAAACTGCTATCGAAGATGGTTTTGTAATTAGATAAGAGGGTAGAAAAGTAGGACGAGTGTACGACATCCACGCGCACTAATGTACAAATCTGGTGTCATGTCCGTGGCGAAGTTCACTAATTAGTCTCGTGAAGCACAATGTGTAAAGTATGGGGCATAACGGGTCAGTTAACCTATGGGCAAATATCACACGAGAGAAGGGTTCTACAATGATCGGAGTGTGAAACCGACCTGACTAACAAGAAACAAAAGAATGTTTGACAATGAGGCATAACAGATTCAACAGTCACCGAAGTCGGTTGTTAACGACAACATTCAATCCCAAACCTCTCTTAGTAGGTAAAGCCCGAGGTCGAGCTGCATAAAAAGTGGGTAGTGCAAAATCTCCGCGCAGATTTCGGAAGTGGTCGATTATCTTCGTACGACTTTACGACATAAATTTTTTAAATGACTGAGCGGCTATTCCGTGATAAAATCAATCCTAGCTTTTTAAATAAAGCTTGTACATTCGTAAGCAGCACCAGATCGCGGAAACAAACCAACGCTTGATGCTGCGGAGGGACTCACATGGTCTTGAGTAAATAAGCGTACAATAAATGTAATTAATCGCGAATTACATGCACTGAAGGCGACTGAATAACGGTTTATTTGAAGCATGTAGTGGTTTTTTTGTCATATCTTTGATATAGCAAAATATCATATAGAAATGCACACTCTGAAGCAGTATGAATAAAGCTTCCTGTGTCCTACAGGCTGGAAACCCTGGATTGGATTCCCAAAGGGAACCTGACCTCTGATCATCGAGTTTCAACGACTGTGATCATTCAATTTCTCCTGTGTTCAAAGAGCAGTGCATTGGTTACAGAGGTGGATCAGACCCGTTCAAGTCCACTACACTGTTGACGGTTTTCCCAGCAGTGTGAGAATCAGTTCACTTGCAGACTGCTTATTTATTTTACCCGTTATTGATCAATAGGTATCAGACTTACATATTCAAGTACCTCTATTATTGATCGCCACACAATCGCAGCTCAAGTAATTGCTGCACAAGCTAGCCGGTCAGTTGCATTAGTAGTGCAAAGATGATACTTCAGAAACCATATTTTAATTTTTTCAGGTTACGAACAAATAGTGAACCACATGATCACCAATCAGCAACTCAAATTCAAGTACAAACAATCAAAAGTACACTCGGTGATTTCTTTATTTGCCTGAGGCAAGGAAGTTGACGATAGATTCAAACCCCTCTTTCTTTATTCATCATCCATATCGTCCTGTAAGATAACTCCCAGCAAATTCGTTAAGTGCCATCAGCAGCTTCTGATAAAAGTAAACTAGGACATTAGATTGTGCAAATTTTTCTCATAACATCTGTTATGTTTAGAAGCGAACACAGGCCTAGAACAACACATGTATGGTCACGGACAAGCAACTGTTAAGCCACGCTTGTCACTTCAATAGAGAAGGATATATTTAGCAAAGGATTTGGTAGCTGATTTGTGATTGGTAATGCGTGAGGAGATCTCTGGTCACAAATAACGGTGCTGCATGCGTATTCACGATCTAGGCAATAAGGTATCCATGTACTTAGGCCGAAGTTAATGGACGTGAACAATGGCTGTGGAGTGGAAAACGACACTAAACCATCCAGACACTTTCTTGCTTTCGAGAACAGCTTCTGACTGGTGCTAAACCTTCTAAAATTCGATCGATCTGTGGAGTGATCTACGGTTTGATCACAGTTTGTAAAATCCCATTCCAGTAAACCTTATCATGCTACGAATGTTCAGTCAATTCATATTAAAAAACACTGTACACGTTCGGTTGGTATTTTTCGAATGTAAATGTTGATCAAATAATTAGTTTTCAGAAATTTAGACCAGTGTACTTTGCAATTGTTGACGCTATCCTTACGGATTCTAATGCGTGCTTTTTTCTGTTTTTGTTCAGTTGAAAATACCAGTAATAATATCATAGGTACAGGGATATGGGCAACTATCTTGCCGGCCAGAACCCCATCCTTAAAGCTCAAGATCAACTCCGGAACCCCAGACAGTCACATCTATTTTTAGGAAACGGTGTGTGGCAAGCACAGATCTGTCTTTTCGGTACTTCACATCAAGCCGAAACGTTACACGTACATTCTGTTTCATGTAAAATTGGTAAAACAAATAAATAGTCTAGATCGCTCACAGAAATTCGCAGTAGCAGTTGTCAGTCTGACCATAGTGCACTAGTGTGGACGATTCTGTCACTGGTTTTGCCGACTGCGTATTTCGGTCTGAGAATCTTGCCCACATTTGGCCAACGAAGAAGCGGAGCCTTGACAAACTGTTCTTGCGAACACAGGATTGGTCGGTATAGCCTGATTGCATTCGCCTCGGCTGTAGATAGGGTTCGTTGTCTAACCTTTTTGTAGCTGCGTTGTGACACTTGGTGGATGAACTTGGATGCTCCTTCTCGTGTTAGTTGAGGCCCCGTATCGATCGTATGGGCCAAGAGGGCATCGGTCTTGTGTTTTTCTTTCGCTAGCCAGCTAGGGCGATGCTCTTGCACTCGCTCAGACAGATGCCTAGTTGTTCTTCCTACGTATTTCCCTCCACAGGAAAATGAATAAGAGTATGCACAAAATGAGGTCGAATGGCTTGGTAGTCTGTCTTGGTCTCAATCGCAAGTACAGACTGGTGTTGAATGAGATCCTAAGTTTCACGGCGTTGAATGTATTTGCTACCACATGAGACAGTCTATGGCTCTGCGTTTCAGATGACACGTCTCCCTTAAATTCCATATTTATGTAAATGGGCTTTTCGAGACATTTGGGTATTAACGTCAAGATACAGAGTCCTTGTGTTGTCCGAAGAAATCCTCTGAATACCTGTTCTGTCGTAAATCATTGCAGATCGTTTCTATCGTATCCGAGAATTTGTTTTCAGAGCATACATGACGCTTTCTGCATATAAGACACCAGGCTAAGTTTGGTTGGTTTGGAGCTTGCGACAATCGGTGAGGACATAGTTGACGAAACTCGCTTCTTTAGCAATGAACGAGAACTGGTGTGAACGTGGTACAGATGAACTGGCCAAATGGCACAAAATAAACAAGAGATGTAACGGACAGCACAGACAAGTTTCAAGGCCCCGTCTATAAGCTCACGAAGGAACTGGACACTTGCAAACCCACGGAAGGTCACTGTTATCGCCTATTACATTTTTGGTAATAAACCATAAAACGCAAGGACCGGTGATCCTCGGCCGGGAGGTTTCAAGAGCACAACGAAAAGATAAACCCCATGAGCTCAGGCTCAGTAAGGGTATCAGCAGGCACCAACACTTACTTTAGTCGGGCATTAGTAAGGCGGCTAGCAGGCAGGCCATTACAGTGGGAATAGGTAACATCCAAAGAGCATCAAGTCTGATATTTTCGCAGTCCACGTGAAGGATGATCTAGATAAGGGACAGCGGAAGGTGTATCGACTGGATGTTCCTGTGCAATTTTTAATTCGCCTTATCCACGAGATTCGGCACGCAAACAACTCCATTAGATGCATGTGTAACTTTTTCCAAATATTTCCATTTGAACTTCAAAAACCGTCTCGCGTCGTGATCAATACAAATTCCCAAGCTGTGTGCCGACACCTTCTCGTTGTGCGCAACATAGTGATTGCAAGTAAAGCTGTAGAAGCTTCATGTGACTTCTTCTTAACTTTCAGTAACATACTACTTACAACAAGAATCCTACGTAACTTTAAGAGAAGTCCCCGAATGCATCACTGTCAAAACAGAGAAGTGATGTGTTTGGTAGCGATCACTCGTCACCTGACCACAAAATCTCTGCTCAGTGATGACTCACATCGCGATGATAACTTCTACTACTGGTGAGCGGAATTCCCATTAAAAAGGCAACATTCCGTGTGAGAGCCCGTGGGGGTGGAAAGATGTGACCACTGTTTGCTACGAATGCTCCAGTGACTGAGACGCGTGCGGAAAACACGACCCATGATCTAATCAAAGGGTAATTAGCTTTTCTAAGACAAAACATGACCACTGAGTCGACTGCCTAACTGAAGGGTAAAAGACCAGGAACAGACTGAGAAGGCCAAAAAAGCGATGGCTCAGTTGACCTTGTGTTTCAAAATACTGTGATAACCACGTCGTTTTAGGCCGGACGATGAGCTGCATGACCGAACTTGGTTCAGTGTGTATACGTGTGTAGCCTAATGAGACCCAGCAAATTCATGCGTGTGACATTTTTACCTTCTTTGCAGAACTCAGTCACTCGTGAAATCACCAGTTCAATAACGAACGAGTTTGGAAGAGAAAGAGAGAGAAACGCGTTTCATACACCTGCTACCAAGACGCATAATTCGAACGTGTATGAAGCAGGGGACTATTGGTACTTGGTAGCTGAAGAGCCTGAAGTCAAAAGAAAGACTGTCATGATCTGGATCATGAAAACGAATGCGGTGCTCTCCAAGTTTACTCAAAGTGGGAGACATTTCAAAGAATTATCTTATCGTAAAGTAAATGAGCTAACTCGCTGGATTGGAGTAGAGCTCTAGCAAATAAGTCTTTTAAGTAAGTGGTTTCTGCACCCCGACAAGTAAATATTTCAGCGTTGCAAATCCGACTGAAACCTAGGTACGAAATGCAAGTTCAAACCACGACCAGCAGTTACCTTACTGGAAAGCTACTGGTATTTAAGAACGTTCAACAGTTATCTGGAAAGATACATTTACTGCAGAAAAAAGCAGAAGAGAAAGGGGTCTGTTTGTAAAATTCGCAATTTCTTTGCCATAGATACTTGGAAAGGCTGCAGTTGTATAAGGTAGAAAATCATGCGATTCTATGGATAGACGTAACCGACTTTAATCGACACTATTCTAGAAGCTTTGGTGAATCTCCAGTAGGAACAAGGATTCGAATACCAACACCGAACAACCAGGGCAAGAATCGGATGAATACCGACGGCCTTGTAGAAGTGGTCTTCAAAAGAAGACCCAGTACCACAAAAATGCATCTACTGTGGTTGGAAGCACTGGTGAATCATCCGTTGCATCAGACGGGAATGTCGTTCGCCATTGTCTGGGAAAATGCCCCGTGCCATTCCAGGTTTGAGAATCTATCGGCAATCAAGAGAGTTTATATCCGCAAATGTGCGCCATAAAATGTGGACTGTTGGTGGCAGAAAGGCATCAGAGTCTATGACATGAACCGAGCGGATTTTAAACGGAAGAATGACACCATTAGGTTACATACCGAAAGTGAAGCTGTAATGATTTGCTGGCGTTGATACTCATTGCCACTTAAAGACCGATTTACAGTAGACTATCTGCTCTTGAAACTATGTGAAAATTTACCCGGTAGATCCGTTTGCCTGTTGTTATTCTCTTCAGTTGTGAGTCATTTGGTAAAAGCAAAGAGACTGTATGCACCACGTGACTGAATTCGCTGTTTTTTTTCTAGTCCGTAAGAGATTTGACTTTTTGTCAGTATCTCGTCGATAAATCATTTTGACTAAAATGTAAGTACATGAGTTTGCAAAAGTCGTACAAATACAAAGGTAAATAAAATCAGAAATTCAAACTCACTGTCACTTGAAATACGTGAAGGGATTTGTGGAATATATCTCTTGTTCACTATCACTGAAATAATATTTGGACTTTGGTATCATTCATAATCTGGTGAAGTATGGTATCCTTGACTAAATTGGCGATATTTCAGGAAAATTATTACGCACAAAAATTAGCGATATTACCACAACAATAATTCAAGTTAAACTGCTGCCAAACGGCTTAAATGGGGTTCAGCAGTTTTTCAGGGCGTTGTTTTTGAGCCACAGTGGAGCAGAATGGCTCACACGCACAAGGCCGACGTTTTCCATCTGTGAGACCGATCAATGAGGGCTGACTTGAGTTTCGACAACTTTCTCGGACGAAGCGATTTCACAAAACAATATAGGAATGTTACTAATCAGCTTCGGATTTCAAGGTCAGACTATTGAGCGACCGAATTCAATGTTAAACAGTCAGTTCGCCGATGATTTATATTCTGATTCACGTAGGCTGAAAGTGCACTTAGTTTATCCGGCTACATCCGCCCGATGAGCAATCGATTTTGATTTCATTTAAGTTCACTCCTGTGACTTTGACTAACACGTCGAAATCAGCCGCCGTGGTGTTCACTGGTTTCTTACTTTTGCTACATTTTGCTTATCTATCATAATTAGGATTTGTTCGATTTATTTTTTCAGTAATTACTCAGTCGCTTATCCGTTAGTTTTTACTGAATGCAGTCATCCTTGAAAGAATTGATTTCGCTAGAAAAATAATTTTATTCTGCATGCAGTTCACATTCTATTTATGTGCTCGTTGGTGGTAGACAATCATATTGTAACGAGGCTGGAGCAAGGGAACGACGTGAATTTCTAGGCAAACCGAAGAACCAAACGAGGACCACACATAAAAGAACAGAAGGCGAGATCTCCGGCAACCAGCAAGATAGCCCACGTGAGGAGCTGCCGATAGAGCCATCAAATGAGATAATTGGACCAACGGAATAGAAATGACACCCAAGAGAAGCAAGCTTTCGACCACGGGCAACTGGCCAGAATGCAGCCGAAGCGCTCAAGCAGCTGCAATGGCAATGTTGGTGCCGCGCAGTCTGGAAAAGGGCCTATATGAATGGTTGCATGTGTTTCATGACTTGTCTTGTTTGAAATACAAGTTGAAATACAAGTATCCTGCCGTGTGTTCTCATCCTTGTTATAATGTCACTATCGTTGTTTCGCACTACAACCTGTCAAGGACCGAAATAGTTCCCTAAACCAGTTCTTTGAATCTCGATTCTCGTTCTTCCATGATGCTGCAGTCAGTTCTTGTGACTAGGACTTATTTTGCTGCTACCGTATTATTGAGAAAATATGAAGTTAAAACAAGACTTACGAACGGTTCACTATTTCCACAGCTGACCAATGGCAAAAAAGTAAACAACAAGGCCAAGGATAAATTAACTGTCCATAAACAACCAAGTGAAAAATGATGATGTTTAATATTTAGGATGTCTGTAGATTTCCGACCGCTAAATGTAATGCTTTCCACACTGCCTCCCACTAAGTTGATGTCGTTTTAATCACCTTGTAGCCTTTCTAGGTTTTGTTCACTTGGCTCAGTTCATTCCGTGTTCCTCACGTCAAGTAGAACTACTGTCGATTTACGTGATTTGTATGGAACGTTGTTTTGTAATTGATGTTACAAGACTGGACGTCAACAATTCCGAGCGTGATGCTCGATGAGGAGGTGCTGGCAGTTGTCGACCACTTCACCCACCTCGGTAGCTGCGTGACGACGGATGGGAGCACAGTAGTAGAGGTGAGCACGCGGATATCCAAGGCTCCAGCAGCGTACGCTGTACTGAAGCACTTGTGGCGCCGACTTAATATTTCACTGAAGTTGAAAGGTCGTGTATACTGTGCCGCAGTGCGTTTAGTTTTGCTGTATGGTTGCGAAACTTGGAGTTTGCATGCTGAAGATATTCGTCGTCTTGAGGTTTTCGACCATCGATGTTTACGTAGTATTGCTAGGATTGGGTGGAATAGCCGAGTAAGCAACGATGAGGTCAGGAATCAAGTATTGGGTACTAATTCAGAGAACGTTCTGTCACAGCGTATCCAGCTTAGTAGACTTCGTTGGTTGGGACACGTGTTACGTATGGCAAACACACGTCTGCAGTACCGTGTCCTATTCTCCATTCCTCTTCAGGAATGGAAGAAACCACGTGGAGGTGAACAAATGACGTGGCAGCGAGGAATGAGAAAATGTACAGCAAACTTAGGAAAAGTTGGTGCTTCACGTCTTCGTGGTTGGGGTCCAAAAGATCCCTCTACCATTTGGCTGGAGACACTGAAGGATATGGCAGCGAACCGCGAGCAGTGGCGATCGTGTTGTCACTTTCTATCGAATCAGAATGATTGATCGATGTGCGTTTGTACAGTTAGACTGTGTATTCCGTGTGTTGGCTACTAGGACATTCTTTCCTTTTGCTACCCGTGTAGGTCCACTCCCTGTCCATCCTGTATATTCATACTTTCTAATTCAACGTGCAACATGGTGAGAAAGGCAGTGGTCAATGGGGCTTGCCCTACTGTTTGACGCTGTACGATGATGATGATGATGACTCATCATATTTTCCCGGTAGCGTATACTTTTATGATGAAGATTGCACTTGCATTAGCGAAAATGGTCGCAAGAACGAAAACGTCTCTTCATTTAATATAAGTGCTGTATACTAATTGTGCCGTATTGGATGGACGAAATTGAGGTGGGTTAGAGAAGATTTAAAAGGAGAATTCGGTTGGCTAGGGGATAATCTGGAATATAAGATAACCTGGTCTATTGGTTTTCTTAGAGGCGGTTTGATCGCAGTCGATGGAAATCAATTGAAAGAAGCAGAAGAGTTTATTTACGAATGAGTTTGATCTCATGCAAGGAAAGTTCTCCGTCGGGGTGCATCACGGTTTGCGTAAGCCAGAGAAGCTGAAGTATTTTTCTTTAGGAAATGAAATTCTTTCATCTGACTCAAACCATTAGCAGCTAGAAAGCCAGAAAGAACCATGAAAGGACAAAATGTACAACGTTTTGATGCTCTGGTTTTTCTAACTCTATATTTTTCACAGAAAACCCAGTGCCCAATGAACCATGAAATGTTCATATTTACGATGAATCGCGCGATCGTGATTTTCGTTCATGAGATGGTTCAATATTATCAAAACAGAAGACGTGGTATTTCAATATGATATTGCCGTACCCAGTAATAAACCACAAAAATTTGTAGTTTGCTTCACCCAAGCCTAAATGACACGGTCTAATAATTGAATTCACTGTTGATTTTCCTACTCTGTCCTTTTATACTATACCTGCGGAAGCAAAAAAACCCAGAGACAAGGGACCACCATCATTCAAATGGGTATCAAAATGGCCTTGTTATCCTTCGATTAACCGACTAATAATTCCACCAATGCAATCTCATTTGAATGGAGTGGAGCGTGCCTGGGCAGGGAGTCCATTTTTAGAATCACAAGGTGATTCTTAAAAAGTTACTTAGTCGTTTAACACGGCTTATCTTCAGAACGAAGACACATGGTTCGAAGCATGGATTTTTGAAAAGAGTAGCATGGCATTGTATCTGGCAGCTATGCCTCGCCCCTGAGCCCCCACTAATTTCACATCATCTGCAAAAGTGAGCTGGGTCCATAGAGGACTGGAGATAGATCTGGACACATTCGAAAATTGATGTTGGTTTTAGCTCAGGTTGATGTTGTTCAACGGCTTCTAATTGCCGAGGTTGGCATTTAGGTCACTGTCATTTCATCCTTGTCCTCGTTCCGTCATTCATAAATAGAAGAACCAGTAGTGGACCTTGCATGGGTCCCTGCCGTTTTCCGCTGGTGAAGTCCACCAAATTAGAGTACCTATGACCTACGTTACCCTACCGATGAGGAAGTCCACTGGCTATTTCTAAATCTGCCCACTTATACCAGATGATCCCAGCTTGTATAGAAGAAGCCGGTAGTTCACCGAGCCAAATGCCTTGCTAAAATCGACCTGTTTACTTGCATCCACGGTGTGAGTGACTTATTCTAGGAAGACTGATTGAGCAAGACCTACATTTTGGAAGTTCATGCTGAGCTGGGCAAAAGGTAGAATTCTCTAGTCGATGCTGACAGAGGTTAGCCCGGATTATCTTCCACAGCACTTTGCACAGGATGCTCGTTAGGCTAGCCGGTCTATAGTATCCCATTTCAGAGCAAGGGTCTGTTTTATGCAATAGCCACCACTGCCGCTTTTTCGCACTCTTGTGGCAATCTTCCCTGATCCGAAATGGCCTTATAAAACTTGTATACTGGCAAAGATCTCTTCCAGCGGCCTAATGAAAGCATGGCAAATAAAATCCGATCAAGTGGACTAATGGATATCATACCTTTCCAGGAGCATGCAGACTATTTCTTCCATTAGATTTAAATCTTTTATGGCCAAAGGCAGAGTCACTGCCTGGAAATCTCCGTTCACCCCACCACCTATTCTGTGCATACAGCTATAATAATCACCTGGTGCACCTGGTTTTTGGTTATCTGCTGCAACTCCACGGACGTGTGTTCTCAGTGATCCCATTGCATCCCTCAGTGAGCCTCCAGACTGCAGGTAGCTGTAGCACTTTTTCGTACTCATTATGACACACCGGACCAACTTCATCTCACAATGGAGCTTTCAGAATACAGGAGGTCCCTTATCTTGTTCCTATGCTTGGTATACCAAATACAAGCCTAGTGACCTCCGGAAACCTTGAAGAGAGCTCAGCTAGGGTTTGTGAGCTTGAAGGCCTTGCCAATCGCAGCCCGTCAACACGATGGTTTCCCGTCATACCACTACCGCCTCAATGGAGCAAACTTGTTTTGGAGGGTAATTAGAGACAGCTTTATTGCCGGCCGTCTTTCTTTCGCCTTAACACCTTCTACTACAGAAGATCCGTCATTCTAGTAGGGAGCCTAACACCATCGATACAGCGAAGCTTCTAAACGTAGTGGAGGCTACTTTCGGCTGATGCATGCAAAGAATGGTTTTAACACTCACATGATCGCTCTTACTTAACGGAGAGTAAACCTGGAGTCCACCTGCATTGTCTCTATATTTCGTTTTCACTAGATGCAACAATAACGGCATGCAGCCAGTTCTAAATCTGCTACCCTCCCTAATATGCTGGAACAGGGCACTCGAATGCATATGCTCCTCTTGGGTTCCCGGGTACATGCCTCAGCTACCACGTCTATCAGTTGAAGTATCCAACTATGAGGGCCTTGTTAGTGTCGTTAACTAGCTTGGCAGTATTCAAATGTCCCCGTCGAGGTTTGTATCCGAGGCCCTGTACAAACAGACCACGTTTACCCTTCCACTCAGAAATGTGAGCATAACCGTTCATAGCTGGATACTTCGAGTGTAAACCTTGGTCTGCGATTCCAGATGGCTCATGTGTAACTTAATAAGGATGGCTACTCCTCCTCCTAAACAATCATTTTCCCGGTCCTACTTACAGATGACAACCCCATTTTGTATAACTCGCCATGCATGATAATCTTTAAGGAGTCACGTTCGCGTAACGGCAAATCTTGACGCGTTCTGCTAGCCTGCTGCTTTGAAGAGCTCTATCTATTTTTTTCCCAATACTACACACTTTTTTGTATAGCATCACCGAGTTTGCATCTATAACTAGATGTCTATTATTTTTCAGTTCTGCATGAGTCTCTGAAGCAACACCAAATGTGATGAAAGGATTCATGTATTGATGATCCTCACTAGGGTGCATAAAGACAGATGGTTATGTAGGGCTTCCAACGAATCCCAACCCATTCCTATGAGCGCTTCCGTAACACCCTAATTGCCAAGGACCGCACTGTCCTCGGCCTGCAGACAGTACTGCCCATTTCCATCTTAATTATCTCTACACCCGATGACTTCAGGGGATTATTCAAGACTATCGACACGGTAACCCGAAAACGGAGTAAGGCATTTTGTTGTCTTTGGGGTCCTTTCGCTGGTGCTCTCGCGCATTTAGTCATGTTTTCTTTTGTCGATATACCATTTGGCCTTACTATATGCCCGTTTGGTATAATTAGGTATCTTCTTTTGACGCTGTGGGCTACCCCTGCTGACCTCGCTCACAGTCTATCTCAGACTGATTCACCGGCGAACTCTACAGTGTTAGTGTAGCATTAGGTACGCAGTTACTTGCGAGCGGTGACTTCCATGTTCACAACCTATGCACTCTTCTTAGATCAGTAGGGTAGTGAACACCTGCGATTCAGAGTATGTCGTAACCCCTCCCACTATTTAGTTTCGTCTCCCGTTTGATTCTATTATAAAACTTCTTCCTGGTTTAGGAACAGGAGCCTACGGTTTGAGAACCTTCCCATGGATAGGATCTGCCTTTGCAGATTCTTCACATCACTTTCTAATTCCTGGAGCTCAGGATCGTGTGTCCTTGCTAGCCAATCTGCTGTCATTTTACATTCGTTCTTCTTTTTTGGCTATCTTGCTTTCCTGGACTTCTGCTCTCCCCACAGGCCCTCCTCTGACTGTTTCAAGGGAGGGGATGTAACTGACGCAGTGAGAACTCTTGCACATCGCTTACAGCACAGACTGGCCTCTCAGCCGTGCCTACTACTTCCGCAAAAGACTTGGTGTTATCTATCTCTGGTGTTTTTGGGGTCGTATCAAGGCTATTCCCTGATGGCTGTTCGTCCCCTTCTTGCGTCTTCAGTTTTCTAGGCTAGGCCGGCAGCCTCCTTGAAATTATTGGAAATCCACTCCTCCCGGCTTCCTGTTTATAAACGGAATAGGTGTCACTTACTATCCCTAAACACCTTTATTGCGTCCACCTCTTGTTCACCTTGCATTGTATGCAATTAACTGCCCGTTTTCGAAGATCGATGCTAGAAACGGCTCTGAAATAAGTGGCCTAGGGACGGACACCCAAGGAGGTGTAGTTAAATATATCTCAAGAGCTGCTTAAAGAAAAGCAGAAACTAGGAGACCTGTAAAATAGCCCTTATATGCAAATGTTCAAAAACAAATATACTGCGTGAAAAAAGGTGGCTTCACAAAAACACCAATTAATACTCGTTTAGAATACGAGGAGAATGAGCAAATTATCCATTTAAAACTCATCGTAAATGTAATTCTGATATGTTCAGTATCGCGATATAACCCGACTTAATTTATCATACAGTTCAAAAATTTGATAAAATCCGAGCACTGAGAATTCAAACTTCGAGGCACTCACTCACGGTCCACGTGGAGAATGCATCATTGATGAGACTGGCCACACTGTCCCACCTGTGGTGTGTATTTTTGGTGGACCGTACAGTTGTAGTGTTAAACGTTTTCTGAATCGCAGTGACAGAACGCTTTCGCCTCACTGCATCAACTTCAGTTAGTCTTGAACTTACAGAGCATGCCATTCTAAAAATTTGAATTCTTCTGTAAACTCTCCCAATGACCCCTTACAGTTTGCCTATAAGCGGAACAGCTCCACTGTGAATGCTATCACTTTCTTAGTCCACCATATAACAAAACCTTTGGGTACATCAGCATAGTCTGTGAAACGCGCCTTTCTAGAGTACTCATCAGCTTTTGATTCTCTTCCGCGGTCCTTCCTCCTTCGCAAACTGGAATCTTTCGGCTGTCCTTCACCTTTATTACCATGGGTGTCTGATTATTTTACCAAAATAACTCAGTGCACTCGACTGGGTTTTAAAACATCCTAGACCTTGGTGAACAATTCAACAGTGCTACAGGGAGCTGTGCTCTCGCCCCGTTTATTTCTCACCCACTTTAGTGATCTTTCATCCAGTTATGCTTCGCGTTCATTTAAATATGCCGATGATGTGGCTCTTTGTCAAGCTGCTTCCGTGACCCAAGACTTCAGTAACGGATCCGTTTCCTTGATGTAGGATTACTATGCTGGGGCTCTTCTTTAATCTGCCGACAGCTTCAATGTCTCCTTGCTATAAGAGCAATCACTTTGACTGCAGTGCGTGCTCTGTAAAGATGCAGCGAAATGATCCAGGTTACATCGTATAATCTGTATTTTTAACTTCTGTTTTCAAAGGTAAACCACTGTGCCCGAGATAGTCAAAAGTCTTCGATATGTCTTATGAGACCAAGTGAAGAAAGGGAGGTAAAATCAGCGAATAAAGAGGGAACGGAAGTAAGAATAAGACCGAGGGTACGTGCACGATTGCCATCCCGATCGGGAATGCGTGCGGGGAAGTCAACTAGTTGACTTCGATGGTTGATCATAACTAAAGCTTCGGTTTGGCCAAAATGGCCCAACTTCATGCACACCGTATGGCTGAGACTGAAACATTTTTAAGCAGTGGACAAAAAAACATTGGTGAGAATCTGTGGATGCATTCAGGATACCTTGGTATTACCGGTAAGTAACCGACTTCGCGTACAACCTGATTAACTGATCGGTATAAGATAAATTGAAATCGTTCACAAGTTGTCAAACAATCACATTCTCGGCATCATATTGCTACCATTCTCTATGGTAGCCACGAATTTCTAGCAAGTGACAAATGCTAAACCAAAATAATACCGAATATTTACGACTCTTAGCTATGACTGAGAACAATAGCTGATGATTTATAAGGCTCACCGGCAATTCTTAGCGCCGTATCAGGCAGGCATGAATGCAGTCTCTTATCTCATGTTCCACCGTATTGCCCCAAATCATGTAGACACAGAACCGGACTGCACAATGTATCGTTATTCAATTTGAATACCAATGAAATTTGGTTCAATGCAGTCGGATTAGTTGGGGAGTTTCCTTGATTAACGTGTTATCTAGGTGGAATGCGTACGAGACACGCGTCTTACTCCATCACATTGCTGATCCTGTTTTGCATAATCATGTATTTACTTCGACTCTGTTTCCACTCTACAAGGGCCAAGTTGGGTCCCTTTGACATTTGATTTCTTCCCCTTCATTTGTGGGTTTTACGCAGGATTCGGCTCACATTGATCATGCATCTTGTCCGATAGACACAAAGACACGTTGCTTGTTATGTGAGCACAGACCTCTGACCCAGTTCGTTAGTGTACTCATTGGCTGCTCTCCTTTCATTCGTCCTCCCGTGGAATTGTCCTCATGCGCTCACCCAACCACGCATACACAGACTCAAGTGCGTAACTTGTGAAATGGGTTCAGATCCTCAACCAGCGTACTCATACATTTGTGTGGACTATTTCATCGTGTTTGACAAACGTTTCTTTTAGATTGGTGCTCTTTGTCAGCCACACATATCTGCACGCATCTACACATGCATCACTCCTAGTCAGAGGGGAGTCTGGCTCATCCTGCTTAATGCTTCCTCATACGAGCACACCCAACTCTCTTTCTGATTGATTTTTTCCCATGGACAATTACCCAACCTCATTTTGCTAAAGTGTGGGATATTTTTTTCCTTTTATGCTTCTATTCTTTTTACCCTTTACTTAACTGAGCTGGAAGGTAGCAACGGAGACCAGAGCACAGAAGTGCAAGGTTAATGAATAATGGAATAAAATGAACTGAACCTCGTGAATGCCATCTTTCTTTCGGTTGCCTCCAGCTTAGAAACAGTAAACCGCTGTCTTGTTAAACCCATACACATCCGCAGCTGCCTTGTTGTCTCCTGGACTGTTATGATCTATTGTTATATTTGTTTTCGTTTCTGAATGACGCACTATTTCTCGCTGTCTTTGGGTAAAGCTGACGACTAGATATATCACAGTTGGAGTTTTGCACGATTTATTGAGTTAATTATTTATGTTGCCATTTCACCATACCATAAGACAGTTTCGATTTTCACTGAATTGGAGTCGAGCTTTACGTGCAACTCCACTGGCTGGTCAAGACCGAGAATATCAAACTTTTGACAACCTAATTCTATGCACGAAGTTAACACGTGCAATTCGAAGTGGGTAGCCACCGTCTAAGTAACTCTTTGTCACATCCACACTCCAGAAGAATCAATCATTCGGTTATCTGTGCACTTCGCATCCTTTTAGTCGTAGACCTGTTGTCACTGAGCTGTTTCTTACGCAAAAAATGCTTGCTGAGTTTGCACAGTTATCCCACTTGACATCTTGATCAGCAGCTTTCAACTTGGGCCATCCTGCTGCATTCCTGGGATTGTTTTGATTCTTCTGCTTTCGGTAGGATCTGTTCTGTACGTCGCAAGATGCTTCCAAAATAGTCACTGCTACTTCGTCAGCATGTGGCTCTTACTTGGTTGATGCAGTCCACTTGATAGTCGCCTCATTCTTTAGCCGCTGAAATCTCTGCCACAGGTAGATCGATCACTTGAGATGCACCAGTGTGAAAAGTGACTCGATAGCATAGCTGGTGAATGAACCTTGGTGTATCAGCTTGATGGTTTTCACTTCCCGTCCGTTTTTGGTGGAAAACCGTAGATTCTATGTTGTACTCAGGAAATCATATAACAGGTAAGGTTAAATACGAGATGGCGTTGATAGATATAGCAGACTGATTTCGTCCGGAATACCCTGAATTTCTGCTCTTTAATTTTCAAATGTAGGTAACGAGTTCGAAGCCGAAATAGAACGATCAGGGGTTAAATAATTTTATGAGAATGGATGGCTTCAAATACAACTTGAATATAGGCTGCGAATACATGAACCCGAAAATCAAAGAAGAGATGACCTATTCTGAATACAAAGAAAAATTCTCATTCATTGTAAGGTTCACATTCCGGAACAAGCTGTCACGAGAACTCAAGAGTGACCTTAGAAACTTAGAACTCGTTAACATATTCCCCCCGTAGATTTACTGAACGCGATCATGGATACAGTTTGTTGAAGCGTAAAGAAGTGGAATCTAACGAGATCAAAACCTAGAGCATAAAGTTGGATCGGAAAGGTATGCTCAAGGAATCTAGTGCTTCATGGGAGCACAGTTTTGGATCTAAATCCCTCATGTTCAAAAGATCAAATACCTAAAATCAGAAGTACCAGTGTGGACCGAAGTGAAACGGCATGCAGGTCAGCGCCTGCACACCGTTAATCCAGCACTGGACACGCACACGTGAACACACACTTACCCGTGTTCACAGTATGACTGGGTAAACCGCTTGTGTGCTTGTGTTCCACTATCAGTGACCAGATATATTTGTACTTGTCTCATGGCCGTGACCAAGGGTATTGTAAGAACTAAAAAGTAAACATGGTTTTTAGCATTATTCCATCTCCTAAATTTGGCCTTGCATGCAATCACCAAAGTTTCACGTAACCTGCACCTAGCACTTTGTGACTACCAAAAACAAAGCTATTCCAGATATTTTTCCAACTCCGTGAAGAACACATGATAACTTCAATTAATTCCCGATTTCATACGCAGCGTCGATACACAAACATCAGATAATAGGAAGTATATATATATATACATATATATATGATGAATAAACCTTTACCAGAATGGTGGAGGTATATAATGCTTCAGTTCATGGCTGTCCTCGAGGAATTATTTCAGCGTTTGTGGTATATCGTTTACCAGCGCAGTTTTGATAGCATTGGTTATCCTATGCTCCATCAGTTTTGCTGAAGAAGTCCTGTGTACAAAAGTTGTCGTTATCTATTTCTCGAAAACCGAAATTAGAACCTACATCATAATGAAGTCGGGGCTGTTATGGAACAGTGGTGGAAGCTGAAGCTCCAGTCATCAAAAAAAGGAATAACCTCTTACATAGCCCTTGTTCTAGACCGCGCTGCAGCGTCAATTCTCTGGGTGTCTGAGTATTTCAGCTCCGTTCTCGCCGGGTGCATGCGGCCATCAGACTGATTCTTTGTTGTGCTATTTTTGTGCAGTTTTTCCGGCTTTTCCGGCTGACGGGTTAATCAGAAGTCCCTCATATGTTCCATCTAGCTGGTTGCCTGAGATCCCGGTGAGTTCAGTCTAATAGTCCGTATGTCCCCTTTTGTCTGCAGGGGTATGCTTCCGACGTATTGTCCTTCCCTTCTTTGGTCGGTGGCTCTCAATTGGTTGGTCCGATCGGTTTGATACCCGCATCTTTCTGTTGCTATTGCATTCCTTGCTCACGGACAGACAACGGAACCTAACTCAATTAAACGGAAAGTCTCACTTGCAAGACCATTTTTCGACGGTCAATACCTCCCTTTCCATACCCAACCTAGCTATCTTCACGTAACCAGCGAACATAGAACTTGGATTATTCAGTCCCATTGTTAGATCATAGATGAAGATGAGGAATAGCAGAGCGCATGCAGCTAGTTACCTCGTCTGATTGAGAGACGTAACTTCCCAACTTCACTTTAAATGTTCGCCCTCTCAAAAAGCTATTAATCCATTACCTCGTCCTTCCAGCAGTTCCAATATAGTGTAGCTTGGCTTACAGGAACCTATTGTCCACGAAACCTAAAGCCTTATTTATTCTGTCACATCCCGACAGATGGGCCTTCATCCCATCGACTGGTAACCTCGCGTAGCTCAATTCTCTCATCTAGTCCAAACTCTGGTAACAGAGGTTCCTGCATTTCCACAGTAGTTTCCACGGCATCCGTTTCTATATGAAAAGTCGAAAAGCTTTCGGGCCAAAGCTTCCTTATGGTTCGGGAACATGGCCACTAAAAGAATAGGATATGAGAAAACTGTCGACATTCAAGCACCACTGTCTTCGTGCCACTGCCCGAATCTGATAGGAACACGGTATCAATAATGCTGAGGTTCAGTGGAGGGTCTTAGGCATAAGAACCAAATCTTCAGACGAAAAACTGAAACTCATCAGGCTGAGGTGGATGGGACACGTGTTGGGCTTGTACTCGGGCGGGATTTCTCAGAGCACAATTCTTCCGAGGGGCGAGGCAACATTTTGATGATGAGTAAGGCTAGCCAGTCCAAGAAGTAAAAAAGTTTAAAAAGCTCAACCAGTAAAGTTCAACCAGTAGGATACCTAAGGCTTCTGGACGAGGTCCAAGAGACCCCTCACTCCATTTTTATATACACTGGAGGAACTGGTTTGGTTTTTCCATCATTAGCCCTCTTGTATTCATAAACCTTCTCCATCAACCGGATTCTATTACCAAAATTCTTTTACTGCTCTCTTATTACCTTTGCTTTTTTATTATTTCCTACTGAGGTAGCCTCTGAGAGATAGCAGTTGGACACAACACACCCAGTACATGGATGAGGATGGCTATAACTCAGCTGAAGGGAACTATCCTGTCCGCTGGTCAATAAGTGCCCTTGAAAAATGCCAACGGGGTGTTGGCCTTATTTTGTTTCCTCTGCCACTTCTAAGGTTGCCACACTTTCCCTCATAACTTTTTTTGGATTAAACCGAAACTGAGTAACTCATGGGCAGGTTCAGGCCGAAATAGCTAACCTTCGCTTGAACGGTTATTTTCCTACTCTTCGGACCGATTGAGCCCTGCTTGAGTCTTCCACTTTTCGTGTGTGTTATGTTTCGTACAACGTGTTTATGGCCTGTCTATGCGAACCTTTGATTTACCCCATGCTACCAACTTTCCCCAGGGGTAAAACTTCTTCTGTATATCTAAGTAGATCTTCGTTACTGGTCTCCCTGCGCTCTTCCAGCAAAGGATTGACGTAACTAGTTATTCGTTGTATTTCTTTTGCTTCTATCCTCAGTTCATCAATCCTAAGTATATCGTAGAATCAAAGTAACACTGTCGACCCGCGCCTTGTTGAGACCTAGTGTAACCTGGAATACCTCATAGTCACTCTTTCCGAGTGGCTGTTCAACCTCAGTAGCCCTAATGTCCGTTTGATATAGCTATATGACTACGCCGAACAGGGACTGAAGCGGCCCTCGCTCGTGCTTATTGGTTTGCGTTACACGTTATGTAAGTGTATGTTGCTAAATCTATTGCAGTGGATCATCACCCGCTGATCCCCTTGAAGCGGTTTTGTTTTTGCATTTGATTTTCGTTTGGTTTATATCCTCGTACTCCTTGACGTGTGCTAACGTAGGTCGCAGCGTCTGTAAAAGTCCTGCGTCTTCCCTCTCTGCTGCCTAAGAAACCTGTGTATGTAGATAGTGCAGACGTTCTTAATCGCGACCACTATGAAGCATGACTCATCCTGCATATTTCCCGAATCAAAGGTGAACGGAGCTTCCCAAAAGCCCAATTTGGACCTCAGCAGTACAGCCACCAGCCCTCTGCTCAGCCGTCTCTTCTATCTCATTTGTAAGTAACGTACCTTTAAAAAAATGTAATTTCGTTTTCTCATCTCACCGGAGTTTCTGCCAAAGTAATGATATCGTGCCCTGTTATCCTAACTGTTAGCTCCTCGCGCTTACCCTGAAAGCTGCAGAAATTTATGCACCAAGTTTATGGTTTCTTAGCCAGTGTTCTTAACTCACTCTCTTTGGATCGGAGGAACCCGGACACAATTTTTCAGGTGATTTCATGCTCGGTTTGAATAGTTACGTGGTCGGTCAGACAGCCTCGCACGCACACACACACACATTGCACACCCACTGATCCATATCCCACAGACATGGACACTTTCACGGACACTGGCATACGGGGTTCACGCTTGTCAAGCTCCATCTCGGAATGTACTGACTAATCATGTATTTTCATGTTTCTTACGACATTGCGTGATCTGATCCAGTTGTACGCTTGATTTGCTTTTTCACTCGCAACGTGACTCTGTCTCGCGTACTTGCTCACTTGCCTGCTTGTGCCTCTGCTGCCATGCTTGCATTCGCGTTTGTCATATGCTTTTGCTAAATATATATTCGTCCGTACAGTCAAGCTTACG
Source organism: Fasciola hepatica (assembly GCA_948099385.1). Taxonomy (NCBI): domain Eukaryota; kingdom Metazoa; phylum Platyhelminthes; class Trematoda; order Plagiorchiida; family Fasciolidae; genus Fasciola; species Fasciola hepatica. The sequence goes on along the minus strand of CANUEZ040000098.1, from coordinate 4,805,715 downwards.
TTTTTCCTACCGATTACGGGACACAACACAGCAATTTTTTGTCACTGTAGTGGTCCACTCCTCAAAGTTTACATGCCGTAGCTCTTTTCGTAACTGTTAAGTTCACGCCCGTTAATTCGATGTCGGGACTGACGTTCCCGGTGGGAGAATCTTCCTCTGACTACAGTTTATCAGGGATCCAACCTGAGCTTGCGATTATTATGGTCCAGATATCTTCTTTCACTATCCCTTGCTCCATCCGCCTTCATTGACGGATCAGAGGTTGCCTTTTTAGATGTATTTGAGGTTGGGTGCCCTTTTGTTACAAGATACTTACCCTTGGGTTCGATGAAATGTTTTGTTTGTGGTTCTTAAAAGTGACATCTACATTGTCCTTGATAAGTTTTTATCGGCATTAGACGTCACAGTGGGAATCTTCTTTTCACTCTTAACTTTTCTAACCGACCTACCGACGGATGAAATCTGCATTTCTGCAATATGGAGAGTAAGCTGCTTGAGATCGATTGCTCCCGTACATGAGGGACCAATATTGCTAATCGGTTTCATGAATGTGGAGCAGTCCAATGTAAGATGCAGTGTAGACTCTGAATACCTGCCTCCACAGCACAAATTATAGAAAACAACATGCCTCTTCGGTAAACTCCAAGGAGAATCACAATCCGAGGATAGGGGGGGGGGGGCAATGGATGCTTTCCCCGCCATAGTCTTAGTCCATGATGGGTGGTTGTCGGTGTCAAAACCAGCAAGCCTGCCTTCCTGAGAACCTCGGTCACTTGCTGAAGGTTCTCTTCCCTTCCAATTCTGAAACCATTTTCGTGATTCTGACCGAGATGATAATAATAATGATAATAATAATAATAATAATAATAATAATAATAATAATAACTTGTTTTGGAGTATCCCGTGGTAGGCTGTATTGCATGGTGAAATAGTAAACGTGGTAGTGAAATCAGATTTTTACAGGAAAAATGGAGAAATATAGAGTACAGGAGAAAGCTTTAAGTGGACAATTAAGATAGCCCCGCAAAGGTAAACTCAAGGTCACGTGGTCCAGCAGATCAAAGCTTAATGGAGCTGACCGAGAAGGAGGAATATAAATAAAAATCCCTCTGAAAAAGACTGCATTACCCGGAAATTTTGTCTTTGTAAAAAATGGGCATTTTCCCAAAAGGATATAAAGGAGCGGTGGCGAGTTACAATACAAAGAAGTTATATGCACTGGAAGTCGGATGACAAACAGGAATACAACATCGAAAGTGGGATAAAATGAAGCATTCGAGGAATGCTGTGGACAAATCCGGTGGGGGAATACTAATGAATTCAGTTATATACCAAGTTGAGAAAACATCTGCAAAGCTTTCCAGAGTGATGATGAAAGAACTGGCCGGAGAAAAACGGCTGACCGTTGAGAAAATTCTTCAATTTATTATAGGTGGATCATGGTGTATCAGTATCAGAAAGGGGCCCTCTCCGTTTTGCCACGAATTCCGCGTCGAGTTTGGTGTGCTACGCGTTGTCGTCTAGTCGTTTTGTGTTGAGGTATGTATGCTACTCACCGAGTACTAAGTAGGTGATTGCTTAAGAGTCAATTGTCGTTAATGATAGAGCAATGGACTTGATTACGTCGCAAGTACTAAATGCAATAAAACGAAGAAAGACATACAAGCCACACCGTGACATCTCCGATAGGACTATAACTGCCTTCTTATGGACTGGATAACAAAGACACAAAAGAACAGTTCCGTTTTGCTTGGTTTATTCTGTTGATATGGAAGTCACAAGACACGTGTTGCGGATTATAACGGTTTCACCTGCTCTTCAATAGATTTCACTTCTGAAATGAGATTTGCCAACAAAGTCTGTTGGACGTGTTTCTTTTTATTGCATTTCACTTGGGATTTCTTGTGACAATCTACTCCCTCTGGAGTTAATTTATCCACCTTCGCAACGGAGTTGGTGGCTGAATTTCCGATCACAAATTGCATTTACTCAGTTTTATCTACCTGCTTTTGCTTCCTTCGGGAAAAATGCAAACGAGAAAATATGTAAACACAAGACAATGATTGCATATCCATTTTGAAGAGGTTGGTCATGGTCGGCCCAAATCTTTCGTCATGAACTATCACAGAGAAAGAGAGAGAGAGAGAAAGAGAGAGAGAGAGAGAGAGAGAGAGAGAGAGAGAAATTCACGGCCATTTATTCTTTCTCATGCTTTCGTTGGTTCGGAATGTAAAGCGAAACGAACAGACGCAGCGTTATACTCTTTGTGTCCACCACTGACGGTCACAGTCGCATCACGGATTCCACGAAACGGGATCACACGGTATCGGCATCCTTTGCCGGGTATACTCAGTTGTATATCTCTGGCTGTTGTGATCAGATCTACAAAGCATTCATCGCGTTCCTCCTGTGTGGGATATAATTCTGCTGCGGTCTCATCATTTCACCCGAGATATATACCTAATTCTCTGGTCCGTCTTAGTGGCACTAGTAATATGACTCTTCTACCTTCGGATTACCAGGTTTTACTGACGCAAAGGACTCAACCAAAACTTTCCGCGAAAACGTACTGGTCTACTAGCTTTCCATAAGCGGCCCTTCTAGTTGGTCAGTGTTTGCAAACCAACTGAATAATTCGGCTGCAGTTGGTTCGGGCAAGTATTAACCTCTTGTTGTCTCATCGATCCACTTCGATGTCTCCAATCTTTCCTCGATTCCGGAAAAAGGATGACGTATAGTCGGCTTCGGTCAGTCCAATTTTGCCATCTATCCTCGAGTGGTAAAGTCGCGCTGTCTGCTAAACCAATCAAGCCATATAAAGGCCATCCGTCTGTCAGTACCCTCATACCATATACTTTTATTTGCTCACGATAATCAGTTGTATTACTACACTCGGTACCGCGTAACTAATATAATATGCGTTAACATTGGGCCACAATATAGTTTAAATGGAACCCTGTTGTCATTCTCCAGTAGGAAGGAACCAATTGCACGTCTTCTGAATGGATAAAATCTGTTTCCAACTCCGGCAACAAAGAACGATACTCACAAAGTGCCATCACAAAGACCTAATTCCTTCCTTCAGCTGCGCGTGCTGGGAAGAATTTTCAATACTTTCTTGCCATCTTACTTTTAACTCATTGGATACACAAATTGTACGGAAGACCTAATATTTCATTCACCTAACAATAAGTTTTCCCATGTACGACGTGGTTATCCGATTGCTGGGTCTTTGGATACGAAGTCTGTTTTCACTTAGTTGACGTTAGGTTACGGAATATCAGGAAGGTTCAACGAAGCCCAATTTCGTTCGAATAACTGTGACTCGTAATCCGAGTGCATTGGTTCTGATTATCATCTCTCAGCAGTAGCCCAACTCAGATAAGAAACCAGTAAAGAGAATGAAAACACGCATAATGTATAAATAGCGGGAGAATCCGAGCTCCTCTGACCATTATTATATTCCACACATCCATCAGACTGTACATTGGATCTCGACCATCAGTGTAATGTTCGCCCCACTGAGAGCTGATGAGAGATAGTGGTCCAGTGATTAAAACCAAGCTAATAACTATGCACCTTCGGAATACTAGTTGCACCTCAGCTGGATATTCACTGGCGGCGTTCACGTCTGATTAGCCGTGCCGCAGCAGCCCATGTAGTAGAGCAACTGCTGGATGTCTGGAAGGCCACCGGTTCGATTCCGGCTCTTGGCGTGGGAAGTGAATTTTCTGTTATCAAAATGAAAGTGATTGAAAGCGATCTACTAATGACGGTTTTAAATATGCGAAGAAAGTGGACAAATAAAATAGTGCCGTGGACTGCGACATTCAGTCGTGCACCCTGGTACCCCCTTATCAACTGGTGTAATGCATCTCTTGTAATACACTCAGAAAGTCCAGCTGGTGACTCTTTGTATTGTTTACTGTCACGTGAAATGTTTTGATCTCGTTTACAACCGTTTAAGGAAATTGATCCAAAACAGGAGCAACTCAATGAATGTGTTACCGATCTCGTTACAGCCGTCCGAGAAAGTCGGCCGAGTATACACGACACAGAAGGCCAAAACAGTGTGGTCAAGTTCATTTAGATACGCGATAAAACTGTATTGGTAAAATCGTGGACATGAAGGGAATAACAACGCGTCTGTTGGTTTCGCTGTAAGTTCCGAACCAACGGAAGCTTGAAACATAAGAGTTCCCTCAGTCTCTCTCTCTGTGAGTTTGTAACTATGTAGGGAAGAAAATGTGAGCATACCATGGTGAGGTAACCTTGAACCGTTTGTGACTGTTAACAGGAAAAATATCTTGGCAGATGCGGAATGAGACAGACTCTCATCCGCAGTTGTAACATTATCATAGGTGCGGAAAACCTACAGCCTTTCTCCAACAGGTTATCACTATTTAGTGCTTTAGTAGTTCTCTTCTGGCCTCAAACTTCATTCAGTAAATGAGTGATAGTGTTTGACGCAACAGAAAAATGAATAATCTTATGTATCTCACAATTACAGTGACCCTGTCTTCCTTCGAAGCCGTCGGGCACTGGTGGTCACCATAGAGAACAACATCTAAAGAAAATGATCTCAGTTATTTGGATCAGTTCGGGCCCAAGCGACGTAGAGGAGTGGTACCATGCAAGCCTTCGAGGTGAAAAAGCCGGAGTTCAAACCCTGGGGATGACGGAGAATATACGCCACAGCCGAGCTCTAATATGACCCTAACTCGAGTCTGGTGCTGCCCGGTACAGAGTTGATCGGACGAGCTGAACCTTTTGAGTGAAAGTTGAAGTTCAAAGGACAGTCTGGCAGGAAATATAAATAGCCGTTTGCTTACATTACAGGTAATTGTTCACTATTGGGTAAAGCAGCTTATTCGAGAAAGATGGTAGTCAGTCGATGTTTCGGCTACTGCCCGGTAATATTTCTTAGGGCCAGCTCACAGCCGACTGTAAGCTGACTCTGAGAAAGATTACCCACGGGTACCAGAACCTCCACTGACTACCATATTTTTCGAAAAAGCTGTTAACGAACAGTAAACACTTACGTATAACATTGCATGGTGCATCGTTTGCTGACACACTCCAAACTGATCTCGGCTCTGACATTACCTCCATTATGCTTTATACAGTACAATATTTCTGGAAAGGAGATGCGACCAAACGAAAGCTGCCGAATGGGGAAATGACGGACTGTGGTGGGACATCGAGATCCAGATTCCCGGATAATGACCTTTTGACCACCAGTGGTCTTAAGAGTTGACTATAATGCTTCAGGCTCTATGTTTTTTTCTCAGCTTTTTATTGGCTGTTGGTGCTAGTTTAATAATTCCCACTGATATTTACCGAAAGTTAGGTGATAGAAACACTTGACCCAATGAAATCTACTTTATCTGTTGAAAGTTATTTCCAAAATTGGTTCGATTCGAGTACACAGCTACACTGAAATGAATGTCACCTATTTCAAATAATTCTAATCTACTCTAACTAATAGTCAAACAATTTTTGATAACGAAATCATAAGCCATCCAGTCACCTTCAGAATTTTTGACTTCCAACATACGCAACTATATCGCCACTTTCATTTTCTATTGACATAGGTTTTGTGTGCTCACTTTCAATGATTCGTTGGTTGCCCTACAGGCAGGAGAATCGTTGTCTGAAATGCCTTAATTCTCCAAAGATACTGTAGCTGTGATACAAGTGAGTTGTCTTTCAACCACGTCACTAAATACCTTGATATCATTCCAACACAGAAGCTGATTCACTCTAGTCATACTGTTGTGTCTGTTTTTGGATCACTGTATTCCAAGAGCGCAATCAGAAGACGTCGCCACTAGGTGTCAAAAGAAGATGGAAAACAGGACGCACGCCGGGCACGCAGTCGTAGGCCGTCGACTCAAAACTGCGCATCATTTGGCCAGGAAGTCAGAACACAACCTGTGCATCAGAACCAGAGATAGATCTTCTACTAGCCTGAGAGAGAACACAACGCGTAACGAAAGTATGTTGACAGCTCAAATGGACGCAAACAAAGATAAGATCTCTAAGTGATGGGATCCTTTGAATATATGCTGCCACTCGGACCAGGGGCAGGTTGCCTTTTGGATAGTTGCGATAGCAAGCGAATCAACCAATCAGGAGAGAGTAGTGGTGTCAAAATAAAGAATTTGAATCAACAAAAGAGGCAAAAATATAGAATCCCCTAAAAAGTAAACATTTTTGACGAAAAATGGCAGTTGTAATGAATTCAGCACCTCAATCCTGGGCGGGGGGAGGTGTAACTTGGCCGTCTCCCCAACATATACTACTACCATTTTTGTGAAGTTGAGATTTTCTTTTTAGGTATCCTGTAGGTATTTTGTTTCAAGTAGCTATATCCTGCTTAGCTCAGTTATTCATTTTGTGCACGAAGCCTTCTGTTGCATTGGCTTTATGGATCTCCTCGTTATCTTTCCCTGTTAGGGAATTGAACCTTACCTGCAGATCCTCCCACCATCTCCCCATGTGCGGTGATATCCCGCATAAATACCTTGCGCAAAACATTGCATCTCGCTAAATCATCCTCCTCGTCTATGATCGTACGATAATCTAAACTTGACAGCTTTTAGTCCATCCCAGGGTAACTGGTTTGCTTTCTATTTTCTACCGGTATAACCAAGGGGTTCTCTTATCAGAATTTCACTTCTGTGATCCGTGTTCCTCTTGTTTTCAATCGTCTCTCCCATGTGCAGTCCACAAGCCATCCACATAAAGCCACTCTCCCAATCCACGGCACTGTTAATTTTAACCCCTCATTTTTGCGAAGAACTGCTAACCTATGGAAAACCCCATCCCTCTCTGTATTTTCGCCCTCTTATGATCTTCACACTGTCAAACACAAAATCACAAAACAGATTTTTGACTGAATGTTCCCAAACCTGTTACCTATTGTACAGTTGGCTTTTAGACGATGGGACTGATATCCTTTCTACAGGAACCCATGTCTATCATTTAGTAAAAAATCCACCACATCCACAAGCTGTCGCAGACGATCGTAAAGGACGTGCGTGTGTGCGTGTGTGTGTGTGTGTGTGTGTTGGTGTGTGTGTGTGTGTGTGTGTGTGTGTGTGTGTGTGTGTGTGTGTGTGTGTGTGTGTGTAAAACCAATGGCGCATGGGGCCAACCTGCACACCGACACCTAAACTGATAGATTTTTCAGTAAACCTGAACAAATTACTTCTGCGCTAGAAGTCACACATTCACGACTGTTCTGGTGTTTGCGAAAGTATGTGGCAAATGAGTAACCAGCTTTGGAAGTGCGTAAAGGACTGATTTGAGCTAACTTAACCATTTTAGGATTGAGCTGGAAAAAACTACCACATTGACTTGCGAAATTATTACATACTTTTGCTAAATCGACACAAATTTGAAGATCTATCAGTCTAAGCTGAGAATCGAAAGTAACGGCTGGCTGTCGCATCTGTAGGGACACCTCATCGGTCGACTGACCTCGAGCCTCTCTAGCCGAAGATTAGCCATTGTGACTACCTATTTACCCGCGCTCTTTCCAAACAAAGGTGGCACGGACCTCAGTCGTGCGTCATGTCGTGCTCACAGACGAACGTAAACCTGGTGTATCAGTGGGGCTAACTGATCTGAGCAAGAAAACCCAGCTGTCTTTACCCTGGAGATGTAAATGACGGTGCATTAAGTTAGACGCCTTTGGGCTAACGAGCGAATTTCGATTATCTGGTAGGCCAGTTTTGAAACTGGTCCTTGAATAACATCAGCATTCGGTTCATATGATACATACATCATATGATACACAAACCGAAATGTAAATTAATTTATTCTTATTGTTTTATAGAAAAAGGGGCACGATAGCGGACAAGTTCGTTTTCGGTAACTTCATCCTCTGGCTAATACAGCTGCACGTATATGACAGGAATGTATATTTTCGGAATAATGTTTACAGTGACGGCTGAATATTCACCTCTCGGAGTACACAAAGCATCTAATTGAAAGAAATCGGTTAAGCAGTGTTGTAGGTGTTGTAAAGTTGATAAAAGAGGAAAGGGCTTTTTGTTCGTGGTTGGAACATTTTGGCGAAAAAAATACATCTGGGACAGGTTAACTGCTTCGTGTTCTAAAGAAAAGATCACCGTCGAGATCACCTTGATTTTGTGCACCATTTTCCGATTGCGACCAGAGTAGCTTGAGTGATTTCAGAAAGCGTTTGTGTGTTCAGAGTGGTGGACTTCACCGTTTAAATGCAACTGCTCTTGATACCCAAAACGGATTTGACGAAAGCACCGTACACAAAGGCAATTTGTGAAATTCTCCATTCGTAAGCTTACAGGGACTGGTCAGTTGTACCGTTCATGGCCAAGCCGAACTTTCAACCTCAGTCACTCCAGGCTCCTTTATCATGTTTCCACAAGACGCACTGTTGACGGTAGATTTTACGGTCATGGTTTTTGTGAAACTTGTATGTCTACTTTTTGAGCGAATCATCTGGGAAACATTTAAAATCGCATAATCAGAGCAGCAGAGTGGAGGACAGCATGCAATATAAAAGAAGTCTGGTTTATTAACAAAACAAAGATCAAACTTGGCATCAGTTCTGTTGTGAAAGGTGACAATATTGGTCAGGCTAAGGGATGTCAGAGATCTCACGTTGAACCAGTTAAAGTCGCCACAGAAAACACATGAAGGAGATTCAGCAAAGTTCGGTAGATTTGGGGAAACGATATCGAAGAATTCATCAAGGTCAGAGCGAGGACAAGTCCGAAAAGTGTACTCGTCAACAGGAACTATAGAAGTGTGCTGACTTAGGTGTTTAGGTTTGCACTCTAGTACTGAAGCAATGACTTGAGACGTGGAATACGTGAAAATACTTTTCGTCCATTCAGACCATCGTTCACATATAAGAGTAATGACACCTGTGCCACGTTTACGGTAGGCAGCCGGGCGGTCGATGCAAAAGGAATCAAAATCATCTAGAGTGATGATTTCATCGTTTCGATCACTGTAAATCCAGGTCCCTTGCAGTAGAATTTCACCCAGTTAGTTACACTCTAGACCATGGACGAAATCAGTAACTTCAGTCTTTTTCCAAGCAGTGATCAAAAATTGGAGCTTACGACAATCGGTGAGGACATAGTTGACGAAACTCTCTTCTTTAGTCCAACTTTCCAGCCAGTCCGACGTTCATGGTGATGATCGTTTAGATTTCCAAAAGTTCTCTTCGATTTATTTTTAATGATTTTCCAAAGTGGCCTCCATCAAACCTGGAGTACTTCAAGTATCTGATAAAATCACAAAGGCGTCTTTAATGGAACAACCTTGTCATAGCAATGAACGAGAACTGGTGTGAAATTGGTACAGATGAACTGGCCAAGTGGCACAAAATAAACAAGAGATGTAACGGACAGCACAGACAAGTTTCAAGGCCCCGTCTATAAGCTCACGAAGGAACTGGACACTTGCAAACCCACGGAAGGTCACTGTTATCGCCTATTACATTTTTGGTAATAAACCATAAAACGCAAGGACCGGTGATCCTCGGCCGGGAGGTTTCAAGAGCACAACGAAAAGATAAACCCCATGAGCTCAGGCTCAGTAAGGGCATCAGCAGGCACCAACACTTACTTTAGTCGGACATCAGTAAGGCGGCTAGCAGGCAGGCCATTACAGTGGGAATAGGTAACATCCAAAGAGCATCAAGTCTGATATTTTCGCAGTCTACGTGAAGGATGATCTAGATAAAGGACAACGGAAGGTGTATCGACTGGATGTTCATGTGCAATTTTTAATTCGCCTTATCCACGAGATTCGGCACGCAAACAACTCCACTAGATGCATGTGTAACTTTTTCTAAATATTTCCATTTGAACTTCAAAAACCGTCTCGCGTCGTGATCAATACAAATTCCCAAGCTGTGTGCCGACACCTTCTCGTTGTGCACAACATAGTGATTGCAAGTAAAGCTGTAGAAGCTTCATGTAACTTCTTCTTAACTTTCAGTTGAATCCTACGTCATCTGGATACAGTAACATACTACTTACAACAAGAATCCTACGTAACTTTAAGAGAAGTCCCCGAATGCATCACTGTCAAAACAGAGAAGTGATGTGTTTGGTAGCGATCACTCGTCACCTGACCACAAAATCTCTGCTCAGTGATGACTCACATCGCGATGATAACTTCTACTACTGGTGAGCGGAATTCCCATTAAAAAGGCAACATTCCGTGTGAGAGCCCGTGGGGGTGGAAAGATGTGACCACTGTTTGCTACGAATGCTCCAGTGACTGAGACGCGTGCGGAAAACACGACCCATGATCTAATCAAAGGGTAATTAGCTTTTCTAAGACAAAACATGACCACTGAGTCGACTGCCTAACTGAAGGGTAAAAGACCAGGAACAGACTGAGAAGGCCAAAAAAGCGATGGCTCAGTTGACCTTGTGTTTCAGAATACTGTGATAACCACGTCGTTTTAGGCCGGACGATGAGCTGCATGACCGAACTTGGTTCAGTGTGTATACGTGTGTAGCCTAATGAGACCCAGCAAATTCATGCGTGTGACATTTTTACCTTCTTTGCAGAACTCAGTCACTCGTGAAATCACTAGTTCAATAACGAACGAGTTTGGGAGAGAAAGAGAGAGAAACGCGTTTCATACACCTGCTACCAAGACGCATAAATCGAACATGTATGAAGCAGGGGACTATTGGTACTTGGTAGCTGAAGAGCCTGAAGTCAAAAGAAAGACTGTCATGATCTGGATCATGAAAACGAATGCGGTGCCCTCCATGTTTACTCAAAGTGGGAGACATTTCAAAAGATTATCTTATCATAAAGTAAATGAACTAACTCGCTGAATTGGAGTAGAGCTCTAGCAAATAAGTCTTTTAAGTAAGTGGTTTCTGCACCCCGACAAGTAAATATTTCAGCGTTGCAAATCCGACTGAAACCTAGGTACGAAATGCAAGTTCAAACCACGACCAGCAGTTACCTTACTGGAAAGCTACTGGTATTTAAGAATGTTCAACGGGTATCCGGAAAGATGAATTTACTGCAGAAAAAGCAGAAGAGAAAGGGGTCTGTTTGTAAAATTCGCAATTTCCTTGCCATAGATACTTGGAAAGGCTGCCGTTTTATAAGGTAGAAAATCATGCGATTCTATGGATAGACGTAACCGACTTTAATCGACACTATTCTAGAAGCTTTGGTGAATCTCCAGTAGGAACAAGGATTCGAATACCAACACCGAACAACCAGGGCAAGAATCGGATGAATACCGACGGCCTTGTAGAAGTGGTCTTCAAAAGAAGACCCAGTACCACAAAAATGCATCTACTGTGGTTGGAAGCACTGGTGAATCATCCGTTGCATCAGACGGGAATGTCGTTCGCCATTGTCTGGGAAAATGCCCCGTGCCATTCCAGGTTTGAGAATCTATCGGCAATCAAGAGAGTTTATATCCGCAAATGTGGGCCATAAAATGTGGACTGTTGGTGGCAGAAAGGCATCAGAGTCTATGACATGAACCGAGCGGATTTTAAACGGAAGAATGACACCATTAGGTTACATACCGAAAGTGAAGCTGTAATGATTTGCCGGCGTTGATACTCATTGCCACTTAAAAACCAATTTACAGTAGACTATCTGCTCTTACTCTGGGTCTCTTGTTGAAACTATGTGAAAATTTACCTGGTAGATCCGTTTGCCTGTTGTTATTCCCTTCAGTTTTGAGTCATTAGGTAAAAGCAAAGAGACTGTATGCACCACGTGACTGAGTTTGCTGCTTTTTCTAGTCCTTAAGAGATTTGACTTTTTGTCAGTATCTCGTCGATAAATCATTTTGACTAAAATGTAAGTACATGAGTTTGCAAAAGTCGTACAAATACAAAGGTAAATAAAATCAGAAATTCGAACTCACTGTCACTTGAAATACGTAAAGGGATTTGTGGAATATATCTTTTATTCACTATCACTGAAATAATATTTGAACTTTGGTATCATTCGTGATTTGGTGAAGTATGGCATCCTTGACTAAATTGGCGATATTTCAGGAAAATTATTGCGCACAAAAATTAGCGATATTACCACAACAATAATTCAAGTTAAACTGCTGCCAAACGGCTTAAATGGGGTTCAGCAGTTTTTCAGGGCGTTGTTTTTGAGCTACAGTGGAGCAGAATGGCTCACACGCACGAGGCCGACGTTTTCCACATGTGAGACCGATCAACGAGGGCTGACTTAAGTTTCGACAACTTTCTCGGACGAAGCGATTTCCCAAAACAATATAGGAATGTTACTAATCAGCTTCGGATTTCAAGGTCAGACTAGTGAGCGACCGAATCCATTGTTACACAGTCAGTTCGCCGATGATTTACATTCTGATTCACGTAGGCTGAAAGTGCACTTAGTTTATCCGGCTACATCCGCCTGATGCGTAATCGATTTTGATCTCATTTAAGTTCACTCCTGTGACTTTGACTAACACGTCGAAATCAGCCGCCGTGGTGTTCACTGGTTTCTTACTTTTGCTACATTTAGCTTATCTATCATAATTAAGATTTATTCGATTTATTTTTTCAGTAATTACTCAGTCGCTTATCCGTTAGTTTTTACTGAATGCAGTCATCCTTGAAAGAATTGATTTTGCTAGAAAAATAATTTTATTCTGCATGCAGTTCACATTCTATTTGTGTGCTCGTTGGTGGTAGACAATCATATTGTAACCGCGCTGGAGCAAGGGAACGACGTGAATTTCTAGGCAAACCGAAGAACCAAACGAGGACCACACATAAAAGAACAGAAGGCGAGATCTCCGGCAACCAGCAAGATAGCCCACGTGAGGAGCTGCCGATAAAGCCGTCAAGTGAGATAATTGGACCAACGGAATAGAAATGACACCCAAGAGAAGCAAGCTTTCGACCACGGGCAACTGGTCAGAACGCAGCCGAAGCGCACAAGCAGCTGCAATGGCAGTCTGGAAAAGGGCCTATATGAATGATTGCATGTGTTTCATGACTTGTCTTGTTTGAAATACAAGTTGAAATACAAGTATCCTGCCGTGTGTTCTCATCCTTGTTACAATGTCACTATCGTTGTTTCGCACTGCAACCTGTCAGGGACCGAAATAGTTCCCTAAACCAGTTCTTTGAATCTCGATTCTCGTTCTTCCATGATGCTGCAGTCAGTTCTTGTGGCTAGGACTTATTTTGCTGCTACCGTATTATTGAGAAAATATGGAGTTAAAACAAGACTTACGAACGGTTCACTATTTCCACAGCTGACCAATGGCAAAAAAGTAAACAACAAGGCCAAGGATAAATTAACTGTCCATAAACAACCAAGTGAAAAATGATGATGTTTAATATTTAGGATGTCTGTAGATTTCCGACCGCTAAATGTAATGCTTTCCACACTACCTCCCACTAAGTTGATGTCGCCTTAATCACCTTGTAGCCTTTCTAGGTTTTGTTCACTTGGCTCAGTTCATTCCGTGTTCCTCACGTCAAGTAGAACTACTGTCGATTTACGTGATTTGTATGGAACGTTGTTTTGTAATTGATGTTACAAGACTGGACGTCAACAATTCCGAGCTTGATGCTCGATGGGGAGGTGCTGGCAGTTGTCGACCACTTCACCTACCTCGGTAGCTGCGTGACGACGGATGGGAGCACAGTAGTAGAGGTGAGCACGCGGATATCCAAGGCTCGAGAGGCGTACGCTGTACTGAAGCACTTGTGGAGTCGACCTGATATTTCACTGAAGTTGAAAGGTCGTGTATACTGTGCCGCAGTGCGTTCAGTTTTGTTGTATGGTTGCGAAACTTGGAGTCTGCATGCTGAAGATATTCGTCGTCTTGAGGTTTTCGACCATCGATGTTTACGTAGTATTGCTAGGATTGGGTGGAATAGCCGAGTAAGCAACGATGAAGTCAGGAATCAAGTATTGGGTACTAATTCAGAGAACGTTCTGTCACAGCGTATCCAGTTTAGTAGACTTCGTTGGTTGGGACACGTGTTACGTATGGCAAACACACGTCTGCAGTACCGTGTCCTATTCTCCATTCCTCTTCAGGAATGGAAGAAACCACGTGGAGGTGAACAAATGACGTGGCAGCGAGGAATGAGAAAATGTACAGCAAACTTAGGAAAAGAAGGTGCTTCACGTCTTCGTGGTTGGGGTCCAAACGATCCCTCTACCAGTTGGCTGGAGACACTGAAGGATATGGCAGCGAACCGCGAGCAGTGGCGATCGTGTTGTCCCTTTCTATCGAATCAGAATGATTGATCGATGTGCATTTGTACAGTTAGACTGTGTATTCCGTGTGTTGGCTACTAGGACATTCTTTCCTTTTCCCACCCGTGTAGGTCCACTCCATGTCCATCTTGTATATTCATACTTTCTAATTCAACGTGCAACATGGTGAGAAAGGCAGTGGTCAATGGGGCTTGCCCTACTGTTTAACGCTGTACGATGATGATGATGATGACTCATCATATTTTCCCAGTAGCGTATACTTTTATGATGACGATTGCACTTGCATTAGCGAAAATGGTCACAAGAACGAAAACGTCTCTTCATTTAATATAAGTGCTGTATACTAATTGTGCCGTATTGGATGGACGAAATTGAGGTGGGTTAGAGAAGATTTAAAAGGAGAATTCGGTTGGCTAGGGGATAATCTGGAATATAAGACAACCTGGTCTATTGGTTTTCTTAGAGGCGGTTTGATCGCAGTCGATGGAAATCAATTGAAAGAAGCAGAAGAGTTTACCTACGAATGAGTTTGACCTCATGCAAGGAAAGTTCTCCGTCGGGGTGCATCACGGTTTGCGTAAGCCAGGGAAGCTGAAGTATTTTTCTTTAGGAAATGAAATTCTTTCATCTGACTCAAACCATTAGCAGCTAGAAAGCCAGAAAGAACCATGAAAGGACAAAATGTACAACGTTTTGATGCTCTGGTTTTTCTAACTCTATATTTTTCACAGAAAACCCAGCGCCCAATGAACCATGGAATGTTCATATTTACGATGAATCGAGCGATCGTAATTTTCGTTCATAAGATGGTTCAATATTATCAAAACAGAAGACGTGGTACTTCCATATGATATTGCCGTACCCAGTAATAAACCACAAAAATTTGTAGTTTGCTTCACTCAAGCCTAAGTGACACGGTCTAATAATTGAATTCACTGTTGATTTTCCTACTCTGTCCTTTAATACTATACCTGCGGAAGCAAAAAGGCCCAGAGAAAAGAGACCACCGTTGTTCAAATGGGTATCAAAATGGCCTTGTTATCCTTCGATTAACCGACTAATGAGTTCACCGATGGAATCTCATTTGAATGGAGTGGAGCGTGCCTGGGCAGGGAGTCCATTTTTAGAATCACAAGGTGATTCTTACAAAGTTACTTAGTCGTTTAACACGGCTAATCTTCAGAACGAGGACACATGGTTCGAAGCATGGATTTTTGAAAAGAGTAGCATGGCATTGTATCGGGCAGCTATGCCTCGCCCCTGAGCCCCCACTAATTTCACATCATCTGCAAAAGTAAGCTGGGTTCATAGAGGACTGGAGATAGATCTGGACACATTCGAAAATTGATGTTGGTTTTAGCTCAGGTTGATGTTGTTCAACGGCTTCTAATTTCCGAGGTTGGCACTTAGGTCACTGTCATTTCATCCTTGTCCTCGTTCCGTCATTCATAAATAGAAGAAACAGTAGTGGACCTTGCATGGGTCCCTGCCGTTTTCCGCTGGTGAAGTCCACCAAATTAGAGTACCTATGACCGACGTTACCCTACCGATGAGGAAGTCCACTGGCTATTTCTAAATCTGCCCACTTATACCAGATGATCCCAGAAGAAGCCGGTAGTTCACCGAGCCAAATGCCTTGCTAAAATCGACCTGTTTACTTGCATCCACGGTGTGAGTGACTTATTCTAGGAAGACTGATTGAGCAAGACCTACATTTTGGAAGTTCATGCTGAGCTGGGCAAAACGTAGAATTCTCTAGTAGATGCTGACAGTGGTTAGCCCGGATTATCTTCCACAGCACTTTGCACAGAATGCTCGTTAGGCTAGCCTGTCTATAGTGTCCCATTACAGAGCGAGGGTCTGTTTTATGCATTAGCCACCACTGCCGCTTTTTCGCATTCTTGTGGCAATCTTCCCTGATCCGACGTGGCCTTATATAACTTGCATACTGGCAAAGATCTCTTCCAGCGGCCTAATGAAAGCATGGCAAATAAAATCCGATCAAGTGGACTAATGGATATCATACCCTTCCAGAAGCATGCAGACTATTTCTTCCATTAGATTTAAATCTTTTATGGCCAAAGGAAGAGTCACTGCCTGGAAATCTCCGTTCACCCCACTACCTATTCTGTGCATACAGCTATAATAACCACCCGGTGCACCTGGTTTTTGGTTATCTGCTGCAACTCCACGGACGTGTGTTCTCAGTGATCCCATTGCATCCCTCAGTGAGCCTCCAGACTGCAGGTAGCTGAAGCACTTTTTCGTACTCATTATGACACACCGGACCAACTTCATCTCACAATGGCGTTTTCAGAATACAGGAGGTCCCTTATCTCGTTCCTATGCTTGGTATACCAAATACAAGCCTAGTGGCCTCCGGAAACGTTAAAGAGAGCTCAGCTAGGGTTTGTGAGCTTGAAGGCCGTGCCAATCGCAGCCCGTAAACATGATGGTTTCCCGTCATACCACTACCGCCTCAATTGAGCAAACTTGTTTTGGAGGGTAATTAGCGACAGCTTTATTGCCGGCCGTCTTTCTTTCGCCTTAACACCTTCTACTACAGAAGATCCGTCATTCTAGTAGGGAGCCTAACACCATCGATACGGGCGAAGCTTCTGAACGTAGTTGAGGCTACTTTCGGCGGAGGCATACAAATAATGGTTTTAACACTCACAAGATCGCTCTTACTTAACGGAGAGTAAACTTGGAGCCCACCCGCATTGTCTCTATATTTCGTTTTCACTAGATGCAACAATAACGGCATGCAGCCAGTTCTAAATCTGCTACCCTCCCTAATATGCTGGAACAGGGCACTCGAATGCATACGCTCCTCTTGGGTTCCCGGGTACATGCCTCAGCTACCACGTCTATCAGTTGAAGTATCCAACTATGAGGGCCTTGTTAGTGTCGTTAACTAGCTTGGCAGTATTCAAATGTCCCCGTCGAGGTTTGTATCCGAGGCCCTGTACAAACAGACCACGTTTACCCTTCCACTCAGAAATGTGAGCATAACCGTTCATAGCTGGATACTTCGAGTGTAAACCTTGGTCTGCGATTCCAGATGGCTCATGTGTAACTTAATAAGGATGGCTACTCCTCCTCCTAAACAATCATTTTCCCGGTCCTACTTACAGATGACAACCCCATTTTGTATAATTCGCCATGCATGATAATCTTTAAGGAGTCACGTTCGCGTAACGGCAAATCTTGACGCGTTCTGCTAGCCTGCTGCTTTGAAGAGCTCTATCTATTTTTTCCCAATACTACACACTTTTTTGTATAGCATCACAGAGTTTGCATCTATAACTAGATGTCTATTATTGTTCAGTTCTGCCTGAGTCTCTGAAGCAACACCAAATGTGATGAAAGGATTCTTGTATTGATAATCCTCACTAGGGTGCATAAAGACAGATGGTTATCTAGGGCTTCCAACGACTCCCAACCCATTCCTATGAGCGCTTCCGTAACACCCTAATTGCCAAGGACCGCACTGTCCTCGGCCTGCAGACAGTACTGCCCATTTCCATCTTAATTATCTCTACACCCGAGGATTTCAGTGGCTTATTCATTGTTATCGACACAGTGGCCCGAAAGCAGATTAAGGCATTTTGTTGTCTTTGGGGTCCTTTCACTGGTGCTCTCGCGCATTTAGTCATGTTTTCTCCTGTTGATATACCATTTGGCCTTACTATATGCCCGTTTGGTATAATTGGGTATCTTCTTTTGACGCTGTGGGCTACCCCTGCTGACCTCGCTCACAGTCTATCTCAGACTGATTCACCGGCGAACTCTACAGTGTTAGTGTAGCATTAGGTACGCAGTTACTTGCGAGCGGTGACTTCCATGTTCACAACCTATGCACTCTTCTTAGATCAGTAGGGTAGTGAACACCTGCGATTCAGAGTATGTCGTAAACCCTCCTACTATTTAGTTTCGTCTCCCGTTTGATTCTATTATAAAACTTCTTCCTGGTTTAGGAACAGGAGCCTACGGTTTGAGAACCTTCCCATGGAT
The DNA here is from genome assembly GCA_948099385.1 of Fasciola hepatica. NCBI lineage: Eukaryota > Metazoa > Platyhelminthes > Trematoda > Plagiorchiida > Fasciolidae > Fasciola > Fasciola hepatica. The sequence goes on along the minus strand of CANUEZ040000098.1, from coordinate 4,787,442 downwards.
AGGATCTGCCTTTGCAGATTCTTTACATGACTTTCTAATTCCTGGAGCTCAGGATCGTGTGTCCTTGCTAGCCAATCTGCTGTCATTTTACATTCGTTCTTCTTTTTTGGCTATCTTGCTTTCCTGGACTTCTGCTCTCCCCACAGGCCCTCCTCTGACTGTTTCAAGGGAGGGGATGTAACTGACGCAGTGAGAACTCTTGCACGTCGCTTACTTACAGCACAGACTGGCCTCTCAGCCGTGCCTACTACTTCCGCAAAAGACTTAGTGTTATGTCTCTGGTGTTTTTGGGGTCGTATCAAGGCTATTCCCTGATGGCTGTTCGTCCCCTTCTTGCACCGGTAGCTTTCTAGGCTAGGCCGGCAGCCTCCTTGCAATTATTGGAAACCCACTCCGCCCAGAGTCCTGTTTGTAAACTGAATAGGTGTCACTTACTATCCCTAAACACCTTTATTGAGTCCGCCTCTTGCACACCCCGCATTCTATGCAATTAACTGCCCGTTTTCGAAGATGGATGCTAGACACGGCTCTGAAATAAGTGGCCTAGTGACGGACACCCACGGAGGTGTGGCTAAAGATAACTCAAGAGCTTCTTAAAGAAAAGCAGAAACTAGGAGACCTGTAAAATAGGCCTTATATGCAAATGTTCAACAACAAAAAATACTGCGTGAAAAAAGATGGCTTCACAGAAACTCCAAACAGTACTCGTTTAGAATACGAGAAGAATGAGCGAATTATCCATTTAAAACTCATCGTAAATGTAATTCTGATATGTTCAGTATCGCGATATAACCCGACTTAATTTATTGTACCATTCAAAAATTTGATAAAATCCGAGCACTGAGAATTCAAACTTCGAGGCACTCACTCACGGTCCACGTGGAGAATGCATCATTGATAAGACTGGCCACACTGTCCCACCTGTGGTGTGTATTTGTGGTGGACCGTACAGTTGTAGTGTTAAACTTGTTCTGAATCTCAGTGACATGGCTATTGTCTCGTGAACAAGGCTCGCTTAAATTAGAGTTCGCAGTTCCGTGTTAATTTTCTGTTCTAGGTCGACTGGATCATCTGGTGTTGGGTCGTTTTTGAATTCAGTTTCATCTTCTAGGATAGTCGACGCTTCGCGCGTATGAAAGTTTGCCCATGTTGGGAAGTCCGGATCCGTTGCCTGGATGTAGGATTACTATGCTGGGGCTTTTCTTTAATCTGCCGACAGCTTCAATGTCTCCTTGCTATAAGAGCAATCACTTTGACTGCAGCGCGCTCTTTGTAAAGATGCAGCGAAATGATTCAGGTTACATCGTGTAATCTGTATTTTTGACTTCTGTTTTCAAAGGTAAACCACTGTGCCCGAGATAGTCAAAAGTCTTCGATATGTCTTGTGAGACCAAGTGAAGAAAGGGAGGTAATATCAGCGAATAAAGAGGGAACGGAAGTAAGAATAAGACCGAGGGTACGTGCACGATTGCCATCCCGATCGGGAATGCGTGCGGGGAAGTCAACTAGTTGACTTCGATGGTTGATCATAACTAAAGCTTCGGTTTCGCAGTAGTGTCACAAAAGTCAGATCTTGCTATAGACATTCAATTCACTAAGACAGGCAACTTGGGAATTGGAGTACGATGCAAACAATTTTTAATGTCAGAAGACAATGAATCGAAATGTCAGCTATCGCTACTGTTGAGAGAGCGAAAAACCGTACAGAAGTGATGATTACGAGAATGAAACGGAAGTTTCAGCCAAATCAACTGGAGCTCGCATTTGGAAAATTCCCAGTTTGGTATTCAGGGGGTAGCCACGGACTGATAGATGTAGGCCCAGATACCAGTTTAAGATGAAATTGACGAATGGAAAAAGTAGTTCGGAAACTGGAGTCGGATAGCATCCAACGAGGGAGCCATTTATGTCTCAGTCAAGAATAAGACAAGGAAAGAAGAACCTTGGAGGAAATGAGGCACAGAACCACGTGGTTCAAGCCGCGAATGTTGGTGATAGCTAGGATTTTTTTTCCTGTAGCAACTGCGCAGTAGACAGAAGCGAAGATTTTCTGTGAGCAGTGAGCCTTATGAGCGTTTTGGCGAAACCGACAACCTAACTCTGGCTCCTGGACTGGCGAACCAAATGAGGCTCCAATGGTGCTTTAATGGTGAGTTTCGCGTTCATACTGCACGATGAATCCTAGTATGTGCAATCTAGCCACCTATTTCTTATACTCAGTGTTTATGTCTTCGGAAAATCAACTGCCACGCGCCCGCTGACTGGCTGCAATATATTCCGGTGGTAATCACCACCCCAACGAATTAAAGAAATTTACTCGCTAATGGTCACTGTACGCCTCTATATTGGATTTTACGCTCAGTCTGATTTGGCTGATCATTTATGACACGGGATTCTCTTTCGACCCGAAAAATGTATCCGTCTTGGCTGGCAGACTGTTCTTAGCTGCACCCAAACTGAGAAGAAGTGTCTGTCCCGTCTTTGCTCAGTATCAACATATCTTCTCTTTTCGTGAAAATGTTGGATCTAACCCCTGTTCTTCTTTTTCGCATTCACGTTCATACTTTTGTGGTTTTCATAAAAGAATCGTGGCTAAACTCACATATTGCTGACTCACTCTTGTCAATAAATGGTTTTCAACTGTTCCGGCAGGACAGGAATTTCATCAACAAGAAGACTGGAGGTGGTATGGTCAAATATATCAACTCTACCTGGTGTGACAGATCTGATGTCGTTTGTTCATACTTAATGAGCAATACTGATCGTTTAGTTATTCAGTGCCATCCTAAGTTTTCTCGCTATAGGAGTACCATCATAACAAACTTATACCTGGCTGCGTCTTCCACATGGAATGCTATTTCATCTTTCTATGACTCTTCTTTTCCTTTCCTTGTTCCTTTGTTAGATGACAATTTGCACATCGTAGTAGGCGTTTTAATCATGCTTTGAAACAATTCCTCACTGAGATTGATTTAGCTGATCTTTTATGATTCTCCAACCAGAGGCAACTCTGTTTTAGACAGGATTATCACCAATTATCTCGAATTATTCTCCCTAAAGCTGTGTGCACCTGCCTCAATCAGTGACCACTGTCTGCTTATGTTGAGGCCTAAGGTATACTTCCGGTCTACTTTCCACTCTTTCAGGCAAACCAGCCCAATGAAAATCCGTCCCCGAAGTTTTTTTACGTGACAACATTCTTCTTCCACAGAAATCCCTTTCTCGTGCATCTTCCTCATGCTCTTTCGAATCATCGCTAAGTAGCAATGTCACACTTTTCGTAAAGACGATAAATTTATTCCTCCACTAGTTCTGCCCCTTAGTAATACTATTTCTCTGTAACGGCCGTGCCACTTCTCCGATGTTGGAATCCTCAAGGAGACGGGAGGAATATTTCTACAAAGCCAGGGGCAGTTCTAAAGTAAGACACATTTCCCCTTTGATAAAGCAATAAATCAAACGCACTGACTCGCTCTTTGCTGCTCAATTCCTATGCAGCCACAACAGTAACCGACTATGGCAAACCAGTCGGCTGTTTTGTGGACTGATAGCGAAACAAGTGAAATTTGCTGCGGACGTTGACCTTAGCAACTGTGTGTTCATTCATCCATCAAATGACTCTCCAAGATGGCGTGTACGCAACCTCGTTCGCTACAGAAAGAGTAGTAAGCTTCTTCTTACTTCTAAAATAACCTCAGGTATTGGTTCTGATGACCTATCGTCATCAATTTCGAGACATGTAGCTGCTGCCATGACCGATGCATTTAATTTCATTTTAAACAAACGTTTGTGCTTATTTCCTATTCCCGACTGTTGAAGACCAGTCACTATGGTTCCTTTACAAAATCCTTGTAATTCTGCTGTCAAAGCTGAACGCTTTCGCCTCACTGCACCAACTTCAGTTAGTCTTGAACTTACAGAGCATGCCATTCTAAAAAATTTGAATTCTTCTGTAAACTCTCCCAATGACCCCTTACAGTTTGCCTATAAGCGGAACAGCTCCACTGTGAATGCTATCACTTTCTTAGTCCACCATATAACAAAACCTTTGGGTACATCAGCATAGTCTGTGAAACGCGCCTTTCTAGAGTACTCATCAGCTTTTGATTCTCTTCCGCGGTCCTTCCTCCTTCGCAAACTGGAATCTTTCGGCTGTCCTTCACCTTTATTACCATGGGTGTCTGATTATTTTACCAAAATAACTCAGTGCACTCGACTGGGTTTTAAAACATCCTAGACCTTGGTGAACAATTCAAGAGTGCTACAGGGAGCTGTGCTCTCGCCCCATTTATTTCTCACCCATTTTAGTGATCTTTCATCCAGTTATGCTTCGTGTTTATTTAAATATGCCGATGATGTGGCTCTTTGTCAAGCTGCTTCCGTGACCCAAGACTTCAGTAACTTTACCAGTAGTCTATTTCCTATTTATGATTTCCCCGTTCGTTCCGGTTTAACCCTAATTTTGTCCAAATGCTTTGAATGCATATTTACCCGTTCTCGATTGGCTTATCCCTGTGATTCCTTTGTCATTTCCACAGAACCACTAGATAGAGTGGGTTCTATGTAATACTTACGAATGGCCATTGATCCAAATTTGAAGTGGTCGCTTCACATTTCAAACTATGTGAAGAAACTACGCCAGCCATCATGTCTGATACGAAAGCTTGGGCATTTTATCCTTAAACAGTGTTATTTTCCTTTTTGTTTATCAATGTTTTACCTGTTCTACTTCACTGTGCCCCTGTTATTTTTGCTGGCCTAGTGAAGAAAGATTTTAGTATTCTTCTTCCAGGCCTATCTATTATCAGTCGGGTATCTTTCATACACTTAACTGAACTATCTGCTGATTTGTGCGAACTACACCTGGCCGCATGTGAAAATTTCGCTCACAAAATCTTTGCAGACAGCATTCAGCCTTTATATAGTGATCTATGCGAATGTAACTCTCGATTCTACAGGTTCCTCATTTCGATTCATACCCTCTCGTATTAACCTCTACAAAATCTCTACCGTTCCATATCTGGCCCGAATCCCCACAAACCGGGCACGAGTATTAGCTGGATTTCTTGACAATTTTGGTATGTCATCGTCCTTTTCTTCAGCCAATGGATTCTATAAGTTGTAAGGTGTAAATCTTTTTTGATTGAAATGAGGACGTCTGTCTACACAAAAGTATGGTCAGATGCAAATACGAATATAAACAGCGTGATAGAAAAGACGTTTCGAAGAACAATACTTGAAGTGAATATTACGCAATATATTCATATCATCACGTTTTCACCATGCGCAGATTATGCTCATTTCGTGTGCCACAAGGGATACTCTGTTTTCTTTCGCGTTTCATCGATCGGTCCGCGCGCTCGAAGTGGGATCAGCCCCTGACATCAACTGCCGAGTGGTAAAGTTCGCGCACGTACTACTGTCAAAAGTTCCATTTTACTGAGGATGGACTGGAGAAAAAATTGTGAAATAAAATTAGTGATTTTGTTCCCATTGTCCTAACGCTCCTTTGAAACTACGGCAAATAGTTCAGCATTTTGGGATTTGCCAAACGCAAACATGACCCGCAAAACATCCTGTAAGACTTGCTCGTTTCTTCTTATAATGTAGTATGAAAGTATCTTTGGCTGATTTCAAGTTCCTACATAGAATCTATTGTAATGCCTTACCAGGTTCTCCTGCTGATAACCCCTTCGCGATCTCTTCGTTCAGACACTACTTCATCTAGCCATAGCAACATGATTTGGCTTTCTGGTCCTCATTTCCTAAGGACATTCGCAATTCGTTCTACGAGCGTGTCCGGACTTTTGGTAGCCGGACGTCTGATCGAACGGACATTTGGTCGCCAATCACTTGGATGACTGAATTACATTATATTCACTTAAGCTTGTCAAATGTCATACCCTCAGAAAGTGGATAAGGGGCGCAGCCAGTCCCCTTGGCCTTCCTCGGGATTTATAGTGAACACCCGGTAATCCAGAATTATAAAGGCATACAGTGATCACGAATCGGTAAGCGAAAAGGCTTGCAATATGCTGTTATGCAAATGTATCACAGTCTAATTCTTTTAACCTTTGTGACCTCACAACAGTTTCACACCGGAAATCCTAGAGCCGAAGGCTTGATGCTAAGGTCAACTGGAATATCAGTGCAGTCTACGACGGCAGTGCCCGGTGAATCTGATATTCAAGCCTTCGTTCCTTTAGAGGCAATAGACACTTGATCCACTAGACTAAATGTCCATTCAACCAAAGGTCTAGCAACCAAATGTCCGGCAGTCAGAAGTCCGGGTGCCTTCTACGAGTCACCTTTATTTCGCTACCTCAAGTCTGCCCACGAACACTGCTGGTGTATTCTAATTAATGACGTCCATGCACATTGGTCACGTGCACATTCCCTCCACAATGGCCTCTTTCGGTATGCCCTAGTTACTATTTATACCGTGTTAATGCAGAATACATGTATATTGGGAGCACGGACGCTACATTTTAGTGATAACAAGAACTCTCGACTATTGCACATATTCTTCATAAATATACATGTTTATGCTAAACACATTTCGTGAGAAATCACTTTTCATGATAGGATTTAACAAACTCAACCGGCCGTTATCCAACTCCTCAGATTGCCAAGCTATTTCCTAAGTTTGATGGTGGCATTCGGAAACCAGTTTCATAACTCTGTCTATCGGATAATCGAAATGTTCTCGTTAGTCCAAATGTGTCTAATGAAATGTGCCGTCGTTTCCATTGATTTGTTGAGGAAAGTTTGATTCTCCACCTCAGATCGCATGACTCCACTGGTCCACCCGATCGATGTCCGTCCGTGGGCGTGCGAGAAGTCGCACGACTGAGATCTGCGCCACTTTTGCACGGAAAGAGCGTGGTATGACAAGCAGTCAAAACGTAGAGTGGTGGGCCAAAGAGGCTTGTGACAACACCTTTTACATTTCAAATGAAGCCTTTGTAACTTCAACTGAAGTCCAAATGATATCATTTTGCCGACACTGACATGATTGGCTTGACAATGGTCACTTGTCACCTGCCCACGAAATCTCTCTACCTCATGATCATCTACACCGCAATAGCAAGTGTTGAGCAAACATTTCATTGATACATCCAATAGTACGTGCGGAGGTCTACAGGGGGGAGATGTGACCATTGAGTCAACCGCGTGATCGAAGGGAAAGGACCAGGGACAAGTTGAGACGGTCAACAAAGCAACAGCGTTAGGTGACCTCGACTCTCTCTCTCTCGGCATCTAGAGAAAACTACAATGACTTGTTTTACGAGAAACAAGCAAGCACCTTCCATGTTTACCCATGGTGGAAAACGTTTCAAGCGTTTGTCTGATCATGAAGTAGATGAGCTAATTTCCTGGATTGAAACAGAGCATATAATAACGCATTCATCTCTGCAAATCCGATTCAAGGTCGAGTATGCAAAGAATGTTTCTATCACTGCGATCAGCAACCGTCTTAATGGACAGCGGATAACGTTCGAGATAATTCTTCAAATATTCGTAACCATGACTTCATTGCGTAAAAAGCAGAACAGGAAGAGCCATGTGCATTAGATTCTTCTAACGTTCGTTGACACAGTTGCGTAGAACATCCACAGTGGTATGAGGCACACAATCATGAGATCATATGGATAGAGGAAACAAACTTTATTCTGCACTGCTCGCGAAATTTTGCTAAAGCCCCAAAGGAGATGAGGGCACGAATACCAGGTGCAAGCTGCATATGATAAGTGTGATGAATATTAACGGTCTGATTGATCTGACTAAAAAAAGAGGATCGTAGACCTCAACAATGTGTCTACAATGGTAGAACGGTCTTGTGGATAGCCTTATGGATCACACAGAGTAGTCGTTTGTCATTGTCTGTGACAATGCGCCTTGGAGGATTTAGCGGCAATCTTCAGACCTGCGCTGTATCCACCCACCCTTAATCCTATTGAAATGATATGGAGTGTGCTGAAAGAATTTATCGATGTTGAAACCAGAAAGGAGCGCACGCTGACGATTGCCGGGGATCCTCAGGGGTGCATGAGCCAGCAGGAATGGCGAATGATCTTCTTGGAGAAAATAGCCACGAGCGCTAAGTCTAACGTCACGCATACACACTGCTTGAATGCAGCACAGCACGTCCGCACCTATTTACGATAATGCTAGACAATTGATTGGTTAGTAGTAGACGTTGATTTCCAAAACTGATCCGTGTTTCTTTACACTTGAGTATATTAGAGGAGGATCAAACCCTACGTGACAATGAAACGAAAACTTTATCGTAGTTTAGTGTTTGCAGTTCCAGTTCACTGTTCGTCACCACAAACTTGACATCCAAATATTGGTATACGCATGATGAGAATATCGAAAAAGTAAAACTACATAACCGGTATATAGAGGTAAGTTCAGAAGTGGCCGTCAGACCATGAGTATGGTCGCACAGATTTGCACAGACCGTGGTAGAGAAAAACAAATGGGTTTTCCTGCATGAAGAACGACAATAAATAATCAAATTCAACCTCCTACCAGTAAAATTTATCCCAGCATTAATTGCAGAGAGAAGTGAATGAGTATAAAGAACACAGGAAGGAAAGATGTCAATGTGAAAAGTTTATCAAACATAATCGTCAATAGGTTATGAATTAAGTGAAGAATTCGTGGACTAGGATTATCGACAGTTGCGTTGTCAGTGCACTACGGGAGGAGTAATTGGACAAAAATGTTCATTTGTGTCAAGTTCTATTGCTAAACATGAGAGAGTGGGGTCAGTGCTTCTCCAAGAAATGAATTTGTAAGAAATACAGTCTGAAATGTGGGGGTTTTATCCCGGTTCAGGGCCACGCAGTTTCAGCAAAGAGGATCGTGTTTATATTCACGATTTTCGTCACCCTTCAAGACAATGGATACCAGGAGTAATTGTTAGCCGATTGGTGTTCGATTAGACAGTGGCACAGCCAAACGACATGTCAACCACATCAGGAAATGTTATAGCGCGGTAGCGGTAGATGAGAAGAATGAGGTATAACTTCCACTACATGTGCCTTCGGATACTCTTACATTACCAGTGACAGAGAAGAAAACGGCATCACCTGGGCCACCAAGTTCTGACTGTACTAACGAGCGGCGATACTCAATGCGGTCCCAGCCCCCTATTTAAAGACTTACCATTGATCCCTACAAAAAATCGTACGAGTCGACCTCTATTTGCGGGGGGAGCTGAACGGATCGTCAGCTGCACCTATGTGCACCCATACACACCTACACACCCACACACAGGCCCTCGTTCGCGCACGCTCACACGAAACAGTGTTCGTACTGTCCGGTTATTCGGCGAGCCGCAATTGTTCATTTTGTATCGATTTCCTTCTATCGATCTGTTTTGTTAGACGTGGCTGTGTCACGTTCTTGTTCATTCATAGAAGGACCCACTCAGTGATCGGGTATTCTGTGCCTCCTAACAGTTGAGTCATAGCAGGCTTCATAGATTGTGACGACGTCACAGAAGATGGAGTGATTGCATTTGACTAAATACCAATAGGAAATTACTAAAACTCATTACTATGAACGCATTTCTATTTAAGACTATTTCATTATGCCCGAGGAAATAAGACTTGGTTTTGTCTTTCTGGATTTTTATCCGCAAAAATAAAGAAAATTCTCGGAATTAAGCCCTCGTGAGATCTGGATAAAAAGTTAGTATCAGACAGGGTCCTATTTTTGGAGAAACACAATAATTATAACCTCATGTCCATCCATTGTATTTCCGAACACCATTTTGTATAAATTTCAGGTTGACAGCCATTGAGAGGTGTATTCAAAATGCTAATACCCTACATCTCTTGTCCTGTTTTAGTACTGACCGACTGAATTAAGGACGCTCAGTACCGTAAATATGAGAACACATTTCCGCATGAACTTAGTCACCAACCAGCGGTGGTCAGATGGTTGTCTTCATTTGACGCCTTTCTCCTAATAACAATCGAGATGGAATGAATCATACATTGTTTCCCATAGTACAAGCCATTGCAGTTTTCTCTAGATGCCGAGTGATTCAGCTACCAAACACCAGTCGCCCTCAGCATCACACGGGATCAGGACACGTGACTTGATGTCAGGTATATAAAATGCTCGTCTCGTTGCCCGACTCATCTTCGTTAAAATGAAGTGACCATTTCACGAGCAACCAAGCTTCATACAGAACACAACTTAGTCACGTGTATGGATATACCGAGAGAGAGAGAGAGAGAGAGAGTCAAAGTCGATTAACGCTGTTGCTCTGTTGACCGTCTCAATTTGTCCCCGGTCCTTTCACTTCGATCACGCGGTTGACTCAATGGTCACATCTCCCCCTGAAGACATCCGCACGTACTATTGGATGTATCAACGAGATTTTAGCTCACCACTTTACCGATGCGACAACCAATCATTACGTTCTGTTCCTGAATAAAGCTTATAGTTTCCCCTAATCTATGTGATAGTTTCGCAAATCTAAGTGATATTTTGCAAAACAATGTGATATTTATCCAAATCAATCTCTAAATGTTATAGATCGCTGATGAATTGAGGTTTATTGTTTTTGTTTGTGCAATGCACCTGCAAGGGCGCGTAAATTACGCACTCATCTTTGATTTGGATTTTGGGTCGTAATCTGATAGTCACTCAACCACTGCGCGATAGTCCTTACGTGTACGATAGGCTTGATTATAAATGGGCCCACCACCTTTTAAATGCGCCCAGTTCGCCTCATAATGCGAATGCACATGTTCACGTATTTATATGTGTGTCATCTTGGTGGCCAAACCAGGAACAGTCCGATTCATGGAGAAAACAAAGTTCACACAGTGGGTGACAATCTTGATGGTGATTTCCAGTGTTTCTACACAACCTCCCCTTCGGAAGACAGAAGGAGATGTGTCTTCGAAATGCAAAGTTGTGCTAAGTTAGGTTACTCTTGAACAAACTCACATGACTGGGGAAGCAACAAAAACTGGCGGTAACAACAAACGGAGACATGTTGGTGGGGATGAAACGAGATTCGAAGTGGTACATGGCTCGGCAATTTTCCTCGGTCTAGGTGTAAGTAACTGTGCTCTGCCCTGAGCCAGATGTCCTGAACCATAGCAACGGGTTGCTTGTCAGTAAAAAAATGGATGGATACAGGGTGATGCATACCAAAACGGTCACTGTGCATATAAGCAGTGGTATAAGAATATCCTCTCATCTCCACACCAAACTGTGGTGATTCAGCAGCTGTCACACGTGATACGGTCAGGTACAGCGTCGTAGACACGCACGCGGATCAGCCTCAACCAATCAGAATCAACGCCGACAAGTCCGACAAAAGCTCCCTGTAACTGGTCATCTGTGAGTTTATCAATTACCTTCTCTGATTTAACACATTTATGCAGACCCGTTCTCTGCAATAAACCTAGCGTGCTATTCCACAGCCTTGGTCTTCTTGCTACTTTCGTTCGCGTAGTTCTGGGTGGAGGCAATTACAATACGTCCTGTCAGTTCAGTTCATTGCGATTATGACGCGAACTTTGGGAAGTTCAGTCCGCCTCCTTCGTGGATAGATGGCTTTTCGGTGGAAGAACTGTTATCTGGAAAAGAAACTCAAGAAACGAGGGAAGGGAAAACGACCCATAATAGATGGATGACAGTTCCCCTTGATGTATTCATAACTCGTGCCACATCATTAACCTTGGGTACAAACGTCGGTATGTAAGTTAAGAAACGGTGAGTAAATGGATTGAATTAACCTAGTGTAAAATTGATCGTCCTAAACGATGAAAGTGCCCAAACTGTAAAACTTTTTTAATTCCTACCTGAAATTTATCATAAAATCTCATGCATGATGAGCTATGTCTACGAAACACACCGGAGTGTACACGATCCGACTAGGACGGTCGCTTAATCCGTGTCCGCGAGTGCCGAAGACCCACACGCGGGTAGATTAGCAGGCACTGGACACGGTTGGGGTTAAACAAAAGCTATCTCTACATCCATAAAAGCTGGTTTCAGTCTATCTCTCGCAACCGTTTCTTGTTAACCCTTACGTTCTACGATGTAACAGTTGTCGTTGCATTCTAGAACTCGATGCGGACCTGAGTAAAGAGCATGAAGCAGGCGCCGTTTACTACGTGTACGTAAAAATAAAGTATGTAAAAGTAGATGATTCCCCAGGTATGTCCGCTGGTACTATAAGCTCTCTAGTGGATGATGCGTGTAGGTCTTGCATATGCTGAGTTAGGCGTTGGATGTAGTCGAGATAGGTAAAAGGCATTGATGGTTCGGGTGCAGCCAGTTTCCCGAGCAACTGAGGGGGACATCCAAACAATAATTCTACAGCCGTCGAATGCAGGTCGGCGTTCACCGAACTCCGAATACCTAGTAAGACAAAAGAAAGGGCCTCATTCCATCTCGGGTTTGTATAAACTCTTAAAGCAGCTTTGAGTTGTTTGTCAAAACACCCATTCAAGCCGTTAGTGGCTGGATGGTACGCCTTTGTCCTAACTTGTCTGCATCCTAATGCATTCATCAGGGACACAAAGGACCATTGGAAGTGGGTTCCTTCATCAGTGGTCACAAAAAAGGAGCTTGCAATCGGAGCTATCCGTCGTTCTAGAAAACCACGCGCTGTTGTTTCGGATGAGCAGCCGCTTAAAGGTATCGCCCGAGCCCACCTCGAAGAGCGGCCGCTACAAGTTAACGGATCAGTGATGCCCCTGGATGAAGGCAGAGGACTTACTAGATCGACGTGCACGTTGTGAAAACGTGTGTTTGGTTTAGAAAACGTGCTGACAGGTCTTTTTGTGTGTAGGTGTACTTCATCTCGGTGATATTCTAAACAACTGCGTGCCCATTCACTAATGTCTTTGTTTATTTTCAGCCATACGAAAAGTTCATTTGCGAGCCTAACCGAAGCTCGCATGCCAGGGTGTGAAAAAAACCATTCAGTGTTCTAAAAACGACCCTACGCAAAATAACGTTACCAGTGAACGAGAAGGGTTTTGTTTCTTGTCGTACAATATCGTCCCATTCGATGAAGTGAGTGGCACTGGTTCAAAATGTATAGAGCTGCAGCAACAACGTTGCTCGACTTCTGGGTCATGTGCTTGTGCTGCAGCAACAGCTGTTAAGTCTATGCCACCGATTGGAGTAATGGGATGGATCCATGAAAGTGCATCTACCGCAGGGTTAAGCTCAGCCGAGATATGCCCTATATCTTCAGTGAATTGGGTGGAATGATCAAGGTGACCGGATTCCCCGGGTCAGAATCGGTCTGTAGTTGACCGCGGAGTGAAGATTACTGGCTTGTGGTTCGTGAAGGCAGTAAATTGCCTTCCCTCTAGCACTTGTTAGAGATGACGAGTAGTCACATAAACCGCCAGAAGTCCCCTACAGAATATATTTGGGTTCAACCGGCTGTAAAGGTTTGGATAAGAATGATTAGGGCTGCCAAGTACCCTCAAAATAATGTGATTCATCATGCAGTTCCAACGCTCGATTGATTAGTGAAAAAACGGAGGCATTGTACAGCTTTTTCATCTATTTTAGGAATCATTAGCAGTGCAAATTCACCGTGCTCCAACTGGGACTCGGATCCAGAGTAAACGATTGTGAGTCGAACACCAAATCACCATGCTTTCAGGATGGACTCTCAGCGGTTTGTTGGATGTATACACAACAGGGGTCAATCGTTGTGGGGAAGCAGGTTGTTACCGTTCTAAGCCAGTAAGCGAAGCGCGCTATACCATGTAGTGTACACGTTCAACAAACCGTTGAGAGCCAGCCCGGATAGCCTAGTGGTTGGGAGTTTCACTCACAGCCATTCATCTCGGGTTCGAGTCCCAGTGGATGTGCACATCACAGTGTGGAATGTTCAAGTGGTTGCACATGTGATCGGGACCATGACGTGGGCGACGGAAGCTTAAGTGGTGGCACAAATTGTTTCTGACCCCACAGGGAAGGATTGTAGAGACGAATACTCACGGCTTTGGCTGTGGCTGGTTCATGCTTGTTAGGAATCATCAGCAGTGCACATCCACTGGGACTCGAACCCGAGATGAATGGCTGTGAGTGAAACTCTCAACCACTAGGCTATCCGGGCTGGCTCTCAACGGTTTGTTGAACGTGTACACTACATGGTATAGCGCGCTTCGCTTACTGGCTTAGAACGGTAACAACCTGCTTCCCCACAACGATTGACCCCTGTTGTGTATACATCCAACAAACCGCTGAGAGTCCATCCTGAAAGCATGGTGATTTGGTGTTCGACTCACAATCGTTTACTCTGGATCCGAGTCCCAGTTGGAGCACGGTGAATTTGCACTGCTAATGATTCCTAAAATAGATGAAAAAGCTGTACAATGCCTCCGTTTTTTCACTAATCAATCGAGCGTTGGAACTGCATGATGAATCACATTATTTTGAGGGTACTTGGCAGCCCTAATCATTCTTATCCAAACCTTTACAGCCGGTTGAACCCAAATATATTCTGTAGGGGACTTCTGGCGGTTTATGTGACTACTCGTCATCTCTAACAAGTGCTAGAGGGAAGGCAATTTACTGCCTTCACGAACCACAAGCCAGTAATCTTCACTCCGCGGTCAACTACAGACCGATTCTGACCCGGGGAATCCGGTCACCTTGATCATTCCACCCAATTCACTGAAGATATAGGGCATATCTCGGCTGAGCTTAACCCTGCGGTAGATGCACTTTCATGGATCCATCCCATTACTCCAATCGGTGGCATAGACTTAACAGCTGTTGCTGCAGCACAAGCACATGACCCAGAAGTCGAGCAACGTTGTTGCTGCAGCTCTATACATTTTGAACCAGTGCCACTCACTTCATCGAATGGGACGATATTGTACGACAAGAAACAAAACCCTTCTCGTTCACTGGTAACGTTATTTTGCGTAGGGTCGTTTTTAGAACACTGAATGGTTTTTTTCACACCCTGGCATGCGAGCTTCGGTTAGGCTCGCAAATGAACTTTTCGTATGGCTGAAAATAAACAAAGACATTAGTGAATGGGCACGCAGTTGTTTAGAATATCACCGAGATGAAGTACACCTACACACAAAAAGACCTGTCAGCACGTTTTCTAAACCAAACACACGTTTTCACAACGTGCACGTCGATCTAGTAAGTCCTCTGCCTTCATCCAGGGGCATCACTGATCCGTTAACTTGTAGCGGCCGCTCTTCGAGGTGGGCTCGGGCGATACCTTTAAGCGGCTGCTCATCCGAAACAACAGCGCGTGGTTTTCTAGAACGACGGATAGCTCCGATTGCAAGCTCCTTTTTTGTGACCACTGATGAAGGAACCCACTTCCAATGGTCCTTTGTGTCCCTGATGAATGCATTAGGATGCAGACAAGTTAGGACAAAGGCGTACCATCCAGCCACTAACGGCTTGAATGGGTGTTTTGACAAACAACTCAAAGCTGCTTTAAGAGTTTATACAAACCCGAGATGGAATGAGGCCCTTTCTTTTGTCTTACTAGGTATTCGGAGTTCGGTGAACGCCGACCTGCATTCGACGGCTGTAGAATTATTGTTTGGATGTCCCCCTCAGTTGCTCGGGAAACTGGCTGCACCCGAACCATCAATGCCTTTTACCTATCTCGACTACATCCAACGCCTAACTCAGCATATGCAAGACCTACACGCATCATCCACTAGAGAGCTTATAGTACCAGCGGACATACCTGGGGAATCATCTACTTTTACATACTTTATTTTTACGTACACGTAGTAAACGGCGCCTGCTTCATGCTCTTTACTCAGGTCCGCATCGAGTTCTAGAATGCAACGACAACTGTTACATCGTAGAACGTAAGGGTTAACAAGAAACGGTTGCGAGAGATAGACTGAAACCAGCTTTTATGGATGTAGAGATAGCTTTTGTTTAACCCCAACCGTGTCCAGTGCCTGCTAATCTACCCGCGTGTGGGTCTTCGGCACTCGCGGACACGGATTAAGCGACCGTCCTAGTCGGATCGTGTACACTCCGGTGTGTTTCGTAGACATAGCTCATCATGCATGAGATTTTATGATAAATTTCAGGTAGGAATTAAAAAAGTTTTACAGTTTGGGCACTTTCATCGTTTAGGACGATCAATTTTACACTAGGTTAATTCAATCCATTTACTCACCGTTTCTTAACTTACATACCGACGTTTGTACCCAAGGTTAATGATGTGGCACGAGTTATGAATACATCAAGGGGAACTGTCATCCATCTATTATGGGTCGTTTTCCCTTCCCTCGTTTCTTGAGTTTCTTTTCCAGATAACAGTTCTTCCACCGAAAAGCCATCTATCCACGAAGGAGGCGGACTGAACTTCCCAAAGTTCGCGTCATAATCGCAATGAACTGAACTGACAGGACGTATTGTAATTGCCTCCACCCAGAACTACGCGAACGAAAGTAGCAAGAAGACCAAGGCTGTGGAATAGCACGCTAGGTTTATTGCAGAGAACGGGTCTGCATAAATGTGTTAAATCAGAGAAGGTAATTGATAAACTCACAGATGACCAGTTACAGGGAGCTTTTGTCGGACTTGTCGGCGTTGATTCTGATTGGTTGAGGCTGATCCGCGTGCGTGTCTACGACGCTGTACCTGACCGTATCACGTGTGACAGCTGCTGAATCACCACAGTTTGGTGTGGAGATGAGAGGATATTCTTATACCACTGCTTATATGCACAGTGACCGTTTTGGTATGCATCACCCTGTATCCATCCATTTTTTTACTGACAAGCAACCCGTTGCTATGGTTCAGGACATCTGGCTCAGGGCAGAGCACAGTTACTTACACCTAGACCGAGGAAAATTGCCGAGCCATGTACCACTTCGAATCTCGTTTCATCCCCACCAACATGTCTCCGTTTGTTGTTACCGCCAGTTTTTGTTGCTTCCCCAGTCATGTGAGTTTGTTCAAGAGTAACCTAACTTAGCACAACTTTGCATTTCGAAGACACATCTCCTTCTGTCTTCCGAAGGGGAGGTTGTGTAGAAACACTGGAAATCACCATCAAGATTGTCACCCACTGTGTGAACTTTGTTTTCTCCATGAATCGGACTGTTCCTGGTTTGGCCACCAAGATGACACACATATAAATACGTGAACATGTGCATTCGCATTATGAGGCGAACTGGGCGCATTTAAAAGGTGGTGGGCCCATTTATAATCAAGCCTATCGTACACGTAAGGACTATCGCGCAGTGGTTGAGTGACTATCAGATTACGACCCAAAATCCAAATCAAAGATGAGTGCGTAATTTACGCGCCCTTGCAGGTGCATTGCACAAACAAAAACAATAAACCTCAATTCATCAGCGATCTATAACATTTAGAGATTGATTTGGATAAATATCACATTGTTTTGCAAAATATCACTTAGATTTGCGAAACTATCACATAGATTAGGGGAAACTATAAGCTTTATTCAGGAACAGAACGTAATGATTGGTTGTCGCATCGGTAAAGTGGTGAGCTAAAATCTCGTTGATACATCCAATAGTACGTGCGGATGTCTTCAGGGGGAGATGTGACCATTGAGTCAACCGCGTGATCGAAGTGAAAGGACCGGGGACAAATTGAGACGGTCAACAGAGCAACAGCGTTAATCGACTTTGACTCTCTCTCTCTCTCTCTCTCGGTATATCCATACACGTGACTAAGTTGTGTTCTGTATGAAGCTTGGTTGCTCGTGAAATGGTCACTTCATTTTAACGAAGATGAGTCGGGCAACGAGACGAGCATTTTATATACCTGACATCAAGTCACGTGTCCTGATCCCGTGTGATGCTGAGGGCGACTGGTGTTTGGTAGCTGAATCACTCGGCATCTAGAGAAAACTGCAATGGCTTGTACTATGGGAAACAATGTATGATTCATTCCATCTCGATTGTTATTAGGAGAAAGGCGTCAAATGAAGACAACCATCTGACCACCGCTGGTTGGTGACTAAGTTCATGCGGAAATCTGTTCTCATATTTACGGTACTGAGCGTCCTTAATTCAGTCGGTCAGTACTAAAACAGGACAAGAGATGTAGGGTATTAGCATTTTGAATACACCTCTCAATGGCTGTCAACCTGAAATTTATACAAAATGGTGTTCGGAAATACAATGGATGGACATGAGGTTATAATTATTGTGTTTCTCCAAAAATAGGACCCTGTCTGATACTAACTTTTTATCCAGATCTCACGAGGGCTTAATTCCGAGAATTTTCTTTATTTTTGCGGATAAAAATCCAGAAAGACAAAACCAAGTCTTATTTCCTCGGGCATAATGAAATAGTCTTAAATAGAAATGCGTTCATAGTAATGAGTTTTAGTAATTTCCTATTGGTATTTAGTCAAATGCAATCACTCCATCTTCTGTGACGTCGTCACAATCTATGAAGCCTGCTATGACTCAACTGTTAGGAGGCACAGAATACCCGATCACTGAGTGGGTCCTTCTATGAATGAACAAGAACGTGACACAGCCACGTCTAACAAAACAGATCGATAGAAGGAAATCGATACAAAATGAACAATTGCGGCTCGCCGAATAACCGGACAGTACGAACACTGTTTCGTGTGAGCGTGCGCGAACGAGGGCCTGTGTGTGGGTGTGTAGGTGTGTATGGGTGCACATAGGTGCAGCTGACGATCCGTTCAGCTCCCCCCGCAAATAGAGGTCGACTCGTACGATTTTTTGTAGGGATCAATGGTAAGTCTTTAAATAGGGGGCTGGGACCGCATTGAGTATCGCCGCTCGTTAGTACAGTCAGAACTTGGTGGCCCAGGTGATGCCGTTTTCTTCTCTGTCACTGGTAATGTAAGAGTATCCGAAGGCACATGTAGTGGAAGTTATACCTCATTCTTCTCATCTACCGCTACCGCGCTATAACATTTCCTGATGTGGTTGACATGTCGTTTGGCTGTGCCACTGTCTAATCGAACACCAATCGGCTAACAATTACTCCTGGTATCCATTGTCTTGAAGGGTGACGAAAATCGTGAATATAAACACGATCCTCTTTGCTGAAACTGCGTGGCCCTGAACCGGGATAAAACCCCCACATTTCAGACTGTATTTCTTACAAATTCATTTCTTGGAGAAGCACTGACCCCACTCTCTCATGTTTAGCAATAGAACTTGACACAAATGAACATTTTTGTCCAATTACTCCTCCCGTAGTGCACTGACAACGCAACTGTCGATAATCCTAGTCCACGAATTCTTCACTTAATTCATAACCTATTGACGATTATGTTTGATAAACTTTTCACATTGACATCTTTCCTTCCTGTGTTCTTTATACTCATTCACTTCTCTCTGCAATTAATGCTGGGATAAATTTTACTGGTAGGAGGTTGAATTTGATTATTTATTGTCGTTCTTCATGCAGGAAAACCCATTTGTTTTTCTCTACCACGGTCTGTGCAAATCTGTGCGACCATACTCATGGTCTGACGGCCACTTCTGAACTTACCTCTATATACCGGTTATGTAGTTTTACTTTTTCGATATTCTCATCATGCGTATACCAATATTTGGATGTCAAGTTTGTGGTGACGAACAGTGAACTGGAACTGCAAACACTAAACTACGATAAAGTTTTCGTTTCATTGTCACGTAGGGTTTGATCCTCCTCTAATATACTCAAGTGTAAAGAAACACGGATCAGTTTTGGAAATCAACGTCTACTACTAACCAATCAATTGTCTAGCATTATCGTAAATAGGTGCGGACGTGCTGTGCTGCATTCAAGCAGTGTGTATGCGTGACGTTAGACTTAGCGCTCGTGGCTATTTTCTCCAAGAAGATCATTCGCCATTCCTGCTGGCTCATGCACCCCTGAGGATCCCCGGCAATCGTCAGCGTGCGCTCCTTTCTGGTTTCAACATCGATAAATTCTTTCAGCACACTCCATATCATTTCAATAGGATTAAGGGTGGGTGGATACAGCGCAGGTCTGAAGATTGCCGCTAAATCCTCCAAGGCGCATTGTCACAGACAATGACAAACGACTACTCTGTGTGATCCATAAGGCTATCCACAAGACCGTTCTACCATTGTAGACACATTGTTGAGGTCTACGATCCTCTTTTTTTAGTCAGATCAATCAGACCGTTAGTATTCATCACACTTATCATATGCAGCTTGCACCTGGTATTCGTGCCCTCATCTCCTTTGGGGCTTTAGCAAAATTTCGCGAACAGTGCAGAATAAAGTTTGTTTCCTCTATCCATATGATCTCATGATTGTGTGCCTCATACCACTGTGGATGTTCTACGCAACTGTGTCAACGAACGTTAGAAGAATCTAATGCACATGGCTCTTCCTGTTCTGCTTTTTACGCAATGAAGTCATGGTTACGAATATTTGAAGAATTATCTCGAACGTTATCCGCTGTCCATTAAGACGGTTGCTGATCGCAGTGATAGAAACATTCTTTGCATACTCGACCTTGAATCGGATTTGCAGAGATGAATGCGTTATTATATGCTCTGTTTCAATCCAGGAAATTAGCTCATCTACTTCATGATCAGACAAACGCTTGAAACGTTTTCCACCATGGGTAAACATGGAAGGTGCTTGCTTGTTTCTCGTAAAACAAGTCATTGTAGTTTTCTCTAGATGCCGAGAGAGAGAGAGAGTCGAGGTCACCTAACGCTGTTGCTTTGTTGACCGTCTCAACTTGTCCCTGGTCCTTTCCCTTCGATCACGCGGTTGACTCAATGGTCACATCTCCCCCCTGTAGACCTCCGCACGTACTATTGGATGTATCAATGAAATGTTTGCTCAACACTTGCTATTGCGGTGTAGATGATCATGAGGTAGAGAGATTTCGTGGGCAGGTGACAAGTGACCATTGTCAAGCCAATCATGTCAGTGTCGGCAAAATGATATCATTTGGACTTCAGTTGAAGTTACAAAGGCTTCATTTGAAATGTAAAAGGTGTTGTCACAAGCCTCTTTGGCCCACCACTCTACGTTTTGACTGCTTGTCATACCACGCTCTTTCCGTGCAAAAGTGGCGCAGATCTCAGTCGTGCGACTTCTCGCACGCCCACGGACGGACATCGATCGGGTGGACCAGTGGAGTCATGCGATCTGAGGTGGAGAATCAAACTTTCCTCAACAAATCAATGGAAACGACGGCACATTTCATTAGACACATTTGGACTAACGAGAACATTTCGATTATCCGATAGACAGAGTTATGAAACTGGTTTCCGAATGCCACCATCAAACTTAGGAAATAGCTTGGCAATCTGAGGAGTTGGATAACGGCCGGTTGAGTTTGTTAAATCCTATCATGAAAAGTGATTTCTCACGAAATGTGTTTAGTATAAACATGTATATTTATGAAGAATATGTGCAATAGTCGAGAGTTCTTGTTATCACTAAAATGTAGCGTCCGTGCTCCCAATATACATGTATTCTGCATTAACACGGTATAAATAGTAACTAGGGCATACCGAAAGAGGCCATTGTGGAGGGAATGTGCACGTGACCAATGTGCATGGACGTCATTAATTAGAATACACCAGCAGTGTTCGTGGGCAGACTTGAGGTAGCGAAATAAAGGTGACTCGTAGAAGGCACCCGGACTTCTGACTGCCGGACATTTGGTTGCTAGACCTTTGGTTGAATGGACATTTAGTCTAGTGGATCAAGTGTCTATTGCCTCTAAAGGAACGAAGGCTTGAATATCAGATTCACCGGGCACTGCCGTCGTAGACTGCACTGATATTCCAGTTGACCTTAGCATCAAGCCTTCGGCTCTAGGATTTCCGGTGTGAAACTGTTGTGAGGTCACAAAGGTTAAAAGAATTAGACTGTGATACATTTGCATAACAGCATATTGCAAGCCTTTTCGCTTACCGATTCGTGATCACTGTATGCCTTTATAATTCTGGATTACCGGGTGTTCACTATAAATCCCGAGGAAGGCCAAGGGGACTGGCTGCGCCCCTTATCCACTTTCTGAGGTTATGACATTTGACAAGCTTAAGTGAATATAATGTAATTCAGTCATCCAAGTGATTGGCGACCAAATGTCCGTTCGATCAGACGTCCGGCTACCAAAAGTCCGGACACGCTCGTAGAACGAATTGCGAATGTCCTTAGGAAATGAGGACCAGAAAGCCAAATCATGTTGCTATGGCTAGATGAAGTAGTGTCTGAACGAAGAGATCGCGAAGGGGTTATCAGCAGGAGAACCTGGTAAGGCATTATAATAGATTCTATGTAGGAACTTGAAATCAGCCAAAGATACTTTCATACTACATTATAAGAAGAAACGAGCAAGTCTTACAGGATGTTTTGCGGGTCATGTTTGCGTTTGGCAAATCCCAAAATGCTGAACTATTTGCCGCAGTTTCAAAGGAGCGTTAGGACAATGGGAACAAAATCACTCATTTAATTTCACAATTTTTTCTCCAGTCCATCCTCAGTAAAATGGAACTTTTGACAGTAGTACGTGCGCGAACTTTACCACTCGGCAGTTGATGTCAGGGGCTGATCCCACTTCGAGCGCGCGGACCGATCGATGAAACGCGAAAGAAAACAGAGTATCCCTTGTGGCACACGAAATGAGCATAATCTGCGCATGGTGAAAACGTGATGATATGAATATATTGCGTAATATTCACTTCAAGTATTGTTCTTCGAAACGTCTTTTCTATCACGCTGTTTATATTCGTATTTGCATCTGACCATACTTTTGTGTAGACAGACGTCCTCATTTCAATCAAAAAAGATTTACACCTTACAACTTATAGAATCCATTGGCTGAAGAAAAGGACGATGACATACCAAAATTGTCAAGAAATCCAGCTAATACTCGTGCCCGGTTTGTGGGGATTCGGGCCAGATATGGAACGGTAGAGATTTTGTAGAGGTTAATACGAGAGGGTATGAATCGAAATGAGGAACCTGTAGAATCGAGAGTTACATTCGCATAGATCACTATATAAAGGCTGAATGCTGTCTGCAAAGATTTTGTGAGCGAAATTTTCACATGCGGCCAGGTGTAGTTCGCACAAATCAGCAGATAGTTCAGTTAAGTGTATGAAAGATACCCGACTGATAATAGATAGGCCTGGAAGAAGAATACTAAAATCTTTCTTCACTAGGCCAGCAAAAATAACAGGGGCACAGTGAAGTAGAACAGGTAAAACATTGATAAACAAAAAGGAAAATAACACTGTTTAAGGATAAAATGCCCAAGCTTTCGTATCAGACATGATGGCTGGCGTAGTTTCTTCACATAGTTTGAAATGTGAAGCGACCACTTCAAATTTGCATCAATGGCCATTCGTAAGTATTACATAGAACCCACTTTATCTAGTGGTTCTGTGGAAATGACAGAGGAATAACAGGGATAAGCCAATCGAGAACGGGTAAATATGCATTCAAAGCATTTGGACAAAATTAGGGTTAAACCTGAACGAACGGGGAAATCATAAATAGGAAATAGACTACTGGTAAAGTTACTGAAGTCTTGGGTCACGGAAGCAGCTTGACAAAGAGCCACATCATCGGCATATTTAAATAAACACGAAGCATAACTGGATGAAAGATCACTAAAGTGGGTGAGAAATAAATGGGGCGAGAGCACAGCTCCCTGTAGCACTCTTGAATTGTTCACCAAGGTCTAGGATGTTTTAAAACCCAGTCGAGTGCACTGAGTTATTTTGGTAAAATAATCAGACACCCATGGTAATAAAGGTGAAGGACAGCCGAAAGATTCCAGTTTGCGAAGGAGGAAGGACCGCGGAAGAGAATCAAAAGCTGATGAGTACTCTAGAAAGGCGCGTTTCACAGACTATGCTGATGTACCCAAAGGTTTTGTTATATGGTGGACTAAGAAAGTGATAGCATTCACAGTGGAGCTGTTCCGCTTATAGGCAAACTGTAAGGGGTCATTAGGAGAGTTTACAGAAGAATTCAATTTTTTTAGAATGGCATGCTCTGTAAGTTCAAGACTAACTGAAGTTGATGCAGTGAGGCGAAAGCGTTCAGTTATGACAGCAGAATGACAAGGATTTTGTAAAGGAACCATAGCGACTGGTCTTCAACAGTCGGGAATAGGAAATAAGCACAAACGTTTGTTTAAAATGAAATTAAATGCATCGGTCATGGCAGCAGCTACATGTCTCGAAATTGATGACGATAGGTCATCAGAACCAATACCTGAGGTTATTTTAGAAGTAAGAAGAAGCTTACTACTCTTTCTGTATCGAACGAGGTTGCGTACACGCCATCTTGGAGAGTCATTTGATAGATGAATGAACACACAGTTGCTAAGGTCAACGTCCGCAGCAAATTTCACTTGTTCCGCTATCAGTCCACAAAACAGCCGACTGGTTTGCCATAGTCGGTTACTGTTGTGGCTGTATAGGAATTGAGCAGCAAAGAGCGAGTCAGTGCGTTTGATTTATTGCTTTATCAAAGGGGAAATGTGTCTTACTTTAGAACTACCCCTGGCTTTGTAGAAATATTCCTCCCGTCTCCTTGAGGATTCCAACATCGGAGAAGTTGCACGGCCGTTACAGAGAAATAGTATTACTAAGGGGCAGAACTAGTGGAGGAATAAATTTATCGTCTTTACGAAAAGTGTGACATTGCTACTTAGCGATGATTCGAAAGAACATGAGGAAGATGCACGAGAAAGGGATTTCTGTGGAAGAAGAATGTTGTCACGTAAAAAAACTTCGGGGACGGATTTTCATTGGGCTGGTTTGCCTGAAAGAGTGGAAAGTAGACCGGAAGTATACTATAGGCCTCAACATAAGCAGACAGTGGTCACTGGTTGAGGCAGGTGCACACAGCTTTAGGGAGAATAATTCGAGATAATTGGTGATAATCCTGTCTAAAACAGAGTTGCCTCTGGTTGGAGAATCATAAAAGATCAGTTAAATCAATCTCAGTGAGGAATTGTTTCAAAGCATGATTAAAACGCCTACTAGATGTGCAAATTGTCATCTAACAAAGGAACAAGGAAAGGAAAAGAAGAGTCATAGAAAGATGAAATAGCATTCCATGTGGAAGACGCAGCCAGGTATAAGTTTGTTATGATGGTACTCATATAGCGAGAAAACTTAGGATGGCACTGAATAACTAAACGATCAGTATCGCTCATTAAGTATGAACAAACGACATCAGATCTGTCACACCAGGTAGAGTTGATATATTTGACCATACCACCTCCAGTCTTCTTGTTGATGAAATTCCTGTCCTGCCGGAACAGTTGAAAACCATTTATTGACAAGAATGAGTCAGCAATATGTGAGTCTAGCCACGATTCTTTTATGAAAACCACAAAAGTATGAACGTGAATGCGAAAAAGAAGAACAGGGGTTAGATCCAACATTTTCACGAAAAGAGAAGATATGTTGATACTGAGCAAAGACGGGACAGACACTTCTTCTCAGTTTGGGTGCAGCTAAGAACAGTCTGCCAGCCAAGACGGATACATTTTTCGGGTCGAAAGAGAATCCCGTGTCATAAATGATCAGCCAAATCAGACTGAGCGTAAAATCCAATATAGAGGCGTACAGTGACCATTAGCGAGTAAATTTCTTTAATTCGTTGGGGTGGTGATTACCACCGGAATATATTGCAGCCAGTCAGCGGGCGCGTGGCAGTTGGTTTTCCAAAAACATAAACACTGAGTATAAGAAATAGGTAGCTAGATTGCACATACTAGGATTCATCGTGCAGTATGAACGCGAAACTCACCATTAAAGCACCATTGGAGCCTCATTTGGTTCGCCAGTCCAGGAGCCAGAGTTAGGTTGTCGGTTTCGCCAAAACGCTCATAAGGCTCACTGCTCACAGAAAATCTTCGCTTTTGTCTACTGCGCAGTTGCTACAGGAAAAAAAAATCCTAGCTATCACCAACATTCGCGGCTTGAACCACGTGGTTCTGTGCCTCATTTCCTCCAAGGTACTTCTTTCCTTGTCTTATTCTTGACTGAGACATAAATGGCTCCCTCGTTGGATGCTATCCGACTCCAGTTTCCGAACTACTTTTTCCATTCGTCAATTTCATCTTAAACTGGTATCTGGGCCTACATCTATCAGTCCGTGGCTACCCCCTGAATACCAAACTGGGAATTTTCCAAAGGCGAGCTCCAGTTGATTTGGCTGAAACTCCCGTTTCATTCTCGTAATCATCACTTCTGTACGGTTTTTCGCTCTCTCAACAGTAGCGATAGCTGACATTTCGATTCATTGTTTTCTGACAATAAAAATTGTTTGTATCGTACTCCAATTCCCAAGTTGCCTGTCTTAGTGAATTGAATGTCTATAGCAAGATCTGACTTTTGTGACACTACTGCGAAACCGAAGCTTTAGTTATGGTCAACAATCGAAGTCAACTAGTTGACTTCCCCGCAAGCATTCCCGATCCGGATGGCAATCGTGCACGTACCCTCGGTCTTATTCTTACTTCCGTTCCCTCTTTATTCGCTGATATTACCTCCCTTTCTCCACTTGGTCTCACAAGACATATCGAAGACTTTTGACTATCTCGGGCACAGTGGTTTACCTTTGAAAACAGAAGTCAAAAATACAGATTACACGATGTAACCTGGATCATTTTGCTGCATCTTTACAGAGCGCGCACTGCAGTCAAAGTGATTGCTCTTATAGCAAGGAGACATTGAAGCTGTCGGCAGATTAAAGAAAAGTCCCAGCATAGTAATCCTACATCCAGGCAACGGATCCGGACTTCTCAACATGGGCAAACTTTCATACGCGCGAAGCGTCGACTATCCTAGAAGATGAAACCGAATTCAAAAACGACCCAACACCAGATGATCCAGTCGACCTAGAACAGAAAATTAACACGGAACTGCGAACTCTAATTTAAGCGAGCCTTGTTCACGAGACAATAGCCATGTCACTGAGATTCAGAACAAGTTTAACACTACAACTGTACGGTCCACCAAAAATACACACCACAGGTGGGACAGTGTGGCCAGTCTTATCAATGATGCATTCTCCACGTGGAACGTGAGTGTGTGCCTCGAAGTTTGAATTCTCAGTGCTCGGATTTTATCAAATTTTTGAACTGTATGATAAATTAAGTCGGGTTATATCGCGATACTGAACATATCAGAATTACATTTACGATGAGTTTTAAATGGATAATTCGCTCATTCTCCTCGTATTCTAAACGAGTATTGTTTGGTGTTTTTGTGAAGCCATCTTTTTTCACGCAGTATAATTGTTGTTGAACATTTGCATATAAGGGCTATTTTACAGGTCTCCTAGTTTCTGCTTTTCTTTAAGCAGCTCTTGAGATATATTTAACTACACCTCCTTGGGTGTCCGTCCCTAGGCCACTTATTTCAGAGCCGTTTCTAGCATCGATCTTCGAAAACGGGCAGTTAATTGCATACAATGCAAGGTGAACAAGAGGTGGACGCAATAAAGGTGTTTAGGGATAGTAAGTGACACCTATTCCGTTTATAAACAGGAAGCCGGGAGGAGTGGATTTCCAATAATTTCAAGGAGGCTGCCGGCCTAGCCTAGAAAACTGAAGACGCAAGAAGGGGACGAACAGCCATCAGGGAATAGCCTTGATACGACCCCAAAAACACCAGAGATAGATAACACTAAGTCTTTTGCGGAAGTAGTAGGCACGACTGAGAGGCCAGTCTGTGCTATAAGTAAGCGATGTGCAAGAGTTCTCACTGCGTCAGTTACATCCCCTCCCTTGAAACAGTCAGAGGAGGGCCTGTGGGGAGAGCAGAAGTCCAGGAAAGCAAGATAGCCAAAAAAGAAGAACGAATGTAAAATGACAGCAGATTGGCTAGCAAGGACACACGATCCTGAGCTCCAGGAATTAGAAAGTCATGTAAAGAATCTGCAAAGGCAGATCCTATCCATGGGAAGGTTCTCAAACCGTAGGCTCCTGTTCCTAAACCAGGAAGAAGTTTTATAATAGAATCAAACGGGAGACGAAACTAAATAGTAGGGGGGTTTACGACATACTCTGAATCGCAGGTGTTCACTACCCTCTTGATCTAAGAAGAGTGCATAGGTTGTGAACATGGAAGTCACCGCTCGCAAGTAACTGCGTACCTAATGCTACACTAACACTGTAGAGTTCGCCGGTGAATCAGTCTGAGATAGACTGTGAGCGAGGTCAGCAGGGGTAGCCCACAGCGTCAAAAGAAGATACCTAATTATACCAAACGGGCATATAGTAAGGCCAAATGGTATATCAACAGGAGAAAACATGACTAAATGCGCGAGAGCACCAGTGAAAGGACCCCAAAGACAAGAAAATGCCTTACTCCGTTTTCGGGTTACCGTGTCGATAGTCTTGAATAATCCCCTGAAGTCATCGGGTGTAGAGATAATTAAGATGGAAATGGGCAGTACTGTCTGCAGGCCGAGGACAGTGCGGTCCTTGGCAATTAGGGTGTTACGGAAGCGCTCATAGGAATGGGTTGGGAGTCGTTGGAAGCCCTAGATAACCATCTGTCTTTATGCACCCTAGTGAGGATTATCAATACAAGAATCCTTTCATCACATTTGGTGTTGCTTCAGAGACTCAGGCAGAACTGAACAATAATAGACATCTAGTTATAGATGCAAACTCTGTGATGCTATACAAAAAAGTGTGTAGTATTGGGAAAAAATAGATAGAGCTCTTCAAAGCAGCAGGCTAGCAGAACGCGTCAAGATTTGCCGTTACGCGAACGTGACTCCTTAAAGATTATCATGCATGGCGAATTATACAAAATGGGGTTGTCATCTGTAAGTAGGACCGGGAAAATGATTGTTTAGGAGGAGGAGTAGCCATCCTTATTAAGTTACACATGAGCCATCTGGAATCGCAGACCAAGGTTTACACTCGAAGTATCCAGCTATGAACGGTTATGCTCACATTTCTGAGTGGAAGGGTAAACGTGGTCTGTTTGTACAGGGCCTCGGATACAAACCTCGACGGGGACATTTGAATACTGCCAAGCTAGTTAACGACACTAACAAGGCCCTCATAGTTGGATACTTCAACTGATAGACGTGGTAGCTGAGGCATGTACCCGGGAACCCAAGAGGAGCGTATGCATTCGAGTGCCCTGTTCCAGCATATTAGGGAGGGTAGCAGATTTAGAACTGGCTGCATGCCGTTATTGTTGCATCTAGTGAAAACGAAATATAGAGACAATGCAGGTGGGCTCCAACTTTACTCTCCGTTAAGTAAGAGCGATCATGTGAGTGGTAAAACCATTCTTTGTATGCCTCCGCCGAAAGTAGCCTCCACTACGTTCAGAAGCTTCGCCCGTATCGGCACCCTGGTGGTGGAATTTAGCGTACTTAGATAAGGACATGAATGGCACACGGATACACTCGATGACTGTAAGCATGAACCGCTGGTAAGCAGAAGAACAAAACCATGATCCACAGAGACCTAATGAGAACCTTCAGGGAAAAAAGCACATAGTGAGAAGCAGTCAGTGAAGACTCACAAACCAGGAAGAGCTTGGTAAGGGAGTGACATAACAAGGTTTACACAGGGATCAGCAATATGTCGCTTCACTACCCTATTTCTCCTCATGGCTCGCTGACAACAGCGCACGACACAACAGCTTGGTTTCTCACATTATAAGTGGTTCGAATTCGAAGGCCTGGACAACCAATTCAGGTCTTTTGATGCACTATTGGTGTATGTAGTTTTCATCTACGGCTCACAAGCTATTCGGACATTATATCTACTCAAACTCTTGTAGTGTCGAGTGGATATTGATTTGAAAATCCCGTCTTCACAATCATATTTCCCGAAGCGAAAGTCTCGTTCGTCCCAATGCGATCCATCATTAAAAACAACCGCAGCGAAAGCTCAGTCAGTCACATCAGCATCACATGCCACTGACTTTACTCATTCAATTTCGGACCCTCTCACTGTGAACTTCAGCAACTGTCGTTCGAGTAGCCGCGTGATCGATAACAATCGGTGTTTGCGCTTTCAGTGTTCACCCATATTTATTTCAGCAAAAACTAGTGAAGTGTTTCCAACCGGTTTTGGGTTTTGTTCAGTTCATTTTGGTATCATGCGTAAATCAACTAGCCACGCCATCAAATGAATTTTGTTCAACCCGCATCACTTCATTGGTCGAATGGATAGACAGGAGTGCGAAAGTGGACCACACTAGTTGATGCTAACAATCTGGAAAGAGTTGCGGGGTGTGGGGTGACTTTAATTTGATAGATCAACTAGAAAATCAATATCTACCTATTTATATGGGTACTTACGCTGACCCAACTATTTCCGACATACATTTTGGTAATGAAACAGGTGTCTCAAAGGAAAAGTGGCCCAGCCAAGTGTCAAATCACAATTCATTAAAGCCCAATTCGGCCTTGCTATTGATCACTTCTATATGACCATTTAACATCGTTGAATGGTCTTCAAGGAAATTCCATTTTCCTCTCGAATGTTCTTAATTTCAGTACAACAGTTCACTTTGCCTTGAAAATCATGCTCTTTGGTTTCTTCCTTCCTTTTTAAAGTACAGCCTTCCAGTAGTTGAGTGACTCGCGGAGTAGAAACCCGAAACCCAAGTTAGCAAAGGCGATTTCGTAATCTAGATGTACTGGGAGACAATCAGTCAAAACTAGAGGCCTATGTACCTCAATGTGGGGGCAGTCCGGCCAAAATATGACGAGTGAATCTGGTCGGGCGACTTTTATTCCACCATTTCCAGTCGAATAAATTCAACTAGGTGTCTCGTAACCGATCTCAAATGTGAATCCCGTGCGACTTTAACTGCGTTTGCACACATGGTCAAATCTAACCAACACTAGTGGCACGTTATGCAACCAAATTAATTGGAAAATAACTCGGAGTTGGATGTCTATACCCCATCCCCGAAACCGAATCAACCTGAGCGACATTCCAATAAAGTGATTAGGTCATTTTCGCGAATCTTTCTAAGGGTAAAATGACCTGTGCATGAGTGTGATTGTGTGTGGGATTTTTTCCAACCAACCGTTTGATCAGTGGGCCAAGACTTTCCGTGCTCATGGTTCGGTTTGTGAATAGAACGCTTACGGATTTGGGGACACAGTGGTACCGCTAACCGTCTCCATCCTGCATTCAAGGCTTATCTGTGCGTAAGAAGCGCACACGGGTGTGGTCAGGACCGTTTCAAATGTTGGCCAAGGAGCAAGCAGTAATACGATTTAAGCAGTTACAGGTGACCAATCACGATCAGTGGATAGCGATGGTGTAAAACGGCAGTTCAAGTCGTGAGACAAAAGGAGATGGAGGAAGAAGGGTGAACGTGGCACTGCCAAACGGATGACATAAAAAGGTCGAATAAACGGATGACATGACGAGACTGAAGCGTGATAACGTGATGATGTCAATGGAGCTTGTATAAAATCCCGTGAATGGTGAACGGGGAAACAGTGAGGCTGTCGGTATCCGCCTCCACAATCCCCTCTGAGTGCTCAAAAACGATTTGCGTGTGCTCTTAACCTGCCCTGGCCCTCCCTGCATCCTACAATACGCAGAGGATATGCACCATTGTTGGGCTCTAACAAGAGCGAAACTCGAGTCTGGTGCTTCCGAGTGCAGGTTGGTCGGATGACCTGAGGTTTGCGCGTGAAACGTGGAGTCCAAAGGACAGTCAACCAAACAAAGATTCACCAATCCCGCACACTACTCGCAAGTAATTGCGTGATATAAATACGCCATAAGCCAGATGAAAACTGACATAATACGAGAGAAGTAATCCACGTCCGGTTTTGATTTCAGCCTGGATTACAACCGTTTTCTTTACCCTTTTTGTTACCATTTATTTCTATCCCTTCCTATTTGTCTAATTGGTCCAAACCTTTAACTTTTCAATACATATTGTGGTGCAATGGCATGATTATGAATCACTGAAAATGATCTTGTTCTCCAAACTGTGCTCTCCAAGTGTGATTAAAGTTGATGATTACATGATATGGATCATGGCTCCCGGTGGTAAGTGGTAACTGGGGCAGAAAGTTTGTATTAGCCATAATGCCAGTTAGAACGAGAGTTCATTGATTAACGATAGGATCAGATAAAGCCAGTAAATAGGCCGAGTACACATACGAGTTAGACAAACAAACAAAGGCTAGTAAACAAGCCACACAAAGATTACACGAGCGGACTGGTACACTGAAGTGGAGGAAAGTCGGGTTAAAATTTAATCCATTTGAACCAGGGAACTGAGTCGAAGTCAAACAGATCGACGGTGGTGATCTCCCGAAGTTCGTAGACCGCGCACATGGAGAACACGGACAAGAGAACACAAACTTTGTTCCGAATGGGAACTTCATTATTCAACATAGAGACTTGCACTTTCCTTTTATTATGTGATAATCGGACAGCATTTCACGGTCAATTTAAGACTCCCATTTCATCAAAGCAACCAAAATTTTCAAAGGTATTGATCTCGAAGAGACTCAAATGCACAGACTGACGCCACTTACGCATTAGTAACGCTTATGCTTGATCAGCTAAGCTACAAGACCACATAGGTGGTTTCGAGTAATTCACACAAAAAACTATTAGCACACGGCGACCATCATCTTGAATTAGTAATCTAGCTATGTATTAATCAGTGGGCAACTGTTGAAGACACCAGCACGGTTTCATCAATGGTTATGGGTAACTAACGTGATTCGTTTGTGAAATGTCCCAAACCACCTGTGAGGTCTGGTTTTTCAACTGGCAGAGAGCAGGTTCTAATGCAATATGATTCACATCCGTACATGGGTTCACTTCCCTAGGAGGCTGACGACCTTTATCTTTCATTTGCCGTTGTTTTAAAACTCCCGTTTGGACTGTAGACGGAGGGTGGGATGAGTAATCGGGGACTTTAAATCTCATCTGCGTCTTTTGATCAAAACTTGATACTCCCATTCATAAGAACGATCGTCCTTAATATCGGCTCATCAAGAAGAATTCATGCTAGCTTCATTTTCATTTTCAGACAACTTTTCGGTTGGGAATGTTTGGCGTTTTTTACCAGGGACACTGCGGTACTAGATAACAATTTCGACACTTTTCGGCTGCAATTGGAATATCCGCTTCGCGTGACACGAATTAATAACAATACCTCAGCTTACTACTGAATAGCTAGTTTCCATTGAGCTGATTTGCACTTATTTCAATGACTTGCATCATTCAACTGAAGTTCTTAGTGAAACTAAGAATCATGCAATCAGTCGCACCGGTGAACTCTGAGCTCACCGAATATCCTGTTATCCGAGAAACGGGGCCCAACTACGGCGCACAAAATGCATACATGAGGCATCTTCGAAAGCACCTATCTAAAGTGCGAATGCACTACGGGATGTGGTCCACGTTGGGTTTATTGTGTTTTGAATTTCAGTTCCTAAGCCTGATTGCTCGGACTGAACGGATGGGTTTGGAGGTACGGACATGCACGCGACTCAGTTTATTTTGTGTTGACCAATAGTGAACTACCGTTGTGTAAACTAAATCACGGTTCCAACAGCTATTCATTTATCAAGTTTTGGAACTAGTGACTGTGTTCATCGAATTCACGTATGTCGATATTTTTGTAAGGTCTTTGTGTAGTTTGCATTCCCATTTTTCTCCATTCTCATCCATCAATTGTTCGTACATTTGCGCAGTTGAGAAGGCCATAGATACCACATCACCACTTCGGTTATTACATTCCTCTAATAATTTACCTCATACCAAATATAGTCACTCGGAGCTCGAAGGCGTTCAATAAAACGTTTGCGCTTCTAGCTCAGGTAGTGCTTAGACCTGTATTGATGCGATGGATACGTTTCTGTGAAATAATTTTTAACCACAAAATGATTCGGAGCAAAATTAGTCTTATTCCTAGACGTATTGCGTATTACTGATAACAAAAGTGTTCCTATGGTTAAATAGCCACTAGCAGTCGTTTAGCAGTCTCTCGGTATTCCAGAGAGGTTCTTTTGCTCTACCTCAGGTCGCGGTCACCAAATAATCGACAGTAACTACAAAATGGTTATATCAGTCGTAGTAGCAAGTCGGAGTATAGGGAAATTACTAGTGAAACTGCTCTTTATTAGGTTTTTCCTAATCGTTGGTTTTAGCCACAGTTTTATATGGGCATTCATTCATCTAAATTAATCTCAATGAATTCAATGAGCAGCTGTCTGAAAGGTAATCTGATGCGGTCCTCCATCTGAGCAATAGAGAAATTATCTTTTCGGACAGCAGTCAGTTTATCAAAATTCTTCGAATAGCCCATTGGAATTTTGTTAAAAAACAGCCACATGATGAACAAAACCTCCACAGTCTAAGCTTTACACACGTAACTAACGAATAACTCGTCCTTCCATTTTGATGATGCAGAACCATCTGCCAGTACCATCGGTACGGTTTACTTCATCCCTACTTTTGCTGTCATTTTGCCTGTCCAAAGGCTAGCGAGCTCAAATAATTTGAGCACCAGCCGTTTTCTTTCCACACTGACTGAAAAGAATTCCCGTGGAAGTACATTTGAATTGCTTCTTTTTGCAATCGCAGCAAATTCTCAGTCATTTCTCAAAATCGATGCTAACAATATCCCCTCGGCCGATGATGAAACATTTGCGACTTAAACGCCACGCTCAGTGACCAGAAGCAGATGGAAACATAGCAAGGTCACTCACCTTCAGACAGCTACGCGGACCCATCTCTCAGCTATAGCACGAGAGTACGAGCAAGACCATCACCCAATCCTTTTGATGTACTGATTTTACTGATAATCATTATTCTACCCCAACAATTTCACCGTTTACTTTCATTCAGTCTTATCGATAGTCACCGCACTTTCAGTCTGATGCTATGGTCCCTTATTAGAAGAGACTTTCATGTTTTTTTTGTTAGACAGGGTGAAAGTAAGAGTTTTGTCCCTTGGTTAGGGTGAAAGATGTGCGATAAAAAGAGTGTAACGTGCGGAAGACGATCAATTTCAAATTAATGATACGCGTGGAATGGCCGGATATCCAGTGTAAAACGTGTCATTTGGTCGATAACTGTCACTAGCCTACAATCCTGGATCGCATCGGAAATTGAAAAACCTGACTTATTCTTTGTGAGCTGAGATTAGGAGCACATTTCGATCGTTGAATTCGGAATTTCCAATTTACGTTCCGGACATAAGAGGGTTGTACAACAAGAAATCGGACTACGTTTTTGTTATTGTTGAAGATGCATTCACTGGAGATATCTGATAACACTGGATCATATCGGAGTTTTATCGGTGAGGCACGATTCACTTTCATTATCACTGCAAAATATGCTTGGTGTTCATATCTATTCGGAGTTACGTTTCACGTCAAAAAACGAAGTTGAACTCAGCGAGGTATTTGATTGTGATATTACGCGCAAATGACAGTTTCAAGATCATGGCAAATATAGACCTCAATTCGTGGCGTCCTACAAAGAGTTCATCGGCGACTCAGTGTCTTACAGATAAAGTAGACGCTAAATGGCGAAAAGTAGATAGGGTTGAAAGCCAGTCATGGGTCAGATATCAAGTCAACAGAATATAGTTTCCGTTGCATAACAAAGCGAGTTCGAGAACAGAAGACTGTAAACCAAATGAAATCAGTGGCACACACCGTGAAACTGCTATCGAAGATGGTTTTGTAATTAGATAAGAGGGTAGAAAAGTAGGACGAGTGTACGACATCCACGCGCACTAATGTACAAATCTGGTGTCATGTCCGTGGCGAAGTTCACTAATTAGTCTCGTGAAGCACAATGTGTAAAGTATGGGGCATAACGGGTCAGTTAACCTATGGGCAAATATCACACGAGAGAAGGGTTCTACAATGATCGGAGTGTGAAACCGACCTGACTAACAAGAAACAAAAGAATGTTTGACAATGAGGCATAACAGATTCAACAGTCACCGAAGTCGGTTGTTAACGACAACATTCAATCCCAAACCTCTCTTAGTAGGTAAAGCCCGAGGTCGAGCTGCATAAAAAGTGGGTAGTGCAAAATCTCCGCGCAGATTTCGGAAGTGGTCGATTATCTTCGTACGACTTTACGACATAAATTTTTTAAATGACTGAGCGGCTATTCCGTGATAAAATCAATCCTAGCTTTTTAAATAAAGCTTGTACATTCGTAAGCAGCACCAGATCGCGGAAACAAACCAACGCTTGATGCTGCGGAGGGACTCACATGGTCTTGAGTAAATAAGCGTACAATAAATGTAATTAATCGCGAATTACATGCACTGAAGGCGACTGAATAACGGTTTATTTGAAGCATGTAGTGGTTTTTTTGTCATATCTTTGATATAGCAAAATATCATATAGAAATGCACACTCTGAAGCAGTATGAATAAAGCTTCCTGTGTCCTACAGGCTGGAAACCCTGGATTGGATTCCCAAAGGGAACCTGACCTCTGATCATCGAGTTTCAACGACTGTGATCATTCAATTTCTCCTGTGTTCAAAGAGCAGTGCATTGGTTACAGAGGTGGATCAGACCCGTTCAAGTCCACTACACTGTTGACGGTTTTCCCAGCAGTGTGAGAATCAGTTCACTTGCAGACTGCTTATTTATTTTACCCGTTATTGATCAATAGGTATCAGACTTACATATTCAAGTACCTCTATTATTGATCGCCACACAATCGCAGCTCAAGTAATTGCTGCACAAGCTAGCCGGTCAGTTGCATTAGTAGTGCAAAGATGATACTTCAGAAACCATATTTTAATTTTTTCAGGTTACGAACAAATAGTGAACCACATGATCACCAATCAGCAACTCAAATTCAAGTACAAACAATCAAAAGTACACTCGGTGATTTCTTTATTTGCCTGAGGCAAGGAAGTTGACGATAGATTCAAACCCC
The DNA here is from genome assembly GCA_948099385.1 of Fasciola hepatica. Taxonomy (NCBI): domain Eukaryota; kingdom Metazoa; phylum Platyhelminthes; class Trematoda; order Plagiorchiida; family Fasciolidae; genus Fasciola; species Fasciola hepatica. Next base: position 4,750,532 of record CANUEZ040000098.1, on the reverse strand, counting down.
TCTTTCTTTATTCATCATCCATATCGTCCTGTAAGATAACTCCCAGCAAATTCGTTAAGTGCCATCAGCAGCTTCTGATAAAAGTAAACTAGGACATTAGATTGTGCAAATTTTTCTCATAACATCTGTTATGTTTAGAAGCGAACACAGGCCTAGAACAACACATGTATGGTCACGGACAAGCAACTGTTAAGCCACGCTTGTCACTTCAATAGAGAAGGATATATTTAGCAAAGGATTTGGTAGCTGATTTGTGATTGGTAATGCGTGAGGAGATCTCTGGTCACAAATAACGGTGCTGCATGCGTATTCACGATCTAGGCAATAAGGTATCCATGTACTTAGGCCGAAGTTAATGGACGTGAACAATGGCTGTGGAGTGGAAAACGACACTAAACCATCCAGACACTTTCTTGCTTTCGAGAACAGCTTCTGACTGGTGCTAAACCTTCTAAAATTCGATCGATCTGTGGAGTGATCTACGGTTTGATCACAGTTTGTAAAATCCCATTCCAGTAAACCTTATCATGCTACGAATGTTCAGTCAATTCATATTAAAAAACACTGTACACGTTCGGTTGGTATTTTTCGAATGTAAATGTTGATCAAATAATTAGTTTTCAGAAATTTAGACCAGTGTACTTTGCAATTGTTGACGCTATCCTTACGGATTCTAATGCGTGCTTTTTTCTGTTTTTGTTCAGTTGAAAATACCAGTAATAATATCATAGGTACAGGGATATGGGCAACTATCTTGCCGGCCAGAACCCCATCCTTAAAGCTCAAGATCAACTCCGGAACCCCAGACAGTCACATCTATTTTTAGGAAACGGTGTGTGGCAAGCACAGATCTGTCTTTTCGGTACTTCACATCAAGCCGAAACGTTACACGTACATTCTGTTTCATGTAAAATTGGTAAAACAAATAAATAGTCTAGATCGCTCACAGAAATTCGCAGTAGCAGTTGTCAGTCTGACCATAGTGCACTAGTGTGGACGATTCTGTCACTGGTTTTGCCGACTGCGTATTTCGGTCTGAGAATCTTGCCCACATTTGGCCAACGAAGAAGCGGAGCCTTGACAAACTGTTCTTGCGAACACAGGATTGGTCGGTATAGCCTGATTGCATTCGCCTCGGCTGTAGATAGGGTTCGTTGTCTAACCTTTTTGTAGCTGCGTTGTGACACTTGGTGGATGAACTTGGATGCTCCTTCTCGTGTTAGTTGAGGCCCCGTATCGATCGTATGGGCCAAGAGGGCATCGGTCTTGTGTTTTTCTTTCGCTAGCCAGCTAGGGCGATGCTCTTGCACTCGCTCAGACAGATGCCTAGTTGTTCTTCCTACGTATTTCCCTCCACAGGAAAATGAATAAGAGTATGCACAAAATGAGGTCGAATGGCTTGGTAGTCTGTCTTGGTCTCAATCGCAAGTACAGACTGGTGTTGAATGAGATCCTAAGTTTCACGGCGTTGAATGTATTTGCTACCACATGAGACAGTCTATGGCTCTGCGTTTCAGATGACACGTCTCCCTTAAATTCCATATTTATGTAAATGGGCTTTTCGAGACATTTGGGTATTAACGTCAAGATACAGAGTCCTTGTGTTGTCCGAAGAAATCCTCTGAATACCTGTTCTGTCGTAAATCATTGCAGATCGTTTCTATCGTATCCGAGAATTTGTTTTCAGAGCATACATGACGCTTTCTGCATATAAGACACCAGGCTAAGTTTGGTTGGTTTGGAGCTTGCGACAATCGGTGAGGACATAGTTGACGAAACTCGCTTCTTTAGCAATGAACGAGAACTGGTGTGAACGTGGTACAGATGAACTGGCCAAATGGCACAAAATAAACAAGAGATGTAACGGACAGCACAGACAAGTTTCAAGGCCCCGTCTATAAGCTCACGAAGGAACTGGACACTTGCAAACCCACGGAAGGTCACTGTTATCGCCTATTACATTTTTGGTAATAAACCATAAAACGCAAGGACCGGTGATCCTCGGCCGGGAGGTTTCAAGAGCACAACGAAAAGATAAACCCCATGAGCTCAGGCTCAGTAAGGGTATCAGCAGGCACCAACACTTACTTTAGTCGGACATTAGTAAGGCGGCTAGCAGGCAGGCCATTACAGTGGGAATAGGTAACATCCAAAGAGCATCAAGTCTGATATTTTCGCAGTCCACGTGAAGGATGATCTAGATAAAGGACAACGGAAGGTGTATCGACTGGATGTTCCTGTGCAATTTTTAATTCGCCTTATCCACGAGATTCGGCACGCAAACAACTCCATTAGATGCATGTGTAACTTTTTCCAAATATTTCCATTTGAACTTCAAAAACCGTCTCGCGTCGTGATCAATACAAATTCCCAAGCTGTGTGCCGACACCTTCTCGTTGTGCACAACATAGTGATTGCAAGTAAAGCTGTAGAAGCTTCATGTGACTTCTTCTTAACTTTCAGTAACATACTACTTACAACAAGAATCCTACGTAACTTTAAGAGAAGTCCCCGAATGCATCACTGTCAAAACAGAGAAGTGATGTGTTTGGTAGCGATCACTCGTCACCTGACCACAAAATCTCTGCTCAGTGATGACTCACATCGCGATGATAACTTCTACTACTGGTGAGCGGAATTCCCATTAAAAAGGCAACATTCCGTGTGAGAGCCCGTGGGGGTGGAAAGATGTGACCACTGTTTGCTACGAATGCTCCAGTGACTGAGACGCGTGCGGAAAACACGACCCATGATCTAATCAAAGGGTAATTAGCTTTTCTAAGACAAAACATGACCACTGAGTCGACTGCCTAACTGAAGGGTAAAAGACCAGGAACAGACTGAGAAGGCCAAAAAAGCGATGGCTCAGTTGACCTTGTGTTTCAAAATACTGTGATAACCACGTCGTTTTAGGCCGGACGATGAGCTGCATGACCGAACTTGGTTCAGTGTGTATACGTGTGTAGCCTAATGAGACCCAGCAAATTCATGCGTGTGACATTTTTACCTTCTTTGCAGAACTCAGTCACTCGTGAAATCACCAGTTCAATAACGAACGAGTTTGGAAGAGAAAGAGAGAGAAACGCGTTTCATACACCTGCTACCAAGACGCATAATTCGAACGTGTATGAAGCAGGGGACTATTGGTACTTGGTAGCTGAAGAGCCTGAAGTCAAAAGAAAGACTGTCATGATCTGGATCATGAAAACGAATGCGGTGCTCTCCAAGTTTACTCAAAGTGGGAGACATTTCAAAGAATTATCTTATCGTAAAGTAAATGAGCTAACTCGCTGGATTGGAGTAGAGCTCTAGCAAATAAGTCTTTTAAGTAAGTGGTTTCTGCACCCCGACAAGTAAATATTTCAGCGTTGCAAATCCGACTGAAACCTAGGTACGAAATGCAAGTTCAAACCACGACCAGCAGTTACCTTACTGGAAAGCTACTGGTATTTAAGAACGTTCAACAGTTATCTGGAAAGATACATTTACTGCAGAAAAAAGCAGAAGAGAAAGGGGTCTGTTTGTAAAATTCGCAATTTCTTTGCCATAGATACTTGGAAAGGCTGCAGTTGTATAAGGTAGAAAATCATGCGATTCTATGGATAGACGTAACCGACTTTAATCGACACTATTCTAGAAGCTTTGGTGAATCTCCAGTAGGAACAAGGATTCGAATACCAACACCGAACAACCAGGGCAAGAATCGGATGAATACCGACGGCCTTGTAGAAGTGGTCTTCAAAAGAAGACCCAGTACCACAAAAATGCATCTACTGTGGTTGGAAGCACTGGTGAATCATCCGTTGCATCAGACGGGAATGTCGTTCGCCATTGTCTGGGAAAATGCCCCGTGCCATTCCAGGTTTGAGAATCTATCGGCAATCAAGAGAGTTTATATCCGCAAATGTGCGCCATAAAATGTGGACTGTTGGTGGCAGAAAGGCATCAGAGTCTATGACATGAACCGAGCGGATTTTAAACGGAAGAATGACACCATTAGGTTACATACCGAAAGTGAAGCTGTAATGATTTGCTGGCGTTGATACTCATTGCCACTTAAAGACCGATTTACAGTAGACTATCTGCTCTTGAAACTATGTGAAAATTTACCGGTAGATCCGTTTGCCTGTTGTTATTCTCTTCAGTTGTGAGTCATTTGGTAAAAGCAAAGAGACTGTATGCACCACGTGACTGAATTCGCTGTTTTTTTTCTAGTCCGTAAGAGATTTGACTTTTTGTCAGTATCTCGTCGATAAATCATTTTGACTAAAATGTAAGTACATGAGTTTGCAAAAGTCGTACAAATACAAAGGTAAATAAAATCAGAAATTCAAACTCACTGTCACTTGAAATACGTGAAGGGATTTGTGGAATATATCTCTTGTTCACTATCACTGAAATAATATTTGGACTTTGGTATCATTCATAATCTGGTGAAGTATGGTATCCTTGACTAAATTGGCGATATTTCAGGAAAATTATTACGCACAAAAATTAGCGATATTACCACAACAATAATTCAAGTTAAACTGCTGCCAAACGGCTTAAATGGGGTTCAGCAGTTTTTCAGGGCGTTGTTTTTGAGCCACAGTGGAGCAGAATGGCTCACACGCACAAGGCCGACGTTTTCCATCTGTGAGACCGATCAATGAGGGCTGACTTGAGTTTCGACAACTTTCTCGGACGAAGCGATTTCACAAAACAATATAGGAATGTTACTAATCAGCTTCGGATTTCAAGGTCAGACTATTGAGCGACCGAATTCAATGTTAAACAGTCAGTTCGCCGATGATTTATATTCTGATTCACGTAGGCTGAAAGTGCACTTAGTTTATCCGGCTACATCCGCCCGATGAGCAATCGATTTTGATTTCATTTAAGTTCACTCCTGTGACTTTGACTAACACGTCGAAATCAGCCGCCGTGGTGTTCACTGGTTTCTTACTTTTGCTACATTTTGCTTATCTATCATAATTAGGATTTGTTCGATTTATTTTTTCAGTAATTACTCAGTCGCTTATCCGTTAGTTTTTACTGAATGCAGTCATCCTTGAAAGAATTGATTTCGCTAGAAAAATAATTTTATTCTGCATGCAGTTCACATTCTATTTATGTGCTCGTTGGTGGTAGACAATCATATTGTAACGAGGCTGGAGCAAGGGAACGACGTGAATTTCTAGGCAAACCGAAGAACCAAACGAGGACCACACATAAAAGAACAGAAGGCGAGATCTCCGGCAACCAGCAAGATAGCCCACGTGAGGAGCTGCCGATAGAGCCATCAAATGAGATAATTGGACCAACGGAATAGAAATGACACCCAAGAGAAGCAAGCTTTCGACCACGGGCAACTGGCCAGAATGCAGCCGAAGCGCTCAAGCAGCTGCAATGGCAATGTTGGTGCCGCGCAGTCTGGAAAAGGGCCTATATGAATGATTGCATGTGTTTCATGACTTGTCTTGTTTGAAATACAAGTTGAAATACAAGTATCCTGCCGTGTGTTCTCATCCTTGTTATAATGTCACTATCGTTGTTTCGCACTACAACCTGTCAAGGACCGAAATAGTTCCCTAAACCAGTTCTTTGAATCTCGATTCTCGTTCTTCCATGATGCTGCAGTCAGTTCTTGTGACTAGGACTTATTTTGCTGCTACCGTATTATTGAGAAAATATGAAGTTAAAACAAGACTTACGAACGGTTCACTATTTCCACAGCTGACCAATGGCAAAAAAGTAAACAACAAGGCCAAGGATAAATTAACTGTCCATAAACAACCAAGTGAAAAATGATGTTTAATATTTAGGATGTCTGTAGATTTCCGACCGCTAAATGTAATGCTTTCCACACTGCCTCCCACTAAGTTGATGTCGCCTTAATCACCTTGTAGCCTTTCTAGGTTTTGTTCACTTGGCTCAGTTCATTCCGTGTTCCTCACGTCAAGTAGAACTACTGTCGATTTACGTGATTTGTATGGAACGTTGTTTTGTAATTGATGTTACAAGACTGGACGTCAACAATTCCGAGCGTGATGCTCGATGAGGAGGTGCTGGCAGTTGTCGACCACTTCACCCACCTCGGTAGCTGCGTGACGACGGATGGGAGCACAGTAGTAGAGGTGAGCACGCGGATATCCAAGGCTCCAGCAGCGTACGCTGTACTGAAGCACTTGTGGCGCCGACTTAATATTTCACTGAAGTTGAAAGGTCGTGTATACTGTGCCGCAGTGCGTTTAGTTTTGCTGTATGGTTGCGAAACTTGGAGTTTGCATGCTGAAGATATTCGTCGTCTCGAGGTTTTCGACCATCGATGTTTACGTAGTATTGCTAGGATTGGGTGGAATAGCCGAGTAAGCAACGATGAGGTCAGGAATCAAGTATTGGGTACTAATTCAGAGAACGTTCTGTCACAGCGTATCCAGTTTAGTAGACTTCGTTGGTTGGGACACGTGTTACGTATGGCAAACACACGTCTGCAGTACCGTGTCCTATTCTCCATTCCTCTTCAGGAATGGAAGAAACCACGTGGAGGTGAACAAATGACGTGGCAGCGAGGAATGAGAAAATGTACAGCAAACTTAGGAAAAGTTGGTGCTTCACGTCTTCGTGGTTGGGGTCCAAAAGATCCCTCTACCATTTGGCTGGAGACACTGAAGGATATGGCAGCGAACCGCGAGCAGTGGCGATCGTGTTGTCACTTTCTATCGAATCAGAATGATTGATCGATGTGCGTTTGTACAGTTAGACTGTGTATTCCGTGTGTTGGCTACTAGGACATTCTTTCCTTTTGCTACCCGTGTAGGTCCACTCCCTGTCCATCCTGTATATTCATACTTTCTAATTCAACGTGCAACATGGTGAGAAAGGCAGTGGTCAATGGGGCTTGCCCTACTGTTTGACGCTGTACGATGATGATGATGATGACTCATCATATTTTCCCAGTAGCGTATACTTTTATGATGAAGATTGCACTTGCATTAGCGAAAATGGTCGCAAGAACGAAAACGTCTCTTCATTTAATATAAGTGCTGTATACTAATTGTGCCGTATTGGATGGACGAAATTGAGGTGGGTTAGAGAAGATTTAAAAGGAGAATTCGGTTGGCTAGGGGATAATCTGGAATATAAGATAACCTGGTCTATTGGTTTTCTTAGAGGCGGTTTGATCGCAGTCGATGGAAATCAATTGAAAGAAGCAGAAGAGTTTATTTACGAATGAGTTTGATCTCATGCAAGGAAAGTTCTCCGTCGGGGTGCATCACGGTTTGCGTAAGCCAGAGAAGCTGAAGTATTTTTCTTTAGGAAATGAAATTCTTTCATCTGACTCAAACCATTAGCAGCTAGAAAGCCAGAAAGAACCATGAAAGGACAAAATGTACAACCTTTTGATGCTCTGGTTTTTCTAACTCTATATTTTTCACAGAAAACCCAGTGCCCAATGAACCATGAAATGTTCATATTTACGATGAATCGCGCGATCGTGATTTTCGTTCATGAGATGGTTCAATATTATCAAAACAGAAGACGTGGTATTTCCATATGATATTGCCGTACCCAGTAATAAACCACAAAAATTTGTAGTTTGCTTCACCCAAGCCTAAATGACACGGTCTAATAATTGAATTCACTGTTGATTTTCCTACTCTGTCCTTTTATACTATACCTGCGGAAGCAAAAAAACCCAGAGACAAGGGACCACCATCATTCAAATGGGTATCAAAATGGCCTTGTTATCCTTCGATTAACCGACTAATAATTCCACCAATGCAATCTCATTTGAATGGAGTGGAGCGTGCCTGGGCAGGGAGTCCATTTTTAGAATCACAAGGTGATTCTTAAAAAGTTACTTAGTCGTTTAACACGGCTTATCTTCAGAACGAAGACACATGGTTCGAAGCATGGATTTTTGAAAAGAGTAGCATGGCATTGTATCTGGCAGCTATGCCTCGCCCCTGAGCCCCCACTAATTTCACATCATCTGCAAAAGTGAGCTGGGTCCATAGAGGACTGGAGATAGATCTGGACACATTCGAAAATTGATGTTGGTTTTAGCTCAGGTTGATGTTGTTCAACGGCTTCTAATTGCCGAGGTTGGCATTTAGGTCACTGTCATTTCATCCTTGTCCTCGTTCCGTCATTCATAAATAGAAGAACCAGTAGTGGACCTTGCATGGGTCCCTGCCGTTTTCCGCTGGTGAAGTCCACCAAATTAGAGTACCTATGACCTACGTTACCCTACCGATGAGGAAGTCCACTGGCTATTTCTAAATCTGCCCACTTATACCAGATGATCCCAGCTTGTATAGAAGAAGCCGGTAGTTCACCGAGCCAAATGCCTTGCTAAAATCGACCTGTTTACTTGCATCCACGGTGTGAGTGACTTATTCTAGGAAGACTGATTGAGCAAGACCTACATTTTGGAAGTTCATGCTGAGCTGGGCAAAAGGTAGAATTCTCTAGTCGATGCTGACAGAGGTTAGCCCGGATTATCTTCCACAGCACTTTGCACAGGATGCTCGTTAGGCTAGCCGGTCTATAGTATCCCATTTCAGAGCAAGGGTCTGTTTTATGCAATAGCCACCACTGCCGCTTTTTCGCACTCTTGTGGCAATCTTCCCTGATCCGAAATGGCCTTATAAAACTTGTATACTGGCAAAGATCTCTTCCAGCGGCCTAATGAAAGCATGGCAAATAAAATCCGATCAAGTGGACTAATGGATATCATACCTTTCCAGGAGCATGCAGACTATTTCTTCCATTAGATTTAAATCTTTTAATGCCAAAGGGAGAGTCACTGCCTGGAAATCTCCGTTCACCCCACTACCTATTCTGTGCATACAGCTATAATAACCACCCGGTGCACCTGGTTTTTGGTTATCTGCTGCAACTCCACGGACGTGTGTTCTCAGTGATCCCATTGCATCCCTCAGTGAGCCTCCAGACTGCAGGTAGCTGTAGCACTTTTTCGTACTCATTATGACACACCGGACCAACTTCATCTCACAATGGAGCTTTCAGAATACAGGAGGTCCCTTATCTTGTTCCTATGCTTGGTATACCAAATACAAGCCTAGTGACCTCCGGAAACCTTAAAGAGAGCTCAGCTAGGGTTTGTGAGCTTGAAGGCCTTGCCAATCGCAGCCCGTCAACACGATGGTTTCCCGTCATACCACTACCGCCTCAATGGAGCAAACTTGTTTTGGAGGGTAATTAGAGACAGCTTTATTGCCGGCCGTCTTTCTTTCGCCTTAACACCTTCTACTACAGAAGATCCGTCATTCTAGTAGGGAGCCTAACACCATCGATACAGCGAAGCTTCTAAACGTAGTGGAGGCTACTTTCGGCTGATGCATGCAAAGAATGGTTTTAACACTCACATGATCGCTCTTACTTAACGGAGAGTAAACCTGGAGTCCACCTGCATTGTCTCTATATTTCGTTTTCACTAGATGCAACAATAACGGCATGCAGCCAGTTCTAAATCTGCTACCCTCCCTAATATGCTGGAACAGGGCACTCGAATGCATACGCTCCTCTTGGGTTCCCGGGTACATGCCTTAGCTACCACGTCTATCAGTTGAAGTATCCAACTATGAGGGCCTTGTTAGTGTCGTTAACTAGCTTGGCAGTATTCAAATGTCCCCGTCGAGGTTTGTATCCGAGGCCCTGTACAAACAGACCACGTTTACCCTTCCACTCAGAAATGTGAGCATAACCGTTCATAGCTGGATACTTCGAGTGTAAACCTTGGTCTGCGATTCCAGATGGCTCATGTGTAACTTAATAAGGATGGCTACTCCTCCTCCTAAACAATCATTTTCCCGGTCCTACTTACAGATGACAACCCCATTTTGTATAACTCGCCATGCATGATAATCTTTAAGGAGTCACGTTCGCGTAACGGCAAATCTTGACGCGTTCTGCTAGCCTGCTGCTTTGAAGAGCTCTATCTATTTTTTCCCAATACTACACACTTTTTTGTATAGCATCACAGAGTTTGCATCTATAACTAGATGTCTATTATTTTTCAGTTCTGCATGAGTCTCTGAAGCAACACCAAATGTGATGAAAGGATTCATGTATTGATGATCCTCACTAGGGTGCATAAAGACAGATGGTTATGTAGGGCTTCCAACGAATCCCAACCCATTCCTATGAGCGCTTCCGTAACACCCTAATTGCCAAGGACCGCACTGTCCTCGGCCTGCAGACAGTACTGCCCATTTCCATCTTAATTATCTCTACACCCGATGACTTCAGGGGATTATTCAAGACTATCGACACGGTAACCCGAAAACGGAGTAAGGCATTTTGTTGTCTTTGGGGTCCTTTCGCTGGTGCTCTCGCGCATTTAGTCATGTTTTCTTTTGTCGATATACCATTTGGCCTTACTATATGCCCGTTTGGTATAATTAGGTATCTTCTTTTGACGCTGTGGGCTACCCCTGCTGACCTCGCTCACAGTCTATCTCAGACTGATTCACCGGCGAACTCTACAGTGTTAGTGTAGCATTAGGTACGCAGTTACTTGCGAGCGGTGACTTCCATGTTCACAACCTATGCACTCTTCTTAGATCAGTAGGGTAGTGAACACCTGCGATTCAGAGTATGTCGTAACCCCTCCCACTATTTAGTTTCGTCTCCCGTTTGATTCTATTATAAAACTTCTTCCTGGTTTAGGAACAGGAGCCTACGGTTTGAGAACCTTCCCATGGATAGGATCTGCCTTTGCAGATTCTTCACATCACTTTCTAATTCCTGGAGCTCAGGATCGTGTGTCCTTGCTAGCCAATCTGCTGTCATTTTACATTCGTTCTTCTTTTTTGGCTATCTTGCTTTCCTGGACTTCTGCTCTCCCCACAGGCCCTCCTCTGACTGTTTCAAGGGAGGGGATGTAACTGACGCAGTGAGAACTCTTGCACGTCGCTTACTTACAGCACAGACTGGCCTCTCAGCCGTGCCTACTACTTCCGCAAAAGACTTGGTGTTATCTATCTCTGGTGTTTTTGGGGTCGTATCAAGGCTATTCCCTGATGGCTGTTCGTCCCCTTCTTGCGTCTTCAGTTTTCTAGGCTAGGCCGGCAGCCTCCTTGAAATTATTGGAAATCCACTCCTCCCGGCTTCCTGTTTATAAACGGAATAGGTGTCACTTACTATCCCTAAACACCTTTATTGCGTCCACCTCTTGTTCACCTTGCATTGTATGCAATTAACTGCCCGTTTTCGAAGATCGATGCTAGAAACGGCTCTGAAATAAGTGGCCTAGGGACGGACACCCAAGGAGGTGTAGTTAAATATATCTCAAGAGCTGCTTAAAGAAAAGCAGAAACTAGGAGACCTGTAAAATAGCCCTTATATGCAAATGTTCAAAAACAAATATACTGCGTGAAAAAAGGTGGCTTCACAAAAACACCAATTAATACTCGTTTAGAATACGAGGAGAATGAGCAAATTATCCATTTAAAACTCATCGTAAATGTAATTCTGATATGTTCAGTATCGCGATATAACCCGACTTAATTTATCATACAGTTCAAAAATTTGATAAAATCCGAGCACTGAGAATTCAAACTTCGAGGCACTCACTCACGGTCCACGTGGAGAATGCATCATTGATGAGACTGGCCACACTGTCCCACCTGTGGTGTGTATTTTTGGTGGACCGTACAGTTGTAGTGTTAAACGTTTTCTGAATCGCAGTGACAGAACGCTTTCGCCTCACTGCATCAACTTCAGTTAGTCTTGAACTTACAGAGCATGCCATTCTAAAAATTTGAATTCTTCTGTAAACTCTCCCAATGACCCCTTACAGTTTGCCTATAAGCGGAACAGCTCCACTGTGAATGCTATCACTTTCTTAGTCCACCATATAACAAAACCTTTGGGTACATCAGCATAGTCTGTGAAACGCGCCTTTCTAGAGTACTCATCAGCTTTTGATTCTCTTCCGCGGTCCTTCCTCCTTCGCAAACTGGAATCTTTCGGCTGTCCTTCACCTTTATTACCATGGGTGTCTGATTATTTTACCAAAATAACTCAGTACACTCGACTGGGTTTTAAAACATCCTAGACCTTGGTGAACAATTCAAGAGTGCTACAGGGAGCTGTGCTCTCGCCCCATTTATTTCTCACCCACTTTAGTGATCTTTCATCCAGTTATGCTTCGCGTTCATTTAAATATGCCGATGATGTGGCTCTTTGTCAAGCTGCTTCCGTGACCCAAGACTTCAGTAACGGATCCGTTTCCTGGATGTAGGATTACTATGCTGGGGCTCTTCTTTAATCTGCCGACAGCTTCAATGTCTCCTTGCTATAAGAGCAATCACTTTGACTGCAGTGCGTGCTCTGTAAAGATGCAGCGAAATGATCCAGGTTACATCGTATAATCTGTATTTTTAACTTCTGTTTTCAAAGGTAAACCACTGTGCCCGAGATAGTCAAAAGTCTTCGATATGTCTTATGAGACCAAGTGAAGAAAGGGAGGTAAAATCAGCGAATAAAGAGGGAACGGAAGTAAGAATAAGACCGAGGGTACGTGCACGATTGCCATCCCGATCGGGAATGCGTGCGGGGAAGTCAACTAGTTGACTTCGATGGTTGATCATAACTAAAGCTTCGGTTTGGCCAAAATGGCCCAACTTCATGCACACCGTATGGCTGAGACTGAAACATTTTTAAGCAGTGGACAAAAAAACATTGGTGAGAATCTGTGGATGCATTCAGGATACCTTGGTATTACCGGTAAGTAACCGACTTCGCGTACAACCTGATTAACTGATCGGTATAAGATAAATTGAAATCGTTCACAAGTTGTCAAACAATCACATTCTCGGCATCATATTGCTACCATTCTCTATGGTAGCCACGAATTTCTAGCAAGTGACAAATGCTAAACCAAAATAATACCGAATATTTACGACTCTTAGCTATGACTGAGAACAATAGCTGATGATTTATAAGGCTCACCGGCAATTCTTAGCGCCGTATCAGGCAGGCATGAATGCAGTCTCTTATCTCATGTTCCACCGTATTGCCCCAAATCATGTAGACACAGAACCGGACTGCACAATGTATCGTTATTCAATTTGAATACCAATGAAATTTGGTTCAATGCAGTCGGATTAGTTGGGGAGTTTCCTTGATTAACGTGTTATCTAGGTGGAATGCGTACGAGACACGCGTCTTACTCCATCACATTGCTGATCCTGTTTTGCATAATCATGTATTTACTTCGACTCTGTTTCCACTCTACAAGGGCCAAGTTGGGTCCCTTTGACATTTGATTTCTTCCCCTTCATTTGTGGGTTTTACGCAGGATTCGGCTCACATTGATCATGCATCTTGTCCGATAGACACAAAGACACGTTGCTTGTTATGTGAGCACAGACCTCTGACCCAGTTCGTTAGTGTACTCATTGGCTGCTCTCCTTTCATTCGTCCTCCCGTGGAATTGTCCTCATGCGCTCACCCAACCACGCATACACAGACTCAAGTGCGTAACTTGTGAAATGGGTTCAGATCCTCAACCAGCGTACTCATACATTTGTGTGGACTATTTCATCGTGTTTGACAAACGTTTCTTTTAGATTGGTGCTCTTTGTCAGCCACACATATCTGCACGCATCTACACATGCATCACTCCTAGTCAGAGGGGAGTCTGGCTCATCCTGCTTAATGCTTCCTCATACGAGCACACCCAACTCTCTTTCTGATTGATTTTTTCCCATGGACAATTACCCAACCTCATTTTGCTAAAGTGTGGGATATTTTTTTCCTTTTATGCTTCTATTCTTTTTACCCTTTACTTAACTGAGCTGGAAGGTAGCAACGGAGACCAGAGCACAGAAGTGCAAGGTTAATGAATAATGGAATAAAATGAACTGAACCTCGTGAATGCCATCTTTCTTTCGGTTGCCTCCAGCTTAGAAACAGTAAACCGCTGTCTTGTTAAACCCATACACATCCGCAGCTGCCTTGTTGTCTCCTGGACTGTTATGATCTATTGTTATATTTGTTTTCGTTTCTGAATGACGCACTATTTCTCGCTGTCTTTGGGTAAAGCTGACGACTAGATATATCACAGTTGGAGTTTTGCACGATTTATTGAGTTAATTATTTATGTTGCCATTTCACCATACCATAAGACAGTTTCGATTTTCACTGAATTGGAGTCGAGCTTTACGTGCAACTCCACTGGCTGGTCAAGACCGAGAATATCAAACTTTTGACAACCTAATTCTATGCACGAAGTTAACACGTGCAATTCGAAGTGGGTAGCCACCGTCTAAGTAACTCTTTGTCACATCCACACTCCAGAAGAATCAATCATTCGGTTATCTGTGCACTTCGCATCCTTTTAGTCGTAGACCTGTTGTCACTGAGCTGTTTCTTACGCAAAAAATGCTTGCTGAGTTTGCACAGTTATCCCACTTGACATCTTGATCAGCAGCTTTCAACTTGGGCCATCCTGCTGCATTCCTGGGATTGTTTTGATTCTTCTGCTTTCGGTAGGATCTGTTCTGTACGTCGCAAGATGCTTCCAAAATAGTCACTGCTACTTCGTCAGCATGTGGCTCTTACTTGGTTGATGCAGTCCACTTGATAGTCGCCTCATTCTTTAGCCGCTGAAATCTCTGCCACAGGTAGATCGATCACTTGAGATGCACCAGTGTGAAAAGTGACTCGATAGCATAGCTGGTGAATGAACCTTGGTGTATCAGCTTGATGGTTTTCACTTCCCGTCCGTTTTTGGTGGAAAACCGTAGATTCTATGTTGTACTCAGGAAATCATATAACAGGTAAGGTTAAATACGAGATGGCGTTGATAGATATAGCAGACTGATTTCGTCCGGAATACCCTGAATTTCTGCTCTTTAATTTTCAAATGTAGGTAACGAGTTCGAAGCCGAAATAGAACGATCAGGGGTTAAATAATTTTATGAGAATGGATGGCTTCAAATACAACTTGAATATAGGCTGCGAATACATGAACCCGAAAATCAAAGAAGAGATGACCTATTCTGAATACAAAGAAAAATTCTCATTCATTGTAAGGTTCACATTCCGGAACAAGCTGTCACGAGAACTCAAGAGTGACCTTAGAAACTTAGAACTCGTTAACATATTCCCCCCGTAGATTTACTGAACGCGATCATGGATACAGTTTGTTGAAGCGTAAAGAAGTGGAATCTAACGAGATCAAAACCTAGAGCATAAAGTTGGATCGGAAAGGTATGCTCAAGGAATCTAGTGCTTCATGGGAGCACAGTTTTGGATCTAAATCCCTCATGTTCAAAAGATCAAATACCTAAAATCAGAAGTACCAGTGTGGACCGAAGTGAAACGGCATGCAGGTCAGCGCCTGCACACCGTTAATCCAGCACTGGACACGCACACGTGAACACACACTTACCCGTGTTCACAGTATGACTGGGTAAACCGCTTGTGTGCTTGTGTTCCACTATCAGTGACCAGATATATTTGTACTTGTCTCATGGCCGTGACCAAGGGTATTGTAAGAACTAAAAAGTAAACATGGTTTTTAGCATTATTCCATCTCCTAAATTTGGCCTTGCATGCAATCACCAAAGTTTCACGTAACCTGCACCTAGCACTTTGTGACTACCAAAAACAAAGCTATTCCAGATATTTTTCCAACTCCGTGAAGAACACATGATAACTTCAATTAATTCCCGATTTCATACGCAGCGTCGATACACAAACATCAGATAATAGGAAGTATATATATATATACATATATATATGATGAATAAACCTTTACCAGAATGGTGGAGGTATATAATGCTTCAGTTCATGGCTGTCCTCGAGGAATTATTTCAGCGTTTGTGGTATATCGTTTACCAGCGCAGTTTTGATAGCATTGGTTATCCTATGCTCCATCAGTTTTGCTGAAGAAGTCCTGTGTACAAAAGTTGTCGTTATCTATTTCTCGAAAACCGAAATTAGAACCTACATCATAATGAAGTCGGGGCTGTTATGGAACAGTGGTGGAAGCTGAAGCTCCAGTCATCAAAAAAAGGAATAACCTCTTACATAGCCCTTGTTCTAGACCGCGCTGCAGCGTCAATTCTCTGGGTGTCTGAGTATTTCAGCTCCGTTCTCGCCGGGTGCATGCGGCCATCAGACTGATTCTTTGTTGTGCTATTTTTGTGCAGTTTTTCCGGCTTTTCCGGCTGACGGGTTAATCAGAAGTCCCTCATATGTTCCATCTAGCTGGTTGCCTGAGATCCCGGTGAGTTCAGTCTAATAGTCCGTATGTCCCCTTTTGTCTGCAGGGGTATGCTTCCGACGTATTGTCCTTCCCTTCTTTGGTCGGTGGCTCTCAATTGGTTGGTCCGATCGGTTTGATACCCGCATCTTTCTGTTGCTATTGCATTCCTTGCTCACGGACAGACAACGGAACCTAACTCAATTAAACGGAAAGTCTCACTTGCAAGACCATTTTTCGACGGTCAATACCTCCCTTTCCATACCCAACCTAGCTATCTTCACGTAACCAGCGAACATAGAACTTGGATTATTCAGTCCCATTGTTAGATCATAGATGAAGATGAGGAATAGCAGAGCGCATGCAGCTAGTTACCTCGTCTGATTGAGAGACGTAACTTCCCAACTTCACTTTAAATGTTCGCCCTCTCAAAAAGCTATTAATCCATTACCTCGTCCTTCCAGCAGTTCCAATATAGTGTAGCTTGGCTTACAGGAACCTATTGTCCACGAAACCTAAAGCCTTATTTATTCTGTCACATCCCGACAGATGGGCCTTCATCCCATCGACTGGTAACCTCGCGTAGCTCAATTCTCTCATCTACTCCAAACTCTGGTAACAGAGGTTCCTGCATTTCCACAGTAGTTTCCACGGCATCCGTTTCTATATGAAAAGTCGAAAAGCTTTCGGGCCAAAGCTTCCTTATGGTTCGGGAACATGGCCACTAAAAGAATAGGATATGAGAAAACTGTCGACATTCAAGCACCACTGTCTTCGTGCCACTGCCCGAATCTGATAGGAACACGGTATCAATAATGCTGAGGTTCAGTGGAGGGTCTTAGGCATAAGAACCAAATCTTCAGACGAAAAACTGAAACTCATCAGGCTGAGGTGGATGGGACACGTGTTGGGCTTGTACTCGGGCGGGATTTCTCAGAGCACAATTCTTCCGAGGGGCGAGGCAACATTTTGATGATGAGTAAGGCTAGCCAGTCCAAGAAGTAAAAAAGTTTAAAAAGCTCAACCAGTAAAGTTCAACCAGTAGGATACCTAAGGCTTCTGGACGAGGTCCAAGAGACCCCTCACTCCATTTTTATATACACTGGAGGAACTGGTTTGGTTTTTCCATCATTAGCCCTCTTGTATTCATAAACCTTCTCCATCAACCGGATTCTATTACCAAAATTCTTTTACTGCTCTCTTATTACCTTTGCTTTTTTATTATTTCCTACTGAGGTAGCCTCTGAGAGATAGCAGTTGGACACAACACACCCAGTACATGGATGAGGATGGCTATAACTCAGCTGAAGGGAACTATCCTGTCCGCTGGTCAATAAGTGCCCTTGAAAAATGCCAACGGGGTGTTGGCCTTATTTTGTTTCCTCTGCCACTTCTAAGGTTGCCACACTTTCCCTCATAACTTTTTTTGGATTAAACCGAAACTGAGTAACTCATGGGCAGGTTCAGGCCGAAATAGCTAACCTTCGCTTGAACGGTTATTTTCCTACTCTTCGGACCGATTGAGCCCTGCTTGAGTCTTCCACTTTTCGTGTGTGTTATGTTTCGTACAACGTGTTTATGGCCTGTCTATGCGAACCTTTGATTTACCCCATGCTACCAACTTTCCCCAGGGGTAAAACTTCTTCTGTATATCTAAGTAGATCTTCGTTACTGGTCTCCCTGCGCTCTTCCAGCAAAGGATTGACGTAACTAGTTATTCGTTGTATTTCTTTTGCTTCTATCCTCAGTTCATCAATCCTAAGTATATCGTAGAATCAAAGTAACACTGTCGACCCGCGCCTTGTTGAGACCTAGTGTAACCTGGAATACCTCATAGTCACTCTTTCCGAGTGGCTGTTCAACCTCAGTAGCCCTAATGTCCGTTTGATATAGCTATATGACTACGCCGAACAGGGACTGAAGCGGCCCTCGCTCGTGCTTATTGGTTTGCGTTACACGTTATGTAAGTGTATGTTGCTAAATCTATTGCAGTGGATCATCACCCGCTGATCCCCTTGAAGCGGTTTTGTTTTTGCATTTGATTTTCGTTTGGTTTATATCCTCGTACTCCTTGACGTGTGCTAACGTAGGTCGCAGCGTCTGTAAAAGTCCTGCGTCTTCCCTCTCTGCTGCCTAAGAAACCTGTGTATGTAGATAGTGCAGACGTTCTTAATCGCGACCACTATGAAGCATGACTCATCCTGCATATTTCCCGAATCAAAGGTGAACGGAGCTTCCCA
Organism: Fasciola hepatica; assembly: GCA_948099385.1. Classification (NCBI taxonomy): domain Eukaryota; kingdom Metazoa; phylum Platyhelminthes; class Trematoda; order Plagiorchiida; family Fasciolidae; genus Fasciola; species Fasciola hepatica. The sequence goes on along the minus strand of CANUEZ040000098.1, from coordinate 4,732,067 downwards.
AAAGCCCAATTTGGACCTCAGCAGTACAGCCACCAGCCCTCTGCTCAGCCGTCTCTTCTATCTCATTTGTAAGTAACGTACCTTTAAAAAAATGTAATTTCGTTTTCTCATCTCACCGGAGTTTCTGCCAAAGTAATGATATCGTGCCCTGTTATCCTAACTGTTAGCTCCTCGCGCTTACCCTGAAAGCTGCAGAAATTTATGCACCAAGTTTATGGTTTCTTAGCCAGTGTTCTTAACTCACTCTCTTTGGATCGGAGGAACCCGGACACAATTTTTCAGGTGATTTCATGCTCGGTTTGAATAGTTACGTGGTCGGTCAGACAGCCTCGCACGCACACACACACACATTGCACACCCACTGATCCATATCCCACAGACATGGACACTTTCACGGACACTGGCATACGGGGTTCACGCTTGTCAAGCTCCATCTCGGAATGTACTGACTAATCATGTATTTTCATGTTTCTTACGACATTGCGTGATCTGATCCAGTTGTACGCTTGATTTGCTTTTTCACTCGCAACGTGACTCTGTCTCGCGTACTTGCTCACTTGCCTGCTTGTGCCTCTGCTGCCATGCTTGCATTCGCGTTTGTCATATGCTTTTGCTAAATATATATTCGTCCGTACAGTCAAGCTTACGTTTTTCCTACCGATTACGGGACACAACACAGCAATTTTTTGTCACTGTAGTGGTCCACTCCTCAAAGTTTACATGCCGTAGCTCTTTTCGTAACTGTTAAGTTCACGCCCGTTAATTCGATGTCGGGACTGACGTTCCCGGTGGGAGAATCTTCCTCTGACTACAGTTTATCAGGGATCCAACCTGAGCTTGCGATTATTATGGTCCAGATATCTTCTTTCACTATCCCTTGCTCCATCCGCCTTCATTGACGGATCAGAGGTTGCCTTTTTAGATGTATTTGAGGTTGGGTGCCCTTTTGTTACAAGATACTTACCCTTGGGTTCGATGAAATGTTTTGTTTGTGGTTCTTAAAAGTGACATCTACATTGTCCTTGATAAGTTTTTATCGGCATTAGACGTCACAGTGGGAATCTTCTTTTCACTCTTAACTTTTCTAACCGACCTACCGACGGATGAAATCTGCATTTCTGCAATATGGAGAGTAAGCTGCTTGAGATCGATTGCTCCCGTACATGAGGGACCAATATTGCTAATCGGTTTCATGAATGTGGAGCAGTCCAATGTAAGATGCAGTGTAGACTCTGAATACCTGCCTCCACAGCACAAATTATAGAAAACAACATGCCTCTTCGGTAAACTCCAAGGAGAATCACAATCCGAGGATAGGGGGGGGGGGCAATGGATGCTTTCCCCGCCATAGTCTTAGTCCATGATGGGTGGTTGTCGGTGTCAAAACCAGCAAGCCTGCCTTCCTGAGAACCTCGGTCACTTGCTGAAGGTTCTCTTCCCTTCCAATTCTGAAACCATTTTCGTGATTCTGACCGAGATGATAATAATAATGGTAATAATAATAATAATAATAATAATAATAATAATAATAATAATAATAACTTGTTTTGGAGTATCCCGTGGTAGGCTGTATTGCATGGTGAAATAGTAAAAGTGGTAGTGAAATCAGATTTTTACAGGAAAAATGGAGAAATATAGAGTACAGGAGAAAGCTTTAAGTGGACAATTAAGATAGCCCCGCAAAGGTAAACTCAAGGTCACGTGGTCCAGCAGATCAAAGTTTAATGGAGCTGACCGAGAAGGAGGAATATAAATAAAAATCCCTCTGAAAAAGACTGCATTACCCGGAAATTTTGTCTCTGTAAAAAATGGGCATTTTCCCAAAAGGATATAAAGGAGCGGTGGCGAGTTACAATACAAAGAAGTTATATGCACTGGAAGTCGGATGACAAACAGGAATACAACATCGAAAGTGGGATAAAATGAAGCATTCGAGGAATGCTGTGGACAAATCCGGTGGGGGAATACTAATGAATTCAGTTATATACCAAGTTGAGAAAACATCTGCAAAGCTTTCCAGAGTGATGATGAAAGAACTGGCCGGAGAAAAACGGCTGACCGTTGAGAAAATTCTTCAATTTATTATAGGTGGATCATGGTGTATCAGTATCAGAAAGGGGCCCTCTCCGTTTTGCCACGAATTCCGCGTCGAGTTTGGTGTGCTACGCGTTGTCGTCTAGTCGTTTTGTGTTGAGGTATGTATGCTACTCACCGAGTACTAAGTAGGTGATTGCTTAAGAGTCAATTGTCGTTAATGATAGAGCAATGGACTTGATTACGTCGCAAGTACTAAATGCAATAAAACGAAGAAAGACATACAAGCCACACCGTGACATCTCCGATAGGACTATAACTGCCTTCTTATGGACTGGATAACAAAGACACAAAAGAACAGTTCCGTTTTGCTTGGTTTATTCTGTTGATATGGAAGTCACAAGACACGTGTTGCGGATTATAACGGTTTCACCTGCTCTTCAATAGATTTCACTTCTGAAATGAGATTTGCCAACAAAGTCTGTTGGACGTGTTTCTTTTTATTGCATTTCACTTGGGATTTCTTGTGACAATCTACTCCCTCTGGAGTTAATTTATCCACCTTCGCAACGGAGTTGGTGGCTGAATTTCCGATCACAAATTGCATTTACTCAGTTTTATCTACCTGCTTTTGCTTCCTTCGGGAAAAATGCAAACGAGAAAATATGTAAACACAAGACAATGATTGCATATCCATTTTGAAGAGGTTGGTCATGGTCGGCCCAAATCTTTCGTCATGAACTATCACAGAGAAAGAGAGAGAGAGAGAGAGAGAGAGAGAGAGAGAGAGAGAGAAATTCACGGCCATTTATTCTTTCTCATGCTTTCGTTGGTTCGGAATGTAAAGCGAAACGAACAGACGCAGCGTTATACTCTTTGTGTCCACCACTGACGGTCACAGTCGCATCACGGATTCCACGAAACGAGATCACACGGTATCGGCATCCTTTGCCGGGTATACTCAGTTGTATATCTCTGGCTGTTGTGATCAGATCTACAAAGCATTCATCGCGTTCCTCCTGTGTGGGATATAATTCTGCTGCGGTCTCATCATTTCACCCGAGATATATACCTAATTCTCTGGTCCGTCTTAGTGGCACTAGTAATATGACTCTTCTACCTTCGGATTACCAGGTTTTACTGACGCAAAGGACTCAACCAAAACTTTCCGCGAAAACGTACTGGTCTACTAGCTTTCCATAAGCGGCCCTTCTAGTTGGTCAGTGTTTGCAAACCAACTGAATAATTCGGCTGCAGTTGGTTCGGGCAAGTATTAACCTCTTGTTGTCTCATCGATCCACTTCGATGTCTCCAATCTTTCCTCGATTCCGGAAAAAGGATGACGTATAGTCGGCTTCGGTCAGTCCAATTTTGCCATCTATCCTCGAGTGGTAAAGTCGCGCTGTCTGCTAAACCAATCAAGCCATATAAAGGCCATCCGTCTGTCAGTACCCTCATACCATATACTTTTATTTGCTCACGATAATCAGTTGTATTACTACACTCGGTACCGCGTAACTAATATAATATGCGTTAACATTGGGCCACAATATAGTTTAAATGGAACCCTGTTGTCATTCTCCAGTAGGAAGGAACCAATTGCACGTCTTCTGAATGGATAAAATCTGTTTCCAACTCCGGCAACAAAGAACGATACTCACAAAGTGCCATCACAAAGACCTAATTCCTTCCTTCAGCTGCGCGTGCTGGGAAGAATTTTCAATACTTTCTTGCCATCTTACTTTTAACTCATTGGATACACAAATTGTACGGAAGACCTAATATTTCATTCACCTAACAATAAGTTTTCCCATGTACGACGTGGTTATCCGATTGCTGGGTCTTTGGATACGAAGTCTGTTTTCACTTAGTTGACGTTAGGTTACGGAATATCAGGAAGGTTCAACGAAGCCCAATTTCGTTCGAATAACTGTGACTCGTAATCCGAGTGCATTGGTTCTGATTATCATCTCTCAGCAGTAGCCCAACTCAGATAAGAAACCAGTAAAGAGAATGAAAACACGCATAATGTATAAATAGCGGGAGAATCCGAGCTCCTCTGACCATTATTATATTCCACACATCCATCAGACTGTACATTGGATCTCGACCATCAGTGTAATGTTCGCCCCACTGAGAGCTGATGAGAGATAGTGGTCCAGTGATTAAAACCAAGCTAATAACTATGCACCTTCGGAATACTAGTTGCACCTCAGCTGGATATTCACTGGCGGCGTTCACGTCTGATTAGCCGTGCCGCAGCAGCCCATGTAGTAGAGCAACTGCTGGATGTCTGGAAGGCCACCGGTTCGATTCCGGCTCTTGGCGTGGGAAGTGAATTTTCTGTTATCAAAATGAAAGTGATTGAAAGCGATCTACTAATGACGGTTTTAAATATGCGAAGAAAGTGGACAAATAAAATAGTGCCGTGGACTGCGACATTCAGTCGTGCACCCTGGTACCCCCTTATCAACTGGTGTAATGCATCTCTTGTAATACACTCAGAAAGTCCAGCTGGTGACTCTTTGTATTGTTTACTGTCACGTGAAATGTTTTGATCTCGTTTACAACCGTTTAAGGAAATTGATCCAAAACAGGAGCAACTCAATGAATGTGTTACCGATCTCGTTACAGCCGTCCGAGAAAGTCGGCCGAGTATACACGACACAGAAGGCCAAAACAGTGTGGTCAAGTTCATTTAGATACGCGATAAAACTGTATTGGTAAAATCGTGGACATGAAGGGAATAACAACGCGTCTGTTGGTTTCGCTGTAAGTTCCGAACCAACGGAAGCTTGAAACATAAGAGTTCCCTCAGTCTCTCTCTCTGTGAGTTTGTAACTATGTAGGGAAGAAAATGTGAGCATACCATGGTGAGGTAACCTTGAACCGTTTGTGACTGTTAACAGGAAAAATATCTTGGCAGATGCGGAATGAGACAGACTCTCATCCGCAGTTGTAACATTATCATAGGTGCGGAAAACCTACAGCCTTTCTCCAACAGGTTATCACTATTTAGTGCTTTAGTAGTTCTCTTCTGGCCTCAAACTTCATTCAGTAAATGAGTGATAGTGTTTGACGCTACAGAAAAATGAATAATCTTATGTATCTCACAATTACAGTGACCCTGTCTTCCTTCGAAGCCGTCGGGCACTGGTGGTCACCATAGAGAACAACATCTAAAGAAAATGATCTCAGTTATTTGGATCAGTTCGGGCCCAAGCGACGTAGAGGAGTGGTACCATGCAAGCCTTCGAGGTGAAAAAGCCGGAGTTCAAACCCTGGGGATGACGGAGAATATACGCCACAGCCGAGCTCTAATATGACCCTAACTCGAGTCTGGTGCTGCCCGGTACAGAGTTGATCGGACGAGCTGAACCTTTTGAGTGAAAGTTGAAGTTCAAAGGACAGTCTGGCAGGAAATATAAATAGCCGTTTGCTTACATTACAGGTAATTGTTCACTATTGGGTAAAGCAGCTTATTCGAGAAAGATGGTAGTCAGTCGATGTTTCGGCTACTGCCCGGTAATATTTCTTAGGGCCAGCTCACAGCCGACTGTAAGCTGACTCTGAGAAAGATTACCCACGGGTACCAGAACCTCCACTGACTACCATATTTTTCGAAAAAGCTGTTAACGAACAGTAAACACTTACGTATAACATTGCATGGTGCATCGTTTGCTGACACACTCCAAACTGATCTCGGCTCTGACATTACCTCCATTATGCTTTATACAGTACAATATTTCTGGAAAGGAGATGCGACCAAACGAAAGCTGCCGAATGGGGAAATGACGGACTGTGGTGGGACATCGAGATCCAGATTCCCGGATAATGACCTTTTGACCACCAGTGGTCTTAAGAGTTGACTATAATGCTTCAGGCTCTATGTTTTTTTCTCAGCTTTTTATTGGCTGTTGGTGCTAGTTTAATAATTCCCACTGATATTTACCGAAAGTTAGGTGATAGAAACACTTGACCCAATGAAATCTACTTTATCTGTTGAAAGTTATTTCCAAAATTGGTTCGATTCGAGTACACAGCTACACTGAAATGAATGTCACCTATTTCAAATAATTCTAATCTACTCTAACTAATAGTCAAACAATTTTTGATAACGAAATCATAAGCCATCCAGTCACCTTCAGAATTTTTGACTTCCAACATACGCAACTATATCGCCACTTTCATTTTCTATTGACATAGGTTTTGTGTGCTCACTTTCAATGATTCGTTGGTTGCCCTACAGGCAGGAGAATCGTTGTCTGAAATGCCTTAATTCTCCAAAGATACTGTAGCTGTGATACAAGTGAGTTGTCTTTCAACCACGTCACTAAATACCTTGATATCATTCCAACACAGAAGCTGATTCACTCTAGTCATACTGTTGTGTCTGTTTTTGGATCACTGTATTCCAAGAGCGCAATCAGAAGACGTCGCCACTAGGTGTCAAAAGAAGATGGAAAACAGGACGCACGCCGGGCACGCAGTCGTAGGCCGTCGACTCAAAACTGCGCATCATTTGGCCAGGAAGTCAGAACACAACCTGTGCATCAGAACCAGAGATAGATCTTCTACTAGCCTGAGAGAGAACACAACGCGTAACGAAAGTATGTTGACAGCTCAAATGGACGCAAACAAAGATAAGATCTCTAAGTGATGGGCTCCTTTGAATATATGCTGCCACTCGGACCAGGGGCAGGTTGCCTTTTGGATAGTTGCGATAGCAAGCGAATCAACCAATCAGGAGAGAGTAGTGGTGTCAAAATAAAGAATTTGAATCAACAAAAGAGGCAAAAATATAGAATCCCCTAAAAAGTAAACATTTTTGACGAAAAATGGCAGTTGTAATGAATTCAGCACCTCAATCCTGGGCGGGGGGAGGTGTAACTCGGCCGTCTCCCCAACATATACTACTACCATTTTTGTGAAGTTGAGATTTTCTTTTTAGGTATCCTGTAGGTATTTTGTTTCAAGTAGCTATATCCTGCTTAGCTCAGTTATTCATTTTGTGCACGAAGCCTTCTGTTGCATTGGCTTTATGGATCTCCTCGTTATCTTTCCCTGTTAGGGAATTGAACCTTACCTGCAGATCCTCCCACCATCTCCCCATGTGCGGTGATATCCCGCATAAATACCTTGCGCAAAACATTGCATCTCGCTAAATCATCCTCCTCGTCTATGATCGTACGATAATCTAAACTTGACAGCTTTTAGTCCATCCCAGGGTAACTGGTTTGCTTTCTATTTTCTACCGGTATAACCAAGGGGTTCTCTTATCAGAATTTCACTTCTGTGATCCGTGTTCCTCTTGTTTTCAATCGTCTCTCCCATGTGCAGTCCACAAGCCATCCACATAAAGCCACTCTCATAACCCACGGCACCGTCAATTTTAACCCCTCATTTTTGCGAAGAACTGCTAACTTATGGAAAACCCCATCCCTCTCTGTATTTTCGCCCTCTTATGATCTTCACACTGTCAAACACAAAATCACAAAACAGATTTTTGACTGAATGTTCCCAAACCTGTTACCTATTGTACAGTTGGCTTTTAGACGATGGGACTGATATCCTTTCTACAGGAACCCATGTCTATCATTTAGTAAAAAATCCACCACATCCACAAGCTGTCGCAGACGATCGTAAAGGACGTGCGTGTGTGTGTGTGTGTGTGTGTGTGTGTGTGTGTGTGTGTGTGTGTGTGTGTGTGTGTGTGTGTGTGTAAAACCAATGGCGCATGGGGCCAACCTGCACACCGACACCTAAACTGATAGATTTTTCAGTAAACCTGAACAAATTACTTCTGCGCTAGAAGTCACACATTCACGACTGTTCTGGTGTTTGCGAAAATATGTGGCAAATGAGTAACCAGCTTTGGAAGTGCGTAAAGGACTGATTTGAGCTAACTTATCCATTTTAGGATTGAGCTGGAAAAAACTACCACATTGACTTGCGAAATTATTACATACGTTTGCTAAATCGACACAAATTTGAAGATCTATCAGTCTAAGCTGAGAATCGAAAGTAACGGCTGGCTGTCGCATCTGTATGGACACCTCATCGGTCGACTGACCTCGAGCCTCTCTAGCCGAAGATTAGCCATTGTGACTACCTATTTACCCGCGCTCTTTCCAAACAAAGGTGGCACGGACCTCAGTCGTGCGTCATGTCGTGCTCACAGACGAACGTAAACCTGGTGTATCAGTGGGGCTAACTGATCTGAGCAAGAAAACCCAGCTGTCTTTACCCTGGAGATGTAAATGACGGTGCATTAAGTTAGACGCCTTTGGGCTAACGAGCGAATTTCGATTATCTGGTAGGCCAGTTTTGAAACTGGTCCTTGAATAACATCAGCATTCGGTTCATATGATACATACATCATATGATACACAAACCGAAATGTAAATTACTTTATTCTTATTGTTTTATAGAAAAAGGGGCACGATAGCGGACAAATTCGTTTTCGGTAACTTCATCCTCTGGCTAATACAGCTGCACGTATATGACAGGAATGTATATTTTCGGAATAATGTTTACAGTGACGGCTGAATATTCACCTCTCGGAGTACACAAAGCATCTAATTGAAAGAAATCGGTTAAGCAGTGTTGTAGGTGTTGTAAAGTTGATAAAAGAGGAAAGGGCTTTTTGTTCGTGGTTGGAACATTTTGGCGAAAAAAATACATCTGGGACAGGTTAACTGCTTCGTGTTCTAAAGAAAAGATCACCGTCGAGATCACCTTGATTTTGTGCACCATTTTCCGATTGCGACCAGAGTAGCTTGAGTGATTTCAGAAAGCGTTTGTGTGTTCAGAGTGGTGGATTTCACCGTTTAAATGCAACTGCTCTTGATACCCAAAACGGATTTGACGAAAGCACCGTACACAAAGGCAATTTGTGAAATTCTCCATTCGTAAGCTTACAGGGACTGGTCAGTTGTACCGTTCATGGCCAAGCCGAACTTTCAACCTCAGTCACTCCAGGCTCCTTTATCATGTTTCCACAAGACGCACTCTTGACGGTAGATTTTACGGTCATGGTTTTTGTGAAACTTGTATGTCTACTTTTTGAGCGAATCATCTGGGAAACATTTAAAATCGCATAATCAGAGCAGCAGAGTGGAGGACAGCATGCAATATAAAAGAAGTCTGGTTTATTAACAAAACAAAGATCAAACTTGGCATCAGTTCTGTTGTGAAAGGTGACAATATTGGTCAGGCTAAGGGATGTCAGAGATCTCACGTTGAACCAGTTAAAGTCGCCACAGAAAACACATGAAGGAGATTCAGCAAAGTTCGGTAGATTTGGGGAAACGATATCGAAGAATTCATCAAGGTCAGAGCGAGGACAAGTCCGGAAAGTGTACTCGTCAACAGGAACTATAGAAGTGTGCTGACTTAGGTGTTTAGGTTTGCACTCTAGTACTGAAGCAATGACTTGAGACGTGGAATACGTGAAAATACTTTTCGTCCATTCAGACCATCGTTCACATATAAGAGTAATGACACCTGTGCCACGTTTACGGTAGGCAGCCGGGCGGTCGATGCAAAAGGAATCAAAATCATCTAGAGTGATGATTTCATCGTTTCGATCACTGTAAATCCAGGTCCCTTGCAGTAGAATTTCACCCAGTTAGTTACACTCTAGACCATGGACGAAATCAGTAACTTCAGTCTTTTTCCAAGCAGTGATCAAAAATTGGAGCTTATGACAATCGGTGAGGACATAGTTGACGAAACTCTCTTCTTTAGTCCAACTTTCCAGCCAGTCCGACGTTCATGGTGATGATCGTTTAGATTTCCAAAAGTTCTCTTCGATTTATTTTTAATGATTTTCCAAAGTGGCCTCCATCAAACCTGGAGTACTTCAAGTATCTGATAAAATCACAAAGGCGTCTTTAATGGAACAACCTTGTCATAGCAATGAACGAGAACTGGTGTGAAATTGGTACAGATGAACTGGCCAAGTGGCACAAAATAAACAAGAGATGTAACGGACAGCACAGACAAGTTTCAAGGCCCCGTCTATAAGCTCACGAAGGAACTGGACACTTGCAAACCCACGGAAGGTCACTGTTATCGCCTATTACATTTTTGGTAATAAACCATAAAACGCAAGGACCGGTGATCCTCGGCCGGGAGGTTTCAAGAGCACAACGAAAAGATAAACCCCATGAGCTCAGGCTCAGTAAGGGCATCAGCAGGCACCAACACTTACTTTAGTCGGACATCAGTAAGGCGGCTAGCAGGCAGGCCATTACAGTGGGAATAGGTAACATCCAAAGAGCATCAAGTCTGATATTTTCGCAGTCTACGTGAAGGATGATCTAGATAAAGGACAAAGGAAGGTGTATCGACTGGATGTTCCTGTGCAATTTTTAATTCGCCTTATCCACGAGATTCGGCACGCAAACAACTCCACTAGATGCATGTGTAACTTTTTCTAAATATTTCCATTTGAACTTCAAAAACCGTCTCGCGTCGTGATCAATAAAAATTCCCAAGCTGTGTGCCGACACCTTCTCGTTGTGCACAACATAGTGATTGCAAGTAAAGCTGTAGAAGCTTCATGTAACTTCTTCTTAACTTTCAGTTGAATCCTACGTCATCTGGATACAGTAACATACTACTTACAACAAGAATCCTACGTAACTTTAAGAGAAGTCCCCGAATGCATCACTGTCAAAACAGAGAAGTGATGTGTTTGGTAGCGATCACTCGTCACCTGACCACAAAATCTCTGCTCAGTGATGACTCACATCGCGATGATAACTTCTACTACTGGTGAGCGGAATTCCCATTAAAAAGGCAACATTCCGTGTGAGAGCCCGTGGGGGTGGAAAGATGTGACCACTGTTTGCTACGAATGCTCCAGTGACTGAGACGCGTGCGGAAAACACGACCCATGATCTAATCAAAGGGTAATTAGCTTTTCTAAGACAAAACATGACCACTGAGTCGACTGCCTAACTGAAGGGTAAAAGACCAGGAACAGACTGAGAAGGCCAAAAAAGCGATGGCTCAGTTGACCTTGTGTTTCAGAATACTGTGATAACCACGTCGTTTTAGGCCGGACGATGAGCTGCATGACCGAACTTGGTTCAGTGTGTATACGTGTGTAGCCTAATGAGACCCAGCAAATTCATGCGTGTGACATTTTTACCTTCTTTGCAGAACTCAGTCACTCGTGAAATCACTAGTTCAATAACGAACGAGTTTGGGAGAGAAAGAGAGAGAAACGCGTTTCATACACCTGCTACCAAGACGCATAAATCGAACATGTATGAAGCAGGGGACTATTGGTACTTGGTAGCTGAAGAGCCTGAAGTCAAAAGAAAGACTGTCATGATCTGGATCATGAAAACGAATGCGGTGCCCTCCATGTTTACTCAAAGTGGGAGACATTTCAAAAGATTATCTTATCATAAAGTAAATGAACTAACTCGCTGAATTGGAGTAGAGCTCTAGCAAATAAGTCTTTTAAGTAAGTGGTTTCTGCACCCCGACAAGTAAATATTTCAGCGTTGCAAATCCGACTGAAACCTAGGTACGAAATGCAAGTTCAAACCACGACCAGCAGTTACCTTACTGGAAAGCTACTGGTATTTAAGAATGTTCAACGGGTATCCGGAAAGATGAATTTACTGCAGAAAAAGCAGAAGAGAAAGGGGTCTGTTTGTAAAATTCGCAATTTCCTTGCCATAGATACTTGGAAAGGCTGCCGTTTTATAAGGTAGAAAATCATGCGATTCTATGGATAGACGTAACCGACTTTAATCGACACTATTCTAGAAGCTTTGGTGAATCTCCAGTAGGAACAAGGATTCGAATACCAACACCGAACAACCAGGGCAAGAATCGGATGAATACCGACGGCCTTGTAGAAGTGGTCTTCAAAAGAAGACCCAGTACCACAAAAATGCATCTACTGTGGTTGGAAGCACTGGTGAATCATCCGTTGCATCAGACGGGAATGTCGTTCGCCATTGTCTGGGAAAATGCCCCGTGCCATTCCAGGTTTGAGAATCTATCGGCAATCAAGAGAGTTTATATCCGCAAATGTGGGCCATAAAATGTGGACTGTTGGTGGCAGAAAGGCATCAGAGTCTATGACATGAACCGAGCGGATTTTAAACGGAAGAATGACACCATTAGGTTACATACCGAAAGTGAAGCTGTAATGATTTGCTGGCGTTGATACTCATTGCCACTTAAAAACCAATTTACAGTAGACTATCTGCTCTTACTCTGGGTCTCTTGTTGAAACTATGTGAAAATTTACCTGGTAGATCCGTTTGCCTGTTGTTATTCCCTTCAGTTTTGAGTCATTAGGTAAAAGCAAAGAGACTATGCACCACGTGACTGAGTTTGCTGCTTTTTTCCTCGTTCGTAAGATTTGACTTTTTGTCAGTATCTCGTCGATAAATCATTTTGACTAAAATGTAAGTACATGAGTTTGCAAAAGTCGTACAAATACAAAGGTAAATAAAATCAGAAATTCGAACTCACTGTCACTTGAAATACGTAAAGGGATTTGTGGAATATATCTTTTATTCACTATCACTGAAATAATATTTGAACTTTGGTATCATTCGTGATTTGGTGAAGTATGGCATCCTTGACTAAATTGGCGATATTTCAGGAAAATTATTGCGCACAAAAATTAGCGATATTACCACAACAATAATTCAAGTTAAACTGCTGCCAAACGGCTTAAATTGGGTTCAGCAGTTTTTCAGGGCGTTGTTTTTGAGCTACAGTGGAGCAGAATGGCTCACACGCACGAGGCCGACGTTTTCCACATGTGAGACCGATCAACGAGGGCTGACTTAAGTTTCGACAACTTTCTCGGACGAAGCGATTTCTCAAAACAATATAGGAATGTTGCTAATCAGCTTCGGATTTCAAGGTCAGACTAGTGAGCGACCGAATCCATTGTTAAACAGTCAGTTCGCCGATGATTTATATTCTGATTCACGTAGGCTGAAAGTGCACTTAGTTTATCCGGCTACATCCGCCTGATGCGTAATCGATTTTGATCTCATTTAAGTTCACTCCTGTGACTAACACGTCGAAATCAGCCGCCGTGGTGTTCACTGGTTTCTTACTTTTGCTACATTTTGCTTATCTATCATAATTAAGATTTATTCGATTTATTTTTTCAGTAATTACTCAGTCGCTTATCCGTTAGTTTTTACTGAATGCAGTCATCCTTGAAAGAATTGATTTCGCTAGAAAAATAATTTTATTCTGCATGCAGTTCACATTCTATTTGTGTGCTCGTTGGTGGTAGACAATCATATTGTAACCGCGCTGGAGCAAGGGAACGACGTGAATTTCTAGGCAAACCGAAGAACCAAACGAGGACCACACATAAAAGAACAGAAGGCGAGATCTCCGGCAACCAGCAAGATAGCCCACGTGAGGAGCTGCCGATAGAGCCGTCAAATGAGATAATTGGGCCAACGGAATAGAAATGACACCCAAGAGAAGCAAGCTTTCGACCACGGGCAACTGGTCAGAACGCAGCCGAAGCGCACAAGCAGCTGCAATGGCAATGTTGGTGCCGCGCAGTCTGGAAAAGGGCCTATATGAATGGTTGCATGTGTTTCATGACTTGTCTTGTTTGAAATACAAGTTGAAATACAAGTATCCTGCCGTGTGTTCTCATCCTTGTTACAATGTCACTATCGTTGTTTCGCACTACAACCGGTCAGGGACCGAAATAGTTCCCTAAACCAGTTCTTTGAATCTCGATTCTCGTTCTTCCATGATGCTGCAGTCAGGTCTTGTGACTAGGACTTATTTTGCTGCTACCGTATTATTGAGAAAATATGGAGTTAAAACAAGACTTACGAACGGTTCACTATTTCCACAGCTGACCAATGGCAAAAAGTAAACAACAAGGCCAAGGATAAATTAACTGTCCATAAACAACCAAGTGAAAAATGATGATGTTTAATATTTAGGATGTCTGTAGATTTCCGACCGCTAAATGTAATGCTTTCCACACTACCTCCCACTAAGTTGATGTCGCCTTAATCACCTTGTAGCCTTTCTAGGTTTTGTTCACTTGGCTCAGTTCATTCCGTGTTCCTCACGTCAAGTAGAACTACTGTCGATATACGTGATTTGTATGGAACGTTGTTTTGTAATTGATGTTACAAGACTGGACGTCAACAATTCCGAGCTTGATGCTCGATGGGGAGGTGCTGGCAGTTGTCGACCACTTCACCCACCTCGGTAGCTGCGTGACGACGGATGGGAGCACAGTAGTAGAGGTGAGCACGCGGATATCCAAGGCTCGAGAGGCGTACGCTGTACTGAAGCACTTGTGGAGTCGACCTGATATTTCACTGAAGTTGAAAGGTCGTGTATACTGTGCCGCAGTGCGTTCAGTTTTGTTGTATGGTTGCGAAACTTGGAGTCTGCATGCTGAAGATATTCGTCGTCTTGAGGTTTTCGACCATCGATGTTTACGTAGTATTGCTAGGATTGGGTGGAATAGCCGAGTAAGCAACGATGAGGTCAGGAATCAAGTATTGGGTACTAATTCAGAGAACGTTTTGTCACAGCGTATCCAGTTTAGTAGACTTCGTTGGTTGGGACACGTGTTACGTATGGCAAACACACGTCTGCAGTACCGTGTCCTATTCTCCATTCCTCTTCAGGAATGGAAGAAACCACGTGGAGGTGAACAAATGACGTGGCAGCGAGGAATGAGAAAATGTACAGCAAACTTAGGAAAAGTAGGTGCTTCACGTCTTCGTGGTTGGGGTCCAAAAGATCCCTCTACCAGTTGGCTGGAGACACTGAAGGATATGGCAGCGAACCGCGAGCAGTGGCGATCGTGTTGTCCCTTTCTATCGAATCAGAATGATTGATCGATGTGCATTTGTACAGTTAGACTGTGTATTCCGTGTGTTGGCTACTAGGACATTCTTTCCTTTTGCTACCCGTGTAGGTCCACTCCATGTCCATCTTGTATATTCATACTTTCTAATTCAACGTGCAACATGGTGAGAAAGGCAGTGGTCAATGGGGCTTGCCCTACTGTTTAACGCTGTACGATGATGATGATGATGACTCATCATATTTTCCCAGTAGCGTATACTTTTATGATGACGATTGCACTTGCATTAGCGAAAATGGTCACAAGAACGAAAACGTCTCTTCATTTAATATAAGTGCTGTATACTAATTGTGCCGTATTGGATGGACGAAATTGAGGTGGGTTAGAGAAGATTTAAAAGGAGAATTCGGTTGGCGAGGGGATAATGTGGAATATAAGATAACCTGGTCTATTGGTTTTCTTAGAGGCGGTTTGATCGCAGTCGATGGAAATCAATTGAAAGAAGCAGAAGAGTTTACCTACGAATGAGTTTGACCTCATGCAAGGAAAGTTCTCCGTCGGGGTGCATCACAGTTCGCGTAAGCCAGAGACGCTGAAGTATTTTTCTTTAGGAAATGAAATTCTTTCATCTGACTCAAACCATTAGCAGCTAGAAAGCCAGAAAGAACCATGAAAGGACAAAATGTACAACCTTTTGATGCTCTGGTTTTTCTAACTCTATATTTTTCACAGAAAACCCAGTGCCCAATGAACCATGGAATGTTCATATTTACGATGAATTGAGCGATCGGGATTTTCGTTCATAAGATGGTTCAATATTGTTAAAACAGAAGACGTGGTACTTCCATATGATATTGCCGTACCCAGTAATAAACCACAAAAATTTGTAGTTTGCTTCACTCAAGCCTAAGTGACACGGTCTAATAATTGAATTCACTGTTGATTTTCCTACTCTGTCCTTTTATACTATACCTGCGGAAGCAAAAAGGCCCAGAGAAAAGAGACCACCGTTGTTCAAATGGGTATCAAAATGGCCTTGTTATCCTTCGATTAACCGACTAATGAGTTCACCGATGTAATCTCATTTGAATGGAGTGGAGCGTGCCTGGGCAGGGAGTCCATTTTTAGAATCACGAGGTGATTCTTACAAAGTTACTTAGTCGTTTAACACGGCTAATCTTCAGAACGAGGACACATGGTTCGAAACATGGATTTTTGAAAAGAGTAGCATGGCATTGTATCGGGCAGCTATGCCTCGCCCCTGAGCCTCCACTAATTTCACATCATCTGCAAAAGTAAGCTGGGTTCATAGAGGACTGGAGATAGATCTGGACACATTCGAAAATTGATGTTGGTTTTAGCTCAGGTTGATGTTGTTCAACGGCTTCTAATTTCCGAGGTTGGCACTTAGGTCACTGTCATTTCATCCTTGTCATCGTTCCGTCATTCATAAATAGAAGAAACAGTAGTGGACCTTGCACGGGTCCCTGCCGTTTTCCGCTGGTGAAGTCCACCAAATTAGAGTACCTATGACCTACGTTAACCTACCGATGAGGAAGTCCACTGGCTATTTCTAAATCTGCCCACTTACACCAGATGATCTCAGAAGAAGCCGGTAGTTCACCGAGCCAAATGCCTTGCTAAAATCGACCTGTTTACTTGCATCCACGGTGTGAGTGACTTATTCTAGGAAGACTGATTGAGCAAGACCTACATTTTGGAAGTTCATGCTGAGCTGGGCAAAACGTAGAATTCTCTAGTAGATGCTGACAGTGGTTAGCCCGGATTATCTTCCACAGCACTTTGCACAGGATGCTCGTTAGGCTAGCCTGTCTATAGTGTCCCATTTCAGAGCGAGGGTCTGTTTTATGCATTAGCCACCACTGCCGCTTTTTCGCATTCTTGTGGCAATATTCCCTGATCCGACGTGGCCTTATATAACTTGCATACTGGCAAAGATCTCTTCCAGCGGCCTAATGAAAGCATGGCAAATAAAATCCGATCAAGTGGACTAATGGATATCATACCCTTCCAGAAGCATGCAGACTATTTCTTCCATTAGATTTAAATCTTTTAATGCCAAAGGGAGAGTCACTGCCTGGAAATCTCCGTTCACCCCACTACCTATTCTGTGCATACAGCTATAATAACCACCCGGTGCACCTGGTTTTTGGTTATCTGCTGCAACTCCACGGACGTGTGTTCTCAGTGATCCCATTGCATCCCTCAGTGAGCCTCCAGACTGCAGGTAGCTGTAGCACTTTTTCGTACTCATTATGACACACCGGACCAACTTCATCTCACAATGGCGTTTTCAGAATACAGGAGGTCCCTTATCTCGTTCCTATGCTTGGTATACCAAATACAAGCCTAGTGACCTCCGGAAACCTTAAAGAGAGCTCAGCTAGGGTTTGTGAGCTTGAAGGCCTTGCCAATCGCAGCCCGTCAACATGATGGTTTCCCGTCATACCACTACCGCCTCAATGGAGCAAACTTGTTTTGGAGGGTAATTAGCGACATCTTTATTGCCGGCCGTCTTTATTTCGCCTTAACACCTTCTACTACAGAAGATCCGTCATTCTAGTAGGGAGCCTAACACCATCGATACGGGCGAAGCTTCTGAACGTAGTTGAGGCTACTTTCGGCGGAGGCATACAAAGAATGGTTTTAACACTCACAAGATCGCTCTTAATTAACGGAGAGTAAACTTGGAGCCCACCCGCATTGTCTCTATATTTCGTTTTCACTAGATGCAACAATAACGGCATGCAGCCAGTTCTAAATCTGCTACCCTCCCTAATATGCTGGAACAGGGCACTCGAATGCATACGCTCCTCTTGGGTTCCCGGGTACATGCCTCAGCTACCACGTCTATCAATTGAAGTATCCAACTATGAGGGTCTTGTTAGTGTCGTTAACTAGCTTGGCAGTATTCAAATGTCCCCGTCGAGGTTTGTATCCGAGGCCCTGTACAAACAGACCACGTTTACCCTTCCACTCAGAAATGTGAGCATAACCGTTCATAGCTGGATACTTCGAGTGTAAACCTTGGTCTGCGATTCCAGATGGCTCATGTGTAACTTAATAAGGATGGCCACTCCTCCTCCTAAACAATCATTTTCCCGGTCCTACTTACAGATGACAACCCCATTTTGTATAATTCGCCATGCATGATAATCTTTAAGGAGTCACGTTCCCGTAACGGCAAATCTTGACGCGTTCTGCTAGCCTGCTGCTTTGAAGAGCTCCATCTATTTTTCCCCCAATACTACACACTTTTTTGTATAGCATCACCGAGTTTGCATCTATAATTAGATGTCTATTATTGTTCAGTTTTGCCTGAGTCTCTGAAGCAACACCAAATGTGATGAAAGGATTCTTGTATTGATGATCCTCACTAGGGTGCATAAAGACAGATGGTTATCTAGGGCTTCCAACGACTCCCAACCCATTCCTATGAGCGCTTCCGTAACACCCTAATTGCCAAGGACCGCACTGTCCTCGGCCTGCAGACAGTACTGCCAATTTCCATCTTAATTATCTCTACACCCGAGGATTTCAGTGGCTTATTCATTGTTATCGACACAGTGGCCCGAAAGCAGATTAAGGCATTTTGTTGTCTTTGTGGTCCTTTCACTGGTGCTCTCGCGAATTTAGTCATGTTTTCTCCTGTTGATATACCATTTGGCCTTACTATATGCCCGTTTGGTATAATTAGGTATCTTCTTTTGACGCTGTGGGCTACCCCTGCTGACCTCGCTCACAGTCTATCTCAAACTGATTCACCGGCGAACTCTACAGTGTTAGTGTAGCATTAGGTACGCAGTTACTTGCGAGCGGTGACTTCCATGTTCACAACCTATGCACTCTTCTTAGATCAGTAGGGTAATGAACACCTGCGATTCAGAGTATGTCGTAAACCCTCCTACTATTTAGTTTCGTCTCCCGTTTGATTCCATTATAAAACTTCTTCCTGGTTTAGGAACAGGAGCCTACGGTTTGAGAACCTTCCCATGGATAGGATCTGCCTTTGCAGATTCTTTACATGACTTTCTAATTCCTGGAGCTCAGGATCGTGTGTCCTTGCTAGCCAATCTGCTGTCATTTTACATTCGTTCTTCTTTTTTGGCTATCTTGCTTTCCTGGACTTCTGCTCTCCCCACAGGCCCTCCTCTGACTGTTTCAAGGGAGGGGATGTAACTGACGCAGTGAGAACTCTTGCACGTCGCTTACTTACAGCACAGACTGGCCTCTCAGCCGTGCCTACTACTTCCGCAAAAGACTTAGTGTTATGTCTCTGGTGTTTTTGGGGTCGTATCAAGGCTATTCCCCGATGGCTGTTCGTCCCCTTCTTGCACCGGTAGCTTTCTAGTCTAGGCCGGCAGCCTCCTTGAAATTATTGGAAACCCACTCCGCCCAGAGTCCTGTTTGTAAACTGAACAGGTGTCACTTACTATCCCTGAACACCTTTATTGAGTCCGCCTCTTGCACACCCCGCATTCTATGCAATTAACTGCCCGTTTTCGAAGATGGATGCTAGACACGGCTCTGAAATAAGTGGCCTAGTGACGGACACCCACGGAGGTGTGGTTAAAGATAACTCAAGAGCTTCTTAAAGAAAAGCAGAAACTAGGAGACCTGTAAAATAGCTCTTATATGCAAATGTTCAACAACAAAAAATACTGCGTGAAAAAAGATGGCTTCACAAAAACACCAAACAGTACTCGTTTAGAATACGAGGAGAATGAGCGAATTATCCATTTAAAACTCATCTTAAATGTAATTCTGATATGTTCACTATCGCGATATAACCCGACTTAATTTATTGTACCATTCAAAAATTTGATAAAATCCGAGCACTGAGAATTCAAACTTCGAGGCACTCACTCACGGTCCACGTGGAGAATGCATCATTGATAAGACTGGCCACACTGTCCCACCTGTGGTGTGTATTTTTGGTGGACCGTACAGTTGTAGTGTTCAACTTGTTCTGAATCTCAGTGACATGGCTATTGTCTCGTGAACAAGGCTCGCTTAAATTAGAGTTCGCAGCCCCGTGTTAATTTTCTGTTCTAGGTCGACTGGATCATCTGGTGTTGGGTCGTTTTTGAATTCAGTTTCATCTTCTAGGATAGTCGACGCTTCGCGCGTATGAAAGTTTGCCCATGTTGGGAAGTCCGGATCCGTTGCCTGGATGTAGGATTACTATGCTGGGACTTTTCTTTAATCTGCCGACAGCTTCAATGTCTCCTTGCTATAAGAGCAATCACTTTGACTGCAGCGCGCTCTTTGTAAAGATGCAGCGAAATGATTCAGGTTACATCGTCTAATCTATGTTTTTGACTTCTGTTTTCAAAGGTAAACCACTGTTCCCGAGATAGTCAAAGTCTTTGATATGTCTTATGGGATCAAGTGGAGAAAGGTGGGTAATATCAGCGAATAAAGAGGGAACGGAAGTAAGAATAAGACCGAGGGTACGTGCACGATCGCCATCCCGATCGGGAATGCGTGCGGGGAAGTCAACTAGTTGACTTCGATTGTTGACAAAAACAAAGCTTCGGCTTCGCAGTAGTGTCACAAAAGTCAGATCTTATTATAGACATTCAATTCACTAAGAGAGGCAACTTGGGAATTGGAGTACGATACAAACAATTTTCAATGTCAGAAGACAATGAATCGAAATGTCAGCTATCGCTACTGTTGGGAGAGCGAAAAACCGTACAGAAGTGATGATTACGAGAATGAAACGGGAGTTTCAGCCAAATCAGCTGGAGCTCGCATTTGGAAAATTCCCAGTTTGGTATTCAGAGGGTAGCCACGGACTGGTAGATGTAGGCCCAGATACCAGTTTAAGGTGAAATTGACGAATGGAAAAAGTAGTTCGGAAATTGGAGTCGGATAGCTTCCAACGATGGAGCCATTTATGTCTCAGTCAAGAATAAGACAAGGAAAGAAGAACCTTGGAGGAAATGAGGCACAGAACCACGTGGTTCAAGCCGCGAATGTTGGTGATAGCTAGGATTTTTTTTCCTGTAGCAACTGCGCAGTAGACAAAAGCGAAGATTTTCTGTGAGCAGTGAGAATTATGAGCTTTTTGGCGAAACCGCCAACCTAACTCTGGCTCCTGGACTGGCGAAACAAATGAGGCTCCAATGGTGCTTCAATGGTGAGTTTTGTGTTCATACTGCACGATGAATCCTAGTATGTGCAATCTAGCTACCTATTTCTTATACTCAGTGTTTATGTCTTCGGAAAATCAACTGCCACGCGCCCGCTGACTGGCTGCAATATATTCCGGTGGTAATTACCACCCCAACGAATTAAAGGAATTTACTCGCTAATGGTCACTGTACGCCTCTATATTGGATTTTACGCTCAGTCTGATTTGGCTGATCATTTATGACACGGGATTCTCTTTCGACCCGAAAAATGTATCCGTCTTGGCTGGCAGACTGTTCTTAGCTGCACCCAAACTGAGAAGAAGTGTCTGTCCCGTCTTTGCTCAGTATCAACATATCTTCTCTTTTCGCGAAAATGTTGGATCTAACCCCTGTTCTTCTTTTTCGCATTCACGTTCATACTTTTGTGGTTTTCATAAAAGAATCGTGGCTAAACTCACATATTGCTGACTCACTCTTGTCAATAAATGGTTTTCAACTGTTCCGGCAGGACAGGAATTTCATCAACAAGAAGACTGGAGGTGGTATGGTCAAATATATCAACTCTACCTGGTGTGACAGATCTGATGTCGTTTGTTCATACTTAATGAGCAATACTGATCGTTTAGTTATTCAGTGCCATCCTAAGTTTTCTCGCTATAGGAGTACCATCATAACAAACTTATACCTGGCTGCGTCTTCCACATGGAATTCTATTTCATCTTTCTATGACTCTTCTTTTCCTTTCCTTGTTCCTTTGTTAGATGACAATTTGCACATCGTAGTAGGCGTTTTAATCATGCTTTGAAACAATTCCTCACTGAGATTGATTTAGCTGATCTTTTATGATTCTCCAACCAGAGGCAACTCTGTTTTAGACAGGATTATCACCAATTATCTCGAATTATTCTCCCTAAAGCTGTGTGCACCTGCCTCAATCAGTGACCACTGTCTGCTTATGTTGAGGCCTAAGGTATACTTCCGGTCTACTTTCCACTCTTTCAGGCAAACCAGCCCAATGAAAATCCGTCCCCGAAGTTTTTTTACGTGACAACATTCTTCTTCCACAGAAATCCCTTTCTCGTGCATCTTCCTCATGCTCTTTCGAATCATCGCTAAGTAGCAATGTCACACTTTTCGTAAAGACGATAAATTTATTCCTCCACTAGTTCTGCCCCTTAGTAATACTATTTCTCTGTAACGGCCGTGCCACTTCTCCGATGTTGGAATCCTCAAGGAGACGGGAGGAATATTTCTACAAAGCCAGGGGCAGTTCTAAAGTAAGACACATTTCCCCTTTGATAAAGCAATAAATCAAACGCACTGACTCGCTCTTTGCTGCTCAATTCCTATGCAGCCACAACAGTACCCGACTATGGCAAACCAGTCGGCTGTTTTGTGGACTGATAGCGAAACAAGTGAAATTTGCTGCGGACGTTGACCTTAGCAACTGTGTGTTCATTCATCCATCAAATGACTCTCCAAGATGGCGTGTACGCAACCTCGTTCGCTACAGAAGGAGTAGTAAGCCTCTTCTTACTTCTAAAATAACCTCAGGTATTGGTTCTGATGACCTATCGTCATCAATTTCGAGACATGTAGCTGCTGCCATGACCGATGCATTTAATTTCATTTTAAACAAACGTTTGTGCTTATTTCCTATTCCCGACTGTTGAAGACCAGTCACTATGGTTCCTTTACAAAATCCTTGTAATTCTGCTGTCAAAGCTGAACGCTTTCGCCTCACTGCATCAACTTCAGTTAGTCTTGAACTTACAGAGCGTGCCATTCTAAAAAGTTTGAATTCTTTTGTAAACTCTCCCAGTGACCCCTTACAGTTTGCCTATAAGCGGAACAGCTCCACTGTGAATGCTATCACTTTCTTAGTCCACCATATAACAAAACCTTTGGGTACATCAGCATAGTCTGTGAAACGCGCCTTTCTAGAGTACTCATCAGCTTTTGATTCTCTTCCGCGGTCCTTCCTCTTTCGCAAACTGGAATCTTTCGGCTGTCCTTCACCTTTATTACCATGGGTGTCTGATTATTTTACCAAAATAACTCAGTGCACTCGACTGGGTTTTAAAACATCCTAGACCTTGGTGAACAATTCAAGAGTGCTACAGGGAGCTGTGCTCTCGCCCCATTTATTTCTCACCCACTTTAGTGATCTTTCATCCAGTTATGCTTCGCGTTCATTTAAATATGCCGATGATGTGGCTCTTTGTCAAGCTACTTCCGTGACCCAAGACTTCAGTAACTTTACCAGATGTCTATTTCCTATTTATGATTTCCCCGTTCGTTCCGGTTTAACCCTAATTTTGTCCAAATGCTTTGAATGCATATTTGCCCGTTCCCGATTGGCTTATCCCTGTGATTCCTCTGTCATTTCCACAGAACCACTAGATAGAGTGGGTTCTATGTAAGACTTACGAATGGCCATTGATCCAAATTTGAAGTGGTCGCTTCACATTTCAAACTATGTGAAGAAACTACGCCAGCCATCATGTCTGATACGAAAGCTTGGGCATTTTATCCTTAAACAGTGTTATTTTCCTTTTTGTTTATCAATGTTTTACTTGTTCTACTTCACTGTGCCCCTGTTATTTTTGCTGGCCTGGTGAAGAAAGATTTTAGTATTCTTCTTCCAGGCCTATCTATTATCAGTCGGGTATCTTTCATACACTTAACTGAACTATCTGCTGATTTGTGCGAACTACACCTGGCCGCATGTGAAAATTTCGCTCACAAAATCTTTGCAGACAGCATTCAGCCTTTATATAGTGATCTATGCGAATGTAACTCTCGATTCTACAGGTTCCTCATTTCGATTCATACCCTCTCGTATTAACCTCTACAAAATCTCTACCGTTCCATATCTGGCCCGAATCCCCACAAACCGGGCACGAGTATTAGCTGGATTTCTTGACAATTTTGGTATGTCATCGTCCTTTTCTTCAGCCAATGGATTCTATAAGTTGTAAGGTGTAAATCTTTTTTGATTGAAATGAGGACGTCTGTCTACACAAAAGTATGGTCAGATGCAAATACGAATATAAACAGCGTGATAGAAAAGACGTTTCGAAGAACAATACTTGAAGTGAATATTTCGCAATATATTCATATCATCACGTTTTCACCATGCGCAGATTATGCTCATTTCGTGTGCCACAAGGGATACTCTGTTTTCTTTCGCGTTTCATCGATCGGTCCGCGCGCTCGAAGTGGGATCAGCCCCTGACATCAACTGCCGAGTGGTAAAGTTCGCGCACGTACTACTGTCAAAAGTTCCATTTTACTGAGGATGGACTGGAGAAAAAATTGTGAAATTAAATGAGTGATTTTGTTCCCATTGTCCTAACGCTCCTTTGAAACTGCGGCAAATCGTTCAGCATTTTGGGATTTGCCAAACGCAAACATGACCCGCAAAACATCCTGTAAGACTTGCTCGTTTCTTCTTATAATGTAGTATGAAAGTATCTTTGGCTGATTTCAAGTTCCTACATAGAATCTATTGTAATGCCTTACCAGGTTCTCCTGCTGATAACCCCTTCGCGATCTCTTCGTTCAGACACTATTTCCTCTAGCCATATCAACATGATTTGGCTTTCTGATCCTCATTTCCTAAGGACATTCGCAATTCGTTCTACGAGCGTGTCCGGACTTTTGGTAGCCGGACGTCTGATCGAACGGACATTTGGTCGCCAATCACTTGGATGACTGAATTACATTATATTCACTTAAGCTTGTCAAATGTCATACCCTCAGAAAGTGGATAAGGGGCGCAGCCAGTCCCCTTGGCCTTCCTCGGGATTTATAGTGAACACCCGGTAATCCAGAATTATAAAGGCATACAGTGATCACGAATCGGTAAGCGAAAAGGCTTGCAATATGCTGTTATGCAAATGTATCACAGTCTTATTCTTTTAACCGTTGTGACCTCACAACAGTTTCACACCGGAAATCCTAGAGCCGAAGGCTTGATGCTAAGGTCAACTGGAATATCAGTGCAGTCTACGACGGCAGTGCCCGGTGAATCTGATATTCAAGCCTTCGTTCCTTTAGAGGCAATAGACACTTGATCCACTAGACTAAATGTCCATTCGACCAAAGGTCTAGCAACCAAATGTTCGGCAGTCAGAAGTCCGGGTGCCTTCTACGAGTCACCTTTATTTCGCTACCTCAAGTCTGCCCACGAACACTGCTGGTGTATTCTAATTAATGACGTCCATGCACATTGGTCACGTGCACATTCCCTCCACAATGGCCTCTTTCGGTATGCCCTAGTTACTATTTATACCGTGTTAATGCAGAATACATGTATATTGGGAGCACGGACGCTACATTTTAGTGATAACAAGAACTCTCGACTATTGCACATATTCTTCATAAATATACATGTTTATACTAAACACATTTCGTGAGAAATCACTTTTCATGATAGGATTTAACAAACTCAACCGGCCGTTATCCAACTCCTCAGATTGCCAAGCTATTTCCTAAGTTTGATGGTGGCATTCGGAAACCAGTTTCATAACTCTGTCTATCGGATAATCGAAATGTTCTCGTTAGTCCAAATGTGTCTAATGAAATGTGCCGTCGTTTCCATTGATTTGTTGAGGAAAGTTTGATTCCCCAGCTCAGATCGCATGACCCCACTGGTCCACCCGATCGATGTCCGTCCGTGGGCGTGCGAGAAGTCGCACGACTGAGATCTGCGCCACTTTTGCACGGAAAGAGCGTGGTATGACAAGCAGTCAAAACGTAGAGTGGTCGGCCAAAGAGGCTTGTGACAACACCTTTTACATTTCAAATGAAGCCTTTGTAACTTCAACTGAAGTCCAAATGATATCATTTTGCCGACACTGACATGATTGGCTTGACAATGGTCACTTGTCACCTGCCCACGAAATCTCTCTACCTCATGATCATCTACACCGCAATAGCAAGTGTTGAGCAAAAATTTCATTGATACATCCAATAGTACGTGCGGAGGTCTACAGGGGGGAGATGTGACCATTGAGTCAACCGCGTGATCGAAGGGAAAGGACCAGGGACAAGTTGAGACGGTCAACAAAGCAACAGCGTTAGGTGACCTCGACTCTCTCTCTCTCTCTCGGCATCTAGAGAAAACTACAATGACTTGTTTTACGAGAAACAAGCAAGCACCTTCCATGTTTACCCATGGTGGAAAACGTTTCAAGCGTTTGTCTGATCATGAAGTAGATGAGCTAATTTCCTGGATTGAAACAGAGCATATAATAACGCATTCATCTCTGCGAACCGATTCAAGGTCGAGTATGCAAAGGATGTTTCTATCACTGCGATCAGCAACCGTCTTAATGGACAGCGGATAACGTTCGAGATAATTCTTCAAATATTCGTAACCATGACTTCATTGCGTAAAAAGCAGAACAGGAAGAGCCATGTGCATTAGATTCTTCTAACGTTCGTTGACACAGTTGCGTAGAACACCCACAGTGGTATGAGGCACACAATCATGAGATCATATGGATAGAGGAAACAAACTTTATTCTGCACTGTTCGCGAAATTTTGCTAAAGCCCCAAAGGAGATGAGGGCACGAATACCAGGTGCAAGCTGCATATGATAAGTGTGATGAATATTAACGGTCTGATTGATCTGACTAAAAAAAGAGGATCGTAGACCTCAACAATGTGTCTACAATGGTAGAACGGTCTTGTGGATAGCCTTATGGATCACACAGAGTAGTCGTTTGTCATTGTCTGTGACAATGCGCCTTGGAGGATTTAGCGGCAATCTTCAGACCTGCGCTGTATCCACCCACCCTTAATCCTATTGAAATGATATGGAGTGTGCTGAAAGAATTTATCGATGTTGAAACCAGAAAGGAGCGCACGCTGACGATTGCCGGGGATCCTCAGGGGTGCATGAGCCAGCAGGAATGGCGAATGATCTTGGAGAAAATAGCCACGAGCGCTAAGTCTAACGTCACGCGTACACACTGCTTGAATGCAGCACAGCACGTCCGCACCTATTTACGATAATGCTAGACAATTGATTGGTTAGTAGTAGACGTTGATTTCCAAAACTGATCCGTGTTTCTTTACACTTGAGTATATTACAGGAGGATCAAACCCTACGTGACAATGAAACGAAAACTTTATCGTAGTTTAGTGTTTGCAGTTCCAGTTCACTGTTCGTCACCACAAACTTGACATCCAAATATTGGTATACGTATGATGAGAATATCGAAAAAGTAAAACTACATAACCGGTATATAGAGGTAAGTCCAGAAGTGGCCGTCAGACCATGAGTATGGTCGCACAGATTTGCACAGACCGTGGTAGAGAAAAACAAATGGCTTTTCCTGCATGAACAACGACAATAAATAATCAAATTCAACCTCCCACCAGTAAAATTTATCCCAGCATTAATTGCAGAGAGAAGTGAATGATTATAAAGAACACAGGAAGGAAAGATGTCAGTGTGAAAAGTTTATCAAACATAATCGTCAATAAGTTATGAATTAAGTGAAGAATTCGTGGACTAGGATTATCGACAGTTGCGTTGTCAGTGCACTACGGGAGGAGTAATTGGACAAAAATGTTCATTTGTGTAAAGTTCTATTGCTAAACATGAGAGAGTGGGGTCAGTGATTCTCCAAGAAATGAATTTGTAAGAAATACAGTCTGAAATGTGGGGGTTTTATCCCGGTTCAGGGCCACGCAGTTTCAGCAAAGAGGATCGTGTTTATATTCACGATTTTCGTCACCCTTCAAGACAATGGATACCAGGAGTAATTGTTAGCCGATTGGTGTTCGATTAGACAGTGGCACAGCCAAACGACATGTCAACCACATCAGGAAACGTTATAGCGCGGTAGCGGTAGATGAGAAGAATGAGGTATAACTTCCACTACATGTGCCTTCGGATACCCTTGCATTACCAGTGACAGAGAAGAAAACGGCATCACCTGGGCCACCAAGTTCTGACTGTATTAACGAGCGGCGATACTCAATGCGGTCCCAGCCCCCTATTTAAAGACTTACCATTGATCCCTACAAAAAATCGTACAAGTCGACCTCTATTTGCGGGGGGAGCTGAACGACTGTCAGCTGACGCTATGCGCATGCATACACACCTACACACCCACACACAGGCCCTCGTTCGCGCACGCTCACACGAAACAGTGTTCGTACTGTCCGGTTATTCGCCGAGCCGCAATTGTTCATTTTGTATCGATTTCCTTTTATCGATCTGTTTTGTTAGACGTGGCTGTGTCACGTTCTTGTTCATTCATAGAAGGACCCACTCAGTGATCGGGTATTCTGTGCCTCCTAACAGTTGAGTCATAGCAGGCTTCATAGATTGTGACGACATCACAGAAGATGGAGTGATTGCATTTGACTAAATACCAATAGGAAATTACTAAAACTCATTACTATGAACGCATTTCTATTTAAGATTATTTCATTATGCCCGAGGAAATAAGACTTGGTTTTGTCTTTCTGGATTTTTATCCGCAAAAATAAAGAAAATTCTCGGAAGTAAGCCCTCGTGAGATCTGGATAAAAAGTTAGTATCAGACAGGGTCCTATTTTTGGAGAAACACAATAATTAAAACCTCATGTCCATCCATTGTATTTCCGAACACCATTTTGTATAAATTTCAGGTTGACAGCCATTGAGAGGTGTATTCAAAATGCTAATACCCTTCATCTCTTGTCCTGTTTTAGTACTGACCGACTGAATTAAGGACGCTCAGTACCGTAAATATGAGAACAGATTTCCGCATGAACTTAGTCACCAACCAGCGGTGGTCAGATGGTTGTCTTCATTTGACGCCTTTCTCCTAATAACAATCGAGATGGAATGAATCATACATTGTTTCCCATAGTACAAGCCATTGCAGTTTTCTCTAGATGCCGAGTGATTCAGCTACCAAACACCAGTCGCCCTCAGCATCACACGGGATCAGGACACGTGACTTGATGTCAGGTATATAAAATGCTCGTCTCGTTGCCCGACTCATCTTCGTTAAAATGAAGTGACCATTTCACGAGCAACCAAGCTTCATACAGAACACAACTTAGTCACGTGTATGGATATACCGAGAGAGAGAGAGAGAGAGAGAGAGAGAGAGTCAAGGTCGATTAACGCTGTTGCTCTGTTGACCGTCTCAATTTGTCCCTGGTCCTTTCACTTCGATCACGCGGTTGACTCAATGGTCACATCTCCCCCTATAGACATCCGCACGTACTATTGGATGTATCAACGAGATTTTAGCTCACCACTTTACCGATGCGACAACCAATCATTACGTTCTGTTCTTAATAAAGCTTATAGTTTCCCCTAATCTATGTGATAGTTTCGCAAATCTAAGTGATAATTTTGCAAAACAATGTGATATTTATCCAAATCAATCTCTAAATGTTATAGATCGCTGATGAATTGAGGTTTATTGTTTTTGTTTGTGCAATGCACCTGCAAGGGCGCGTAAATTACGCACTCATCTTTGATTTGGATTTTGGGTCGTAATCTGATAGTCACTCAACCACTGCGCGATAGTCCTTACGTGTACGATAGGCTTGATTATAAATGGGCCCACCACCTTTTAAATGCGCCCAGTTCGCCTCATAATGCGAATGCACATGTTCACGTATTTATATGTGTCATCTTGGTGGCCAAACCAGGAACAGTCCGATTCATGGAGAAAACAAAGTTCACACAGTGGGTGACAATCTTGATGGTGATTTCCAGTGTTTCTACACAACCTCCCCTTCGGAAGACAGAAGGAGATGTGTCTTTGAAATGCAAAGTTGTGCTAAGTTAGGTTGCTCTTGAACAAACTCACATGACTGGGGAAGCAACAAAAACTGGCGGTAACAACAAACGGAGACATGTTGGTGGGGATGAAACGAGATTCGAAGTGGTACATGGCTCGGCAATTTTCCTCGGTCTAGGTGTAAGTAACTGTGCTCTGCCCTGAGCCAGATGTCCTGAACCATAGCAACGGGTTGCTTGTCAGTAAAAAATGGATGGATACAGGGTGATGCACACCAAAACGGTCACTGTGCATATAAGCAGTGGTATAAGAGTATCCTCTCATCTCCACACCAAACTGTGGTGATTCAGCAGCTGTCACACGTGATACGGTCAGGTACAGCTTCGTAGACACGCGCGCGGATCAGCCTCAACCAATCAGAATCAACGCCGACAAGTCCGACAAAAGCTCCCTGTAACTGGTCATCTGTGAGTTTATCAATTACCTTCTCTGATTTAACACATTTATGCAGACCCTTTCTCTGCAATAAACCTAGCGTGCTATTCCACAGCCTTGGTCTTCTTGCTACTTTCGTTCGCGTAGTTCTGGGTGGAGGCAATTACAATACGTCCTGTCAGTTCAGTTCATTGCGATTATGACGCGAACTTTGGGAAGTTCAGTCCGCCTCCTTCGTGGATAGATGGCTTTTCGATGGAAGAACTGTTATCTGGAAAAGAAACTCAAGAAACGAGGGAAGGGAAAACGACCCATAATAGATGGATGACAGTTCCCCTTGATGTATTCATAACTCGTGCCACATCATTAACCTTGGGTACAAACGTCGGTATGTAAGTTAAGAAACGGTGAGTAAATGGATTGAATTAACCTAGTGTAAAATTGATCGTCCTAAACGATGAAAGTGCCCAAACTGTAAAACTTTTTTTAATTCCTACCTGAAATTTATCATAAAATCTCATGCATGATGAGCTATGTCTACGAAACACACCGGAGTGTACACGATCCGACTAGGACGGTCGCTTAATCCGTGTCCACGAGTGCCGAAGACCCAAATGCGGGTAGAGTAGCTGGCACTGGACACGGTTGGGGTTAAACAAAAGCTATCTCTACATCCATAAAAGCTGGTTTCAATCTATCTCTCGCAATCGTTTCTTGTTAACCCTTACGTTCTACGATGTAACAGTTGTCGTTGCATTCTAGAACTCGATGCGGACCTGAGTAAAGAGCATGAAGCAGGCGCCGTTTACTACGTGTACGTAAAAATAAAGTATGTAAAAGTAGATGATTCCCCAGGTATGTCCGCTGGTACTATAAGCTCTCTAGTGGATGATGCGTGTAGGTCTTGCATATGCTGAGTTAGGCGTTGGATGTAGTCGGGATAGGTAAAAGGCATTGATGGTTCGGGTGCAGCCAGTTTCCCGAGCAACTGAGGGGGACATCCAAACAATAATTCTACAGCCGTCGAATGCAGGTCGGCGTTCACCGAACTCCGAATACCTAGTAAGACAAAAGAAAGGGCCTCATTCCATCTCGGGTTTGTATAAACTCTTAAAGCAGCTTTGAGTTGTTTGTCAAAACACTCATTCAAGCCGTTAGTGGCTGGATGGTACGCCTTTGTCCTAACTTGTCTGCATCCTAATGCATTCATCAGGGACACAAAGGACCATTGGAAGTGGGTTCCTTCATCAGTGGTCACAAAAAAGGAGCTTGCAATCGGAGCTATCCGTCGTTCTAGAAAACCACGCGCTGTTGTTTCGGATGAGCAGCCGCTTAAAGGTATTGCCCGAGCCCTCCTCGAAGAGCGGCCGCTACAAGTTAACGGATCAGTGATGCCCCTGGATGAAGGCAGAGGACTTACTAGATCGACGTGCACGTTGTGAAAACGTGTGTTTGGTTTAGAAAACGTGCTGACAGGTCTTTTTGTGTGTAGGTGTACTTCATCTCGGTGATATTCTAAACAACTGCGTGCCCATTCACTAATGTCTTTGTTTATTTTCAGCCATACGAAAAGTTCATTTGCGAGCCTAACCGAAGCTCGCATGCCAGGGTGTGAAAAAAACCATTCAGTGTTCTAAAAACGACCCTACGCAAAATAACGTTACCAGTGAACGAGAAGGGTTTTGTTTCTTGTCGTACAATATCGTCCCATTCGATGAAGTGAGTGGCACTGGTTCAAAATGTATAGAGCTGCAGCAACAACGTTGCTCGACTTCTGGGTCATGTGCTTGTGCTGCAGCAACAGCTGTTAAGTCTATGCCACCGATTGGAGTAATGAGATGGATCCATGAAAGTGCATCTACCGCAGGGTTAAGCTCAGCCGAGATATGCCCTATATCTTCAGTGAATTGGGTGGAATGATCAAGGTGACCGGATTCCCCGGGTCAGAATCGGTCTGTAGTTGACCGCGGAGTGAAGATTACTGGCTTGTGGTTCGTGAAGGCAGTAAATTGCCTTCCCTCTAGTACTTGTTAGAGATGACGAGTAGTCACATAAACCGCTAGAAGTCCCCTACAGAATATATTTGGGTTCAACCGGCTGTAAAGGTTTGGATAAGAATGATTAGGGCCGCCAAGTACCTTCAACATAATGTGATTCATCATGCAGTTCCAACGCTCGATTGATTAGTGAAAAAACGGAGGCATTGTACAGCTTTTTCATCTATTTTATGAATCATCAGCAGTGTATATCCACCGTGCCCCAACTGGGACTTGGACCCAGAGTAAACGATTGTGAGTCGAACACCAAATCACCATGCTATCAGGGTGGACTCCCAGCGGTTTGTTGGATATATACACAACAGGGGTCAATCGCTGTGGGGAAACAGGTTGCTACCGCTCTAAGCCAGCAAGCGAAGCGCGCTATACCATGTAGTGTACACGTTCAACAAACCGTTGAGAGCCAGCCCGGATAGCCTAGTGGTTGGGAGTTTCACTCACAGCCATTCATCTCGGGTTCGAGTCCCAGTGGATGTGCACTGCTGATGATTCCTAACAAGCATGAACCAGCTGTGCAACGCTTCAGTGGTTTTAGTGGCGAGTAAAGCATTCAGATTGCACGATGAATCAGATCATACAAATAGTCTCCTACTATCCTTATACATACTCTATATACTTTATTATCTGAGAGCGACAACAACAAAGTCTGGAGCGTAAGTTGACAACGACAGGAGCGCGCTTGGTAGGTGGTGTTGTGTTGGTTCATGTAGTCACGTGCGCAATCAGACAGCCTCACACGAACGCACCGTTGTTAACTGCCTATTGATTGATGCCTGTTCGCTGTTATGGCTAATTGCACATGCATGCACGTATGTGCGCACATCACCATGACTTCACCCAAGCCACGGACGGCTTGCTCTAACCAGTCAGGCTTTGGCAACGAGCCGTGCGGGCTTGTTGATTCGTTGATTCGTTACTGTCGGGATTAACGGAGAACACACTACACAACAAATTCGTTCCTTGGCATATCGGCAAACTCGCGCGCAGGCGGGCAAGCAAGCAAGCAAGTGAATCAACCATTGGTAAATGCAAGCAGAATATGCGATCGAGTGCGGTCAAGTAGGACCGCTACACAGTAACGAATCAACGAATCAACAAGCCCGCACGGCTCGTTGCCAAAGCCTGACTGGTTAGAGCAAGCCGTCCGTGGCTTGGGTGAAGTCATGGTGATGTGCGCACATACGTGCATGCATGTGCAATTAGCCATAACAGCGAACAGGCATCAATCAATAGGCAGTCAACAACGGTGCGTTCGTGTGAGGCTGTCTGATTGCGCACGTGACTACATGAACCAACACAACACCACCTACCAAGCGCGCTCCTGTCGTTGTCAACTTACGCTCCAGACTTTGTTGTTGTCGCTCTCAGATAATAAAGTATATAGAGTATGTATAAGGATAGTAGGAGACTATTTGTATGATCTGATTCATCGTGCAATCTGAATGCTTTACTCGCCACTAAAACCACTGAAGCGTTGCACAGCTGGTTCATGCTTGTTAGGAATCATCAGCAGTGCACATCCACTGGGACTCGAACCCGAGATGAATGGCTGTGAGTGAAACTCCCAACCACTAGGCTATCCGGGCTGGCTCTCAACGGTTTGTTGAACGTGTACACTACATGGTATAGCGCGCTTCGCTTGCTGGCTTAGAGCGGTAGCAACCTGTTTCCCCACAGCGATTGACCCCTGTTGTGTATATATCCAACAAACCGCTGGGAGTCCACCCTGATAGCATGGTGATTTGGTGTTCGACTCACAATCGTTTACTCTGGGTCCAAGTCCCAGTTGGGGCACGGTGGATATACACTGCTGATGATTCATAAAATAGATGAAAAAGCTGTACAATGCCTCCGTTTTTTCACTAATCAATCGAGCGTTGGAACTGCATGATGAATCACATTATGTTGAAGGTACTTGGCGGCCCTAATCATTCTTATCCAAACCTTTACAGCCGGTTGAACCCAAATATATTCTGTAGGGGACTTCTAGCGGTTTATGTGACTACTCGTCATCTCTAACAAGTACTAGAGGGAAGGCAATTTACTGCCTTCACGAACCACAAGCCAGTAATCTTCACTCCGCGGTCAACTACAGACCGATTCTGACCCGGGGAATCCGGTCACCTTGATCATTCCACCCAATTCACTGAAGATATAGGGCATATCTCGGCTGAGCTTAACCCTGCGGTAGATGCACTTTCATGGATCCATCTCATTACTCCAATCGGTGGCATAGACTTAACAGCTGTTGCTGCAGCACAAGCACATGACCCAGAAGTCGAGCAACGTTGTTGCTGCAGCTCTATACATTTTGAACCAGTGCCACTCACTTCATCGAATGGGACGATATTGTACGACAAGAAACAAAACCCTTCTCGTTCACTGGTAACGTTATTTTGCGTAGGGTCGTTTTTAGAACACTGAATGGTTTTTTTCACACCCTGGCATGCGAGCTTCGGTTAGGCTCGCAAATGAACTTTTCGTATGGCTGAAAATAAACAAAGACATTAGTGAATGGGCACGCAGTTGTTTAGAATATCACCGAGATGAAGTACACCTACACACAAAAAGACCTGTCAGCACGTTTTCTAAACCAAACACACGTTTTCACAACGTGCACGTCGATCTAGTAAGTCCTCTGCCTTCATCCAGGGGCATCACTGATCCGTTAACTTGTAGCGGCCGCTCTTCGAGGAGGGCTCGGGCAATACCTTTAAGCGGCTGCTCATCCGAAACAACAGCGCGTGGTTTTCTAGAACGACGGATAGCTCCGATTGCAAGCTCCTTTTTTGTGACCACTGATGAAGGAACCCACTTCCAATGGTCCTTTGTGTCCCTGATGAATGCATTAGGATGCAGACAAGTTAGGACAAAGGCGTACCATCCAGCCACTAACGGCTTGAATGAGTGTTTTGACAAACAACTCAAAGCTGCTTTAAGAGTTTATACAAACCCGAGATGGAATGAGGCCCTTTCTTTTGTCTTACTAGGTATTCGGAGTTCGGTGAACGCCGACCTGCATTCGACGGCTGTAGAATTATTGTTTGGATGTCCCCCTCAGTTGCTCGGGAAACTGGCTGCACCCGAACCATCAATGCCTTTTACCTATCCCGACTACATCCAACGCCTAACTCAGCATATGCAAGACCTACACGCATCATCCACTAGAGAGCTTATAGTACCAGCGGACATACCTGGGGAATCATCTACTTTTACATACTTTATTTTTACGTACACGTAGTAAACGGCGCCTGCTTCATGCTCTTTACTCAGGTCCGCATCGAGTTCTAGAATGCAACGACAACTGTTACATCGTAGAACGTAAGGGTTAACAAGAAACGATTGCGAGAGATAGATTGAAACCAGCTTTTATGGATGTAGAGATAGCTTTTGTTTAACCCCAACCGTGTCCAGTGCCAGCTACTCTACCCGCATTTGGGTCTTCGGCACTCGTGGACACGGATTAAGCGACCGTCCTAGTCGGATCGTGTACACTCCGGTGTGTTTCGTAGACATAGCTCATCATGCATGAGATTTTATGATAAATTTCAGGTAGGAATTAAAAAAAGTTTTACAGTTTGGGCACTTTCATCGTTTAGGACGATCAATTTTACACTAGGTTAATTCAATCCATTTACTCACCGTTTCTTAACTTACATACCGACGTTTGTACCCAAGGTTAATGATGTGGCACGAGTTATGAATACATCAAGGGGAACTGTCATCCATCTATTATGGGTCGTTTTCCCTTCCCTCGTTTCTTGAGTTTCTTTTCCAGATAACAGTTCTTCCACCGAAAAGCCATCTATCCACGAAGGAGGCGGACTGAACTTCCCAAAGTTCGCGTCATAATCGCAATGAACTGAACTGACAGGACGTATTGTAATTGCCTCCACCCAGAACTACGCGAACGAAAGTAGCAAGAAGACCAAGGCTGTGGAATAGCACGCTAGGTTTATTGCAGAGAAAGGGTCTGCATAAATGTGTTAAATCAGAGAAGGTAATTGATAAACTCACAGATGACCAGTTACAGGGAGCTTTTGTCGGACTTGTCGGCGTTGATTCTGATTGGTTGAGGCTGATCCGCGCGCGTGTCTACGAAGCTGTACCTGACCGTATCACGTGTGACAGCTGCTGAATCACCACAGTTTGGTGTGGAGATGAGAGGATACTCTTATACCACTGCTTATATGCACAGTGACCGTTTTGGTGTGCATCACCCTGTATCCATCCATTTTTTACTGACAAGCAACCCGTTGCTATGGTTCAGGACATCTGGCTCAGGGCAGAGCACAGTTACTTACACCTAGACCGAGGAAAATTGCCGAGCCATGTACCACTTCGAATCTCGTTTCATCCCCACCAACATGTCTCCGTTTGTTGTTACCGCCAGTTTTTGTTGCTTCCCCAGTCATGTGAGTTTGTTCAAGAGCAACCTAACTTAGCACAACTTTGCATTTCAAAGACACATCTCCTTCTGTCTTCCGAAGGGGAGGTTGTGTAGAAACACTGGAAATCACCATCAAGATTGTCACCCACTGTGTGAACTTTGTTTTCTCCATGAATCGGACTGTTCCTGGTTTGGCCACCAAGATGACACATATAAATACGTGAACATGTGCATTCGCATTATGAGGCGAACTGGGCGCATTTAAAAGGTGGTGGGCCCATTTATAATCAAGCCTATCGTACACGTAAGGACTATCGCGCAGTGGTTGAGTGACTATCAGATTACGACCCAAAATCCAAATCAAAGATGAGTGCGTAATTTACGCGCCCTTGCAGGTGCATTGCACAAACAAAAACAATAAACCTCAATTCATCAGCGATCTATAACATTTAGAGATTGATTTGGATAAATATCACATTGTTTTGCAAAATTATCACTTAGATTTGCGAAACTATCACATAGATTAGGGGAAACTATAAGCTTTATTAAGAACAGAACGTAATGATTGGTTGTCGCATCGGTAAAGTGGTGAGCTAAAATCTCGTTGATACATCCAATAGTACGTGCGGATGTCTATAGGGGGAGATGTGACCATTGAGTCAACCGCGTGATCGAAGTGAAAGGACCAGGGACAAATTGAGACGGTCAACAGAGCAACAGCGTTAATCGACCTTGACTCTCTCTCTCTCTCTCTCTCTCTCTCTCTCTCTCTCGGTATATCCATACACGTGACTAAGTTGTGTTCTGTATGAAGCTTGGTTGCTCGTGAAATGGTCACTTCATTTTAACGAAGATGAGTCGGGCAACGAGACGAGCATTTTATATACCTGACATCAAGTCACGTGTCCTGATCCCGTGTGATGCTGAGGGCGACTGGTGTTTGGTAGCTGAATCACTCGGCATCTAGAGAAAACTGCAATGGCTTGTACTATGGGAAACAATGTATGATTCATTCCATCTCGATTGTTATTAGGAGAAAGGCGTCAAATGAAGACAACCATCTGACCACCGCTGGTTGGTGACTAAGTTCATGCGGAAATCTGTTCTCATATTTACGGTACTGAGCGTCCTTAATTCAGTCGGTCAGTACTAAAACAGGACAAGAGATGAAGGGTATTGGCATTTTGAATACACCTCTCAATGGCTGTCAACCTGAAATTTATACAAAATGGTGTTCGGAAATACAATGGATGGACATGAGGTTTTAATTATTGTGTTTCTCCAAAAATAGGACCCTGTCTGATACTAACTTTTTATCCAGATCTCACGAGGGCTTACTTCCGAGAATTTTCTTTATTTTTGCGGATAAAAATCCAGAAAGACAAAACCAAGTCTTATTTCCTCGGGCATAATGAAATAATCTTAAATAGAAATGCGTTCATAGTAATGAGTTTTAGTAATTTCCTATTGGTATTTAGTCAAATGCAATCACTCCATCTTCTGTGATGTCGTCACAATCTATGAAGCCTGCTATGACTCAACTGTTAGGAGGCACAGAATACCCGATCACTGAGTGGGTCCTTCTATGAATGAACAAGAACGTGACACAGCCACGTCTAACAAAACAGATCGATAGAAGGAAATCGATACAAAATGAACAATTGCGGCTCGGCGAATAACCGGACAGTACGAACACTGTTTCGTGTGAGCGTGCGCGAACGAGGGCCTGTGTGTGGGTGTGTAGGTGTGTATGCATGCGCATAGCGTCAGCTGACAGTCGTTCAGCTCCCCCGCAAAGAGAGGTCGACTTGTACGATTTTTTGTAGGGATCAATGGTAAGTCTTTAAATAGGGGGCTGGGACCGCATTGAGTATCGCCGCTCGTTAATACAGTCAGAACTTGGTGGCCCAGGTGATGCCGTTTTCTTCTCTGTCACTGGTAATGCAAGGGTATCCGAAGGCACATGTAGTGGAAGTTATACCTCATTCTTCTCATCTACCGCTACCGCGCTATAACGTTTCCTGATGTGGTTGACATGTCGTTTGGCTGTGCCACTGTCTAATCGAACACCAATCGGCTAACAATTACTCCTGGTATCCATTGTCTTGAAGGGTGACGAAAATCGTGAATATAAACACGATCCTCTTTGCTGAAACTGCGTGGCCCTGAACCGGGATAAAACCCCCACATTTCAGACTGTATTTCTTACAAATTCATTTCTTGGAGAATCACTGACCCCACTCTCTCATGTTTAGCAATAGAACTTTACACAAATGAACATTTTTGTCCAATTACTCCTCCCGTAGTGCACTGACAACGCAACTGTCGATAATCCTAGTCCACGAATTCTTCACTTAATTCATAACTTATTGACGATTATGTTTGATAAACTTTTCACACTGACATCTTTCCTTCCTGTGTTCTTTATAATCATTCACTTCTCTCTGCAATTAATGCTGGGATAAATTTTACTGGTGGGAGGTTGAATTTGATTATTTATTGTCGTTGTTCATGCAGGAAAAGCCATTTGTTTTTCTCTACCACGGTCTGTGCAAATCTGTGCGACCATACTCATGGTCTGACGGCCACTTCTGGACTTACCTCTATATACCGGTTATGTAGTTTTACTTTTTCGATATTCTCATCATACGTATACCAATATTTGGATGTCAAGTTTGTGGTGACGAACAGTGAACTGGAACTGCAAACACTGAACTACGATAAAGTTTTCGTTTCATTGTCACGTAGGGTTTGATCCTCCTGTAATATACTCAAGTGTAAAGAAACACGGATCAGTTTTGGAAATCAACGTCTACTACTAACCAATCAATTGTCTAGCATTATCGTAAATAGGTGCGGACGTGCTGTGCTGCATTCAAGCAGTGTGTACGCGTGACGTTAGACTT
The DNA here is from genome assembly GCA_948099385.1 of Fasciola hepatica. Taxonomy (NCBI): domain Eukaryota; kingdom Metazoa; phylum Platyhelminthes; class Trematoda; order Plagiorchiida; family Fasciolidae; genus Fasciola; species Fasciola hepatica. The sequence goes on along the minus strand of CANUEZ040000098.1, from coordinate 4,692,468 downwards.
AGCGCTCGTGGCTATTTTCTCCAAGATCATTCGCCATTCCTGCTGGCTCATGCACCCCTGAGGATCCCCGGCAATCGTCAGCGTGCGCTCCTTTCTGGTTTCAACATCGATAAATTCTTTCAGCACACTCCATATCATTTCAATAGGATTAAGGGTGGGTGGATACAGCGCAGGTCTGAAGATTGCCGCTAAATCCTCCAAGGCGCATTGTCACAGACAATGACAAACGACTACTCTGTGTGATCCATAAGGCTATCCACAAGACCGTTCTACCATTGTAGACACATTGTTGAGGTCTACGATCCTCTTTTTTTAGTCAGATCAATCAGACCGTTAATATTCATCACACTTATCATATGCAGCTTGCACCTGGTATTCGTGCCCTCATCTCCTTTGGGGCTTTAGCAAAATTTCGCGAACAGTGCAGAATAAAGTTTGTTTCCTCTATCCATATGATCTCATGATTGTGTGCCTCATACCACTGTGGATGTTCTACGCAACTGTGTCAACGAACATTAGAAGAATCTAATGCACATGGCTCTTCCTGTTCTGCTTTTTACGCAATGAAGTCATGGTTACGAATATTTGAAGAATTATCTCGAACGTTATCCGCTGTCCATTAAGACGGTTGCTGATCGCAGTGATAGAAACATCCTTTGCATACTCGACCTTGAATCGGTTCGCAGAGATGAATGCGTTATTATATGCTCTGTTTCAATCCAGGAAATTAGCTCATCTACTTCATGATCAGACAAACGCTTGAAACGTTTTCCACCATGGGTAAACATGGAAGGTGCTTGCTTGTTTCTCGTAAAACAAGTCATTGTAGTTTTCTCTAGATGCCGAGAGAGAGAGAGAGAGTCGAGGTCACCTAACGCTGTTGCTTTGTTGACCGTCTCAACTTGTCCCTGGTCCTTTCCCTTCGATCACGCGGTTGACTCAATGGTCACATCTCCCCCCTGTAGACCTCCGCACGTACTATTGGATGTATCAATGAAATTTTTGCTCAACACTTGCTATTGCGGTGTAGATGATCATGAGGTAGAGAGATTTCGTGGGCAGGTGACAAGTGACCATTGTCAAGCCAATCATGTCAGTGTCGGCAAAATGATATCATTTGGACTTCAGTTGAAGTTACAAAGGCTTCATTTGAAATGTAAAAGGTGTTGTCACAAGCCTCTTTGGCCGACCACTCTACGTTTTGACTGCTTGTCATACCACGCTCTTTCCGTGCAAAAGTGGCGCAGATCTCAGTCGTGCGACTTCTCGCACGCCCACGGACGGACATCGATCGGGTGGACCAGTGGGGTCATGCGATCTGAGCTGGGGAATCAAACTTTCCTCAACAAATCAATGGAAACGACGGCACATTTCATTAGACACATTTGGACTAACGAGAACATTTCGACTATCCGATAGACAGAGTTATGAAACTGGTTTCCGAATGCCACCATCAAACTTAGGAAATAGCTTGGCAATCTGAGGAGTTGGATAACGGCCGGTTGAGTTTGTTAAATCCTATCATGAAAAGTGATTTCTCACGAAATGTGTTTAGCATAAACATGTATATTTATGAAGAATATGTGCAATAGTCGAGAGTTCTTGTTATCACTAAAATGTAGCGTCCGTGCTCCCAATATACATGTATTCTGCATTAACACGGTATAAATAGTAACTAGGGCATACCGAAAGAGGCCATTGTGGAGGGAATGTGCACGTGACCAATGTGCATGGACGTCATTAATTAGAATACACCAGCAGTGTTCGTGGGCAGACTTGAGGTAGCGAAATAAAGGTGACTCGTAGAAGGCACCCGGACTTCTGACTGCCGGACATTTGGTTGCTAGACCTTTGGTCGAACGGACATTTGGTCGAATGGATCAAGTGTCTATTGCCTCTAAAGGAACGAAGGCTTGAATATCAGATTCACCGGGCACTGCCGTCGTAGACCGCACTGCTATTCCAGTTGACCTTAGCATCAAGCCTTCGGCTCTAGGATTTCTGGTGTGAAACTGTTGTGAGGTCACAACGGTTAAAAGAATAAGACTGTGATACATTTGCATAACAGCATATTGCAAGCCTTTTCGCTTACCGATTCGTGATCACTGTATGCCTTTATAATTCTGGATTACCGGGTGTTCACTATAAATCCCGAGGAAGGCCAAGGGGACTGGCTGCGCCCCTTATCCACTTTCTGAGGTTATGACATTTGACAAGCTTAAGTGAATATAATGTAATTCAGTCATCCAAGTGTCTGGCGACCAAGTGTCTGTTCGACCAGACGTCCGGCTACCAAAAGTCCGGACACGCTCGTAGAACGAATTGCGAATGTCCTTAGGAAATGAGGACCAGAAAGCCAAATCATGTTGCTATGGCTAGAGGAAATAGTGTCTGAACGAAGAGATCGCGAAGGGGTTATCAGCAGGAGAACCTGGTAAGGCATTACAATAGATTCTATGTAGGAACTTGAAATCAGCCAAAGATACTTTCATACTACATTATAAGAAGAAACGAGCAAGTCTTATAGGATGTTTTGCGGGTCATGTTTGCGTTTGGCAAATCCCAAAATGCTGAACGATTTGCCGCAGTTTCAAAGGAGCGTTAGGACAATGGGAACAAAATCACTCATTTAATTTCACAATTTTTTCTCCAGTCCATCCTCAGTAAAATGGAACTTTTGACAGTAGTACGTGCGCGAACTTTACCACTCGGCAGTTGATGTCAGGGGCTGATCCCACTTCGAGCGCGCGGACCGATCGATGAAACGCGAAAGAAAACAGAGTATCCCTTGTGGCACACGAAATGAGCATAATCTGCGCATGGTGAAAGCTTGATGATATGAATATATTGCGAAATATTCACTTCAAGTATTGTTCTTCAATACGTCTTTTCTATCACGCTGTTTATATTCGTATTTGCATCTGACCATACTTTTGTGTAGACAGACGTCCTCATTTCAATCAAAAAAGATTTACACCTTACAACTTATAGAATCCATTGGCTGAAGAAAAGGACGATGACATACCAAAATTGTCAAGAAATCCAGCTAATACTCGTGCCCGGTTTGTGGGGATTCGGGCCAGATATGGAACGGTAGAGATTTTGTAGAGGTTAATACGAGAGGGTATGAATCGAAATGAGGAACCTGTAGAATCGAGAGTTACATTCGCATAGATCACTATATAAAGGCTGAATGCTGTCTGCAAAGATTTTGTGAGCGAAATTTTCACATGCGGCCAGGTGTAGTTCGCACAAATCAGCAGATAGTTCAGTTAAGTGTATGAAAGATACCCGACTGATAATAGATAGGCCTCGAAGAATAATTCTAAAATCTTTCTTCGCTAGGCCAGAAAAAATAACAGGGGCACAGTGAAGTAGAACAGGTAAAACATTGATAAACAAAAAGGAAAATAACACTGTTTAAGGATAAAATGCCCAAGCTTTCGTATCAGACATGATGGCTGGCGTAGTTTCTTCACATAGTTTGAAATGTGAAGCGACCACTTCAAATTTGGATCAATGGCCATTCGTAAGTCTTACATAGAACCCACTCTATCTAGTGGTTCTGTGGAAATGACAGAGGAATCACAGGGATAAGCCAATCGGGAACGGGCAAATATGCATTCAAAGCATTTGGACAAAATTAGGGTTAAACCGGAACGAACGGGGAAATCATAAATAGGAAATAGACATCTGGTAAAGTTACTGAAGTCTTGGGTCACGGAAGCAGCTTGACAAAGAGCCACATCATCGGCATATTTAAATGAACGCGAAGCATAACTGGATGAAAGATCACTAAAGTGGGTGAGAAATAAATGGGGCGAGAGCACAGCTCCCTGTAGCACTCTTGAATTGTTCACCAAGGTCTAGGATGTTTTAAAACCCAGTCGAGTGTACTGAGTTATTTTGGTAAAATAATCAGACACCCATGGTAATAAAGGTGAAGGACAGCCGAAAGATTCCAGTTTGCGAAGGAGGAAGGACCGCGGAAGAGAATCAAAAGCTGATGAGTACTCTAGAAAGGCGCGTTTCACAGACTATGCTGATGTACCCAAAGGTTTTGTTATATGGTGGACTAAGAAAGTGATAGCATTCACAGTGGAGCTGTTCCGCTTATAGGCAAACTGTAAGGGGTCACTGGGAGAGTTTACAAAAGAATTCAAACTTTTTAGAATGGCACGCTCTGTAAGTTCAAGACTAACTGAAGTTGATGCAGTGAGGCGAAAGCGTTCAGCTTTGACAGCAGAATTACAAGGATTTTGTAAAGGAACCATAGTGACTGGTCTTCAACAGTCGGGAATAGGAAATAAGCACAAACGTTTGTTTAAAATGAAATTAAATGCATCGGTCATGGCAGCAGCTACATGTCTCGAAATTGATGACGATAGGTCATCAGAACCAATACCTGAGGTTATTTTAGAAGTAAGAAGAGGCTTACTACTCTTTCTGTAGCGAACGAGGTTGCGTACACGCCATCTTGGAGAGTCATTTGATAGATGAATGAACACACAGTTGCTAAGGTTAACGTCCGCAGCAAATTTCACTTGTTTCGCTATCAGTCCACAAAACAGCCGACTGGTTTGCCATAGTCGGGTACTGTTGTGGCTGCATAGGAATTGAGCAGCAAAGAGCGAGTCAGTGCGTTTGATTTATTGCTTTATCAAAGGGGAAATGTGTCTTACTTTAGAACTACCCCTGGCTTTGTAGAAATATTCCTCCCGTCTCCTTGAGGATTCCAACATCGGAGAAGTGGCACGGCCGTTACAGAGAAATAGTATTACTAAGGGGCAGAACTAGTGGAGGAATAAATTTATCGTCTTTACGAAAAGTGTGACATTGCTACTTGGCGATGATTCGAAAGAACATGAGGAAGATGCACGAGAAAGGGATTTCTGTGGAAGAAGAATGTTGTCACGTAAAAAAACTTCGGGGACGGATTTTCATTGGGCTGGTTTGCCTGAAAGAGTGGAAAGTAGACCGGAAGTATACCTTAGGCCTCAACATAAGCAGACAGTGGTCACTGATTGAGGCAGGTGCACACAGCTTTAGGGAGAATAATTCGAGATAATTGGTGATAATCCTGTCTAAAACAGAGTTGCCTCTGGTTGGAGAATCATAAAAGATCAGCTAAATCAATCTCAGTGAGGAATTGTTTCAAAGCATGATTAAAACGCCTACTACGATGTGCAAATTGTCATCTAACAAAGGAACAAGGAAAGGAAAAGAAGAGTCATAGAAAGATGAAATAGAATTCCATGTGGAAGACGCAGCCAGGTATAAGTTTGTTATGATGGTACTCCTATAGCGAGAAAACTTAGGATGGCACTGAATAACTAAACGATCAGTATTGCTCATTAAGTATGAACAAACGACATCAGATCTGTCACACCAGGTAGAGTTGATATATTTGACCATACCACCTCCAGTCTTCTTGTTGATGAAATTCCTGTCCTGCCGGAACAGTTGAAAACCATTTATTGACAAGAGTGAGTCAGCAATATGTGAGTTTAGCCACGATTCTTTTATGAAAACCACAAAAGTATGAACGTGAATGCGAAAAAGAAGAACAGGGGTTAGATCCAACATTTTCGCGAAAAGAGAAGATATGTTGATACTGAGCAAAGACGGGACAGACACTTCTTCTCAGTTTGGGTGCAGCTAAGAACAGTCTGCCAGCCAAGACGGATACATTTTTCGGGTCGAAAGAGAATCCCGTGTCATAAATGATCAGCCAAATCAGACTGAGCGTAAAATCCAATATAGAGGCGTACAGTGACCATTAGCGAGTAAATTCCTTTAATTCGTTGGGGTGGTAATTACCACCGGAATATATTGCAGCCAGTCAGCGGGCGCGTGGCAGTTGATTTTCCGAAGACATAAACACTGAGTATAAGGAATAGGTAGCTAGATTGCACATACTAGGATTCATCGTGCAGTATGAACGCAAAACTCACCATTGAAGCACCATTGGAGCCTCATTTGTTTCGCCAGTCCAGGAGCCAGAGTTAGGTTGGCGGTTTCGCCAAAAAGCTCATAATTCTCACTGCTCACAGAAAATCTTCGCTTTTGTCTACTGCGCAGTTGCTACAGGAAAAAAAATCCTAGCTATCACCAACATTCGCGGCTTGAACCACGTGGTTCTGTGCCTCATTTCCTCCAAGGTTCTTCTTTCCTTGTCTTATTCTTGACTGAGACATAAATGGCTCCATCGTTGGAAGCTATCCGACTCCAATTTCCGAACTACTTTTTCCGTTCCTCAATTTCACCTTAAACTGGTATCTGGGCCTACATCTACCAGTCCGTGGCTACCCCCTGAATACCAAACTGGGAATTTTCCAAATGCGAGCTCCAGCTGATTTGGCTGAAACTTCCGTTTCATTCTCGTAATCATCACTTCTGTACGGTTTTTCGCTCTCCCAACAGTAGCGATAGCTGACATTTCGATTCATTGTCTTCTGACATTGAAAATTGTTTGTATCGTACTCCAATTCCCAAGTTGCCTCTCTTAGTGAATTGAATGTCTATAATAAGATCTGACTTTTGTGACACTACTGCGAAGCCGAAGCTTTGTTTTTGTCAACAATCGAAGTCAACTAGTTGACTTCCCCGCACGCATTCCCGATCGGGATGGCGATCGTGCACGTACCCTCGGTCTTATTCTTACTTCCGTTCCCTCTTTATTCGCTGATATTACCCACCTTTCTCCACTTGATCCCATAAGACATATCAAAGACTTTGACTATCTCGGGAACAGTGGTTTACCTTTGAAAACAGAAGTCAAAAACATAGATTAGACGATGTAACCTGAATCATTTCGCTGCATCTTTACAAAGAGCGTGCTGCAGTCAAAGTGATTGCTCTTATAGCAAGGAGACATTGAAGCTGTCGGCAGATTAAAGAAAAGTCCCAGCATAGTAATCCTACATCCAGGCAACGGATCCGGACTTCCCAACATGGGCAAACTTTCATACGCGCGAAGCGTCGACTATCCTAGAAGATGAAACTGAATTCAAAAACGACCCAACACCAGATGATCCAGTCGACCTAGAACAGAAAATTAACACGGGACTGCGAAATTTAATTTAAGCGAGCCTTGTTCACGAGACAATAGCCATGTCACTGAGATTCAGAACAAGTTGAACACTACAACTGTACGGTCCACCAAAAATACACACCACAGGTGGGACAGTGTGGCCAGTCTTATCAATGATGCATTCTCCACGTGGACCGTGAGTGAGTGCCTCGAAGTTTGAATTCTCAGTGCTCGGATTTTATCAAATTTTTGAATGGTACAATAAATTAAGTCGGGTTATATCGCGATAGTGAACATATCAGAATTACATTTAAGATGAGTTTTAAATGGATAATTCGCTCATTCTCCTCGTATTCTAAACGAGTACTGTTTGGTGTTTTTGTGAAGCCATCTTTTTTCACGCAGTATTTTTTGTTGTTGAACATTTGCATATAAGAGCTATTTTACAGGTCTCCTAGTTTCTGCTTTTCTTTAAGAAGCTCTTGAGTTATCTTTAACCACACCTCCGTGGGTGTCCGTCACTAGGCCACTTATTTCAGAGCCGTGTCTAGCATCCATCTTCGAAAACGGGCAGTTAATTGCATAGAATGCGGGGTGTGCAAGAGGCGGACTCAATAAAGGTGTTCAGGGATAGTAAGTGACACCTGTTCAGTTTACAAACAGGACTCTGGGCGGAGTGGGTTTCCAATAATTTCAAGGAGGCTGCCGGCCTAGACTAGAAAGCTACCGGTGCAAGAAGGGGACGAACAGCCATCGGGGAATAGCCTTGATACGACCCCAAAAACACCAGAGACATAACACTAAGTCTTTTGCGGAAGTAGTAGGCACGGCTGAGAGGCCAGTCTGTGCTGTAAGTAAGCGACGTGCAAGAGTTCTCACTGCGTCAGTTACATCCCCTCCCTTGAAACAGTCAGAGGAGGGCCTGTGGGGAGAGCAGAAGTCCAGGAAAGCAAGATAGCCAAAAAAGAAGAACGAATGTAAAATGACAGCAGATTGGCTAGCAAGGACACACGATCCTGAGCTCCAGGAATTAGAAAGTCATGTAAAGAATCTGCAAAGGCAGATCCTATCCATGGGAAGGTTCTCAAACCGTAGGCTCCTGTTCCTAAACCAGGAAGAAGTTTTATAATAGAATCAAACGGGAGACGAAACTAAATAGTGGGAGGGTTTACGACATACTCTGAATCGCAGGTGTTCATTACCCTACTGATCTAAGAAGAGTGCATAGGTTGTGAACATGGAAGTCACCGCTCACAAGTAACTGCGTACCTAATGCTACACTAACACTGTAGAGTTCGCCGGTGAATCAGTTTGAGATAGACTGTGAGCGAGGTCAGCAGGGGTAGCCCACAGCGTCAAAAGAAGATACCTAATTATACCAAACGGGCATATAGTAAGGCCAAATGGTATATCAACAGGAGAAAACATGACTAAATTCGCGAGAGCACCAGTGAAAGGACCACAAAGACAACAAAATGCCTTAATCTGCTTTCGGGCCACTGTGTCGATAACAATGAATAAGCCACTGAAATCCTCGGGTGTAGAGATAATTAAGATGGAAATTGGCAGTACTGTCTGCAGGCCGAGGACAGTGCGGTCCTTGGCAATTAGGGTGTTACGGAAGCGCTCATAGGAATGGGTTGGGAGTCGTTGGAAGCCCTAGATAACCATCTGCCTTTATGCACCCTAGTGAGGATCATCAATACAAGAATCCTTTCATCACATTTGGTGTTGCTTCAGAGACTCAGGCAGAACTGAACAATAATAGACATCTAATTATAGATGCAAACTCGGTGATGCTATACAAAAAAGTGTGTAGTATTGGGGAAAAAATAGATGGAGCTCTTCAAAGCAGCAGGCTAGCAGAAAGCGTCAAGATTTGCCGTTACGCGAACGTGACTCCTTAAAGATTATCATGCATGGCGAGTTATACAAAATGGGGTTGTCATCTGTAAGTAGGACCGGGAAAATGATTGTTTAGGAGGAGGAGTGGCCATCCTTATTAAGTTACACATGAGCCATCTGGAATCGCAGACCAAGGTTTACACTCGAAGTATCCAGCTATGAACGGTTATGCTCACATTTCTGAGTGGAAGGGTAAACGTGGTCTGTTTGTACAGGGCCTCGGATACAAACCTCGACGGGGACATTTGAATACTGCCAAGCTAGTTAACGACACTAACAAGACCCTCATAGTTGGATACTTCAATTGATAGACGTGGTAGCTGAGGCATGTACCCGGGAACCCAAGAGGAGCGTATGCATTCGAGTGCCCTGTTCCAGCATATTAGGGAGGGTAGCAGATTTAGAACTGGCTGCATGCCGTTATTGTTGCATCTAGTGAAAACGAAATATAGAGACAATGCAGGTGGGCTCCAAGTTTACTCTCCGTTAAGTAAGAGCGATCTTGTGAGTGTTAAAACCATTCTTTGTATGCCTCCGCCGAAAGTAGCCTCAACTACGTTCAGAAGCTTCGCCCGTATCGGCACCCTGGTGGTGGAATTTAGCGTACTTAGATAAGGACATGAATGGCACACGGATACACTCGATGACTGTAAGCATGAACCGCTGGTAAGCAGAAGAACAAAACCATGATCCACAGAGACCTAATGAGAACCTTCAGAGAAAAAAGCACATAGTGAGAAGCAGTCAGTGAAGACTCACAAACCAAGAAGAGCTTGGTAAGGGAGTGACATAGCAAGGTTTACACAGGGGTCAGCAATATGTCGCTACACTACCCTATTTCTCCTCATGGCTCGCTGACAACAGCGCACGACACAACAGCTTGGTTTCTTACATTATAAGTGGTTCGAATTCGAAGGCCTGGACAACTAATTCAGGTCTTTTGATGCACTATTGGTGTACATGATTTTCATCTACGGCTCGCAAGCGAATCGGACAGTATATCTATCTAGTATCTATCTAGTATCCAGTGGATATTGATTTGAAAATCCCGTCTTCACAATCATACTTCCCGAAACGAAAGTCTCGTTCGTCCCAATGCGATCCACCATTAAAAACAACCGCAGCGAAAGCTCAGCTAATCACATCAGCATCACATGCCATTGACTTTACTCATTCAGTTCCGAACCCTCTCACTGTGAACTTCAACAACTGTCGTTCGAGTAGCCGCATGATCGATAACCATCGGTGTTTGCGCTTTCAATGTTCACCCATATTTACTTCAGCAAAAACTAGTGAAGTGTTTCCAACCGGTTTTGGGTTTTGTTCAGTTCATTTTGGTATCATGCGTAAATCAACTAGCCACGCCATCAAATGAATTTTGTTCAACCCGCATCACTTCATTGGTCGAATGGATAGACAGGAGTGCGAAAGTGGACCACACTAGTTGATGCTAACAATCTGGAAAGAGTTGCGGGGTGTGGAGTGACTTTAATTTGATAGATCAACTAGAAAATCAATATCTACCTATTTATATGGGTACTTACGCTGACCCAACTATTTCCGACATACTTTTTTGGTAATGAAACAGGTGTCTCAAAGGAAAAGTGGCCCAGCCAAGTGTCAAATCACAATTCATTAAAGCCCAATTCAGCCTTGCTATTGATCACTTCTATATGACCATTTAACATCGTTGAATGGTCTTCAAGGAAATTCCATTTTCCTCTCGAATGTTCTTAATTTCAGTACAACAGTTCACTTTGCCTTGAAAATCATGCTCTTTGGTTTCTTCCTTCCTTTTTAAAGTACAGCCTTCCAGTAGTTGAGTGACTCGCGGAGTAGAAACCCGAAACCCAAGTTAGCAAAGGCGATTTCGTAATCTAGATGTACTGGGAGACAATCAGTCAAAACTAGAGGCCTATGTACCTCAATGTGGGGGCAGTCCGGCCAAAATATGACGAGTGAATCTGGTCGGGCGACTTTTATTCCACCATTTCCAGTCGAATAAATTCAACTAGGTGTCTCGTAACCGATCTCAAATGTGAATCCCGTTCGACTTTAACTGCGTTTGCACACATGGTCAAATCTAACCAACACTAGTGGCACGTTATGCAACCAAATTAATTGGAAAATAACTCGGGGTTGGATGTCTATACCCCATCCCCGAAACCGAATCAACCTGAGCGACATTCCAACAAAGTGATTAGGTCATTTTCGCGAATCTTTCTAAGGGTAAAATGACCTGTGCATGAGTGTGATTGTGTGTGGGATTTTATCCAATCAACCATTTGATCAGTGGGCCAAGACTTTCCGTGCACATGGTTCGGTTTGTGAATAGAACGCTTACGGATTTGGGGACACAGTGGTACCACTAACCGTCTCCATCCTGCATTCAAGGCTTATCTGTGCGTGAGAAGCGCACACGGGTGTGGTCAGGACCGTTTCAAATGTTGGCCAAGGGGCAAGCAGTAATACGATTTAAGCAGTTAAAGGTGACCAATCACGATCAGTGGATAGCGATGGTGTAAAACGGCAGTTCAAGTAGTGAGACAAAAGGAGATGGAGGAAGAAGAGTGAACGTGGCACTGCCAAACGGATGACATAAAAAGGTCGAATAAACGGATGACATGACGGGACTGAAGCGTGATAACGTGATGATGTCAATGGACCTTGTATAAAATCCCGTGAATGGTGAACGGGGAAACAGTGAGGCTGTCGGTATCCGCCTCCACAATCCCCTCTGAGTGCTCAAAAACGATTTGCGTGTGCTCTTAACCTGCCCTGGCCCTCCCTGCATCCTACAATACGCAGAGGATATGCACCATTGTTGGGCTCTAACAAGAGCGAAACTCGAGTCTGGTGCTTCCGAATGCAGGTTGGTCGGATGACCTGAGGTTTGCGCGTGAAACGTGGAGTCCAAAGGACAGTCAACCAAAAAAAGATTCACCAATCCCGCACACTACTCGCAAGTAATTGCGTGATATAAATACGCCATAAGCCAGATGAAAACTGACATAATACGAGAGAAGTAATCCACGTCCGGTTTTGATTTCAGCCTGGATTACAACCGTTTTCTTTACCCTTTTTGTTACCATTTATTTCTATCCCTTCCTATTTGTCTAATTGGTCCAAACCTTTAACTTTTCAATACATATTGTGGTGCAATGGCATGATTATGAATCACTGAAAATGATCTTGTTCTCCAAACTGTGCTCTCCAAGTGTGATTAAAGTTGATGATTACATGATATGGATCATGGCTCCCGGTGGTAAGTGGTAACTGGGGCAGAAAGTTTGTATTAGCCATAATGCCAGTTAGAACGAGAGTTCATTGATTAACGATAGGATCAGATAAAGCCAGTAAATAGGCCGAGTACACATACGAGTTAGACAAACAAACAAAGGCTAGTAAACAAGCCACACAAAGATTACACGAGCGGACTGGTACACTGAAGTGGAGGAAAGTCGGGTTAAAATTTAATCCATTTGAACCAGGGAACTGAGTCGAAGTCAAACAGATCGACGGTGGTGATCTCCCGAAGTTCGTAGACCGCGCACATGGAGAACACGGACAAGAGAACACAAACTTTGTTCCGAATGGGAACTTCATTATTCAACATAGAGACTTGCACTTTCCTTTTATTATGTGATAATCGGACAGCATTTCACGGTCAATTTAAGACTCCCATTTCATCAAAGCAACCAAAATTTTCAAAGGTATTGATCTCGAAGAGACTCAAATGCACAGACTGACGCCACTTACGCATTAGTAACGCTTATGCTTGATCAGCTAAGCTACAAGACCACATAGGTGGTTTCGAGTAATTCACACAAAAAACTATTAGCACACGGCGACCATCATCTTGAATTAGTAATCTAGCTATGTATTAATCAGTGGGCAACTGTTGAAGACACCAGCACGGTTTCATCAATGGTTATGGGTAACTAACGTGATTCGTTTGTGAAATGTCCCAAACCACCTGTGAGGTCTGGTTTTTCAACTGGCAGAGAGCAGGTTCTAATGCAATATGATTCACATCCGTACATGGGTTCACTTCCCTAGGAGGCTGACGACCTTTATCTTTCATTTGCCGTTGTTTTAAAACTCCCGTTTGGACTGTAGACGGAGGGTGGGATGAGTAATCGGGGACTTTAAATCTCATCTGCGTCTTTTGATCAAAACTTGATACTCCCATTCATAAGAACGATCGTCCTTAATATCGGCTCATCAAGAAGAATTCATGCTAGCTTCATTTTCATTTTCAGACAACTTTTCGGTTGGGAATGTTTGGCGTTTTTTACCAGGGACACTGCGGTACTAGATAACAATTTCGACACTTTTCGGCTGCAATTGGAATATCCGCTTCGCGTGACACGAATTAATAACAATACCTCAGCTTACTACTGAATAGCTAGTTTCCATTGAGCTGATTTGCACTTATTTCAATGACTTGCATCATTCAACTGAAGTTCTTAGTGAAACTAAGAATCATGCAATCAGTCGCACCGGTGAACTCTGAGCTCACCGAATATCCTGTTATCCGAGAAACGGGGCCCAACTACGGCGCACAAAATGCATACATGAGGCATCTTCGAAAGCACCTATCTAAAGTGCGAATGCACTACGGGATGTGGTCCACGTTGGGTTTATTGTGTTTTGAATTTCAGTTCCTAAGCCTGATTGCTCGGACTGAACGGATGGGTTTGGAGGTACGGACATGCACGCGACTCAGTTTATTTTGTGTTGACCAATAGTGAACTACCGTTGTGTAAACTAAATCACGGTTCCAACAGCTATTCATTTATCAAGTTTTGGAACTAGTGACTGTGTTCATCGAATTCACGTATGTCGATATTTTTGTAAGGTCTTTGTGTAGTTTGCATTCCCATTTTTCTCCATTCTCATCCATCAATTGTTCGTACATTTGCGCAGTTGAGAAGGCCATAGATACCACATCACCACTTCGGTTATTACATTCCTCTAATAATTTACCTCATACCAAATATAGTCACTCGGAGCTCGAAGGCGTTCAATAAAACGTTTGCGCTTCTAGCTCAGGCAGTTCTTAGACCTGTATTGATGCGATCGATACGTTTCTGTGAAATGATTTTTAACCACAAAAGGATTCGGAGCAAAATTACTCTTATTCCTAGACGTATTACGTATTACTGATAACAAAAGTGTTCCTATGGTTAAGTAGCCACTAGCAGTCGTTTAGCACTCTCGGTATTCCAGAAAGGTTCGTTTGCTCTACCTCAGGTCGCGGTCACCAAATAATCGACAGTAACTACAAAATGGTTATATCAGTCGTAGTAGCAAGTCGGAGTATAGGGAAATTACTAGTGAAACTGCTCTTTATTAGGTTTTTCCTAATCATAGGTTTTAGCCACAGTTTTATGTGGGCATTCATTCATCTATATTAATCTCAATGAATTCAATGAGCAGCTGTCTGAAAGATAATCTGATGCGGTCCTCCATCTGAGCAATAGAGAAATTATCTTTTCGGACAGCAGTCAGTTTATCAAAATTCTTCGAATAGCCCATTGGAATTTTGTTAAAAAACAGCCACATGATGAACAAAACCTCCACAGTCTAAGCTTTACACACGTAAATCACGAATAACTCGTCCTCCCATTTTGATGATGCTGAACCATCTGCCAGTACCATCAGTACCATCATTTTGCCTGTCTAAAGGCTAGCGAGCTCAACTAATTTGAGCACGAGCCGTTTTCTTTCCACACTGACTGAAAAGAATTCCCGTGGAAGTACATTTAGATTACATCTTTTTCCAGTCACCTCAAATTCTCAGTCTTTTTCAAAATCGATGCTAACAATATCCCCTCGGCTGATGATGAAACATTTGCGACTTAAAAGCCACGCTCAGCGAGCAGAAGCAGATGAAAACATATCAAAGTCACTCACCTTCAGACAGCTACGCACACCGATCTCTGAGCTATAGCACGAAAGTACGAGCAAGACCTTTATCCAATCCTTTCGATGTATTGATTTTACTGATAATCATTGATCTACCCGAACAATTTGACCGTTTACTTTCATTAAGTCTTATCGATAGGCACCGCACTTTCATTCTGATGCTATGGTCCCTCATCAGAAGAGATCTTCGTGTGTTCTTTTGTTAGACAGCATGAAAATAAGAGTTTTCCCAGCTGGTTAGGGTAAACGATGTGCGATAAAAGGAGTGCAACGTGCGGAAGACGATCAATTTCAAATCCATGATAAGCGTGGTATGGCCGGATATCCAGTGTAAAGCGTGTCAGTTGATCGATAACTGTCACTTGCTTACAATCCTGGATCGCATTCGAAATTGGAAAACCTGACTTGTTCTTTGTAAGCTGAGATTTTGTGCGCATTTCGATGGTTAAATTCGGGAATTCCAATATACGTTCTGGACATGAGAGGGTTGTACAACAGGAACTCAGACTACTTTTTTGTTGTTGTTGAAGATGCATTCATTGGAGATATTTGATAACACTGGATCATATCGGAGGTTTATCGGAGAGGGACGATTCACTTTCATTATCACTGCAAAAATGCCTAGTGTTAGAATCTATTTGAAGTTACGTTTCACGTCAAAAAAACGAAGTTGAACCCAGCAGGGTATTTGATTGTGATACTACGCGCAAATGACAGTTTCAAGATCATGGCAAATATAGACCTCAATTCGTGGCGTCCTACAAAGAGTTCATCGGCGATTCAGTGTCTTACAGATAAAGTAGACGCTAAATGGCGAAAAGTAGATAGGGTTGAAATCCAGTCATGGATCAGATATCAAGTCAACAGAATATAGTTCCCGTTGTATAACAAAGCGAGTTCGAGAACAGAAGACTGTAAACCAAATTAAATCAGTGGCACACACCGTGAAACTGCTATCGAAGATGGTTTTGTAATTAGATAAGAGGGTAGAAAAGTAGGACGAGTGTACGACATCCACGCGCACCAATGTACAAATCTGGTGTCATGTCCGTGGCGAAGTTCACTAATTGGTCTCGTGATGCACAATGTGTAAAGTATGGGGCATAACGGGTCAGTTAACCCATGGGCAAATATCACACGAGAGAACGGTTCTACAGTGATTAAAGTGTAAAACCGACTTGACTAACAAGAAACAAAAGAATGTTTGGCAATGAGGCATAACAGATCCATCAGTCACCGAAGTCGGTAGTTAACGACAACATTCAATTCCAAACCTCTCTTAGTAGGTAAAGCCCGAGATCGAGTTGCATAAAACGTGCGTAATGCAAAATCTCCGAGCAGATTTTGGAAGTGGTCGATTATCTTCGTACGACTGTTCGACATAAATTTTCCAAATGACTGAGCGGCTATTCCGTAATAAAATCGATCCTAGCTTTTTAAATAAAGCTTGTACATCCGTAAGCAGCACCAGAAAGCGCTCAGATCGAGGAAACAAACCAACGCTTTATGCTGCGGAGGGACCAACGTGGTCTTGGATGAATAAGCGGACAATAAACATACTCAATCGCAAATTGCGTGCACTGAAGTCGACTGAATGAAGAATAACGGTTGATTTGAAGCATTTAGTGAGTTATTTTCTTGTCAGGCCTTTGGTATAGTAAAATATCTTATAGAAATGCTAGGGATACTCTGAAGCCGTATGAATAAAGCTTCCAGTGTCCTACCGGTTGGAAATCTTGGATTGAATTCCCGAAGGGTACTTGATCTCTGATCATCGAGTTTCAACGACTGTGATCATCACATTTCTCCTGTGTTCTAAGGGCAGAGCATTGGTTACAGAGGTGGATCAGACCCGTTCAAGAGCACTACACTATTGACGGTTTTCCCAGCAGTGTAACAATCAGTTCACGTGCAGATTGCGTATTTATTTCACCCCATATTGATCAATAGGCATCACACTTACATATTCAAGTACTTCTATTATTGATCACAACACAACCGCAGCTCAAATAACTGCTGTACGCTCTAGCCGGTCAGTTGCATCAGTAGTGCAAAAATGATGCTTCAGATACCAAATTTTAATTTTTTCAGGTTACAAGCAAATAGTGAACCACGTGATCACTAATCAGCGCCTCAAATTCGAGTACAAACAATCAAAAGTACAGTCGGTGATTTATTTATTTGCCTGGGGCAAGGAAGTTGACGATAGATTCAAACCCCTCTTTCTTTATTCATCATCCATATCGTCCTGTAAGATAACTCCCAGCAAATTCGTTAAGTGTCATCAGCAGCTTCTGATACAAGTAAATTAGGACATGAGATTGTGCAAATGTTTCTCATAACATCTGTTATGTTTAGAAGCGAACACAGGGCCTAGAACAACACATGTATGGTCACGGACAAGCAACTGTTAAGCCACGCTTGTCACGTCAATAGAGAAGGATATATTTAGCAAAGGATTTGGTAGCTGATTTGTGATTGGTGATGCATGAGGAGATCTCTGATCACAAATAACGGTGCTGTATGCGTACTCACGATCTAGGCCATAAGGCGTCCATGTACTTAAGCCGAAGTTAATGGACGTGAACAATGGCTGTGGAGTGGAAAACGACACTAAACCATCCAGACACTTTCTTGCTTTCGAGAACAGCTTCTGACTGGTGCTAAACCTTCTAAAAGTCGACCGATCTGTGGCGTGATCTACGGTTCGATCACAGTTTGTAAAATTCCATTCCAGTAAACCTTATCATTCAGTCAGTTCATATTAAAATACACGGTACACGTTTGATTGGTATTTTTCGAATGTAAATGTTGATCACATAATTCATTTTCAGAAATTTAGACCAGTGTACTTTGCAATTTTCGACGCTATCCTTACGGATTCTAATGCGTGCTCTATTTCCGTTTTTGTTCAGTTGAAAATACCAGTAATAATATCATAGATACAGGGATGTGGGAAACCATCTTGCCGGCCCAGAACCTCATCCTTAAAGCTCAAGTGCGACTTCGGAACCCCAGATAGTCACATCTATTTTTAGGAAACTATAAGTGGCAAGCACAGATCTGTCTTTTCGGTACTTCACATCAAGCCGAAACGTTACACGTACATTCTGTTTCATGTAAAATTGGTAAAACAAATAAATAGTCTAGATGGCTCACAGAAATTCGCAGTAGCAGTTGTCAGTCTGACCATAGTGCACTCGTGTGGGCGATTCTGTCATTGGTTTTGCCGACTGCGTATTTCGGTCTGAGTATCTTGCCAACATTTGGCAACGAGGAAGCGGAGCCTTGACAAACTGTTCTTGCGAACACAGGATTGGTCGGTACAACCTGATTGCAATCACCTCGGCTGTAGTTAGGGTTCTTTGTCTAACTTTTTTGTAACGGCGTTGTGACACTTGGTGGATGACCTTGGATGCTCCTTCTCGTGTTAGTTGGGGCCCTGTATCGATCGCATGGGCCAAGAGGGCATCGGTTTTGTGTTTTCCTTTCGATAGCCAGCTAGGGCGATGCTCTTGCACTCGCTCAGACAGACGCCTATTTGTTCTTCCTACGTATTCCCCTCCACAGGAACATGAATAAGAGTATGCACAAAATGAGGTCGAATGGCTTGGTAGTCTGTCTTGGAGTCTCAATTGCAAGTACAGACTGGTGTTGAATGAGATCCTAAGTTTCGCGGCGTTGAATGTATTTGCTACTGCATGAGATAGTCTTTGGCTCTGCGTTTCAGATGCCACGTCTCCCTTAAATTCCATGTTTATGTAAATGGGCTTTTCGAGACATTTGGGTACTAAGGTCGAGAGACAGAGTCCTTGTGTTGTCCGAAGAAATCCTCTGAATAACCGTTCTGTCGTAAATCATTGCAGATCGTTTCTATCGTATCCGAGAATTTGTTTTCAGAGCATACATGACGCTTTCTGCATATAAGACACCAGGCTAAGTTTGGTTTCTACTGCATGGGTACGAGATTTGGAAAATTAGTATACTGCGGCTGCCAGGAAATTCTTGTTGGCTTCGCGGTCCATTCGCGCACCCACCAACTTAGCACTTAGTCCGCGCTCACTTTTTGCAACTTCTGTTTCAATTTGCTAGCTGGTTGCGCGGCTCTCAACTTGACTGCTGCTCTATCTGGATTAATAATTTCCACCAAAAAAAGTTTGCTAGTTAATTCCGATTTAGCCCCTACAAAATTGCACAATGATTGTAAGATACCTTCCCTATACAGCCCAGTTTAAAGCTACTCGCAAAACACTGGATCAGACTGTGACGGTACGCGTAAATGACATTTACAAGATAATAACATTTATAAACTTTACTTCATGGAGCCCTTCAAGGAGCTCGCCGGAAGGTGATGATGTAGACAATAAACAAATAATACACTACAACAGTGGAGAGGAAAGAAAAGAATATTACGTCGGACGAAGGCCGAAAGATCAAGCTGATAGACTACCGTTGCCATTACTTAGCAAAGTAAACTGAAAAATCGAAGGTGAATATTGCAGCACAGCGGGAAGCGTCGGTCAATCGAACAGGGTTGTCCAATCGGACGAGAGGTAGGTGTGGACAGTCAGTAGGTGCCAAAGCGCAGATCCAGAGCGAAACGAACACGTACGCCAACGAGGGAAGAAATGTACTAGTTTAAGACAGACCGTGGTAACAAGTAGCAAAGTGCGATTCGAAAAGGGGGCATAGAAGATTTAGCACTGGCTTTCATCTCCTAATATATGATAACTGTCAGATATCGAACAGCGATGGTCATTCAATAATCGTGGAGAACGTTCAGTCCCCCTTCAGTTCAGTTCAAACAAACATTAACCGTGCATTGTGTACGGTAGCTTCGGTTACTATCACCCAGTGGTAACCTCAGTCGGAAAAGCTGGAAAAGTATGAAAAGTGAAAGAAGAGAACCGGGAAATGGTATCAAGTTGACAAAGAAGGCTTGTAAATACAAGAGCGATACTGGTCGCAACACCGATTCATATTCTTCAACGCATATGACCACAAGACGCTTCAAGGCATATATTTACTTGATTCAGTTATTAACTGAATGTTCTATCTGCATCTTGCACACGAGCACCCTATACTGTCTTATTTTCTCTGCGAATAACAATTTAAGTGTTTCGCCTCCCCATCAATCTCAGAGCAGACGCAGTTAAATTATGTTGACATTCACACACACGAAGCGCGCATTCAACACTAGTCAGGACACCTTTTCTCATAACTCCGGAAAGAAATTTATTGAACAAACCAATCAGAACGCATTCGATCGTTAATCGTTTTTGAAGTTTCCAAATTAATCATGGTGGAAATTGAGAACAACTGCGAAGCGCCACTTTGAATTCCCCAGGCACTGCTCGAGACCGGATACTTAGACTTTTTTCGTGAATGGCTGTTATCGGCCAACTTTTTGGCAATGAACCAACTCAAAACGATATCTTTTATAACTCGGAATAGTAAATTAACTTCGCGAAACGTCAAACCACCGTGCACTTGAGGCTAAATATTTGGTGCATGTATATGGTACCAAGGTTTGGGGCAGTGAAGTAGCACACGAATAGGACATGACGTAACGGGGAATGCTGGGGCAAGGGAACGACGTGAATATCAAGGCGAATGGAAGAACCAAACGAGGGCCACCGACAGAAGAACGGGTGGCGAATATGTCGGAGGCTTCCCGAAGCAGACAAAATGAGGCTTACGGACTACCAGAGGGGAAGCAGCGGGGTTGCCGGCAACCAGCAACATAGCCCAGGTGAGGGGCTGCCAAACAAGCCGTCAACTGGGACAATCGGACCAGCTGAATAGAAATGACGCCTAAACGAGGCAAGCTATCGGTCACGTGCAACTGGCCAGAACGCAGCCGAAGCGCTCAAGCAGCCGCAAGAGCAATGTTGGTGACGGGCAGTCTTGAAAAGGCCTATATAAACGATTGTATGTGTTTCATGACTTGTCTTGTTTGGCCGTTGAAATACACGTATCCTACCGTGTGTTGCCGTCCTTGTTACAATAAGGCTGACTTTGTTGTGGCATCCCGACGCAATCGATCTCTTCCTTTTCCTTCGAGGTACTTGCTGTTTCCGTGTGAGTTCTTTCAGCATGAGACCTCCGTCAATGACAAGCTGATGGCACAGCTCACTGACCAGTCGCATAATGAAATATTTCTGAGGTAAATTAGACGAATTTGACCGACGGTAGCTGATCCACACTTCATACCACGAGCCGGAATAGTGCATGCCACCTGAAAAGTAGTGAAAACTTATTCGTCGTGAGACTGCAGCATTTTTTCCACAAACCACTCGTCAACCTCAAAGTGACGTCTCCGGTCAGAAGTCGATCACGTAATAGGTCCTTATCAAATGCTCTAAGTAAACATACATCGGTTTTGTGTCTAAAAACATCCAGTGTTTGATCCCATGCTTATTTGTTTCGTACAGCATATATGCAACCAGTTGGTCCATGATTTTCGCTGTTGAGGCTCCTCGTTAATTGCAAGAGAGTGGTTTAGTCTGTAAGCCTTCCTGAAGTTCCGGGTGAAGATCACAAACATTTCCCTGATCGGAATAAACGAATCAGTGCCTCGACCGGCTAATCGGATTGACCTATCATCGAACCGAGTATGACGTTCTAGTAGACGAAAATTGTCACGGGTCATTAGTCTCGGAAACAGCTGTGATCCAAGGTTCGCATGCCTTAAGGAAGAGACTAAATAAATTTATCTTATTCATCACGCGAATATCGTAATTCAATAAAAGGGCTTCAGTTCGCTCATCTACAACTACAGTCCTGAACTTTTCTCGTACTGCAACACAGTGCGTAGCAGTGAGTCGTCAAAATATGCGTTGAAGGCGCCTAGTACTTTGTGTACAAGTTTAGCGTACGACTTCCGAAGTCCTAAAAGTACTCCCAAGGCGCTTTCCACGGAGTTTCTGCCGAAGATGTTATCGGTACCTCCGTTACCCGGTTGAGTCAAATTTTGGCGAATACAAACTATTACGTTCGTTTACTCACGCAATAAGGTTACCCGGGAATTCCCGTCCACATCCTCCGTTTTCTCTACTCAGATGCCTTGGCCGCACAGGTTCGTGCCGAATAGCAGCTCCTGCTGACATCGTCAACAGAGCAAATCCGACTAAATAGATTCACAAATGAGTCATCAGCTAAAGACAATCCAACTGGCGTGACCTGAATATCGTGTACTTCCCCCATTCAGAGTGATAGATTATCGGCATGTTACCGCGAAGAACAAGTACCTTTACCGCTGCGCAAGCGGCAAGCCCAGTCGTGGGTCAGAAAGGTGGCCGCATCACATGCCGAATCGGTGCAATCGGGTCACCTAAAATGGCTTAAGATTTGGTTATCAGCCTATGCGAGGACGGACCAGATATCACCAACCCCCGTGAATATCCAGGCCGTCGCCTCGTCTTTAAGTCATTGAAAGGGGTTTTGGGAGTTCCTAGAGTGTGAACCGACCGATAAATTTCTGCGAAATTCTGAGTGCGAAACCTATAGTCCAGAAGCGTGAAGAAAGTTCGTTGAGTCACTTTGAAGAACAAAAGAAGCTATCGGGTTTTACTGCGAACCAGTTTTTTCTTCGGACTATGCTATTGTTGTTTATCATTTCAAGGTCGACTCGATAAACTACCACACCGATTTGCGAAATTATCATATAGATTTGGAAAACTATAGGTTTAATTTAAGAACCAGATGCACTGGTTGGTTTCTTCATCGGTGGTGTGCATTTCATTGGCCAACTAGCCACAAGCCTCTCTAGTTAACGATTAGCCTTTGCGGCCACCTGTCTTCCAGCGCTCCTTCCGTGCAAAAACAGCTCGGACCTCAGTCATGCGACTTGTAGCGCTCACTGATGGACGTCGGTCGGGTGGGTGAGTGGGGCCATGAAATCTGAGCCGGAGACCCAAACTATCCCCAATCTATCAATGGAAATGGCAGTGCAGTTTTAGTCCCCATTTAGCCTACCGAGACCATTTATGAATAGTTGACCAATGAAATGCACCTTACGGTGGCCTGGAGATGACTGAGTTCGAATGTCAATTCGTGTCCAAAAATCACCGTAGACAAACATAACTAGCTGCGTGTTGTTCGTCTGCTTGCTGTAAGGACAATGGGTTTACACCAATTGGGAAATACATTTTTGACTGCTCTGCTTGCGAACGATTGAGTCTTTAGCTCCCTTAACTAGTACCGCGTCCGGTGTAACTCCCAAACTTAAACGTGAACGACATTGTTTCAATACAAACCTATTCCACCGACTTTTACCGTCTTTTGGCACGCGTCGGAACTTTTGGCTTGTTGCACGTTCCGTAGGCCATTCTTGGGATCTAGTCAGTACCTTGTATCCGGAGCACTACATTGGAGAGCCTTTTGTCTTTTTTTATGTACATCCTCGAGTACCGGTATATAATTTTCTCAATTTTAGTCGGTGGTAACTCAATATTTTTAACCAGTTTTTTACATTTTTCTCTCTGCATCGTGTCAAAATTCAGTTCTTCGGGAAATGCAATCAGTATATCGTTACAGTATGCAACAAGGAAATCTCGATTATTGTTCATTATTCGGTGGTTTATAAGGCCTCTTGCGCCAATCAGATTGCTCGCTTTGCAATGTTCTAAGCAAAAGGCTTCTTCCGACAAATCAGAAAACAGCACTGATGTGGTAAAACAAAAACTTATCCAACACACATCGGTCCTTTTTCACGTTTTGAATAGTTTTAATTTATTATACAGTTTTCATTACGAACGACCCGGAATTCTTTGACGCTGAAGCAAATGCACTTGCCGTTCCGTTCGCACCGTTCCAACCATTGCTTTCGGTTCTAAAATTAAACTTGAGGTTTCTCAAATCTGTGTGATAATCTCAAAAATCTAAGTGATAGTTTCTCAAATCAGTGTAATAGTTTGCCAAATCAATCTTAAAATGGTACGGTATTATTAGTATTGCAACTACATTGAGTTCTCAATGACTTCGGATACTTGTGTTGTTCGTTCTCCGGGCTTCAGGTTTTCATAGACTTCTGATCTAGAGAATTCAGAAACACTTTTGCACAATGTTTTCTAGATCATTTCGTTCTATATGTACACCTGATTGCGGCAATCAGCGCAATTGTTTATATAGTATGTATTGGAAAATCCACTTGTATTTTTTACATCGAAAAGTCGGACCCCGCTAGCCGGAATCGAACCGGCGACTCTCCGCATACCGGTAAATATATCCATATCTTTCGCCAACCACATGGATCGATTAGAAAATCTGTCTGCCTGAACAATATCTACGGTTTGCGAGTTTTGTATCTATGAAATTTAAGATTGGCCTCATTCGAACGCTTGTCGCAGCGCATGTTAAGTATGTACAGAAGATACAATAAGTGATGAATATGAAGCAATAACTACAGCTCCCCCGGCCGGTGGATAATGAATGTAATTTATACGGAAGGACCGTCAAACGTCTTCTACGTAGAAACCAACAAATGCTCAGAAGTTGCAAGTTTTCTGGCGACTACCATTCAGATGGACAACTCTGGTCATCTCTAATTAGAGCTCGCTTACATTCTGTGGTCAAACGTGCAGGGAGGAGACGGTTGGCGGTACCAGTGTCCCCAAATCCATAAGCGTTCTATTCACGAACCAAACCACGGGCACGGAAAGCCTCGGCCCACTGGTCAAATGGTTGATTGGAAAAAATCTCTCTCACACACACACACAATCACACTCATGCACAGGTTATCTTACCCTTAGAAAGGTTCGCGAAAATGACCTAATCACTTTATTGGAATGTCGCTCAGGTTGATTCGGTTTCGGGGATGGGGTATAGACATCCAACCCCGAGTTATTTTCCAATTAATTTGGTTGCATAACGTGCCACTAGTGTTGGTTAGATTTGACCATGTGTGCAAACGCAGTTAAAGTCGAACGGGATTCACATTTGAGATCGGTTACGAGACACCTAGTTGAATTTATTCGACTGGAAATGGTGGAATAAAAGTCGCCCGATCTGATCTACTCATTGTAATTGGTTTGCTTGATCGATACACTTGCACTGGATTAAATTATTGCTTGTTCCTTCGGTGATAAAGGCAGTTAACAATAGGTAAACTTCATTTGTCCATGCTATCCTCGTTTATCAACCCAAGGACATCATAAATTAGCCAATACGTGAAAATGTGAGCGAACTTCGGAAACGGAAATTTTACTTACGTGCGTGAAACAATCAATAATGGAAATGTTAATGAGGAATAATTAGGCCGTCTTAATTTCTGCTTCTCTAATGGTTCTCAAAGTGACCTCCATCAGCCTGCTTGCATAAGAATATTCTTTTCAGGTAATTTTCTTGAACTCCTACTATTGTTTCCCCGGTATATTTCGTACTTCCTTTGTAATATGCAGTTTTAATTTATCATTCGTTTTTGGCTTCCGCAAATAGATTTTTATCTTTAGATGCCCCCAGAGAAGAAAAGTCAATCGACGATAAGTCAGGAAACCGTGGGAGTCATTCTTTGATGCCATTTTTACGACCCATTTTCTAGAGAAGCCTTCATTGAGATATTCACGGATACGTTTGGCAGTGTGTAGAGGCGCACCATTGTGTTGAAACCACAAACCAGCACTAAATTCGTACGGTTCACCTGGAATTGTCATTAATTTTTTTTTCTTATTCAACCGTTTGATTAGAGGGCCGAGATTTTCGGTGCCCGTGGTTCGGTTTGTGGGTAGAACTCACAAAGATTTTGGTACACAGTTGTACCACTAACCGTTTCCGTCCTCCACTTACTCCTCAGTCGATCTGATTATCTTATTTACAGCCACATGGATGCTGACGCCGGCCGCAAACAGCCGGTACTTCCTTGTGCTGAATACGACTGTATCAGTCAGTTCAAAGGTAGATGCTCACTCGTCTACATCTACCAAACAGAAAAACAATTGAGTCACCAAATAGTTGTTATATTACGATGTGGTGTAAAAAAATGACGAATAGTAATATCTCAATAGTAACTTTATAAACCAAACAAAAAATAATCATGTCGTTGATTGAGATACATCTGATTGAGCAAAAGCACTGTGTAACTCCGAGCCACTAACTTAAGATGACATACAATGCCAAAAGCAAGAGATCGCTCAGATCTACTGAAGTTCCAGCCATTACCCATAGAATTTATTGTTGGCACGAGAAGCCTGAATCTTATTGATCATGGACGGTCCACTTTTATTTTTCGTATGGGAAAGTCTTACTCTGCCAGCCACTCTCAATTATAAATCCAAACCAGTCGAACAGTATGAATAGCTCATCAGTTTGTCCTTGAAAGGCCGAATATCTTACCAGGTTGTTTCCTTAGTGAACGCGTTCGTCAGTCCTTCCTATTATGTGGACCATGTGCCTGTTAATTCAATGCTCGGCACTGTATGAACACAGTAACCAGAGTGTTGGTTCCCCCAATCCATGAGAAAGAGAAGACGAGAGGGTGCGAAAGTGGTTAGTGTATTTTGCGAGAGCTTGCGTAAAGAGAGTACGAGAGCAACGATCAAAAGAAAAATGTGCTTGGCGGTCGACGTTCAGTTAAACAAGGATGTATTGATCGAATTAACGACGTCGAGTCTTGCAAGAGCCTTACCCCGGTAACCAAACATCATTCCCCCAACCACTATCTCTAACTCCTATCGTTTGATTTGTCATTCATTTCAAACTTACTTTCAGTTTGCAACCTAACCACCATGACATGATATCGGGAGTTTATGAAACATGCATCGACTGCGTACCTTTCTCATGATAAATGTACATGCATAGTTCATTATCCATTAACCCAGCTAAAGGCCGGTCAAACTAACCCTAAACGTAATGGTCACCACTGTCGATACCATTGCAAATTAATGCATTAAATTGCTCTATCCCACAGTGTCTTGAATTTCCTTGCATAGTAAGGAAGGTAATTGATCCAATCGTGGCGGTGTCAGTTATTGATTAGTTCACCCTGATAGTTCGTTGTTCAGGTTTAGTATAAATAGCGGTAGCAGCAGAGTTAGTTTCAGCAGTGTGGTCGATAGCATCAGAAACTGCTTGACCTAAAATGAGTAGTCTCAATGACCTATATCAGTTCTGTAAGCTCATATGGGTCAGAAATATTCACTCCGAATGCAATCACATTTGTACGAATAAAACAGATCTGAAATTTCTGCATCAACCCGGTTAGAACTGCCATGGAGGGGCACCGGAGTAATGCACAAATCGATGAAGCCATGCTTACAAAGTCGCGATGCGCTAGAAGTGGAAATACGCACATATATGGGTGATAATATCCCGCACCAATAACAATGCTGGCAAATTTGCATTGTTCATGCAAATTAACACGTTGGCCTTATTCCTTTTACATGATTCAACCAGCAGAGTTCTAGAGGCTTCAGTCGTTTTTGGTTAAACGAATGAAATACATCACACCATAAAGGTATTTCAAGTGTTTTTCTGCTTACTCAGTTGAGCGAAGATGCGGCATACAGCAGTCAGAAAGTTCCTCTATCCGACATCTAGGTTAACTGATCAACTAATCATTATACAAGAGCAGGCAAGTAGATTGGTGTGAAGTCTAAGCGCAGTGAATGAATGGTAGAAGCCATCCCAAATCTGAGTGAATTACAGAACCCAATACAGTTTGAAATAAGAATTACAAATGTTTATTTAAACAATACAAGGTCGCTTGTATATAGCGGTATAAAGGCGTGATAAATACTAACTACATTATGAAAAGTCATTACAGTTGAGAACCATCCACTGTCACAGTTGCTGGCCTGGATCATCATTACGGTCGTCGGGGATGTTATGAACTTCTGATGATAGAATTTCAAGCACTGAAACCAGCTTCTTGTGTGAATACAGCTCAGGAGTGAGCAGTCTTCTACTGACTACTTGAGTCCTGCAGTGAACTACTCTTGAGTCTTTTATGTAGGCGGAGCTAACTGATTCAAGCACTTGAACTTCCATGGTCAAAGCTCGGTGATTTCATCCTGGACCCTGGTACTAATGGAGGCTCTGAAAAGAGTTTTAATTTACCGCGCAATAACCTGAATTCACCATCAGCTGAACGCAACCACACTGATAACAACCTCAAAGCTTAGTTTCAATCGTTTAAACGAGTTAGTTTCCATGGTATTGTCCATCACGCTCTTACACATTTTCAGCTAACAATCATGGCCAAATGCGGCAGTGGTTTGCAAATGACCCTATCTTGGGTGCCAGCTTCTAACGGAATTGTCCCGCAAGGTGCCATCGATATTGGACAAAATATTTTTGTTGCAAGAGCAATGCATGCAGGAGAATTTATCCCTGGCAAATTAACTCCCGCGGCCGGACAGACTTACGTACCGTACGCCGGTGTTGAACACGGAGTGCCTCAATATCAGGTGCTGTGTGTCACTGGGGTAAATTGTGGAAAATGGTAAGTGTTTCCTACTTGAGTAAGGATGTTCGCGTCGCACTTCTCTGACTGAAACCATTTTTCAGTAATAATAAGACTAGAAAGTGGAATCGAGAGACATTCTGTGAATGGCAGTATGCTGTCTCACATAATTCGTGAATGTGTACTAGTTGTGTAAACTACAGTTAAAATCAGTGCGACCAAGCCCACGAATCAGAGTGAATTAGTGATATGAACCTGATTCGCTAAATGATGCACATGGCCGTGTGGAGTTGAACCATAATTATTCCAATTGTCAATCAAAGTTACATTACCAGTTGTAGTCGAGTTGTTCGGAGTGTTGACTTACCACCTCGGAGGTCAGCGGTTGGAGCCCCCACTATTAACGGTTACTTTGATGATAGACATTAAATCTCTCTTTCGGCCAGATACCACGCCTGGCTCATGAAGATCTTGTGTGGTTCTCCGTCACTCCAAATCTTAGGATCCGGTTGCCGGTTATCCCTAATAGTGAATTTGGTACTAGTGCCTGTGGGGTACACCCCTTCCATTGCACTCATGCGCAGGCATATAATAGTTAAAAAAGTGATTGAAGATGACACACTGATATTCACACAGCCCACCGTTGGTTTCCTCGTGTATTCTTATTAAAACTACTATTATTATTAAAAACCATCGGACTGTCTCATGAAACTTTATTGGAGACTCATGGCGGACAGACATCCGCACGTTGGTGATTCGTAAACAAAGCAAATCTCGTTTTCAGCTCTCTAGAATTTCTGTAACATATACGTTATTTTCGGATTTCCTATACGTAATATGTATTATTGTAATAATCGTATTGAACTGAACTGACAGGACGTATTGAAATTGCTCCCACTCAGAACTACGCGAACGAAAGTAGCAAGAAGACCAAGGCTGCGGAATAGCACGCTAGGTTTATTGCAGAACGGGTCTGCATAAATATGTTAAATAAGAGAAGGTAACTGATAGACTCAAAGACGACCAGTTACAGGGAGCTTTTGTCGGACTTGTCGGCGTTGATCCTGATTGGTTGAGGCTGATCCGCGTGCGTGTCTACGAGGGTGTACCTGACCGTATCCGGTGTGACAGCTGCTAAATCACCACAAATATTTATTATGTGCAATCGAAGGTTAGTCTTTAGTCTTAGTGCATCCCGCTCCACATGCGAGGGTTTAGGATTTCATGAAGTGTAGGTACGCTTAGGATCGTCGTGCTGAAACTGTCGTGCTTTCAAACCAGATATTATGATAGGTTTCATGACCGTTGGTCCGCCCTGTGAATTTCATTCGCCGATTTCTCCAGACCTGCGATCATATACTTGAGCGACACTACCTCACCGAAATATGGAGGCCTCATTCCACCAAAACATGCATCGGGATTCGGCCACTGCTTCCAGAGGCAGGTTTGTAGAAAGACCAGTTTTGGACAAGCCTCAAGTCAAGACCAATGACTGAACGAACTTCATACGAGACGAGGTACGCGCCCAGTAGGTCTCACAAAACATCCCACGCCGATCTACAATAAACAGGAGGAAGTATAATATGCAGTCATCATCCGGAGGAGTTTTCTAGAAGAGAAAACTAACGGACTTGAATATTCCGCATCCACGCTATGCCTACTTGGCGAAAGCCGTGCCATCTCATCTAGTCCTATCCGCCCGTCTTCAGTCTGGATGGTTATGAAATATTCTTCCGATGTTCAATTCATTCAAGGCCAATACACTCCGCCTTGGTTACTAGACTACGTAGCCAAAGGTGATTAGTTCTGAACTCTCCGAGACAAAGTAAATTTTACCGAAGCCAAGTCGGCGCAATATACACGCCATACTGGTCTGTTGCCTCCAAGTGACAAAGAATTATTAATTTGCTGAGTATCCTAGATTGCAGTTTCCCTATTGCCGATGCACGTCAAGACGGGTGTCGTGGCTTTGTGCAATCTGTGAAGTACCGTTAGAGTGAGATGGTT
Source organism: Fasciola hepatica (assembly GCA_948099385.1). Lineage (NCBI taxonomy): Eukaryota > Metazoa > Platyhelminthes > Trematoda > Plagiorchiida > Fasciolidae > Fasciola > Fasciola hepatica. The sequence continues at coordinate 4,662,193 of CANUEZ040000098.1, read as the reverse complement.
GAGAAGTATGTTATGTAAAATTTTCCTCAGCCAACGGCAAAGCCATTCAAAAGCGCACAAGACTTGATACTCATGTAGCCGTGGCTGTGATGACTTAGGCGACCAAATTATTTCCTTGGTCTAGATCACATGAGTCTTGAACGTATTCTGCTTCAGCCTCGATAAAGTTCATCATAGAATACGTTGTTTGCAATACGGTTAAAAAAAGACAAGTTTGTGGATTTTCCATTCCTCGTTTCAGTTACAAATGGTCCCCGGCTGAAGGTGATCATGTACCCAAAAATTCGGTGGTAGCCGCGATCGCGAGTGACGGTGAGCCGGTGTACATTGCCCGAGCTGAAGTGGAAGGTGAAAAGTTAGTCGGGAAGGTAAGCAACTTTCCCCGTCGCTGCTCAGTTAAATGCGACCTCCTAAATATTCCACATGATGCTGTGGACAAGATTCGAGCACAAGTCACATAAATTGACGAATAGTGAGGAATGAGCATATCGAGGTGTATTCATTCCCCTCCCCCCCACCCCCTTTCAAGTAAAAAAATTACTCCTACTAATTGAACGTTTCGTAAAACACGTCTTGATGCACATCACCAGTTCGATTCACCTATTTTACCCTGCAGTCTTTTGCTTTAGTGCACCACAGCCATTGATCTATTATTCTGATCCGGATCAAAGAGCTGCAGAGTTTCGGTTTCACAGAGGAAATTGGCCAAAGCACTCGTGTAAGGGGCTCACTGTCACCAGTTTTGAACTCGCATAAACAGAATATCCCCCACCGCCGTGGTAGCACGTTGTTTGATTTGGTAGGGAGGTCGAAAATGATACTCATTCTCCGAGTTGTTTTGTTCGCCCAGTAAAAACCCAAAGGAAACCAATCAATGAATAATTTTAGACCATAGACGGACGAGACGGGCGAAGGAATCCAAACACTCACCACATCACTATTGACTTCACTGTGGCCGGCTTAGCCCAATTAGGAATTCTAAAATCTCTGACCACAAGTCATGTATGCACCACTACCACTGACTTTGTCGGTTGATAAATCTATAGAAGACGTTCGGGTGCGGCTGGCGAACGTGTCTCCTATCGGGTCTAGCAGTGAATACCAACGATATCCCCTCTATCGGACGAATAGAGAAGACGTAAGTCGGTTTGCAGATGCGAGGTGTATTCTATATATCGTGGCACCGAAACAGTACCGATACGAGAAATACACCGAACGGAAAACGGAACGAAACGCGACGGCTGTGCTGAGAGCGAACCGCGAGCGAACGAACGAAAGTGAAAGTGATTTGAAACGAGGTCGACGGAAACCTCGGAAAAGTCAGTCCAGTAAAACGTAGGCAACCGGAGAACACTGAGGTCAATGTCAAACGTCAGAAAAGATCGTGGAGAAAATAGATCCAAAATGGTGTCCAGAAAATAGTCATTTTCTCAAAACGATCGAGGTCACTACAGCAGCCCCCCGCTAGAAAGCACGGAAAGCTTTCGAAAAAAAAAATGTCAAGGAGGACATGGCATACAAACGGTATTCGTGTGCGCGAATGCGTGAAAATACGTGCATGTAGCTGTGCTGTAGGATGCTGACGGGCAAAATCCGTGGTATGCAGGAACCGTAGGATGATGGTCGAGCGTAAACCAGATTCGTTGCCAATAACGTCGGTTGCGTAAATCGTCATCAAGGTGTGCCACACCAATAACGTCCAGTGTCGGGTAACCGTTAACCAATATGATATCCGGAAGCCAAATCGATAGGTTCGTAAATGGGCAGGAACGAGAACGACAAGGCCGATCCGGAATGCAAACGTTGGTGCCAAAATTCTCCAGATTTCGTGGGACCAGCGAAGCGTACCATATGGCGAGGTTCCATGAAACAAAAAGAAACGAAAAACTGGTGTAGCAACCGCAATGGACTTGACTAGAATACAGTAATAACTAATGAGGTATGTTAAATCGTGTCGAAACGATAAACACGAAAGTTATTACTGCGAAGTGCAATGGTTAAGATCGTGTTTGACCTAGTCGCGAAAACGTGCTGGGCAAACGATCTTCCGACCGGAACGTGAGACGGGAGCCTCATTCACGGACGGGTGCGTAGGCGTGCTCTGCTGACTTGAACGTGAGACAGTATTCTCATTCGAGGACGTAGCAGGGCCAACTGGCTGCTGACTTGAACGTGAGACGATAGCCTCATTCGAAGTCGTAGCAGTACCAACTGGGTGCTGTCCTGAACGTGAGACGATAGCCTCATTCGAAGTCGTAGCAGGCAACGCTAACTGCAGACCTTGACGTGACACGGAAGTGTCGTCAAAAGGCAGTTCAGGGTTAACATCGAATCTCATGTCAGCGGGCGACACGCTATCATCAACGTACGCGGCTTTGAGACGATCGATGCTAACGGTATCGACGCGACCGTGTCGATCAACCTTAAAGGTCTTATCGTGACGAGAAATCACGCGAAATGAACCTTCGTAAGGCTGTTGTAATGGTTTCCGTACCGAATCAACACGAATGAATACATGCGAACAAGTTTCGAGTTCGGTCGGAACAAAAACCTGTCGTCGCTGTATTCGAGTCTGCGCCGGAGCGAGAGTTTGCATGTACGTAGACAAACGATGAACGTAAGTCTGTACGGCAAGTGAATCTGTACTCCGTGGCGTAAAGAATTCCCCAGGCAGTCGTAATGTCGTGCCGTAGACAAGCTCTGCGGCGGAACATTGGATATCTGCCTTTATGCAAGTCCTGATACCAAGCAGAACTAGAGGTAACGTTTCGTACCAGTCGGGGCTCTCGTGTGCTCTAAGAGCCGCTTTGAGTTGGCGATGAAAACGTTCGACTAAACCATTCGATGCCGGATGGTACGCGGTCGTGCGAATGCGTTCCGTACCCAGCATGTGAGTTAATGAAGAGAATAGATCGGACTCAAATTGTTGCCCTCGATCGGTAGTGATTGTGGAAGGACAACCGTATGAAGCTATCCATCGTTCTATCAGATGTCGAGCCACTGATTCGGCCGTGACGATAGAGATGGGAATAGCCTCGGGCCACCTCGTAAATCTATCGATGCACGTTAGTAAATAGGTATACCCGTGTGATGGGGTCAATGGACCCACAATGTCTACGTGGATATGATCGAAGCGAGCATCAGGCGTAGCAAAAGTACCGATAGGCGAAGCTACGTGCCTATGCACTTTAGATCGTTGACATTGTAGACACTGTTTTGCCCACATACGAACATCTTTATTCATGGACGGCCAGACGTATCGTGCAGCTACTAATCGGAGACTGGCTGCGATGCCTGGATGTGAGAGTCCATGAAGGGTATCGAACACGAGACGTCGATATGCAGAGGGTACGACTGGTCTAGGTATGCCAGTAGACATGTCGCAGAGTATCGTCCCAGCACTGGTGGCTAGAGGTACGGACTGACACTGTAGCGACGATGACTGAGCTGCTTCCATACATGAAGAATCCTGTGCCTGTGCGGCAGCCATGGCAGGGATGTCTAAAACCGGAGATTTAATGGCATTAAGCGGAATACGCGACAAAGCATCTGCAACGCAGTTCGACTCACCTTTAACGTGTCGAAGGTCAGTCGTGAACTGAGAAATATAGTCTAAATGTCTGACTTCTCGTGGAGAGTAACGATCAGACTTAGTATGCAATGCATACGTCAGAGGCTTATGGTCTGTAAAGAGGATGAAATATCGACCCTCGACTGCATGGCGGAAGTGCTTAACGGCATTATATGCAGCCAGCAGTTCGCGACCAAAAGCACTATATTTGGTTTCCGTGGGATTGAGGCGTCGAGAGTAGAACTCTAATGGCTGCCATATCCCAGAAACAGACTGTTGCAGGACCGCTCCGATGGCAAAGTCGGATGCATCCACCGCTATGCTTAGCGTGGCGGAAGGAACTGGGTGCATGAGGAGCGTGGTCTGAGCTAATGTCGCTTTAATCTCCGAAAACGCTACTCGTGCGGCATCCGTAAGCGACAACTTACGTGGATTGCCACGAAGTAGGTCAGTTAATGGAAGCAAACGTTCAGCGGCATGGGGTATGAAACGACGATAAAAGTTAACTAACCCCAAAAATGCCTTGAGCTCCTTGATTGAGGACGGTACGGCGTAATCTAAAATAGCGCGCACTTTATCCTCGCAAGGCTTAATACCCTCTCGAGTGATCTTGTGGCCGAGGAACACAAGTTCCGGCTTGCCAAGTTCACATTTATCAGGATTGACTACTATTCGATGTTCGGACAAACGTTGAAATAGTAGCGTCAAATGTTGGAAATGTTCATCTACGCTCGACGATGCGATTAACAAGTCATCGATATATACGTGAACAAATTCCAAGTCTCGTGTAATGCTATCGATAAACCTCTGGAATGTCTGAGCAGCATTTCGCAAACCAAAAGGCATACGTAGGAACTCAAACAAACCAAAAGGAGTCGTGACAGCGGTTTTCTCGACATCTTCAGCGGCGACTGGGATCTGGTGATAGGCTCGCACCAAATCGATCTTGGAAAATACAGTCGTGCCGTGAAGTGATGCCGTGATGTCGTGTATGTGGGGTATCGGATAACTATCGTAACGGGTAACCGAATTTAGTGCGCGATAGTCGCCACATGGTCGCCAGCTAACGCCATCTTTCTTAAGAACCATGTTCAGAGGTGAGGCCCATGGACTGTGAGAAGGACGAACAATACCTTTAGAAAGTAAAGTGTCAAACTCACGTTTGGCGAAAACCAATTTGTCCGGTGCCAGTCGGCGAGGTCGTGCCGTGACTGGTGGTCCGTTAGTGACAATGTGGTGTGCCACACGATCGGTCACTGTCTCTATCTCTTCAAATGGTTTAGTCAATATGGGGAATTTAATAAACAAAGACTGAAAATCGTGCGGAATGTTAGAAAACAATCCTGTGATTCGGTGTGCATCTGTTCGAGCTGCAGTACCCGTAAATTTAATGTCCGACGAAGGATCGATAAGCTGCAGCCTACGTGAATCAACAAGTAATTCATAGTGCTGCAGAAAATCGATTCCCAGTATGCCTGTGGGAACATCCGCAAGAATGAACGTCCACAGATACCGTCGTCGTGGTCCCAGGTTGACCGCAAGCTGTCTCGTGCCGTAGGTAGGAATGGAGGAACCATTCGCCGCTGACAGCCGAAGCAAAGAAGCTCGTGGCTTGTCTTTACCAACCGGCAAGACAGAAACTTGGGCCCCAGTGTCGACTAGGAACCTAGCGTTAGTGCACGAATCATGCACGTAAAATAAACGGCCAACCTGAGACTGATTGCCGGCGAGTACGGCCGCTTCTACTCGCCGGCAGTGGCGTTTCCCGCCGCGTATGAACACGGCTGTCTGCACCTACGGGCGGCTGGTCCGAAAACGCGATGGAACCAACAAAAGCCGCTGGTAGGATGATCGGGTTTGGATGAGGCAGGTGAGGCGGATTCACGGCGGACGTGGGCAGTGGAGGGCGCCCGTCCGTGCCGTTGTTTACGTGGGCTACTGCGAGGTGTAGGTATTTTAACTCTGTCCTTGAAGGACAGGCGGCGCTGGATGGATCGAGAGTGCCGAGGCCTCTCCGGCGATTCATCCAGGTCGACACCCCTAGGATTGCACGATGTCGTGGCAATGAGGGGATTAGCCCCACTGCCGACACGTGCGACAATTTTGTCAGCCACGGCGGCTGCTCGTTCCAAGGACGAGTCCTCGAGGAGAGCAGTAACGGTGGTCTGAACGTGGAAGGGTAGAGAATCCAACCACAGTTCCTTAACTATCTCCGAATCCTTATCGGCGGGCCCTGCCAAAGACCGGAGATGAGCTAGGTGGCGGCTGGGTTTAGTATCACCTATGGGGTGCCGTGCTAGTAGCTGACGTAGCCTTTCCTCCCGAGAAGGAAGGAAATGTTGTAGTATAGCCTCCTTAAGCCGATCGTACGGCTGCACTTGAGGAGGATTTATTACCAAATCCCTCACCGAGGCGATAACATCACCTGGAATAGCCTCTAAGGCATAGGAAAATCGTTGGCGTTGGCCAACAATCCTACGTGCCTCAAACTGCAGCTCTAAGGCTGCAAACCAAACCTCTGGATCATGAGGGATAAACGCCACGGGTTTAAAGGCAACCGCAGACAGAGTGAGATCTGTGTCGAGCTGCGCCTTATCCTCTGACATGGCTACGTTGCGATAATATATCGTAAAAAATATATATCGTACAACGAAAGGAGGACGTGAAACAGCGATAAATCACAGACTCACCGGGCGGGCGAATAATCCAGGAGGTTCTGGAAGTTTTTGGGCTCACCAATATAGAAGACGTTCGGGTGCGGCTGGCGAACGTATCTCCTATCGGGTCTAGCAGTGAATACCAACGATATCCCCTCTATCGGACGAATAGAGAAGACGTAAGTCGGTTTGCAGATGCGAGGTGTATTCTATATATCGTGGCACCGAAACAGTACCGATACGAGAAATACACCGAACGGAAAACGGAACGAAACGCGACGGCTGTGCTGAGAGCGAACCGCGAGCGAACGAACGAAAGTGAAAGTGATTTGAAACGAGGTCGACGGAAACCTCGGAAAAGTCAGTCCAGTAAAACGTAGGCAACCGGAGAACACTGAGGTCAATGTCAAACGTCAGAAAAGATCGTGGAGAAAATAGATCCAAAATGGTGTCCAGAAAATAGTCATTTTCTCAAAACGATCGAGGTCACTACAAATCCATGGGGCTGCATAATTTGAGCGGGTTATCCATTTTCAAAATGTCCAAAGTCCTGTAGCGATCTCGCAGCTCGTAGCTGGTAGAGCGCTGGCCGTGTGAAGACTTCAGTGGCGTCCGTCCGTGTGCCTGAATCTTTCAGTGGCTGATTTTCACTTCACGTGCTTCATATTCATTATGACAAAGTTGATCGATTCAGCTCTTTTAAATGATGACGACTATGAAAGTTTGATGTGTGTATGTATGAATACAGTAGTCCCCTCCAGGATGGCATTTGCCCTTGTTGCGATAACCTCTCTGTAAAGCACACTTTACCTAAGCAACAAAATTTTCCCTGTAGAAAACACCCAACCATGCAATAAAACCCCAGCACCAAACAAAAAACCCTTTCACTGGGATTTTACACACAGCAATAAAAACTTTCGCGTCAACCATATATAGGAATTTCGTTTACCGAACAAAATTGGTCACATAGTTTTGTCTAGCTATACGAGAACAATTTTCTGACTCTCTAATACACCTGACGCACTGGGACCTTAAGTGGTTGTCCATTACGAATACAAACTTCCGGTTGTAGGCTGTTCCCAGTAGTGCTGTGGGCTGTTGAGGATGCAAAGTATGCTTTTTGTACTGCATGCATGCGCAATCATGGAATTAAAAAGTATGAATCATCATACTACTTTAGGATTGATGTGAGAAACGAGTTGATTTGTGACATTATCACGGAATTGGAAAGCTTAAAGTTTGATTTAAGAACCGAACGCAATGATTGGTTGTCCCATCGGAAAATTACATTTCATTGGTCAGCTAGCCACGAGCCTGTCTGACCAACGATTGGCCGTTGTGACCACCTGCCTTCCTACGTCCATCTCGCCCAAAAATGGCACACATCTCAGTCGTACGACTTCCCGCGCACCCACGGACGGACATCAATCGGGTACATCAGTGGGGTCATACGATCTGAGCTGGGGAATCAAACCTTCCTCAACAAATCAATGGAAACGACGGCACATTGCATTAGACACCTTTGGACTAACGAGAACATTTCGATTATCCGATAGGCGGAGTTATAAAACTGGTTTCCGAGTAACATAAGCATTCGGTTCACAAACACGATGTTGAGATGGAAATATATAAACCACTTCACCAACTTGGTACTCCACCGTGACGGATAACAGTTGGTTAGATTTTTATTTCTCTTCCTGAAAGGTGATTTCCTACGAAGTATGTTTAATATATGTATACATGTAAAGAATACGTGCAAAAGTCTTGAGTTCCTGTTGTCATTGAAATATAGCATCTATGCTCCACATATACATGTATCCTGAGAATCAACAAGAAATCACATACCCAACTAAATGTAACCTATAGAATCTCACGTCGAAATCTGAAAATCGTTGTATCATTCACGTGAAGAGGCTTATGTTAAGCTGCTATTCAGTGTGTTCCATTGGAAAAAATGAAAATCTTCTATATTCATTTTCCTGGATGAAATCTGCAAAAAGCCGAGTACCCAGTGTAAGGCCCTTTTGAGCAATGCGTAGCAAATTCGCACGACTCCAAAAACCAAAACAATATTGATTGGTAGCTTCTTTGCTAGTGGATTGTTGAATGAGCAACTTTATAAATATATACAAACCTCAAATATACGGTCACAAAAACTCAAAACGAGAGCCAATTTCACGGCATGAGAAAGCGAGCACGTGGGTCATACAGGTCCAGCGAGTTATGATAAAATAGTGGCCTGGACGTGAATAAACAAAGGTCGGTGCACAAATTTATGGGGGTATAAAACACAAATTATATATATATATATATATATATATATATATATATATATATATATCATCAAGTATTCGCACGAAGCCAGGGTATTGTGGTGTTCTAGGAAGATTTTCCACAACAGTTTGTTGCACGCAGTAAGTGGAAATCGGTAGAATATTCGGGGGAAGATCTTGATGTACTTGATCAACTTTGATGGTCGACATTAGTACATTGCCATTCAGCTCGGTACAACTCTAAGTCTTAGTGTCTGGTTACCGTATGTCCTCAATAGTGCTATGGATCTTCGAGGCTGTGCTCATGAACAAGCGTGTCTTTGAAAACCTCAACGGGATTCCAGCTTAAAGACAATTGATTATAATCAATGATGTTTAGATTGTTAACATTCAAGTCAACTAATGGAGCTGAAATTGTTACGAAATATGTAACTGTTACGGTTTCTTAGAGCATTTACTCTGAGTTTAGAAAAACGGTGAATAAACGCATGCGGTATTTTTTCTCAGTATTGAAATAAGCCACATATTGCATACTGTTTTCAACGGCCATTTATATGAAATTTATGTAAGGTGGTATTAGTAAATACAATGAACGGACATGACGCATAAACCACCGTGTTTCTCTAAAATGAGAGACCAGTCTAGTGGTATTTTTTATTCTATAAATGCACTGGGGCTTGTTTTGGTGGATGTCCTTCATTTTTGCAGATTGAATTCTGAAAAGACGGAACAAATTCTAATGTTCGCATGCAAAAAGAAATGATTTCAATTAGAAACCCGTTTATAGTAATAAAATGTCTTAATAATTTTCTCACTGTATTCAGTTAAATGTAATCATTTCGTCCTCTTCTGTGATTTCGTCTTAAGGTGTGAAACCCAGAACTTCAGGCTGTAAAGCTTGCAAACTGATTTCTCAGAGAACCACTGACCGTAATCTCTCGGACTCAGCAACAGAACTTTCCCTAAATCATCGCATTTTGTCCAAGTATCCCACTCACAGTCCATGTGGAATGCAAATGTTGAAAGCCTTATTCCATAGATTCTTCACTCAACTCAAAATTCCCTGAGGATCAGGTTTAATAAATTCTTAACTCTGATATCTCCATTATATGTTTCATATGTTCGTTTAATTTCATCTGTGAATAATCCTAGGAAGGATTTCAGTAGTAGTGTGGTGGACGTATATACTACTTGGCGAGTGGTCCATTGCTGAAAACGGAATTACGGACAGTTGTGAATTTCCAACGCCACCATACCCGAGAGACTGATCGCGATGAGATGAACAACAACAACCACAAGACTGCTCCTCCATCGAATGGTGACTATCTTCAAGTGAACAGGGAAGCAACTTTGCAAAGAAGCATGTTTGTAATTTTTGGTCTATTTTGTCGACGTTTGAACGAGTTGTTCCCAGTAAGCAACGTTCCTACCTGGCGCATCCTGTGGAATGTAACAGCAGGAGATTGAATTTGAATAACAAGCAATTCATCAAGCAGCAACAGAGCTTCACTGTACTTCCATGGTGTTAAGTGGCAAGTGGAGCTTTGTTACTGCATGGTAAATTATTTGTTTGTCGTTGAAGGGGGTGAAGGCGAAAGAGGTATTTCTGCTGCTTTCTTGACTGTGGCAAATTGAGTTCTCAATAATAGGGAGTCCGGAAAAATTGGGTCATAATATATAAACTCCAGGTAGATGACCGTTAAGATGATCAAGGAAAACGGTAACACCTTTGTAGTGAGCGGACTGTTAGCAGCCATATTGGTATTCGATTAATGTGAGTGTAGGATCATGTTGATACAGTAACTGAGCCTGTGTCCTCGTGGAGTTTTTGTTACCTGAATTTCGCGGCTCGAAATCGTTCGATCCCCTTCGGAGGATCACTGATCCTTGCATATTAGACCCTGCAGCATCTTGCTTCTTCTAGTAATGACCAATCGAATGAAGGATACTCAGTGTCTGAAGTAAGAGAACAATCTACCTCATGCTTTTAAGGACAAAAATTAAATATTGCACTATGATTCGTAACAATTGCACATTTTGTAACGAATTCAGCTCCACTAGCTGACTTCAATGTTAACAATCCCAATATTTTCGACCACACTTAGTTCTTTTGATATTGAAACCTTGACTGATATTTTAAATATACGCATGCGCATAAGTACAGTGCAAACAGTATACCTCACAGCCTCAGCGACCCATTGTACTATTAGGGAACACAGATAGACGATGAATATATCTTTGGTCTCGCTAGCAGGAGACAATGGACATAATAAATAGTGGAACAGGCGGCAAGGCTGTGTAGGTCTTCAAGAATACCGACTAATCATTCTCCGGTTCTGGAGAGAACCATTATGTCGTTTTTCGGTCCAGATCCACACTGTTTTCCGGTACAGTCTGTGGCCGTTGCTAGACCCCCGTCCTGCACCGTGGCGACACGGAAAATAATGGAATCTCCATAGTGATGCATCGACCATAGTTTTCGAAAGACATGGTGATAATTTTTTTCTTCTAGTGTGATCCACGCACGACGCAAATTACGATGGATCAATGCTACCACGACCATATATGATCAACCAATCACCGCTTTACTACAAGAGTGGCACAGACACGGCTGCACAAACGCACTCAATTAAGTGCCCCAAAGCCAGCCACAGAAGTGTACCAGTGTTCATTCACCGGGTTAACGACGAACATTCGTTACCGTGGTGCTTGTATACGACAGGAGATGGAAACATTCTAGTTGCATTCATCCTGGAGCGACGCTCTTCTCAATTCGCTATCCCAAGAGGACCACTGTATCGTTTCCTAATCGTCACCTACACACCATTTTCCTCACCGTTTCGGAAATAGGACAAAATTATGCGGAACTGCCACCCGATTGGCTGTTTGAGATTTCCTCCTGATTCGTCTGGAGACCGGCGAACCAATCACACCTACACATTTCGCGTAGGTGGCCACACCGTGCACTCGTCGCCTGCGCATCGCACCATAATGTGCGTCTACAATTGCGCACGTGTACTCGACATTGTCACGACCAAAGCTAAGAAGCATAGTAAATATCGGGACCGAACCAGGTGATCGAGTGGTGATCATTAACAAGACCAGTAGACAGAGGCAGGCCTCTCAGTCGGCTTTGGGTATTCCAAGTGGGGGAAGTGAACAAAGCAGGTGAAATCACACTGCGGTCACACTGTCTGCGAGGGTAACAATGGGAGACGAGATCTGTGGTGCGGTTTGAATGGAGCAAATGTATCCGAATTTCAATCCACCTTCACCGTTACCGCGTGGATAAACGAATGATAGACTGCAGTTAGGCTCCATCTTTGAGTGGCAGCTAGGTGACACTTCGGATGTCAGAATGTATAAACTCACGGAGCTAGAATTATGAACGTGTTTTTCTTTATTTTGTTACCAACATCCACAAAAGCCTTAGCTACTGGCCTCGTATCGACGGCATTCTGTCATCGATTCAGATCGGAATGTGAACTGGGGCTTGGTTACGGAAATAGCGTTACGTTCAAAGTCGTGAGAATAAATCCTTATTTCACCAGTTAGGTTTGGTTTGAGTCATTGAGCACCCAAGTTCATCAAAATTTCTGCTTATTATGTGGAATGAAATTTCTTTTGACCGATCTCTTTCAGCTGAATTTTTAATAGTGCCGTCGTGTATGCCTCCGTGTTATCCCCGTGCATAGGTTCAAGAAGAAACATCAATTGGCTTGCAGTTCTGTCTTGATAAAGATGTTTATAACCTCTCCGATATTAATGAATCACGTACACCACACTTCTGCGTTCACTTGGCACCGAATGCCGTTCAGCCAACGACCCCGTCCACGTTAGTTAAGTAGATTTGCCGATGAACTTTAGGTCCCCGAACAAACGTTTCAGAGCAGCTGGCTTTATGACAATACACTCAGACTTTCCGGTGCATGAAACTATTCCAAGAAATGGGTTCACCCGGCTCTCCCGAGTACTATCTCACCACCGTCTGTGTCGTAATCTGCGCACCCTTTTGCACACGCACACGCATGCATCACCAGCATCCACCAGAGATCATTCTATCCCATTAGCTGGACGAAGGTCATATTCATCATCTACTTATTAAAAGCATTGCGTGCAGAAACATGAACTTCTCACTCGTCAATACGCCTCTCTTAATGGATCTCTGACAACTGTTGTTTCATGGTCCTCTTTTATTTACTAGTCCCTCCCTAGCTGTGTCGGTGTTTCTACCACAACCCTCGACGCAACCTGTCACCCCTGTTGGATTGTGGATTAGACTGATCCCATCACAAGTCTATATTCAAGTTGATGGAGTACACCGGAAATTCCTTGATGATACTAGCGTAATCGACCGATCAGATTTGTTGGACTTTGTGGATCACCCGCATTTCGTCACGTTCCTTTTAGGCATGATGAGAAATGCCTCGGGGTAAATCACGTGAAATGGTAACAAGGTTCAGCTGGTTCAGCCATGTAAGTTTTAGATCGTGAATTGCAAATGGTCATGAAAAGAAACAGACTGGTCAATAAGTTATTCACCGAAGTCTAAAAATAGACTTTACAAAGAGTAATATACGTGGGATAGAAACAGAGTGATAGAATGACACCCTGAAGACCTTCTGTCGTTGAAAGTAGTTAAGACGTTGTGACCATCACCAGGTGTTAATTATTCGCGATTGATAAAGCAGCCAGATAAATGAATTGAATGCATCGATAAAGTCTCGACTGCAAGTACTAGTGGCTCTATATATCCTATGGAATGAAAAACAAAATGCTGCACGACGTATGAAGGCAATAAATGAGACACTCAAGTGACGACAGTCAGGGGGACCGGGACAGTTTTTTTATCTCAGAAGACATTCGACGCAGTAAAAGTCTTTGAACAAACAAGTCCAGAGTATTAGATTGCACGATATCTTCCCAGCAGAGAACTGCACTCACACCATGGATGTCACTCCAGTATAACGCAAGGTTTCTTCACGGAATAGAAGTTGATTGTGAAGATATGTTAGGGCTGAGAATGAAGTGAGAGTAGATTCAGTTTGCAGCCGTGACGACAACCCGTCTAGACAGCTGGTCTTATCAAAGTTCACCTTCGTTAGTACCCCATATACTTGAAAGTATTATACGTCACCTATGAAATCTTCGTTTAGGGTTGTTATGGAGCCTAGAGCCATTATTCGACAATAATTATCGATCAGGTCCGCTTATTTGCTTCTCCATCATCCAATTTTCACGTACACCGTTCTAGTTGACTTTACCACTTACTTCATGGTATTTGCTCCACTTTATCTACTAACAAATCTTTGAGTAGTAATTTGAAAAATCACGACGAGACTGCACCTTGACGTGGTGTGATGGCTTGCGCGCCTCTATGACCCAAAGAGCTATACAGGATGGCTTTCTTAAGCCGGAGATGCAATCATACCTGACAGGTCAATGGGTAGAGGTCAGACGAAGTCCAGTCTCCTGGTCCTCCAGGTTGGGGGTTGATTTGAGCTAGCAACTCAGTCGGAAAAACCAGTGGAAGAATAATTGATCCAAGCAAATGGGCTTCCACTAAGCCATCCCGCTGCCTTGCGGATAGGTTCTTGTCAGAACTAAAGGCTTTGGATGAGGACCCTAATCGTTCTCCTGCTTTGTGGCTGGACACCCTAGCAGTACCCGTCCAACATCTCCCATGAACTGCACGACTAGAAAGAATTCCATACTGCATCGGTCGTCGCGCAGGCTAATCAGGACCGCGCTGCCCATTGCATCGAGCGGGGTGGGTAGTGATAAGTGTGCTACTGCTCAGAGTTCCCTCTCTGTTATTCAACCTTTGTCTTCTGTCCCTAACCATCCCCCTTTGCCCCATCTATCCACCCATAATGCTCCCATTGATAACACGGTCGATACTCGCAACGATTCACTGTCAAATAGTGTCGGGAATAATCCTCTGTCTTGTAACTCACATTTTCTCAAGCCCCGTCAGCCTCTGAATCTCGGCTCCTTCAACGTGCGTACACTCATGCAGGCCGGTCAGCAGGCGTGCCTAGCCCTCACAATGAACTCTCTGAAGATTGATGTTTGCTGCTTAAGCGAAACGCGTATCCAGGATTCGAGCAATGTAATTCAGCTAACTGCTCCTGGTATCTCATCGAGGTATATTCTGCGCACCTCAGGAGACGAAGCAGCTAGAGCTGTGGGCCAACGTGGTGTAGGAATTGTCTTGACTGACAATGCTGAGGCTGCCCTGTTAGACTGGATCCCTGTTAACAGTCGTTTATGTGCTGTGAGACTCCAAGGGTCAGTCGGCGTTCGAAAGGATAGTTGTGTTAAACGCAATTTGTTCGTGATCTCGGCGTACGCCCCAACGGAGTGCAGCTCAGACTTGCAGAAAGATGAGTTCTATGATGCCCTCGCCACTCTCGTTCGCAGCAGTAAAGGTTCCGACATTGTAGTGCTAGCTGGTGACTTCAATGCACAAGTTGGCAAACTCAGTGTGTCAGAAGCCTGTTTAGGTGGGCGTTGTGCTTTACCCGCTGAGCGCACAGATAACGGGGATAGGCTTCTCCAATTTTGTGCAGACAATCGATTGTTCTTGTCTAGCACAAATTTCCGACACAGCTCGCGTCGCACAGCGACATGGCGCTCTAACTCTACAGGTACTTTTAGTCAAATTGACCATATCGCCGTAAGCTACCGGTGGCGCAGTTCTGTTCAGAACTGTAGATCTTACTGGTCCACGTACGTAGAGTCGGACCATGCCTTAGTTTTAATGCGATTATCTCTCCAGCTCCATGGCCATCGTCGCAAACCGCAAACCCGATTAGCCGTGCAACGTTTGTGTGATCCAGACGTTTGCACCCGTTATGAGCAGAAGTTAGCACATGAGCTAGGATCCACGGAGAACAGTTATGTAGATGAGCATTGGTCTCATATCAAACAGGCGATGCACGTTGCAGCAGGTTTTGCCTGTGGTCCTGGAT
Organism: Fasciola hepatica; assembly: GCA_948099385.1. Classification (NCBI taxonomy): domain Eukaryota; kingdom Metazoa; phylum Platyhelminthes; class Trematoda; order Plagiorchiida; family Fasciolidae; genus Fasciola; species Fasciola hepatica. Next base: position 4,646,718 of record CANUEZ040000098.1, on the reverse strand, counting down.
CCGTTGTCCATCAAAGACACTGGATCTCGCAAGAGTCGCTGAGTATAATGGAGCAAAAGCGTCAGCTTTCGAACCGTAAGGAGATGAATAAGATGCGGAGAAAGCTGCAAAGACAAGTTACGCGAAGCCTTAGGAAGGATCGCGAAAATTGGTGGGTCAATGTAGCCGAAGAAATGGAAGTGGCAGCTGCTTCAGGTAACAGTCAAAGACTGTTCAAACTTATTCGTGATACCAGTGGACGGCGAACTCAGGTCAGTGAAGCGATTTGCAGTACGAATGGAGAACCCATCGATAACAAACAGCAAAGGCTTGACCGATGGGCCGAGTACTTCAAGGAACAGTTTAGCTGGCCGCACGCTAGTGTAGTTACTCCCGTGTCAACAACTGTGACTTCTTGGGTGGTATCACTTGAGCCCCCATCAGAAGTAGAAGTAGAGTCATGTATTCGATTACTAAGGCGGGGGAAAGCGGCAGGTCCCGACGAACTTCCTCCAGTTCTTTTCAAACTGGGTGGTGAGGCATTGATAAAATCACTAACCGCCTTGCTCCGTGACATTTGGAACGCGGAGCGTATTCCGTTAATATGGAGCGAGTCATTGATTGTTCCCATCTTCAAGAAGGGAATACGCAATGACTGCAGTAATCATCGTGGGATTAGCTTAATCCCGATAGTCGCCAAAGTATTAGCTTCGATTTTGCTGCACCGTCTTACACCGGCTCGCGAGAGGAATGTCCGCGAACAGCAGGCTGGATTCCGCCCAGGTCGAGGATGCATCGACCAGATTTTTACTCTTCGCCGACTACTTGAAACGCGTCACACGTACCGCCGACCAACAATAATGCTTTTCTTAGACCTGAAAGGCGCCTTCGATTCAGTTGATCGAACAGCGCTTTTCAGTACTCTTCATCGAAAAGGTATGCCCCAGAAGTTCGTGAACCTAATGAGATCATTGTATTCTCATACTTCTGGCCGCGTAAGGGTTTACGGTGAACTATCCGGTCGTTTCGAAACGACCAGTGGTGTTCGGCAGGGATGCCCTTTGTCTCCATTCCTTTTTAACTTCGTCATGGACGAAATAATGGAGAGTGCGCTGCAAAATCTTCAGGATGTAGGGGTCGAACTAGGAGATAGTGAAAAGCTATGTGACTTAGATTACGCAGACGACGTTGTCTGCTTGTTCGAATCCACGGAACATGCTCAACGTGCACTAGATAATCTCGCAAGAGCTGTAGCTCCATTCGGCATGCGTTTTGCACCTTCAAAGTGCAAGATGATGTTACAAGACTGGACGTCAACGATTCCGAGCTTGATGCTCGACGGGGAGGTGCTGGCAGTTGTCGATCACTTCACCTACCTCGGTAGCTGCGTGACGACGGATGGGAGCACAGTAGTAGAGGTGAGTACGCGGATATCCAAAGCTCGAGCGGCGTACGCTGGACTGAAGCACTTGTGGCGCCGATCCGATATTTCACTGAAGTTGAAAGGTCGTGTATACTGTGCCACTGTGCGTTCAGTTTTGTTGTATGGTTGCGAAACTTGGAGTCTGCGTGCTGAAGATATTCGTCGTCTTGAGGTTTTCGACCATCGATGTTTACGTAGTATCGCTAGGATTGGGTGGAATAGCCGAGTAAGCAACGATGTGGTAAGAAAGCGAGTATTGGGTACTAATTCAGAGAACATTTTGTCACAGCGTATCCAACTTAGTAGACTTCGTTGGTTGGGACACGTGTTACGTATGGCAAACACACGTCTGCAGTACCGTGTCCTATTCTCCGCCCCTCCCAGGGAGTGGAAGAGACCACGTGGAGGTCAACAGATGACGTGGCAGCGAGGAATGAGAAAATGTACAGCAGACTTAGGAAAAGTAGGTGCTTCACGTCTTCGTGGTTGGGGTCCAAAAGACCCGTCCACCAGTTGGCTGGAGACACTGAAGGATATGGCTGCGAACCGCGAACAGTGGAGATCGTGTTGTCACTTTCTATCGAATCAGAATGTTTGATCGGTGTACGTTTGTAGAGTTAGACTGTGTATTCCGTGTGTTGGCTACTAGGGCATTCTTTTCTTTTCCCACCCATATAGGTCCACTCCCTCTCCATCTTGTATATTCATACTTTTTAATTCAACGTGCAACATGGTGAGAAAGGCAGCGGTCAGTGGGGCTTGCCCTACTGTTTAACGCTGTACGATGATGATGATGATTGAAAAATTCGACCTCCTCAGGGTGCATACACATTTTTTTGAGCACGCTGCGTCGCAAAGCCTAAACGATAAACAGAAAACAGACTATGAGACCTGGTGTGGAGAAGCACATAAGATTCCAATAGTTCAGGTGTGGCACCGACCCGGACGACAGTGTATGACCGTCTACTACCAAAGTTGGTCAAGTACATCAATATCTTCCCCCGAATATTCTACCGATTTCCACTCACTGCGTGCAACAAACTGTTGTGGAAAATCTTCCTAGAACACCACAATACCCTGGCTTCGTGCGAATACTTGATGATATATATATATATATATATATATATATATATATATATATAATTTGTGTTTTATACCCCCATAAATTTGTGCACCGACCTTTGTTTATTCACGTCCAGGCCACTATTTTATCATAACTCGCTGGACCTGTATGACCCACGTGCTCGCTTTCTCATGCCGTGAAATTGGCTCTCGTTTTGAGTTTTTGTGACCGTATATTTGAGGTTTGTATATATTTATAAAGTTGCTCATTCAACAATCCACTAGCAAAGAAGCTACCAATCAATATTGTTTTGGTTTTTGGAGTCGTGCGAATTTGCTACGCATTGCTCAAAAGGGCCTTACACTGGGTACTCGGCTTTTTGCAGATTTCATCCAGGAAAATGAATATAGAAGATTTTCATTTTTTCCAATGGAACACACTGAATAGCAGCTTAACATAAGCCTCTTCACGTGAATGATACAACGATTTTCAGATTTCGACGTGAGATTCTATAGGTTACATTTAGTTGGGTATGTGATTTCTTGTTGATTCTCAGGATACATGTATATGTGGAGCATAGATGCTATATTTCAATGACAACAGGAACTCAAGACTTTTGCACGTATTCTTTACATGTATACATATATTAAACATACTTCGTAGGAAATCACCTTTCAGGAAGAGAAATAAAAATCTAACCAACTGTTATCCGTCACGGTGGAGTACCAAGTTGGTGAAGTGGTTTATATATTTCCATCTCAACATCGTGTTTGTGAACCGAATGCTTATGTTACTCGGAAACCAGTTTTATAACTCCGCCTATCGGATAATCGAAATGTTCTCGTTAGTCCAAAGGTGTCTAATGCAATGTGCCGTCGTTTCCATTGATTTGTTGAGGAAGGTTTGATTCCCCAGCTCAGATCGTATGACCCCACTGATGTACCCGATTGATGTCCGTCCGTGGGTGCGCGGGAAGTCGTACGACTGAGATGTGTGCCATTTTTGGGCGAGATGGACGTAGGAAGGCAGGTGGTCACAACGGCCAATCGTTGGTCAGACAGGCTCGTGGCTAGTTGACCAATGAAATGTAATTTTCCGATGGGACAACCAATCATTGCGTTCGGTTCTTAAATCAAACTTTAAGCTTTCCAATTCCGTGATAATGTCACAAATCAACTTGATAGTTTCTCAAGCCATTCCAAATCTATTGATCCGCTTTTTATCAATTTTTTTTGTGAATTTGAATGGCTCATCTCAACATCACCCGTTTGGCCAATAAATAATTCCCTGCTTTCCTCAGGAATACAGAGATGACCTTAGCCGTTCTGGTTAGATTTTCTTTGTATAACGTTTGGAATATTTTTTTTCGCAAACTTTGCAGTCATGTATTACTACTTTTGTGACTAATTCCTTTAGACTCCCATCGTATCTGATTACACTTTTTCTTATCAAGAAACAAATCTTGCTACCCGGGCTGGTGTTTCCTACTTCGGGTACGGCTGTAGTGAGAGATTAGGTTTGTATGATATGATTCGTCATGAACCATCAACGCACAGTCCATCATTGAAGACCATGGCAGCATTTTACAGCTGCCACATCCTTCTCAGAAATCATCGACTATATATATATATATATATATATATATATATATATATATATATATATATATATATATATATAGCAAGAAACAGACGAACTGCTGGTATTATAATCATAAGTGCTCGTCGGGTTTCGGATGCGACCTTAGATGAGCACATTGAACCCTGATATTGGGCTGGTTCAGCAGCAACTTACACAATCTATTAAGCTCCAGACAAATTCGATGACTTTCAGTGATTCTGCAACGTGTTGAGTAAGATTCCACTGATACTGCGTGTAATTATTCAGCCCATTGTATGCGATTTTCGTGTAGCCGTGTTAACCCAGTGACCGTCTAGTCAAAAGTTGATGGTAAATTTGAAAGAAAAGCATCATTTATTTCTTGCGTGATGAGCCTGATGGAATCGGTATATCTCACCCCCTCGAAGCCCTACTGTACTCTCAGTAATAAGTGACAACGATAACCCCGGGACTCGGAGTGTGGGGTCACGTAATGTCGGGATGGGAAGAATATGTTAAAGAGCTGAAAAGTGGCGGTGGCTGTCTTCGCCTTAAGTAACTCTTAGTTGAGGAGTTCGAATTTCTTGTCTCAGAGAATATCGAAACCAATACTACTGACAACCATCAGACCAAGAATAATAACTACGTTTACTAGGTTCGAACGAGGCTCGGAGCGTATCGAAAACACGATGGGCCATGTATTGTGGTTTCCAAAAATATATTTTTTGTCAAAAGCAGCGTTGTCGGTAGAGATTTCAATTAGTCGAGATTTGGGTTATTGTGCGTGACGTTTTTCAAGGTAAGTTTCCGATCAAAGATCTTCACAGATGTTCCAGTTTTGTGCGTGTGTGTACACGTGTGTGTGCGTGTGTATCTGTATATCTGCGAGAGTGTCTTTCTACTAGTATATGCATTACACAGAACGACGGAGCAGGGATATCAACCACCTGAACAGCTCCTATCTCATTGACCTAAAAGGACCTCGCGATAAGTGAAGCTGATAATGGGAATAAGTGAAACTGACGACCAATCCCTCCGACCACCGTGAACCTAAACAATGCACATGTTCCCAGAAACACACTCACTCGCACACACATTACGTCATCGGCATGTTTTTTTCTTTGTGCTGATATTATTGCAGACAGACGTGGAGAAAACATAAGTAAAATGAAAGCCGAATGGGACAGGTGACTCGTGAGCTCACGATAAATCAGCAGTCTGGGGTACTACTTGTTACTTCATATAGTTAAACATCAATCAAGCGTCACGAGGATCTCAAATATTGCGGACCACTACCAAAAAACGTGAATGCAACCATATTGTTTCCAGTTCCCTGTTCTAACCCAATTCGTGACCGGGATTTTGATCACAGTTTGATTTTCCCTAGTATACGGGATTTACTCCAGGACACAGCTCCTTCCGGCAGTGGTGAAGCTCTTATCATGGTTCGAATCCCCTCGCAATCGGTATCCTTCCCTTTTGACGGCTTCTAATTAGCCATCAACCCTTTTTGAAAAGTTGTGCTGTTTATCTGAAATGAACAAGAAAAGGTAAAATCATAACTAAACATTGTTACATCGTTGTTCACTTGACCTCGAATTCGCTGGACACAATGCGCCTAGCACGTCGATGATCATATATTTATGGGTTTCAAATTGTTTCATATTCACAGTTCCATCCACTGATACTTTACTCTGCACATTTTCACCATCCAATAGGTTCATAGCGGACACAGTAATGCCTATTTTCCACACAAAGGTAAAGAAGTACCCGTTGCGAACTACGAAGTCCTAGTGTGGATGAAGAAATGAGAATAAACCAACCCTTTCCACTTGTGATTTTCTAACCCTCTGTTTTTCAGTTCACCACTCATCCTGTCCTTCTTTTGATTGCGTGACATTTCACTACAGAATGAAAATTGTTTCGCATTTGATTTGAGAATAAACGTCGTTGCTATTGAATGACATGTGCCACTGTTATTTGGACTAGTTAGCGACACCATTCAGTTGCCGACCTTCTGAAGACCTTGATATGAACTCAATAAGTTGAGAGCTCGTGATACTTAAGCGTGAATGAATCCAGTGGATGGAATTGAATCCTTCCGTGGTGGACGAATTTTAACAGTTTGGGTAATTCGGTAAGTAACACAACGGATTTGTTTCGGTGTCATCAAGTTCACATGAGGTAAAGGATATCCAACAGAGGATTTAAAATTGTTCAGGCAACACCGACGCTCAACTCAGCTTTGGAAACCATGAAAGCTCCCAAACTGCTAGAAATCATTAGCTGCAGTGCACATTTATCCTGCTCTAACTAAGATTCCAACCCAAGGTTCATGATTTTCGTTCATAAACGTTACCGCCAGGATATTTTGAGTGACTCACACACGTCAACACTACATGATACAGCTCCCTTCCCCCACTGGCTTTGCACGATAAAAATCAGTGACCTGCACAGCGGTCAACTCCTGTGATGGACGACGTGAGATATAGAGACTTGTTTAAAGGAAAGTATTGCATATCTCAGGGTTAACGAGTAACTCACAATCATGGATCCCGAAGTTGAGTCCCAGTTAGGATCCCATGGATATGCACTTCAGGAGGTTCACATAATAGATCAAAAAAATGCGCTACAATGTTTCCACGGTTATCGATGCTGAGCTGAGCTTTGACGACGAATAAAGAACTCCTTTGTTACAATCATTGTTGGATTTACACAGTGCCTTCGATCGGATATCTCAGCTGATTCATCATCAGACAGCACTTTAACGTGTTCCTGGCGTCTGATCAATTAATAAGGTTATCTGTGTACAAACTGCTCTAATCCTGCCTCAGCTCAACAGAGATCAATATGATTATTCACTCCAGGATGCATTTTACATTACGAGTACGCTTGGTATGTGGTAGTTGTCAATGCCACCAAGCGACCACAAATTTTAGAAGCGTGTAGATGTGGCAACCCTGTTCACATGTACCTGCTCTCATTGGTGAACAAAACAGTAGATCTTTAACGTTCAATGAATCTACCAAGTGGCATAGATCAAATTCAAATGGCAGGTGACTTAGCCCGCTGCGAGTTCTAGGTCGGAAATGCTCCTCTGCGGTCAACGATTGTATAGCGCCACCTGTTTAGGTCATTTCCCAAAAGTTTTCTATTTTCTCTTTTCACCTTCGTTGTCTCTCTCGTCGTGTCTGTCTTCATCAGCATCTCTTTCCTCTGATTTTCCCGGAGGCACTCTATTCCTTCTTATCCAACAACCTCCAGAACGCATTAGGTACGGCTTTTTTGTTACGCGCGGTGGCACCTGTCTTTTTTTCCAGGATTTTTCTGTCACTTCTGTTGGTTGAATCCAGACCGTGTTACCTGGCCCGATTGGATGCAATAGTTTCCTGCCTTGGTCGTAAAGTTCTTTTTACACCTCAATTTGCTTTTACAGTTTCAGTCTGGTTACTGAAGATGCTCCGACATCCGGGTCCAGTAACCCAGCAAAAACGGATAGTGTCATGCGCGTCCGTCTTCCAAATAAGCGTATCGTCGGGCTTGTTCCCACCGCTGTCGAAGGTACATTCTGGAGCTAAAGCAGGGCAATAAACGGACCGTTACACTCGGTTTTGCACTTCTCGAGTATCTTCACCCATTTGACAGTACTCTCTGCTCTATCACTAGACCGATTGTAGTAAGGACTGGTGATATGAAGACTGAGAAGTGCTGGAATTTCGCGCTGCGAAACTCAGGACCACCATCGAAAATCACTCGAATTGGTATTCCGTGTCGTGCAAAGTTGACTCGTAGTTTATTGATAATTTCTGCAGTTATTTTTATTCTCAGAATGTCGACTTCGAAGAAATCACAGTAGTAATCAACGGTCACAAGGCAATTGTCCTTCTCATGGCAAAAAAATAATCGATGCCATAATTTGTCATGGCCGGTCGCGTAATGAGAGTATCTCAATCGGTTCTCTCGCTTGTCGTTGATCGAATTGTCTGCATAGTTCCAAATTTTCCACCGTCTGCTAAACCTGTTTGGCCATACCCGGCCGTTAGTATGTTCCTCTGGCTCGGATGATACATCCATTGATAGCTGGGTGTGAACGACGCTACCGGCACATAGTGTCTTGTAGCGAAGTTTGCGGTACCACCAAACGCTAATCCCAAGAATTCAGTACATCCTCTGTTGTTAGCTCGTCACGCAACTTGAAATAATACAGCGCTTCTGCTAGTAGAGTTATTTTGCTTTCCGGCCAGCCATGGGTGATAATTTATTCCAGGGATTGTAGACACGAATCTGCCATCGTCATGTTCTTCGTTTGGGATGCTTCAGAATCCGTAACCGCCAATGCAAAGTTCACCGTTTCATTTCCACATTCGTCCTCTGTATTTAGTAGTGTGGTTCGTGAGAGTTTGTTCGTTACGAAAATTTGTTTCCTTTGTTGCTAATGTAGTTCGTAGTTACACTTTTGATGACACATTAGCATCGATTGCAGTCTTCCACGATCATGATAAATGGCTTTTGATCTGAGTATATATATGCAAAAGTCGGCCGAAGGTGTAGTAGTTGACATGTCCAAGGTGTGCGCAACCGCCAGTGCATATTTCTGTTCAGAAATTGTTACCATCCTGCTGCTTTAGTGAAGCGGGCGCCCATTTTGTAAAAGAATGGCTCGCAAACCCCGCTGACTACTATCACTCCGTATTCATAGAGATGAGGTGTGGTCATAATATTCTAGGACTGAGGCCTTCACGATTAAAGGCCAATTGCTGTTCATCTGCCTATACCCACCTTTCTCCGTTATGTGTTAATCGGCGGGTCGGTCTAGTAAGTTCCAGTAACTCCGGTAAGAATCTGCTCGGAAAAAATGACCATTCTGTTAAAACGTGAGACACTTTTAATATTTGCTAGCACAGGCCTATCTATGATCGCATTTGCCTTTTCCGAATCCGGTTTACTACCTTCACCTGTAAGAATGTGACCGTGGAACGTGACTGTTTCTTGACAAAATGTCGACCTATTCCATTTCAGTTTAATTCCACTACGTATACATTATTCCAAAGAAGAATTTAACCTTCTGTTGTGTTTCTCGATACTTTTGCCAAAATACCATTTGCTGAGCGTAGTACTGCTAGTAAGTTGTCCACTGCTTGGAGAATCCTCTTTCGGAATATTTCACTCGATACCTTCAGGCCAAAAGGTAATCGATTCCAACGGTAAAGGTATTCAGTGTGCCAAACGTGGTCGCACAACTCGAGGCTTCATCCAAATGTCAAAAAGCTGAAACCAGGTGTGTTTTGTTCCGTCTCACTAGCTCTAGTGAGGGAACTCTTCTGCCTTCGAACCATCTCATTTATTGTGCAAAAACAAACCGTTTTTATAGATTATTAGGTGGTCAGAATCAAAGTCACTACACGAAGCTCATTGGTACAGAGCTGTTCCCTGAACCGGGTCTTCTGAATGGCTATGTTGTACAAGTCTCCAATTGGCTGATTTCCTTGGGATCTGTTAGAACAACCGCTAGCTGGTGTTTGGTTGCTTTCCGTTCCGTTTGAATAAAAGCCCTGTTGGCCGCTGATTGGTTCAATCCGGTGCTTCCCCTTAAAACAAAGTCTGACAGTTGATTCGTTGACTCCGCTCGGTTCGGTAAGGGCGACTGCTCACGGCTGATTGGATGGCTTCGCTCCGTTTCGTCACGGACTGATTGAAACATCGACCCGCTTCGCTGGCCTGAGGTTTGCCACCGATTCTGGACAAGTGAATACGTGCAGTCTGTGAACGAAACTAGACCGTCTGTCGATGCGTCAGCAAATACCCTTACAAGGTGAACCTTCATAAAGCAACGAGTGTTTGATAACTCGGGACGAATATCGTCAAATACAGGTAGTATAAAGTGCTGAAGCCTGAGCCCTTTTTTAATTGTTTGAGATGAATTCAACTTCAAAGTTTCTCGGATGCTTTTGTCATAAGCATTATTCGACTAATTCAATCTGTCGGTTCGTCAACATTAGCCAAGATGTAATTCAAGATGCGAATGTCGAACTCACGTTCAAGTAGCTCTCTAACTGCATATAGAACACCACTTGTCCGTAGTGCCACAGGTTCTGCATATTCATATAAATGAAGTGTCCTCATTCATGGGAGCTTTATTAATATCTTATCGAAAACAGGCGAATTTCGCTAAGTAATGGTCGGCATTACCAGTTATACGGTGAGTGACTGAATCATAGTGGAGTGACATCAAATCCAGATTTTCGATAGATTCACATCCGACGATGGAAACATAGCCCTGGTCGACCACAACAAAGTTCATAAGTGATAACTGTCCATTCCCGGGATTGAGGAATTTCAGCATCGCCTCGTCTCTTGGCTTAACTTTGTCACCGTTCCACATAACGAGTCTCTTCTGTGTCGGTATCAGTGTAATGTTAGACAGCTTTCATAGGCATGATGTTCACCGATGGTCCCGTATCCAACTGGAAATCCACCTCTTCTACGATCACCACCATCTTGGCAAAGACACCCTTGCACTTTGCTGGCACTCCCATTACATTCAGTCGATTTGTGCTGTGACGACTTTGCTCTCTGTTCACTGTTTTCTTGAGAAAGCTTTTGGAGGCTAAATGTTCTCGCTCGCTGCAGCTGTCACAAAACTAGACAATTGTCTTTTCCCGCCAAAAAACTGACACTCCGTCTTTGGCACTGTGCGTGTCTCTGATGTTATTTTGTACAGACCACGTGTATCTGGTGCATTCATCGTCTCCGTGCGTTTTCCGGCTGCTTCCTCACCTCGGAAGATGTCAATGCAGTGTTGTAATAATAATCTCAGAATCTTCAACAACCTTCAAATCATCGTGAGATTGCGTAATTCAGTCACGGTCCGGTCCTGCATGAGGCTCTCTTCAAGGCAGGTGCAAAATTGCGTGATCGTATCAGTGTTTTTAACGACAACACAGAAGAGTGAAAAGATTCATCGCGCTTCTTTTTTCGCTGGTTGAAAACGAAACGCTTGTATGTTCCGTTGCACCCACCAAAACAAACTATTTCGAGGTTAAACATAACTATCATCCAGCCGCTGCTGTCCTCATTGGAATCATGTGAAAAGCAAGTGATGGTGCAAAGCGCCGCCGGTCTAAAGGTGTGACTAAATAGCAAGAGCTTGATAGCCTTTGATTCGAGCTTTATTGCAGACATTGTCTAAAAATCTTCATCCTGAGTTCGACACAACCTCCGGTTGTCAAACAATCGATCCATGTCTGCCATCACCAAGTGTGCCAGTGGGTGGATCTACAAGCAATTGTGTGGTCTTGTCTGCGATATGGACATTTTTACATCGGTTTCTGCTGCTACCACGTTAAGAGTCAGTTCTTCGAGAAAGGTAATCAGTATATTGTTGCTGCGAGCAACAAAACATTATACAAAACATTTTGCCCTCATATCGGACTGCTTAATTTCTTGTGTCAAGCAAAAGTCCCATCCCTATCAATTAGGAAACGCCATTGATGTGGTAAAACGTATGCTTATTCAACACACTGAGGGTTCTACGTGAGCGAATCACGGAGTGAAATTTCGTAGTCAACACAGTGAGCTACTGTCTGAGTGAAATTTTTATTTCCGGTCAAGTAAGGTCAATAGTTGCTTTATGCATCCAAAAAGGTGGATTTTCAGCCTTTTACACCATTTCTACGGATAAAACAATGCAATATAGGCGCCATTTTAACATCGGACAAATAGTAAAATTGGACTCGTGTTGGATATTCAAGGTGTTTTGCAGTTTTGAGAGAACCTTCTTGCGCTCAGCAGGCAGACGAGCGAGATATGACAAACCAGAACTGCAACACGTAGAACTGTGAGCTAATAGTACTTTGAACTTTGCGCGTATGGAGGATGTAAATGCAGTCTCTGTAAGTGCACTGTGTGGCGGCTGATGGGAATTAGAGAGGATTTTGTAAGTAAAACTGCCATAAGCACAAAAGTGCCTGATTATGATGGTATCAACATGTGTAAGCGCAGATGGGCGACCGCATCTAGAGATTCGCTTTATGGATCTTATGATCAGATGAGGATTCTTTTTCAGCAAACCAGAAAAGAATACTAGGGATCAGTAAAGGCATTGGTGACTAATGTAAACGTTTACAGCTTTTGGAACGCTTTTATGAGGAACGATAGGCATACATAGTTCGGGAGAGAAAAAGGACAACTGTCCAACTTTGCAAACCATCTCACTGACGTGTATAGACCACGACAGATTGTGAGTAAGTAAAACACCAAGGCATTTGACTGAGGACGATGAGGGAATATGTTCACTATGTACAGAAAACAGAGGGAGTCTGTCATTACTGTTTTGATTCGATACCCTGAATGACAAATAAAATGATACTTTGTGACATTTACGTGCACTCAAATTCAGAGAACGGGAAGAGGACTAATTTATAATATTGTCTAGTCTGCCTTAGATTATGGGAGTAACCTCTGGTCTAGAATACTCACGGTCAAAAAAAACTTCGTTTGCTTATTTACGTGAAATAAATTAAGTAGGGTGAAAAGATTGTACCCTGTGAAACACCATCAAAAACAGGAAGTGGAGGGCAAGTCATTCCATCAAGGGATGTAGGCTGAGTCAGGTCAGAGAAACAATCACGGATCAGTCTGAATAAGCCCTGATTGATGCCCGATTCGAATAACAGACTGAGCAACACAGACCAATCAAGACTGTCAAAAGCATTTTCATAGTGCGGCAATAGCCTCCTGACCATTTTACATCTCTTATCTAAGACTTCCGCAGCACAGTTTACTAAGTGGGCTATGGCAACAAGGGTGGATCGGGACGATTTACACGCAAATTTAAGGAAATCATCCACAGCATCCTGAGTAACAGTGTGTGGTAGCAAAATTTCTCCAGCGTCTCGGGCGTCACAGATGTACACGCAGTGGCAGGGCACGTACCAGGCTCCTTTTTCGGAACAGGCCTTATCTTTACCCGTCTCCATATATTGTGAATTTTACAGCTTTTCAAGCAGCAATTAAAAATGTCTGCCAAAGAACCTGATGGGTCATCGACTCACACGTTCAGGACGACAGGGGATAAAACATCAGGACATGAGTCTTTACTGGTCTTCAGTGTCCTCATCTGCTTCCAAACAACAGTGGTCTCGATTTGAGGAGGCTCAGCAGTGCTGCTGTAGACAGGCAAACAGGTATCCTGAGACAGCGGAGCGGAGCTCCTGTTGGGTTGTTCGACACCAGCGGAACCGTTCCCGAACCTTGAATCATTACCATAAAGCCTTTGTAACACCCCAAGCGACCTGAAAGCTGGAGTCTGGTATGGTACGGTATCTACATATAGCCTATTTAGACCTTCGATTTCCAATTCTATCAGCTTAGTAGACCGCTTTACTTCAGTCGTTCGCCAGCTTTTTTAAACCTGTTCTTTCTTCCCACTTAGCTGTGTAGGTAAAGGAGAGAAGAATCTGTTGGCCTACACATAGATAGTTTCAAACGGACAGCAATTTTGAAAACACGAATTAAGATCTTCTGTAAGATTCTCACACAAAGTGTGGGATTTCGATAGTAAAACACGGTAAAATCAGTGGAGTTCACAACAGTTCGGGAATGTGCCAGATTTTCGGAAGAGCATTTTCATTGCCTGCCAGTTCTGCGCATTTGTCTCAATAATGTGCACTGATTTTTCTGCTATCAGAATACAGTGATCAGAACTGCTCATTGCCACAAGTTATTGGGCCACGAACAACCCTATTTTGTTTATGAAAACAAAATCTAGGCAAGCATCATTTCGAGAAGGGAAATACAATAAATTTGTCAAACCGAGTGTCCTGAGGAAACTTATGCCAGATCAGTTGAGATCGCCACCAAATATAAGCACAGTATCGTCTAAATCCGATATAAGTGAAATCCATAGGGGATCAGAAGATGCTCTGGGCTCCCTTGGCTTCGTAGCTGGGGGCCAGGTGAACGTTGCCGGTGAGCAGTGATTGAAACCCGCCCAGAAAATGTGTCTCGCATTCAGTAGTGACAGCTTATCTTTTCGGTCGAGTATTTAGGAAAGGCCTAGTTTCATTAAGCAATGACTTGAACAGTTTAAACTGTGTGTTATGATTTCGCGCAGCTAGCAACCGCGACTTCGTTCTGTCAAATTCGAATAGTATATTTTCCAGTAGACAGCCGTTCACTATGAACATGGATAGCCACCACATCTGAGCTTTTGAGGATGTTATGTGCTTCAGCATTTCGAGATTCAGGTTCACGGTTATCCGGTTTCCCTGTGGTTGTGTATGTAACCCCCCACCCCCACCCCACCCCCCCCACACACACACAAAATTCAGATGCTGAACTTATTTCAATCCAGTAACGTAATCACATGGAAAATTGGAAGACCTTATGATCCGGATAGTTTTATTTTTTACGAACATTTCAATCACGACACCTGATAGAAAATCACTTTAACAACAGTGACCTGTTCCGTAATGTTCAAACAATCAGTGACCATTCACTAGATACGGGGGATTTGGCTCTCATTTTTCAAGGGCAAACTAAATCGGAAATTGAGAGAAACTTAGAAGTGAAGCGGTAAGAAGAATACGAACAGTAGCATCGGGTCGATAAGGAAAGTCTGTGAGTGCAAGATCGCCATTGATCGTGGCACAGAGCCATATCCTTCCGTGTATTTAATCACGGAGTGAGGGAGCACTTGTGCCTCGCCCAAGGAAGTCAAACACGTCCTACATCACCAAGTTCATAAAAACTCTATTTTGACTTGCTCTATTTATTATACGGCCAAGTTCAAAATTGCAGGAAGTGGGCCGCGGCTAATGAAAAGCTACCAGTTGGGAAAGTGACCACTGGTTAAACACTTCAGACTTTTCTTCTGTCATGAACTGACCCCAGTTACTCTTTTTCCAACCGTCACCCCTCAGTGAACATGGCACGTCGAGAAATCCTATCCTTTGTTCCAACCATCTTGGCTTGGTGGCCCTTAATGCTTCATCTAAAGATTTGTTAAATGTGCCTAGTACTCTTCGCCTAACATCGGCATTGATAATGCTCTGTTTTCCCCAAATTCGAGTGATGCTAAGAAGAATACAATCTCCGTACATTCTCTAATCACTGTGGCCACGTTCTGCAACCACAAGGAAGAATTGATCTGACTGTTGCTCCATATACTCACCCTTGATGAATAAACGGATGTCTCGTTTAGGCCACACAAGACTGAAACTGATAAGTGCCAAATGACCTCACAATATACGCGAAGTCACTTCACCCGATATCAGACCTCTGGGAGAAACGTAGCTACCATGATAACAAAAACTTATCTACTTCATCCATAGTCTTCTCAGATAGCGTAAGGTTTGGCGTAGGATCATCCCAGTCCTACAAAAGCTTCTGGTCCCTTGAAGGTGCAAAACACATACCGAACATTACTACGCGGTTGTTCAAACTGTCCATAAGGTTTTTCACTTTACGTGAAACTTCAATCAGAAGGACGATGCAATTTGCATATTTTTTATCTGACACTTTTTCAACTGAGAGAGTTTTAATACCCTTATCGTCACATGAAAATGGGCAGTATCTAGGGCGAAATCAGTCACCAAGTTAAACAAAGAGGGAGGGAGGGGACGACTCAGACGTGCACCATTTCTAGGGATAAATTCAGGTTAAGGAGTATCGTAGGCCAGAACTCGGCTTCGTCTGTTCTTGAGCAGGGAATTCACGATGAAAATGCACGAGAGGTAGTGCCAGAGAACTGTGCTATCGACTCAGTCAAACGCCCCTTTCAGATGAAAAAAGCGATGATGGTGGATGTAGAGATGTATTGAGACTAAAAGTGAAAATTCATCCCGTCATATCAAGAAAGTTCGTTACATTGGGTTAGTCCAGATCCCATGCTTTCTGTTTTTTTATTCATCGAACAGTTCCTTTGTTTCCCATCCGCTTAGACCACCAACCGTTCAACTCCACACCCGCGTGATAATTGTTTGTCCACTCCCATCGTGTCATACAAATTGTATCCTTGTTTCCATGGCAAGTGTTGGTGGGTATTTACCCCTATCCGTCCTGGGTCTATTTGTTGGTCTTATCTTTTCGGATCGTTTACCAGTGAAACCTGGACCCTCACCGATTTTATCGCACACGTAATCCTCCTTCCCCGTTGCGTCCCTGTGTGCACTGTCCCGCTGGTCACCATGACGACTACATCGGCGTTGTTGCTTCCGCAAACTCCTCTCCACACACTTATTGGTTCTTAAACGACTTACTCGTTATTGCCTCTTGATTGCCTGAGTTACTTGACTGGGCCCACAGCTTGGGTGTAATTCTCTCTCTCTCTCTCTCTCTCTCTCTCTCTCTCTCTCTCTGTTTTACCTTTGTTAATGAGTGAACTGTGGCGTTCCCGTTTTGATCATTCCATTTTCCCACAACCATGCTATTACGTGTATTCCTCAACACGCTTGTGTTTCCTCAGGATTTGGTTCTGTTCTGACCATCGATTGGTCAAAATGCTTCCCGAAAATAACGACTTCTTTCGTGAAACGCTTCACTGGCTCCTGTACTGTCGTTTCGTGCCTTTTCTGACGATTGTTTCGTGGATTTCATGAAGCCTTTTTGACTGTCTTGATTCTATGGTCGATTTGCCCACAACCTGAGGCGCGTTATTGTTGCTGTTTGATAAACTGCCTCAATGTACAAACAGTAAAAGAAGCTTGTGTTCCTTTCTTGGGACTTGAGGTTCGTTCTTCTGCGAGTTGCTGAGTAACGGGATGATAATACTGTACAGTGGGCCTACGGAAAGTGTGCCTTTGTTCTAAAATGTGTCGAAGAGTGGAGATTTGTTCCATTGCACACTAGCCGAAATAAGTGACGCTCGAAATCTATACAAAGGGTACAAATTAGGTTGTAGTGACGTAGCGATGATTAGACTTTCTTGTAAGAACCACTAAAATAAATCTCTCCGCGCAGTAGAGTCTATTTCAGCACGTGTTCGTTGTTTATCCTCCTTTTTAAACCGTAAATGTACCCTGACAATTCAAAAACACATTTCATATTACTGTGTACTTGGGAACAGATGGGTCTCAACTAAATTCAGTTAAAATGTCACTCTAACCACACAATGCGGTCGATCGACTATGTAATTCCCTACCACCAAAACTGTCTATCAGGTTACCAATCAACCTCTTGATGGTTGTTATGGTGAACGTTTATTTGTTGCTTGTTCGAATGATTACCGTTTGAAATTTGGTTGTTACTAGCCAAGGATACGCAGTGTGCTGAAATATGCACTGAAAATAAGAACATTGGTGCTTTTTAGTAAATACTAATCGTTGTGATAATAACCTAATCGCGCTCTTTAATCATCAGGTCAGTGGAATGAATGAATCGTTTTTCGCTCCGGAAAACTCACTTTTTTATTGCCGACATGGGCATCATGGAGGACAAACTATTACCCGGCACAGATCGTTCACTTTGTTCACATTCAGACTTATTTCCGTCGAAATGTCTGTCATGGAAGTAGTTAGATACAGCTGGGAGTCGTGGCTTGTGTCGATTGCTCTACGACTCAGTCATTTTCTCACAAATCGGTTTCCCAGTTCATGCTCTGTTCGGCATCAAGCCTTTATCATTAATAGATAAATCGTGAGTGATGGGAAAACGTCATTCTATAGTGAAATTCATCAGTGATGATAAGTTGTGTGCGTTTATTTTCATAGTGATTGTAATCAAGTACTAAGGCTGGCCTGTCCACATAGTTCATCTTCTGATCTCGAAGAATGACCATTTGGTGAACTATAGAATGTCTGATAGGTTGTGGGTACAGTCGATTCATTTGTTTCCCAGCTGGTTCAGCTCCTCAACTAGGCCTCAGCTATAGCCTGATTACGCATTGGAATAAACCATTTTGTTCCGAAACGGGAGAAAATCAGGCTATGTTCAACAATGGTATGATGGTGAATTTGTGTCTTACTGGCATTTGTACAAGAATACGACAAAATCCCAATGTGCTGTGATAACAGTGCCCCTAATAGAATTGGACATGGTGAATCTCAAGTGTCTGTGAGAATGTAGATCATATTGTAACAAGGATGACAAGATGGGTTAGGATACTTGTATTTCCACGACCAACCAAGTCAAGTCCATGAAACACATACAATCGTTTATATAGTCCCTTTTTCACACCGCGTGGCGACTGTTTGAGTGCTTCGGCGGCGTTCTGGCCAGTTGCACGTGACCGATAGCTTGCTTCTCTTGGGCATCATTTATATTCAGTTGGTCCCGTTGTCCTAGTTGACGGTTTGATCGGCAGCCCCTTACCTGGGCTATGTTGCTGGTTGCCGGCAATCCCGCTACTTCCCCTCTAATAGTCTGTAAACCACCCTTTGTCTGCTTCGAGAAGCCTCCGACATAATAGCCGTCTGTTCTTTTGTCTGTGGCCCTCGGTTGGTTCGTCCGTTTGCCTTGATATCCACGTCTTTCTCTTGCCCCAGCATTCCGCGCCACAATACGAGGTTATTTGGATGCTCTATTTCATGCGTAGTTTGGATTCTGATAACCAGAGAAGAGTCGCGATGCAGCCGGATGTACAGACACATTGTTATGTCACGCTCTCAAGGTCTCTGAGTTTGACATTTGGTACGCAATCGTTTCATCATCAATCAAGATGGCATCTTCATAGCACTTCTGTTACTGATGTGCTATTTGTAATAGCTCTACCAATGGTGTGTACTGTGGACTTGGGAGTTTGAAGGTGAGAATACGTTGATTTACGGTGCATCCTAAGGTGCATGAATTATTGTTTGATACAGTCGATGGGCGATATGCTGGCTAACCACAAGGAGGTTTGGTTCTTCTGGGACGATTTACGTACCTAATTTTGAACGCTTTTCATAATGTGAGTTTTGTTCTGATTCCCAAAAATGGGAAACTAGCGTACTACACCGGGTTCTAAGATGTTTGAACCTCGTCCTCTTAGGCTAAGGTCTCGATTTGACAGAGTCTATCCGGTAGCACTCAACTTGAAATAATTAGCCGGGAAAGACGGGAACGAAACAAAGCGTGCACGTACTCCGGGACTGGAATGTGACAAGTGTGGTATGGTCAGCTAGCCTAGCGAACAGAAAGTTACGGTAAACTAAAAAGGAGAGCTGGGACTATACATAATATTACCTATTAAATACGAAATATACTGTCTATTTCAGGCAGCCTATACAAAAATAAAAAACAGTGGTACGGTGCGACTCAGTAACCAGGAAGCTAAACGTCGTCTAAATTCAACGTCGGCTTTTTCAGGGTTAAATAAGGAACGAACAACGCAAGAGCGGTAGGCACTGGTACACTCATACATCGTTTTACAATTATTGCGGTTGAAAGAAGAGGAAGCATACGTGCTGAAGTCCTTGGGAAGCGAGTGATGTAAGTCGTTCAAAATTCTTTTGGAGAGTCTTTTGCACAGTTTGTGTTGATGGCATATATATATATATATATATATATATATATATATATATATATATATATATATATATATATTGCACCGGCTTAAATTCGGCATGGTGCCAACGTAACGACAACAATTAGAAGAATAGGAGATAGGGTGTAGTGCACAGTTAAAGGAACAGTTATTAAAAAGATAAAATGCTGTGACCCTTCCTTTTTTTCACCTCACATGGTTCGGTGTTTTCGGTCATTTTGTTTGTCGGAATGACGATTTTGTGACTACGGGATACGAGGGTTCGACAGACAGACCGCATAGCATTCGCGCCACTGAATTCTATTCTCAGCCATATCCCTCAGCGTCTCTAACTGACGACCATTCTTGTCCTCTGGGCATCAACTGGGGGTAGGGAAACACCGATGGAAGCCAATGCTCATGATAGCTTCTTCATACATCTATGCTAATTCATGGCCTGACCACCACGTCCTTCCTTCCAGCCTTGCATATGTCTTGCGAATTTAGCACGGAAAGGCAGACAATGATCAGGCCCTGGTAAGATATGACCGATTCACCGGAGGCGGTGTAGAACGATCAAAAATGTGTTGAATTTAATGGTGGAAAATCGAGAAATGATCCCAAGGGTTTCGAATATTGGTAGCATGCGAGTATTAGAATGATGGTGTTCGTAGGTTACCGGCCGTTGCTCTAGGCGTTTGGGTTGCACAGTCGCGTGCAGATGATGTCACCCGGGTGGATAATGAGATCTTTCCAACCTAAATACCGAATTGAGCGAAAAGTAGCCTAGTAAGTGCGATCCACAAAAAGAGAGGATATCGTTATTTATAACGATAATTAGGAAAACATAATAGCACAACTTTATCTTTTTTTTACTCGTGGTATCAGAATGTGTGTACGGTGTACTCTTCCATCTGGCTTGTACGCGGACTTTTGTTTGCAAGCTAGTTGAGAAGAACTCCGTCAAATCAGACACAATGCTCATCCAATGAGCAATGTTTTCAGGTGACGCGTTCACAGTCCGAGCTATAAAACACGGGGACGTGAGCTAGTTTAGAAACCGATCATACTGGAGACCAAAAAATATCCAAGATATACTCACAATTATTGTTTCTGGTTAGTCGTTTTACAAGATTTATTGCGATCATTAGCCGACGAATTTCTGATTTTCAAATTTTACGGTCATTTTTCGTCACTGCTTAATTTTTCCGTTTCGTTTCTTATCCTCGTTCTCTCTCCCATTTCACTTTTGCCGGTAATTAGGTAGCCTTCGGTTATATGCTGCATTGTAAATAGAGTCCTGTCTCACTGCCAGATATTACAGTTACACCAAAACGGAAGTGTATTTGGAAAACATACGGTCTTTGGTATCCATCGCTTTTCCAGAATGCGCTTTGAATAGGCAACAGCTAGTAATATCTGATGGTGTTTTTCCATTTGGTTCATTTCAACATAAGAAATAAACTTGATGTGGAGCACATGGCGTATCATTTTTTGCGCGAAAGCAACCCTTTTACTCACAACCCTCGATCGTCTAATGGAAACACTCTCAATATATAAATTGATTTGGGTGTGATCCAACAGTCAGACAAGGTATCGTCAACAACGTAAATCTGATGGACCGGATAGGTTTTCTGTGTTTGTTCTTCCAAGACGATATCCCAGCACTGACACAGGAGTAGATCACACTTTTTGGTTCGATAAGGATGAAGGAAGAGATAATAAGGAAAAGCATGTTTTGCAAATTGCGAAGAATTATTGCTAACCGGTAATCAGGTCCATTCTTAAAATAGGTAAATGTTACTACTGAAGAGACCACAGTGGAATGAGCCTCGTTAGCAGAGCAACTAAAATGTTCCCTCGTATTACTCAGCCACCACTTATCTAACGTTCGTGAACAGTACTCGCACAAGAATCAAGCTTAGTTTAGGCTTCTTCGAAGTTATGTGGATCATACCTTCTCTGTTCGACAAATTTTTAGAAAACAGAAACCGCATCAGTTGGCCAAACATCGCCGGTTTCCTTGATCGTCTAAGCGAGACGCAAATTTTGCTAAAGATACCTCATATTGGACGGGTTTTGGAGTAGAATTCATTTCCATCATAAAATCTACGTACACGGTTTGTCAAAGCCGAGTTCGCGCCATGCTGATCTCGCATCCGAGTTTACTGCGAGAAGTAGTATTGGTGAGGGTTGTCTCCTCTTATTTTCTGTTTACCTTTGTAATTGAGATAATTCTAGGGACCGTTTTGTTACCATGTGAGAACGAAAGTGCAATATGGAATTGCTTGCAAGTAGTGTGGGGGATTGATGATTCTTTGTTTGGCTGAATGTTCCTTGCTTTCCACCTTTCACGCACGAACCTCGAGTCAGCCAACCAACCCTATGCTCGAAAGCACCAGACTGGAGATTCGCTCTTGTTCAAGCCCATCACGGATGAATGTCCTCCGCCGCGCCCACGGTTTGAAGGTGGACCTTTTCGCCTCGGAGATGTATGTGCGCCATCTCGCTCCATTTCCAGCTGATCTGAATAACCAAGTTAAATCTGTTCACATCTCTTCCTCTATGAGAGCCAGAAACGCCCAACAGCTTCCAATAGAGACACAGCATCTGCCCCGTTAACTCCAAGCGAATGCCTCCCACCAAATCAGGTCTCCTTCACAGGATGGGTCCATCTACCCACATCTAAACCTGGTTCGCATTTGATATATATATATATATATATATATATATATATATATATATATATATATATATATATATCCCGCCATTACTTTCGAGCAGTGTGTGGGATTGTTGGTACTTTATTGGCTGACAGTCCTTTGGACTCAACCTTCCACACACAAACTTCAGGTCATCCAGCCCCAGTACCAGACTGGAGTTTCCCTCTTGTTGGAGCTCATCTGACCGTCATGGAGGACGACTTCTGAACAGACCTAGATCAATGATTCGAGCCAGAGCAACCGGGAGCTGAGTGGAGCAGTGGTAACACACATGTCTTCGGGGTGAGATTGAACTTGTTCAAACCCTGGGTACGGGGGATATGCGCTAGTGATGAGCTCTAACAAGATGAGCTGAAGTTTGGTTGTGAACGGTGGAATCGAAAGAACGGTCAGCCCAAGGAATACCAGTACGTCTTGTAGTTCACCAGCTCTTGCTCTCCTCGTTTTACTGCCTTTTCTATTTATTACACAAGAAAGCATAACAATATAGCAAGGGAGCCGCAGTCAATGAAAGACTGTCAAATGTTCATAAACCCTTGGGAACCTGAGTAGATATTCTGGTAAGTAGATGTTCAACTCACACTGGTTCACCCCATGTTGCAGGTTGCATGTGCAATATCAGTGACTCCTATAAAACTTGATTAGGCAGCCTCCCTGTTTTCAGTGGTGAGCTGAGTTTTATTGCTGCATGATGACTCACATTACATGCGGATAAAATACTGAAAAACAAGTACACTTTGATTATCCGGACAACATTGTTCTTTCAATTGAAGATCCAGGTGGGTTGAAACTTTTTCCTGACTATCAGTGTTCGGGATGAGTTTTGCACGTTCAAATTGTAGGACTCAGCTAAAGGGCTGCAATATTGCAACAGCACACCTTACGATAGGAGACAATGAATCGGTTAGATACGATATTCTTGAAAATAATCTACTTTTGACGTTTTATCAACTTCAAACTTTCAAGCTTCATAGAAAATTCTCATGGTAAGCAAGTTTACAAAACTCGACTGTCCAATGAAAATAGTTTTTGATTTGAATCTTTGTAGTTCATTTCTTACGGTTTCTAAGCTCGTTGAATTTTTACTTATCTTATTCAGGTTTCCGGTGGGAGATAGCAACCGAACTGTGGTACTTCGTCGAAGTTTACCAGTTGTTTGAAGTTGACTGAACTGAAACAGTCAGGTTATCAACCCTGTCCTATTAGCAACTTGAGAAATGTTCCACAAAACACACACATGATGTACGTGTTGACATTTCCCCTTGTTATCAGTTCTCGTGATAAAATAATAATGGTTGTCATAATAATATTTCACTTCTTCTATTCACTGTACGACAAAGTGTAATGCTTCTGGAAGGCGGCCGTGGTCAATCAAAGGCTGCCGAGAGATGAAACGACCGGTGAACGCGGGACGTCTAGGTTCAACCTGCACGGTGATCAGCGTTTGACCATCTTCAGCCAATCTGAAAAATAAGCAATCCGTTAGAGGAAGGAAGGGTTAGCAGTTGGAGTTCACATATGATTAACCTCCAGTTTATATAGACGAATACGCATTTATCTAAACACCGTTAGGAAACCCAAGTAACGTAGCTGAAGGCTGGAAAAGTTAAATCAACGCAGGAGATTGCTTCCAAACCAGTTAGAGTCGACTTAAATTGCTTTGGGTTCACTATCAGCAGTTCATCTGGATTCGTTCAGAAATCAGTGTTACCTACAGTGTCGATTTGGTAGAAACTTAGTAGTACTGGCTTATGGACACGGTAGGGGCAAGACACAGTTTCAGTCAGCAGAAAATTCCTTATATGTTTCCGTAAATTCTTGTTTTCAAATAATGCGGCGCTCATAAGAACAAATGTGTAATTAACTTAGTCCTACTTGAGCAACAAAGGAATGAAGGACAAATCGAGTTAGCGTCGACAGGAAATGGTCTAACCTGTGGAGGATCACGTGGAGCTGTAGCGCAGTGCTGTCGCAATGCAGTCAGCTAACTACGACAATCAGAAAGCTTTATGCGCAACTCACTCGTCCAGGAAGTTTCCCGTCCAACGGAAATGTATAACTTCAGAAAGCCATCATCACGAATTTGAAATCCTAGTGATTGTCACGGCACTGATTAAATGTGCAAATTTAAACCTAAGGAAAGTGGAAAATGTATCATGGAGTTAAGGGGATTATACACTACTCATAATAAGGATATGAAAGAACAGAAACAAGACGGGTTACAAATAGTAACTTTCAAATTATATTCTCGTTGTGTTGCAAATCTGTTCTATACCAGTTGTCATCTACTGAGTTTGTAAAAACTCAAATTATGATAAGAAGCAAAGCGGAATCAAAACCGGTGTGAGCAATACGCCATAAATCAATGCATCTAATAAAAAATCTACCGTGTTTTATGGTCTATTGAGTGAAATCAGGTTTGAATGGTGACAACTGAATTTGTGTTATTCATTCAGCTCTTCTGATGTCTGAGCACTAACAGTATTCACTGAAACTACTTGGATATAGTTCACAACTGATCATTCCGTCACCGGGTCGCATCCAAGTCTCGTGCTCTGTTAATTCCAATAAGACACCCATTGATTTGACTCACTTTAGCACTAAAAGGTGCAGCACCCAAACATCTCTGGCCCAAGACGATACCGTGAGAGGCAGTTTCAGCAAGAGGAACATTATCTGATAAAAAAAAAAAACGCCAGGGAAATTTCACATCGTCCCCTCTCTAGAAAGATAACTATTTTTTCGGCGAAGTTTTCGGCAGGATCCCTAAGGTTTCGTATAACGTAGAGTTAGGGAAGTAGGGGCTATCTTCGAAGGTATGTTAACGCTCATTCCTCACGATTCCAAGCCGGGGAAAAATCACTGCGCGTAGTGGATCATACGTTCATATTTCTGTACTGTTTCTTTCAACGGAAGATGAGTCAAAACCTTTACAACAGACTGAAGCTTTTGGGACAACCTCTACACGTGAATTCTCGCTACCAACAATTCTCCCTTCTTCAGCCTCGAATCTCTATCACGGTAGATTCTTGTCTTCTTTTGTGGCACTTTTCTCGTATTTCACCAACTGTGTAAAATGAAGATACGCGTTCTAATCAACACGATATAATTTTTTACAACCTTTTTTCTGGCATATCCCCCCCCCTTTATGAAATCTACCTATGTCTTCCCCATTCTCGAAAGACATTCTTATTCCAGCCATGACAAATTTCTTCGTTTCTGATAGTTAGAATTCATGAATTCTAAAATTCAGAAGCTCTCTCCCTCACATATTGCTTAGAGCTCTTTGTTGTGCGACTAAATTTACGGATTTCGTTGTCCCATATCCATGGATGACTTGTTGGCACATGTGATTGCATTTGCTCCTCAAAGATGCAACCTCCAAGCAGATTCCAGTATGTGTTCCCTGAAATGCCTATGGCTGTTGACTGGGTCTTTGATGACAGGCTTTTAGCAAAGCTTCACGGGTTTCCGTCGTCCGCGGATTTCATTTTGGGGCTCAAAAGCCCCATCTCGGGCTGTCATGCTTAGGTGCATCTCTGTGATATTTTTTCGAGAGAATTTCAAGTAAACTATGAAGTTCATCGAGCTATTTATCTTTTTTAACCAGTGTTCCAGGACACTCCTGATAACGATACTGACTCTGGTGACTCATCATCTCACAAATTCATCTCACAGCAGTGTAGTGCCTGCTCCAACTCGATACTTCAAGGCCGTCAAGCACTGTGGACTCTTACGAAATCAGATTCGACAACTAATGCTGTACGGATAGCATGGGAACGGGCACTTTTAATGTATCACATAACTCTTGTGTGTGCTAACACCGTCTACACTCTAATCTCAGTCTTGATAAGTGCTCGGTCAGTTCCATATCTTCCTCGGCACTCCTGGGTCTACAATTTTCGTCCCTCTTTTCTCGGTTCCCTTCTCATTTGTGAAATAGTCTCGAGAGCCTGAATGAAAACCTCGCACTTGTTCCGTGCGAAACAATTTCATCCTAATATAAATGCACACACTGAACAGTGCTCGGACGTCTTATGAGTGCACAGTCCGCGATTGAGTCAGGTTCTTTGTGCCTTCCACATTCTTCACTTCACTTATGAATTGACCACATTGTAATGCTGTCTTACTGCAGCCTATCCACATCTTGAAATTTAAAAGTTCTCTTCACCATTTGTACGATCGCTTCTTTTCGTTGATAAAACGGACTTTGTTCTCTTCAGATGACCTTTTCACTCATTCGTGCAGTGGTTTTTCTCCTGATTCCTGTCCACGAAATCGGATTATAACTGGTTTACCTAAGTCCTCATTCCTTCCCAGACCCACGGGGTTTCGTTTTTTACCTTGTACCTTGTTTTTATTATAGTCAAGTCAAGTCAAGCCAAGTATTTACTTTATACATTGTATGGCAGTTCTAGCGAAGAGGCATGGACTGTGATATCGTTCTTTTCTCAACTTTCGATAATACCAGCAAATTCCTTCTGTTGCTAACACGGTGAAATTCATCCTTTTCATCTAAATTCGTCGTCTGCTTCTGACGGTATGAGCCGATATACTGTCAATAGACTATCTGATTCAGATGACAGACAGCGTGCTATTGCCCGGCCAGAATCAAGAGCAAGTTTGTAGGTGGCGAACCAGATGGCACGGGATTGGCTGCGCAGAATAGCAGACGAGAGTGGAGCCATCCAAGTGGATCGGTGAGCCAATCAGTGATCGACAGTGATCTGAACCGATATGGCTCCGGGTGCAAACCAGACAAACAAATCAGCAGTGCAGTTTAGGAATATCAGTGAGTAAATAAGCCTTCGTGCAAGGATTTGATTATGACCAAACACATTCCATATAACTAATATGTCTTATACCAACAAACCGAAACGATTCGAAGCAAGAACAGTATTCTCAATAGAATTAGTGGGCAGCCACAAAAAACTGCAATTTCGTTGTTGACCCGAACGTGGTTATAGAATCACCTTTTCAGACCGCATCTGTTCGCGTGTGATTGCAAGAAAAGCAGTCAATGTGGTTGGTGAATGATTTACAACTCACACAAACTCAACCTGAGCTTCCAGTTTTGAAAATTAAAAGCTAGCTGTTCGTGAACTTCGCCAATCATGTTAGGCCAATAAATAGAGCAAAACAAGCAAAGTCCAGAAACGGCTACATTTTTCTGCCTAAAAGTATAGCAACTCAAAGCAATTTCCTTTGGTTATGTTCAAAGAAGAATTATTCAATCACTGAAAACAGATGGCTCCCAATAAACCATGGAGCTAGCCCCTAGGCTTTTAAATGAATTGTGTTAATAGCCATGATGTAGCTTAGGGATATTTTCATTATGTACGTAGACCGGGCGAAACGCTGTACACTAAGGTGCAAAACACGACTAATTCCAAACAGTAGTGTATGCAGAAGGTGTTAAAAGGGACACTTCAATTGTCCATAAATTCAGTGCAAAAGCACTCAAATTGTCATCAACAGGTCAGTCGGATATTTCAAATGACGTTTTGGAAACTAGTCAAGGCGCAGTCGTTGGCTTCTGACATATAAAAGATGATATCATCTGTTTGTTTTTAAGTAGAGTTACCCTAACCAGTCAAGGAGGGTGCATACAAGAAAGATGAATGCCGTGATAAAATGGGACCTTGGGGAGCATCTGTCGTTGAAGGCAACTGTGCCCAGTAATGACCACTACAACGTGTCAACTATTCGCGATCGTTAAAAATGTTACCACGCCTGACCTATTGCGACCTTATGTGGTTCTCCATTCTAAGTCCCAGGGTCTGGTTGCCGGTTATCTCTAATAATGGAGTGGGCCTTTGTGGCTGTGGGGTATACTTCTTCTCTCTCGCGTAAACATGTAGGAAAAAACTGAGCTCCGGTAGGCTACCTCCAGTAGCTGAAATACGCGGAGGCATTTTCTTCGTTACACAGCTGAGGGCATCATCACAGTCAAGAAGACGAACACTGAGGACTTTACACTTTCTACGGAGTGAAAACAAAATAGAGTCAGAGAAACCGTGGCATCTAGTGGGCTGTTTCAGTGACAATGTTCATTCTGAACACGGTAATAAACTCCTACATAGAGGAAGTTTGGTAATTCGGATGGACCTTTATTTGCAAAGTGTGATGTATAATTTGGGAAATCGATGCAGGTTATAAGTTGGTAAGATAAACATCGTAGTACTGAGCATGAAAGGAGAGCCAATTAACTTACAGCCCTTGGTGGCAACCTGTCTAGACCAACCGGTATACGACATTTTTTTATCGATTAGCTTCCCGCAGAATTCCCAGGAATTATTCAGATATGCTCTCTTAGTTAGGCATCAGAGTCTAGAATACAGTCTTCGTCAGTCGTGACATATCCGTTCCCTTGACTGAACACCAAATTTCATGGCAGGTTTTAATGGCGATTAGTGTGCGAACATTTGTTCAAGCACGCCTGACCAGAACTAACTTTCGTGGATTTTTGCATTATTTAGACTACTTATTAGTATTGACTCTGAGAGCTGCGAAATTCATCTTCCCAAATGTGTTTATAGAATATTTGAACACGCTGTGCCCACCTGAGATTTTGGACTCTGTTTTCGTTTGCACTTACTTTCGAATTTTGTACTCACGTATTTATTTCTGATTTATTTAATATCATCAGACAAGTGTTACTACTCCCGCAGTTTGACTTCTGTTCTTTTCCTTGGGACTTGGTTATTATCCCGTGACTGATTTAATAAAAGCTGAACAGAGTCAATAGGTGCTGTCTTGGAACTTGTGCTTGGTCTCCAGAATTGCTAAACTTTGGTTCTAGCTTAGGAATCGTCTTGGTAGCACAGTTAAGGTTCGTCAATACTTTTCATAATTTTATTACCACGGAAATGTAGAACCAATCGTGCTTTGATTTGGAATTCCTTAAACCAGGCTGGGCACTACTCAAGTTGCGAATAGCCGCTTTCAGTATTCAATTTTGGTATGCGATCGAGAGCATCAGGAAAAAAATGCAAGTTTACGAGTAAAATTAACCGAATATGGACAGGAATCAACCCAGAAAATATCCGGAGCAATTTTTTGGTTTCTTCAATTCTCGATGGATTGCCAGTGCCGTTACGACTACTGCCGCGTCTTAAGATAGTTATGACTCACGTCCAAATTTGATTTAGTCTCAAAAGGAATGGCATCTTTGTTCTTTATATTCATATTTGTTTTATTGGTTCGATTTACTTTGCGCTCTTTCGAAACTTCTGTCATTTGTTTTTCGTTCCTTCTTTCACCACTGTTGTTGATTGCTCGTTCCGGTCAGCCGGAGAAAGACTAATGCCGAATACGTACTGTACAGAGTTGACCTATTGATGTGGTTAGTTCAGATAACGTACTGATTGAATATAACTTTCCGTTTACCGTTGGATATCGAATTTTGATCTCTCACTGATATCTCCGGATTGGAGTCTTGGTTAATGAGCGTTAGCGACTGTTCTTCTTTATGTGCGTCGATTCGTGCGCCTATTTGGAGTCCAGTATCTGACTGTAGCCATAAGTGCTATTTCATATGTAACGACACACAGCCTGCATTTTAAGTAAACTGATGTAGAAACTGAGCATATCCGAACTCGAACACCAGTTTACGTTATTCGGAATGAAGCCAGGCTGGTTAGACAGGACAAATACGACGGAAGTAAATCTGAGCTAGGAGTGACTCATGAGCCCACAGCTTCAGAGACCGCCAGGTATAAGAACGATTTTAGGTCGACAGAACAGGTTTATGCAACAAACTTCCTTACTAATGAACCACCCAAAATGAAAGTGGGCAGCAGTATTGTAAACGAATCAAACAGTGCGAATAATTTGTAGGGCACACAGGGACAGAGTAATTGATCCAAGTGTGATGACTGTTTACAAATCACATCTGTGCTGAGTCATCGGTTATATGCAACAGGTTTACCTTGATTTTGTGAATAACGGTACAGATTCCTATTTCAAATTGTGCTGGTGTTCATACTCTATCGAGATTAGGGATTTTTACTTCTGATCATTTTATGTGATAGGATGATAGACTTGGCGTCCCGAGGATTAGTCAAATCATGCAGTCCCGCAGTGTGGAATTTCTCTATTTCAACGCTCCTGTGTGCGAGATGGAGAATTATTTCCAAAAAATCGAGTCGTGATGTGCCATGTGTGAAAAGATTTCTCGTGAACGTAAAACCCCCATTTTGAGTAATAAGAGACAAAGTGCATATTCTATTCCTAGGAATTTGCTATTTACTCAGAATCATTTTTTTGAAGTTCATGTGTGGCGGAGTGTACGTACTACTTACTGAATAAGTAAGTAGCTGATTATTCAAAAAGCATTTATGGACTGCATGGCTATGTCGAAAGGACCAAACTCACTAAGGTAAACGACGGTATGCAAACTACATGACCGCCCCCCGTCTGGATAATGTCTGTCTTCAAGTGGACTGGATCGCTGGTATGCATATGAACTTGTTGTTACGTTTGATTAGTTTTGCTGACGGACGAACGAGCGCTTCACGGGGCATGTCTATGGCTTATAACGCCAGGAAACCAATACTTTATTGCTGCAGTATACCCAACCAACTATTCTTCAAATTTCCGAGAGTGCTAAATCTTACCAACCCCAGTTAGACTATTCATAAGATATTCGAGGCTTATTCTTCAGCTCAAAATCCAAGCTGCAGGCTGTAACTTCGGAGATCGACTGGAAAAGCAGATTCGTGACCGTTTGGTTGCTGGCATCAGCGGGAAACAGTTGAAAGAAAAACTGCTTCTGTTACCCAGTCCTACTCTTCAACATTTTCGGGAAGTCTGTGAGTAACATCAAGATGTAAAAAATCTAGTTGTACCTGCATCGTCTTTACTAGGCCCAGGTGGCCTCTCCCCTGCAAATCTCGGGCACGGAGGTGCTCAGCTTGCAAAACTGATCCAACTTTGCGTAAATCATGCAGCTACTTGCGAGTAGTGTGTGGAATTAATGAATCTTGGTTTGGCTGACCGTTCTTTGGACTCCACGCTTCACGCACAAACCTCAGGTCATCCGACCAACCCTGTACTCGGAAGCACCAGATTGGAGATTCACTCTTGTTAGAACTCATCAATGAAGCACATCGTCCGCCACACCCAGGATTTGAATCCGGGCCCTTTCATCTCGAAGGCGTACGTGTTACCACTGCGCCATCCCGCTTTGGTTTTTGTAAACGAACCTATGTTTCACAGTTGAATTCTTGATTTTCAGCAACTACTCTCCACTGCTTCAAATCCAAAGAGTTTCAACACATCTTGAACCAATAATACTTTAGTCATACAACTGTTACGTGAGATACAATAAAATTAACCGAGTGCGCTGTACGTGGTCATCTTCGGACCCACCTGGATGTCCTCCGACCCCATGAACCCAAAAGATCCACCCCTGATGCTGCCCCTAATCCAGTTCAGCACTAAATCCGCGGATTGACCCGTACGATCTTTCTGTTACTCATTTCTCGACTACTCATCATTCTCCGATTGAATATTTTGACCTCTTTTTTCTAAATGTTAGAAGCTTGCATCTATCTTTCACAATTACTTATTTGGACCTCTAACCGCTTCTATCAGCAATTGCAGACAATCAGGGTAGGGTAAATTTATTCTGAACTTCTTGTTGACAGTTCTGGGATACGACACAGTGGAGTGTTATCCCCTTTCTTATTTCCCCCTTGTATCAACGACTTGCCAGCATATTCTCTGTCTGGTTTACTCAAATACGCTGATGATGATGGTTGCTCGTTGTCAGGCAATTTTCGATTTTTCTGATTTTCGGAACTTCAGTGCAAAATTATTTCAGGAATTTTCGCACCCGATACGGTTTACGATGAAACCCCTTCAAGTGCTTTGAATTCATTTTCAGAAATTCGATTTCTGCTCATTCCATGTCTCTATCTAGTGTGAAGTCTGAAAAGTAGCTGGGAATGAACTTTGATAATACACCATAGTGTACACATCACATTCAACACTGCGTTGGGAAACTGACTGGTTTATCTTTTCAAATGCGGATACTCGGGAAATTTAAAACACAACAGCCAGTAATTACACAAATTGTCTTTCAGTATGTTCTTCCCTTGTTGACACCATATTCTTCGCAAGTTCTCGCAGCCTTTTGAAACAAAACTTTGGAGCAGTACGACGTGTCTAAGTAAGTGTTAGTTGTCGTCCGTTGCGCCAGTACACATCCTCTCGCCATGCCCATTCATCCTTCCGTTCCTCATTCCGGCACCTTTCATCTGGAATAAATTTGCACGAGAACTCTGCGATCTGAGTCGGATAATAACTGATGAAGAGACAACAGGGTGCTCAGTTACTTACAAAACTTTGTAAGTAGCTTAGAATCCAGAAGAAGCCCCCGGATTAACATCATAAAGCAAGGTGTAGGAGAACAAATGTTCTCAGTGATTCCATTTTCAAATTATCACTATCATATTTATATGCAACCAAAAAAAGAAGCGAAGGAATACGTGTAATCAGTTAGTCAATTGATATTCCACCTTCTGACGTCCGTGTAACGAGATGACTGGACGATTCCATGCAAAGGAAAGTTCACCGGAAAGCAATATGGACTGAGTAATATATCAACTTCTATAACTCTGTTCCATTTGGGCAGAGACGAAACTTAATAAGGCGCTCAGTATCCAGAGATTCGCGTATCTGCTCGGATGATAATACAGAGGCTGAGTTAGGAACGATTCGCCAGATTTTGTCGGGTAAAGGCTGCCTAGACAGCTTCATTGAATGTAACATGAAATACCTAGTAGAGCGTGAATAAATACTAAAATGGAAAAGAAAACCCTGTTCATCAAAATTCCTCGGAAAGGATATGCTGCAACTGAGAAAATCAGTGAGATCTTAGCCACCACATATAAAGTCATTTCCCAATGCGACCCAGCTCAGATGCTTATTCTCGACGTTAACCATTATGCGGTGAGAGAACGAAGACAAAATACCTTAAATGATTTCTTCGATAATTGTTCATCAATTCAGGTGCACTCTTGATGCCGGTTATGTGGTCGAACGACAAGGCACCTGTCTAGGCGCATTGAAAGGCACCAAGCACGTCGATTTTAACATGGAGGACTCAGGTCACACGGCTCATTCGGTGACGTCATTCAGCATCCAGTGTTGTGTTTCACCGAATGAGTCGAAAATTAGTCAGATGACCAGCCGTGGTCAAACGGTCATCACGGGAGCATTCAACCCTTCTGTCCCGGGTTCGAACGGTGCTTACAAGCCGGTCACAAAAGGAGTTGGTTCAAACACTTGAACTTCCGCTGCCAAAGGTCGTTGAAGTCAACCCAAAAAGCGATGTCGGCCTAGGTCTCTCACTGGGCCGCAACATTTTCCTGTGACCGCGGCTGATCGACTGAAGTACCGGCTAACCGATCGACTGACTGATTGAATAACCAACTACACGTGTTCCTTATTTGGTTGCACAAATATCTGATAGTAATGGTTTGAGAAGGAAATTACCGAAAACATACCCTGTTCACCAAAAGAACGTCCCTCCCCCAGCACTAAATGCAGTATGGTACAGAGGCTCTACCCGTACACCAAATCGCCAGATCGTGGACTACACAACTCACAATTCACATTTTACTCAACTACCTCAGCGGTTTGTTAAAACCTTATAAAATATGGTGGCAAGTCAGAGAAACAACGCCTTTGATTTTGTTCGTACTGGCTGACCTGTTGTGCTAGAAGATGAAACTACAGTGAATTTCGATTTGACATCCCTCTACACGAGTGTCTCCATAAAACAGTGCAGACATTTTACTTTCCATATTGATTACCCACGCTTTTCTAGAGAGCAATTTCCTAAACCCATCTGATATCATTACTGGCTTTCGGTTATGTCTGAATTCCACCTGCTTTACTTTCAGTCACTCTATACAAGCAGACTGATGGAGTGGCCACGTGCCCCCTATATCACCAATTGTAGCCAACCTATTTCTATACTCAGTCGAATCTAAAGGGTTGATTGCTTTCCACAATCCCCCATGGATCTACGTGAGATGAGTCCATGATACGTTTGTGATTTTGAAATCGAAATTGCGTGTCTCAGCACGCAGTGTGGCTCCAATAATTTCACAAGGGAAACAAAGAGCATGGAGAGGGCTATCAATTTTCTCGACTGTTGTCTACAAGTGAATGACTGCCAGACATTCGCAATAAGCATTCACAAGAAGCCTACACACTGTGACAGATATCTGAATTTCGACTCGACCCATTCACAATGTGCCAGACGTGTGTTCACTTCGTCGTTGGGCAACCGAAACGACAAACTCTGCACCGAGAACATCACGCGCCAGCAGGAACTGAAACGACCACAGACAGTCTTGCAGTACAACAACTATCTAGCATAGCAAATCAGACATGTACTAAAGAACAAAATAACGACAAACAACAAGAAAACAAGAAACTCGCTGACTTCTGTTGGCATCCCATAGAGGTCGGGTACCTCGGAAGCAATGAGAAAGGTACTTAGTATCTATGGCTTCCGTGCGTTCTTTCGGATAAACAACACTTTTCAAAGTCAATTCACAAAGACCAAGGATCCTCTCCAAAAACAAGACCAAAGTATTTGCATTTATAAGACCATCTGTGAGGATTGTCTCACCGAATACATTGGTCAAACAAGCAGACAGATAAAAATGAGGCTTTTGGAGCATAAAAAGAAAGACGAAATTACTCTAACGAAATCGGAGCGCAACTCATCGACTCCACGCTATAGCCGAAAACCACACCATCGATTACGATAACACTAGAATCCGCCAACGGGGTTCCGGTACATACACTGAGCGTCTATATGCTGAAGATCATTCGACTGTAAACTGGTCTTGAGCAAGGTTACCCGCGGTAACCGAAACGTCAACTGACTACCATCTTTTCAGATAACACTGTTACTGAACAATAAACGTACCTAAAACAACCCGAAATTTACGCAACTGACGCCTGAAGTTTCAGCGAACGGAAACTTCGCGGATTTATTTCATAACAACTATAACGTAATTCAGCCTTCCTCTCCGTGTTTCGAACGACTATCTGGCGGGATTGTGACAAGCATAGATGTAGGCGTAGCTACAAGTCAATGAATAGGTACGGATGAACCAGTTATTTCAGTTAGGATTGTAATACCGTGGATGATGAAAACCAACAACAAACTGTGAACCATTTGGCTCACACTTGGTCTGCGGTAGCGATTCCCAATCATTTCACTTTTCAAACAGCTTTTTCTCTGCCTAATCTAGCGGTATATAGGCAGGAATGCTAATCTTTACCACATACATATTAAGACGAATGAGTGTGGGCGGCGGCTTGTTCGGCAGTCTGTGACGTCTCCAACGGAAAAATAAGGACCGACTGTTTTTCCTTCCAGTATTCCGGTCTCGACCATCAATTTCGTATTATTCTGACTGTTGATTCCACTCAAGAAATTAGAATGACACTCCCTTTCTGTGAG
This sequence comes from Fasciola hepatica, assembly GCA_948099385.1. NCBI lineage: Eukaryota > Metazoa > Platyhelminthes > Trematoda > Plagiorchiida > Fasciolidae > Fasciola > Fasciola hepatica. Next base: position 4,610,997 of record CANUEZ040000098.1, on the reverse strand, counting down.
CAACCGAACGATCGAGATACGCGTACAGCCCCGGATCAAACGTTATGAACGCCGAGACTGTCTGGATATACGGTTCTATTATTCAATAGTCGATCGTTAAAATTAATGAATAATACAAACCTCAATTCGTGAGGTATCTCGGATATGATAGTCTTTCAATGCACCTTCTGAAATAAGGTACGTCTTTCGATGCAAGATTAATGAATGAAATTGTTCACCATACCAGAGGGGAATAAGACAACACGCAGCTGTGTCCAAAGGGTTGTCTACAATGGCAAAAGGCATCGTCAATTACGGTGTGTCAACAAAGACAGCCGCAACTGCGTCAAGGAGCGTCCAGGACAGCGCTTGTCTGTGTTCAATACTGCCGATGAGCCTGGTCACCGGCACTCAAACGAAATGTGATCATGGTCAACATGTGACACGCGTGAATGGCTCAGAGATTACAGTGACATGCCGCTCAAACGGGCACCAGTCAACTGAAGGAAGTGAGATGAACACACGCAGTCAAGTATTTGTGAACAGTCAGTCATGTTGTGAGTGCACTTGTGTGTAGCGAGCGTCTGAAAAACAAGCCCAGTTAGACGGAAAAAGTCGGGGCACGGGTGATCTGGGCCAGAGAACGGAAAATCCATGACTCGTCCACCACGTGGTGTGTGTTTGTGTGTACGTTTCAACGCGTGTGCGATATGCCAGACGAGTGAGAATGGCGTTCGGAATCAGACTGAAGACAGCGTGTGCTGCGTCAATAGTGCGTACGTCAACGGCATCGAGGTCCGACCAGTGAGGAAAACAAGCATGGACTAGACACAAGGGTCCTGAGTCTAGGATGATAAGCAACATCGTATGACCTAAGATGCGGTGCCCAAATGTGAAATAAACAACGGGGAAGAGGGTCCTCTATGCACCGAAACGCGTGGTCCACAGGCAACATGGGCAAGTCAGAAGTAATTGGGGGTAATTCACAGCTAATCTGGTTAGACGCCTAAACAGATTTAACAGACACAAATTGCCTATTGCGGCCAGTAAAATCGGCTGGTTTGCATTCCACGCACGTGAAATATGGCTTTATCGCCTAACTAGGAGCGACTGAGATATCAGGTGCAAAGCTGAAGGCGACGGTCTGCATCTTCTAAGCATAACCGTTGCGGATCAAGCTCCGTAAATGGCTTCAAGTTGTTTTCTCGAGTGATGACAACAGCTTGACAGCGCTCGGATGTGGGTGGTCTGGAATAATTTCTAATGCTTCATGAGACACCTTTGTGGCCGTTTCCGGTCCACCTCACCCCATTTTGTCCTCAACCGATCCCGTTTCTTCGAATTCGTTTATTAGTCCCCAATCAACAAACCCATCGCGATCGATAAGCAACCCCGGTACATCAAGCACAAGATCGGAGGCACTGAAGCACATAGCACGTGATCCGCTGACCAGAATCGCCGACAAGAGTGGAGCCAGTCAAGCGAACAATGGGCCAATCACCGGTTAACACTCGTCTGAACCTACCAGAGCCGAATCAACCAGTCCGGGCGCAGACTAACCAGCCAGACGGGGCGTTTAGGTCCATCAGCAAACCAATTAGCTTTTATGCAAGGTTTTGATTATGATCAATACATCTTGTATAGACGATATATTTTGTACCAATTAGCTGAGATGGTCTGAGGGCAGAAGAGTCTTCTTCCTACAGCTACCACGAAGGATAAGAACAAACCCTTCATCATCTGAGGCTGCTTTTTTGCTTTTCTGGTGTAATTGTACATGTTCTGATTGAAACTTTGGTATACCTCTGGAGTGATTCTCCCAGATAAATCAACATACTGTTCGCAGAATGCGCTTCATGCGGATGGGGCGAGAAAACGAACCAAGATGTTTTCCGGCTGTGATACTGTTGCGTAACTTTCTGACTTCCACGGAAATTATTCCTGCACGACGACGCATTATATTGGACTCAAGATTGACTCGGTCTTCTGCGAACCGAACTGAATTGGACAATCTGATTATCCAATTTCTCACAAGACGACTATTCGCCCTCTCCTTATTCATTTCCCTTCAGTTCCGCACTAACCACCGCCCATTGAATTAAAGGAATTTACTCGCTGTGATCACTGTGCACCGCGATACGCGGGCAGAAATACGTTTGCACAAACATTATGTAGGATTTCCTACTAAGCCTGATTCAACCGATCATTTATACCAAGGAATTCTCTTTCAACCCCAAAAAGTATCCAGGCTGGCTGGCAAGCTGTTCTTAACTGCACCCAACCTGAGGAGATGTTCATCCGGTCTTTGTTCAGTATCAACATGTCTCCTCTTTTCGCGAAAATGTCGGATCTAACCCTTGTTCTTCTTTCTCACATTCACGTTCATACTTTTGTGCTTTTCATACGAGAATCGTGGCTAAACCCACATATTGCTGACTCACTCTTGTCAATAAATAGTTTTCAACTGTTCCGGCAGGACAGGAATTCCATCAGCAAGAAGACTGGAGGCGGTATGGTCAAATATATCAACTCTACCTGGTGTGACAGATATGATGTCGTTTGTTCATGCTCAATGAGCGATACTGATTGTTTAGTTATTCAGTGCCATCCTAAATTTTCTCGCTATAGGAGTACCATCATAACAAACTTATACCTGGCTCCGTCTTCCACATGGAATGCTATTTCATTTTTCTATGACTCTTCTTTTCCTTTCCTTGTTCCTTTGTTAGATGACAATTTGCACATCTAGTAGGCTTTTAATCATGCTTTGAAACAATTCTTCACTGCGATTGATTTAACTGTTTTCGACAGGATTATCACCAATCATCTCGAATTATTCTCCCTAAAGTTGTGTGCACCTGCCTCAACCAGTGAGTGCTGTCTGCTTATGTTGAGGCCCAACGTATACTCCCGGTCTACTTTCCACTTTTTCAGGCAAACCAGCCCAATTAAAATCCGTCCCCGAAGTTTTTTCACGTGACAACATTCTTCTCCCACAGAAATCCCTTTCTCATGTTCTTTCGAATCATCGCTAAGTCACAAAATCAAATGCGTTCATCCACTCGTCATATCATCCTCCGGTTACACTCACTCCAGAAAATGCTGTGCCTATAACCCCGTTCTCCACGGGAGAAGTATTTCAGCTTCTTCGTACTTCCAAAATAACCCCAGATATTGGTCCTGATGGTCTATCCTCATCACTTTTGAGGCATGGGGCTGACATGTTTACTCCTCTCCTGCACAAATCCCTATGCTCTTTTTTCTATTCGTGACTGCTGGAGACCACTCACTATTGTTCCTATTGCTACACCTTGAAATTCTGTTGTCATAGCTTTAAGCTCTCGTCCCATTGCTCTAATTTCATCTGGTCTTAAACTTACAGAGCATTTCATTCTCAAACGTTTGGATTCTTCTATAAACTCTCTCGGTGACCCCCTACAGTTTGCCTGTAAATCGAACAGGTCCTTTGTGAATGCTATCGCTTCCTTAGTCCACCATTTAATCAAACCCTAGGATGGATCAGCGAAGTCCGTGAGATGCCCTTTTCTAGACCACTCGTCCTCTTTTGACTCTATTCTGCGGTCTATCCTCCGTAAACTGGAGGCTTTCGGCTGTCCCACACCTTTATCAGCATGGATGTCTGATCATTTTACCAACAGAACTTAGTACGCACGACTAGGCTTTAAAACATCCAAACCCCTGGTGAATAGTTCAGGAGTGCTTCAGGGAGTTGTCTTTCATCCTATTTATTTTCCACCTACATTAGTAATCTTTCATCCAGTTCTCATGCACATTCACTTAAATATTTGTAAAGCTGCTTCTGTAACCCAGGGCTTTATTGACTTTTGCAGTAATCTGTCCCGTTTAACTTTAAGTTTGTTCGAATGCTTTGAATGCATATTTACCCTTTCTTGATCAAATTGTGATTCATCTGTCATTTCCACAGAACCACTAGATAGAGTGGGTTCTATGGAATACTTACGAATGGCCATTGATGCCAATTTGAAGTGGTCGCTTCACATTCCAAACTGTGTGAAGAAACTACGCCAGCCATCTTGCCAGATACGAAAGCGTAAGCATTTTATCGTTAAACAGTGTTATTTCCCTTTTTGTTTATCAATGTTTTTCTTGTTCTACTTTACCGTTCCCCTGTTATTTTTCCTCGTCTAGTGAAGAAAGATTTTAAAATTATTCCTCGAGGTCTATCTATTATTAGTCGAGTATTTTTCATACTCTCAACTGAACTATCCGCTAAGCTGTGCGAACTACACCTGGCCGCATGTGAAAAGTTCGTTCACAAAATCCTTGCAGAGTGCTCACTCTTTACACAACGTTCTATCCAAATGTAACTCTCTCACTTCTGCAAGTTCCTCCTTTCGATCAAAACCCTTCCGTATTAATCTCTACAACATCTCTACGGTTTCATGCCTGGCCCAAATCCTCACAAACCGGGCACGAGTATCGGCCGGATTTCTTGGCAACTTTGATATGCAATCGCCCTTTTTTATCACATTGGTTCGATGAGTCGCCAAGTGTAAATCTTGTTTTGATTGAAATGAGGACGTCTGTTTACGCATAAGTCTGACCATATACAAATACAAAATTCAACCTCGCAATTCCGTGCTCTGCTTTTAGTTGCTATCTCGCAGTATCATCGAGTTATAGGCAGAATAAATAGAAACCTACGGTAAAAGAGACGAAGATACAGCAATTAGGGGAAATCGCAAACTCAAGGAAGTGCCCGCATGGCCTTTCGTGCTTCTAGTTAGGCCATTTTCAGTCAAGCTGTGCTACAGTACCGGTCATCTCAGACACTTATCAATCGGTTACCAGGTAGTGGCCCATTGAGAGTACTTATGCGTTTCTTCATTCCAAATCTCAGCTATTTGCTGACGTCTTTGTAATATGCGAGCTGTAGTGTTGTTTTATTTCGGAAATATTAGTTTCGTTCGGCAATAGATGATGGCTTATTGAGGACTGATGAGTTCGCCAGTTGTAGGCTGGACAGACAGCCAGGTAGGAAATCCAAAAGAGGAGGTGTTATTACCTACGTACGTCATGTTTTGTGTCGTTCATCACCATGAATCTGTACAGAGAAGATGCGAAATGTTTGCTGCCACAGCATTGAACGGAAGATACGCTTTATCCCTAGACGCTCTTTTGTTGTTATATCTAAACTCTTCATAAACACAGACTATAATTCCACGGAACTAACCAGTTTCCAGCTGCTCTGATTTGACTTTCCATAGTCTGATGCCGCCTCACACCACTGGTAATTTTCCTACCAGAGATAGTGCTTGTCGAGACTACTTTGTGAATAGGTTATCTTTCCGTCATGCTGCCATACGTGTCCCGTGGGAAACTCCGATAAATTTGCTATTGATTTTCTCCCTAATTTTCCTAGTAAATTTAACCATCAAAGCCTAATTAAGCGTCCAGTCCGCAAGGTGCATTTTCCGCAGCATGATGCATTCAATATTAATTTATTGGAGGATATGGTGGCTTCTTCAAACTTGGATCGGAGTTACGACCCTGATACGTCTATACACTGTGAAAATACTAGGAGCTATCTAAACTTTTGTTGCTAAACACGCTGTCCATGAATGAAGATTTTGATGCGTCCAGGTTGTTTTGATTCGGAAAATTAAAAGCGATTGTGGAAAATGAAAGAAATAGAAAATCGTTCGCACATCAAGTCTGCAGTAAAACTGTCATACCTGTATGTCAAAGAAGAAATTGTCTATCATAACTGACTTTACATGAGTACCACACTCGAAGACAACTCGTCCTGCCAGTCATTTAATGAACTGAAAAATCTGTAGTCACCCTCCTCAAGCAAATTGCGCAACGTATGACTTCAAGGAGCTCAATAGGTCTTTTGTTCTGAAACTAATGCAATCGAGTTATTACAAAAATTACCCAGAATCCTCGGCGAACTGGAAAATTATGCTCAGTCTCTTCATCCGGAACGTGTTTTCAAGGATTTTGATACGATCAGTACCGATAAAACCTCCGGAGTTGATGGCCTCAGTCTTTATTTTTTGAAAATCTGTGCTGTCGACCTGGCACTCGTGTTCTCTTCAATATTCGATATCTGACAGAAGGCAAAATCACTGACCACTGCCTAAAAGCTAGCATAATTTCAATACCGAAAAAGGAATAAAGATAGATCTCATCCCATCGTATCCACTCTGGACCTACTCAAGACCTGTGAGCGGATTATTATTGATAATCTTGAATCCACCTTTATTATTGCGGACGTAAAGCAGTTCGTCTACTGAAAACAGTGCTCTGCTCTGGACCCCGTCAGCTGTTTTATCCATTACATTGCATGACGGATTGCCCAGAAGAACGAAATCATCCACATATATTTCCTGTATTATACGAATGCTTTCAATCACCTCAAAAGAGATTTTATTGGCGCTTGTAGATCAACAAGGAAAATCCCCAATGCCTCTCAATTGGCAGAGGGAACATTTCAACAACCGGTCGGAATTCACATATCTTAATGGTCACAGGTCTTCCACAATCCCCGTTAACAGCGATGCATTGAATAGTGCCACCTTATCGGCGTTTTTGTCCGCTTAACATAGGTATGACCTCCCCCGATTACATCATCTTTTAATTTCAGATACGCCGACGATGTTGCCATCGGTTCTGAATCCCGGAACAGCGGTAATGTCAATCCACTGCAATAGTCTTTCTCCACGATGCCGGAGATGTCCAACGCTATTTCCAGTTGATCGCAGATCTACATCAATATCAAATCATTTAACACCCAAGATAGGAGGTTCAGATGTGAAAAGAGCCCAGGGATGTAAATATACTGGTATGATTATTTCATCAGATCTTTCGTGGTTCCTTCATGTACAGGATACCATTTTCAAGGTAAGAAGAATGGCATTTTACATCACCCGCTTGAGGTATGTGCCTACTCGCATCATTTCTAAGTAGATTAATTCATGTGGGTTATAGCGTTGGTCACTTTGTGTTGAACAAGCGATCTCTTAAATGCATTTATGCGTGCAGCGACAAATCCTACTCTGAATTACTGAGCTTGGAAAAAAATCCATTTTCTTGCACGTGAACCGTTGTGCCGTACTGTACTTTCTGATAACACCCGCTACACTCACCTCTCTCGCGCAATATTTCTCACTTCGTTACACGTAGCAAATTTACATTAATATATCACCAAACCACAGGATTTTATAACTTGGTTATCACATATTTAGCTGGACTGCTGGTTTCCAAAGCGCACCTTGAGAGCAAATCAAGATAAACGCTCACCCAATCACGATTGCCAATTTTCTAGTTCCTCATCGAGAGACGCGGTACCCTGATTCAATAGTTACCGTTTTTCTTTATCGTGTTTTCATTACCATTGACAAAACATGTAATTGGTTACTTTTTACTGAAAATTTGCCCCTTTTCGGACAAATGAAGTGCATCCGACTAACTCGGATTGTGCATTGGGCACATTTTTTGAAGAAGAGATGTATATCTCTTCCACTGCACTCACAAGTAAGTAGTACATCAAAGGAAATCAGGGCCAGATTAGGGTTCTACTAAAATGAAAATAGAGCTAGATAGATATGAACACGGAGTCGTAAAAAGCCACCGAAAACAAGCACGCCATAGTTCGGCGTAAACGTTTCACACCGGACTGCCCCACCGACATACGCCTTCGCGAAAATGTTTTGGTTCCGGTACCAAACGTTGTCATGCATGATTTTCGTGTATTATCTTTTCGATTACTTCCTACTTTATGCTTCTAGTCTCTTTGCCCGCAACTCAACGGTGCTCGAAGGTAGCAACCAAAACCAGAACACAAAAGTGCGAGGTTGGTGGTTGAATGAACTAAACTGAACTGCAGTTCAAGAAATTGGTCAAAAACCAAGCAATCCTGTTAGCAATAGACATCTTACCAATCAAACCTACCTAGCCGTAGCAATCACACAAATGAGTGAGTGGGTCTGGATACGCCTATTTGCACACTGCATACAGTGTTGCCATTACTACACCTTGTACTGACATGCCTTGGTATTACTCAAAGGTGCTGGTGCGCGGAAAACACCAAATATAATGTTACGGGTTTACAATAATCTGGCCATGGGTTCAAAATAGAAACGAACTTTTAACAATATCAAATAAGTACCACTTTACAGGGTATTTTGGTGATGACGATGATCCATCGACACCAAACAGTCGGTTGTCGATAACAATCAAAAATACACACTCTACGTAAGTATTTGTCTCAGCTATTTTCTTATCAGATTTAGAACTTAATAAACTTGAAAAACTTTCCAAGTGGTTCTCACTGGGTGGCCTACCGAGTCCTGTTGTAAACCCATCGTAAATAAACGTGCTCTGTTCGTTTCGCAAACTATACACGAAGACCAAATTGCATGAGACATGTACATATATGTCTACAGATATCGTGTTCGTCATTCATCAAAACACACAACAATGAAGAAAGATAGTTCGAAGAAGTTAATTGAAACAAGATTTCTGTACGCCCGGATAATCGAGGTTCACCACGGTGTCCAAGGGACTGGTGCTACCGAGGTCCATATCGGAAAATACAACATTCCCAGTTCTATCGCATTCTATTCAATTTGTAATCCCGTAAATCGAAGTCGCGTCGTTGTGTTGTTGCTCGGTCAAAACTAGATGACGTAAGAACAAATCGATTCCCGTTACGTGATAAATACGAGCCTTGAGTACGATAGAAAACACGTGATTTCACTGGATATCTTTGAGGACCAGTAGACTCAAAATGTCCACTGCATCGATGACCTCGTGGTCGAGTCGTCTGTAAAAAGACAGGTTTCGAATATCGACCTCGTAAATGTAGAGGACGTGGATCGGGATGATATCGATTACGATTCCAATGGGTCCTTGTATGGCCATTCATAGTGGGTTCATCGTTTCGTTCATATGAATTACTTCTACTAGAGATAATATCTCGCACGGTACTCAATTTGTCTTCAATGGGAATCGAGTGGAATCGACTACGTGAATGATCTTTCCCCAGATCACGGTCGCCTTTAAAACGTTCGTATCGTATAGATTTTGGCACAGTCGGAGCTTTGAACTTATCCATATCACTGGTTTGTGAGCGCATCGTGCGGCATGTTTTATGACGTTTTACATCGTCATTTGTCTCACGCAAATGTACCAACTCATCCGGATTTGATGAACGAGGACGCTTGGTGGTACGACAACGCATTTCCGTTGTTGATACCGTTACTCGTTCGTTTTCATTCTGATCGTAAGTGTGCTTTATACAGGGTTTAATAAGGGACTGATTCTCATCCACATCACTAGTACCATCGGAAAAAACTTCACCCTCTTCCTCAGCACTACAATGTGTTTCCGTGAGCGCTTTGAGAGATGGATCGGTAGTTTTGTACACACGAGAAATGGTTCGTTCGTGACCAGTCTCATCCAACATACGAGCGGATTTTCGCCTGTGGTCAGATCTTTTGTGTTTGACATCTCTGTTGGGTTCTGTGACCTTCACATTTTCAGCCATTGAACTAGGCGATAAGATGTGTTCACCAGTCGTGATAAAATCCTGGTGATTCTCCACAATGCGTGGTTCTTCTGTGGCAGGGGTTCTATGCACACCAGCATGTTCTGTTTCACCGACCGTAGTCGGGATCCGTTCAGATGAGTCAACCAGCAGATTCGCGTCATTTGTTTCCACCTCTAAATTTAAATGGATTACTTCGGACTGGGTATAATCCGTCTCAATTTCTGCGCCTTGTCCGTCATCCCATGTCGTTTCGACCGCGATCTGAATAGACGGTTCAGTCGGACTGGTTGCAATTAACTCATCGCGTTCAGTCGCAGTCGATTCTAATACGTTTATGTGTGCATTGAGATCAGAAGAACTAGGCTGAGTTGAGTTCAGCTCCACTGATTCGCTCATTGGACCCATAGCAAACGTGGACACAGGTTGGCTGACAATAGGTGTTGGTCCGGAATGATCTGATTCGGTACCACTGCCGGCGGAACTGCTCCCACTGCTGGAACTGCTATCTCCAGATTCACTAGTCCCACTGCTACTTGTCTGGCTTGAACTTGAACAACTACTGCGTGAGCTGCTCGCACTGACAGATCTACGTTCAGACTGTACCGTAGGATAACCATCACCTGGTTGATTTGCAGTGCCTGAGATTGTGGGACCACCGTAATCTACCGTCTCTGAGTTCTGTGTTTCAGTTCCTCTTATGACTGACTTGTCGGACTCTTGTTGTTTTGTTGAGTCGATTATCTCATGATTATTGGTCCCGGTTCGTGCCTGATAATCCACATTGTCCTCATCAGTGACCATCATCGGCTGTTGGACGGCACACGTAGTCACAACAGACGGTAATTTGTTGGTATGATCCAAATCTATCCATACTTGTGACGAATTAGACACAGAAACACATGCCCTTGGATTGTGTCCCGTTTGTGTATGCAAGGGAGACAATGGTGACTGACTTCTGGCAGCGTGTGCCTGTTTTATCTGTAAACGGCCTAGATTAGAATAACGAGATAACATTTGCTGTTCATGTGTGGGTGGTGTGGGAGAGTTTGGTGAGTCACTGGTCACGGAGATAGCACGATAACTCCTCATGATCGTATATGGTGAAGGTGGACCGCAGTAGTGATTTGAACGACCAGTTCGACTGGTTCGTAAGTGGGATCGTTTGGCTACTCCTTGTCTTGATGTCCTTATATCTGGCGATCGTCGGCGATCATGTGAGGTAGAACAAGAGGCATGAAGTCGAACGGCCAAATCGGATGATTCTGTGTGATGACATATCCCCAGGGGCAGTTTACATGAACGAGATGGTTTTCGTTCACAATCTGTGAAGGGCGAAAATCGTTTTGAGCGAAATACGTTATCAATGTGAAATTCACGAGATTCCCCTCCATTAGACGGATTACGTGTATAGTGTGTCTCACAATGATTTCGTGATGAACGCACTGAGTCACGCATTCGCCGATTTCGATAGGATTCGTTATCAATAACACATGGAGATCGGGGCCTAGATGTGCGATCAAAAGCCGCTCTGGAATGTTGCTTTACATGAGCAACTGCATGCTCGTTTCGGTGAGGCATTTCGAGAAACGTTCGAGCAATATGTGATTCAGGTAAGCAGACAGTGTCTTTCAAGGTACGACCCGAGGTGGATCGATGATAATGATGATGATGAGTTGAAGGCGATTCGTAAATAGGGGATATTGACCAATGGTCATGTGAACCGGATTTTTTCGAGTGCAAATTTCGAACTTCCGTATATGATCGATTATCGTTGGGTGAATACACGTGATTATTAGCCAAGCAAACGGCACATACGCAAACTTCTTTGGTCCGATCATTTCGATCAGAAGCGGGTAGCATCATTTCAGCCCGTTTGACTCGTTCCGTCCTGCTGGGTGACAAGTCAGAATGGCAACCATTGCCTGTCCACTGAATTCTTTTCTCTTGACAAACCATGCGTCCTGAATCGCGACTGGATTCGCGCAGCTCTCTGCGTTCGGTGATCGACCTACTTCTCCCAGGTGATCGACAACATCGTGGATCCACTTTTTTTGATTTTGCAACCGTGTCATAGACATCCACTTGTTGAGTCACCCGATTTGATCGACTGCTGTGCTGATCCTGGCAACATGTGCACGTACCTCCTCGTCTACCTTGTGTCGTGGATTCCGCCGGTTTCCGTGGCTCTTGCGGTCGTTGAACAGATCGACCAGTTGACTCTTCACGTAGTTTGGAGTTGGGCGAGGGTGGTGTTTTTGGTCCGAGAAATGGACGGCAGTCAAATTCACTCCGTGGTCGCGTGATTGCACCAGGTTGATCTGGATGTGGATACTGATCGGTGGGTACTTGCGTTGCATCTCTTTCTGACGGTTTGTAAGCCAGTAGGGAATTCAGGATAGCCGTCAAATTTTCATCGTTCTTAGCATGCTCATAGGCTTCGTTGACCACTGCATGAAGTCTCTGAAGTATGTCGTTACCGAATCGTTTGGACTGGTTATTTGCTTCCGGCTGACAGGGAGCACTATAAGATGAACATTAAATTTTGATTTTAAGAACTGAAAAAACTTTTAACCTACATGGGTGCTTGACCATATAAAAAGGGATGCAAACACGTGTTTACTAATAATGAATAAGGTTTTATGTAGAAATCATTATTTCTCACGCGATAAACTCTGTTAATAATGAAAAATTACAAAACGGCCCCAGTTTAATTCAGCATAGGGAAAGAATCTTCGGTTAGTTATGAAGTGAAAAGTGATCTCCCTCGGTCAAAACTGATACAGAAAGTAATTCACAGATATAATGCGTATATGAAAACACCAATACCAGTCTTGAAGATACCATGACACATTTCTAGGGTACTTTTCACAATGTTCGTAGAATAGTGCCTAAGGTAAACATATCATCACTCAAATCCATCTGGTCGCCAAGTATGGAGAGAACATACTATTTTAGTATTTGTCGAGACGGAAAGAAAGAACTCATGTTCATCCAGAAGTACTTAACAAATTAGGATCAGAAATGCAATAAAGAGTTTGGAGCCTGAAGTAGAGGCAAAATGAGATAATTTGCATAGATCCAAAATAGAGGGATTTTGAGATTCTGAAAAATATATATATATATATATTTCCATCGGGCCTGGAGTGAGGCATGGTACCAACACCACTTGAGTTACATTGGCCCAACATCCACTTCTGAGAATGCCAAAGATGAATTCGATATATATATATATATATATATATATATATATATATATATATATATATATATATATATACTGTTTTGCAGAATCATGTTTTTACTTCGACTCTGTTTCCACTCCACACGGGCCAGGTTTGGTCTCGTTGACACTGGGCATTTTCCCTCCTGTTGTGGGTTTCACGCATGGTTCGGCTCACACTGATCGTATCGATCATGCAACTTGTCCAACAGACTCACGGACAAGTCGCTTGTTACCTGGGCACAGACCTCTGACTCTGTTCGTTCTTGAACGTACTGACTGCTCTTCTTTCATCCGACCAACAAACTCAGGTACACGCATCACTCCCAGTCAGGCGGGGGTTAGGCTCATCTTGCGTAGGGCTTCCTGACGCGTGCACACCCAACTGTCCTTCTGCTTGGTTGCTTCATATCGTCAGTTAGCCAGCCACATTCTGCTAACGTGTGACCCTCCTGTGTACAATAAGTCTCTTGACTGCTTCCAGCTTAGACACATCAAATTACTGTCTTTTTAAACCCAGACACAGCTGCGGCTGTTTTGTTATCTCCTGGTAGGTTTTGAACTTTTGTTTCATGTTTTCCTTTTTGAGGGACTGTCTGTATTTGAATGTCTTTAGATAACGTTGACAACTAGACACCTCACAACTTGAGTTACGTATAACTTACTGAACTAATCGATTGCGTTAATAATAGTACCGTATCACGAAACAGTCTCAGTTCTCATTGGTTCGGAACTGGGATTCTAAGCGTCACTTCACTGTTTGGTCAGACCGGGAATAGCAATCGTAAAATGACCTAATCCCGTGTTCGGAATTGACAGTAACCAGTCGCGTGGTCGGTAAGACTGGCGTGAGCCGAACCATGCGTGAAACCCACAACACGAGAAAGAAATATCGAGTATCATGTGGGAGGAATCGACCGTTGTCCCCATCTTCAAGAAGGGCTCGCGCAGTGACTGCGCCAACGAAACCTAATCCCGATAGCGTCTAAGCTGCTAGCCTCTGTTATTCTTCGCATGTTGTACAACACGCGTGATCAGCAAATTCGCGAGGAAAAGGCTGGGTTTCGTACTGGTCGTCGATGTATCTACCAAATCTCTACCCTCCGACAGCTCTTAGCGCACCGTTAGGCTTTCCAAAAGCCAACGATTGTTGCTTTTGTAGATATTCGCGCGGCCTTCGACTCCATCAATACGTCTGCACTATGGCACTGTTTGTTAAGGAATGGTGTACCTGAGAGACGTGTCGGTCCCCAAAGATTTGTACCGTCATACCTCAGGTACGGTCAAGGTTTGTGGCCAGCTTTCACCACCCTTTTCCGTCGCCAATGGAGTACGACAAGGCAGCCCTATATGCCCGTTCCCTTTCAACTCTGCCATAGAGGATATTCTACAGAACGCTTTGCATGGTCTTCCGACTTAGAGTACACAGATGATATCGCCTTGCTGAGCGACAGTGCACAGACAATTCAACACGCATTGGACCGCTTGGTGGTTGAGGTGTCCCAATACGGTATATACTTTGGGCCTTCAAAATGCAAGGTACATCTTCAAGACTGGCAGCAGCCTGCGTCTGCACTCACCCCTTGTGGTGATCAGTTAGAGAGAGCCAATGGCTTTAAGTACTTTGTAAAGTTTGATTACAGCTGGTAGTGGTGTTGGGGAGGAGATCACATCACGAATTGCGAGAGCCAGGGCAGCCTTGGTGAACCTGCGCCACCTGCGGAGCCAACATGACATCCGGCGTTCCCTCAATGGAAGGGTGTACAGTACCACAGTACGCAGTGTTCTTCTTACGGTTGCCAGACTTGGCCCCTCCACGTTCATGATGCTCGGCGGCTTTCTGTATCCGACCACCGGTGTCTCCGAAGCATTGCTCGTGTCTGGTGGTAACATCGGATGAGCAATGACGAGATACGTCGTCGTGTTCGGTGCTGATAGTCGCTCTCTGACCGAGATAATACCTTTACACCGCCTCCGATGGCTCGGACATGTTTTGTGTATGCCCGCCTATCATCTACCTTTTCGTGCTCTTTTTGCACGTGCTGGGCAAGGCTGGAAGAAGCGACACGGCGGTTAGACTGTGACTTGGCACAAAGGCATGAAGAAGTTAGCTTAGGCTTTGGCTTCGGTTGGTGCTTCCCGCCTTCCTGGTTGGGGCCCAAGGGATGAGGATTGCCACTGGTTGGAGATGGTGAAAGATATGACTCGGAACTGAACCCACTGGCATGAATGCTGCATGGCCTGTCTGTTGACTTCCCGGTTCTCATAAACAATTGAAAAACAGACAAAAAATTTTACGGAACGTCTACGGTGAAAATATTATAAAAATTCGTTTTCACTTGTAATCTTTATGTTGACTCTTAATCCCCTCCGACTTGTTGTCTCCTAATTCCCCCGGTCTAGTAATCCTCTTCTGTTGTTGTTGCATTGACAACATGTTTGCTCTGAAGCCGGTATAAAATGTATATGCAACATGAGACGCACGAAATTGAGTATTGTGGGCGCATGGCCAATATGAAGAAGGATCACATCAGATACATTTCACTCACTATTTGTGAGCCATCGGCGTCTTCGGCGAAATTCTTCATTTCCGAAATCTGTGAGGTTAGGTGACCAATTAGAAGCAGTGAAGAATGCGCCTGTGCATCCACTTTCAAATATATGGAATCACGGGTTCGCTCCCCAGTACTTTTACGGGATTCTTACCAGGAAGGAACTGACAATTAAATGTTGCTTTTGGTGTGCTACTGATTTTTGCTCAATATTGATGTAATAGTATGACCAATCCTCGGGATGGTGTAAGTGATAAAAGTGTATGAACTTCATTTAGTTTCTGCTAGAATCTAGCCGTTGTTGAGTCTATGCAGTATCAGACGAACAAAGATGAAAAAGAAGAACAGATGAACTTATGAAGACAAGGGCTCTTTCGGCATATTCCCTGACAGACCTCTACTTCATGCACTGTTTCCTGGGGTGGTAAGTCTTCAGAAGATTAATGCGAGTGGTCGGTCCAATGGAATGGAAGAAAATCAAGGGAACTCATCAATGGATCTGGTCACGCGGGGCGTGGTAAACTTCCAGTCGAGATCCAAGAAAGAAAGATTAGAAAATATGGAGTTCCTTTGTACCTAAACTTTCTCCACCTATTCCATGTCAACATTTGTAGTTCTTTTTAAAGAATTTATACTCCCAGTCTTTCGCTTTGTGGGTGAGCGTTTTACGAGAGAGGAACCAGTACAACCACACGCAGTGCATGATTACTGGTTGTTCAAACTGGAGCTGGAAATAAGTATCCGCAAACCAGATGCACGTTCAAACATTAGAAAAACACCAGTATCCCTGCTATCTTCGATGAATTATAGAGCGTTCTGAGCTTTTACGTCTAAGTAGACATCTCATATCACCCAGTTGACCGAAATTATCTACCAAGAATCCAGAGAGAAAGAAGTATCGCCGTGTTTTCTCGCTAACATTTGGTGTTTTCATCAGATTTTCCAGGAATCATTACTTTGAGATTGGTTGTTGTGTATACCGGATGAGTTCAACTTCATTCTAAAACAAGTTAAAGCCAGGCATCATAGGTGGGATGTACACACTTATTCCGTAGAAGTGATTCTGATTTCCATCTCTTTAGGAAGAAATATTGAAATGATCCAGATGTTAAATGGTGCCGACTTCCGATTGTTGCGAGGAGGTTGAAAGGGTGAGACAATTTAAAATGGTGATTCATGTGCAATATTCTAATCAGTTACTTAACGCCCGTACTGAAGAGCCCGATCCTCCGGCGATGTGCGATTTCGGCCCCGTACTGATCATATACCTGCGCTCACTGAGGAGGTTCTTCCACGCACCATTATTGTTGTGCTGATCCAGTCATTTCGATTGATATCTTGATAGTCAACTCTCAGCGCGAACCACCATACTCCTTACCTAGGACCCTGATTATGTTAGACTGCTTGTCCGCAGGGTTCCTTCTGTATTTTGCGGAACGCTTTCAAAATAGTCATCTTAGACAATAGCTCTCAGTTGATTGGTTCGATCGACTTGATACTCGACTCATTCTGTTATCATAGTAGTACACGTTACACCTTGGTTGAGACCTGTATGCGCTTCAATTGGTGATCGATGATACCATTCAACAGGCGATTGGGCATCTTATAAAGTATCATCCGCCCAAATCACGGTGGTATCACAGGGCATCTACCAGTTAGCCTGTACTTGAAATGTTCACGACAGAATTTCACCACGAATCAAACGAAATTTGCCGGCTGGATACACGCGTACCGTTCGTTTGATGAAGCTGAATTTGACCGACTGATGTTCCAAGTGACCCCGTTGGCAAACTTTTTCAATATCGATCTGTTGGACGGTTAATTCGCTGTGGTAAACACATAAATCAGATCGGTGAGACTCAAAAAGTGTAAAGTATGTACACCTGGATGAACCAGTGGAAAAGTTTAATCAGTTTGATCACAGTGTGCTCAGTTTTATATCTGAAGTGGAATTAGGAGACGACCTTCATTTTATGGATGTAAACCCTACGAAAAGTGAAAATGGGAAGCTCATCCGCCACATATATCGCAAGCCAACATGGACAGGCCAACACAGAGATTTTGCCAGTTTCGTGCAACTAAAACGCAAGCAGAATCTAGTCCAGTCCTTAGCGTCCCGCGTACCAAAAATCTGCTCCGAGGAAGCGATGGACGAGGAATTATATTGCATATGGCAAACGCTACTAAACAACGGATACCTACAATTCGAAAGATCTTAGAAGTACCTAAGTGATCACTGAAAATGACTGTCAAGAAGAAAGAATTGCACATGCAAGTTCCCTTCAAAGGAAATGTTAAAAGAGAGAACAGTTCAGCGCCTAAGAAATGCAATCATCCGTACATTCCCGCCGCCGCTGTACGCGCCCGCTTCATTGGCCGGTCAATGATTTCCACGTTAACCTATTCATTGGTTTGCTCATGTTTGGCAAGCTGTGTAGCCAAAACAACACGGCAGCTGGCTCAAGAAATCAGGGTACACAAGCCGGCTTGGCTGAGGACAGGAACCAGAAGAACCGTGACTTGTGCAATCGTAACGTACTTTGTCGACATAGAACACCAGGCGAACAACTAAGCCATCAAGATAAATTCCAAGCAATAGCGCGACTATAAAGGAGTGCAATTCAGGCGCATTCATGTCTGTGCTGTTATTGATCACACTGTTTTTACACGAAGAAAAATGATTCCAGGGATATCTTCATAGTGAAGAATGATAATTTGTAACTCCCACCAACACAGTTTCCGGTGGTGTACTTGAGGGAATCAAATGAACCTAATTTTAGTGAAAAACCACAACAGGTGTTCGGAATGGAGACAAATTAAAATCCGACTGGAAAGCTGTTCACAATGATGGCGATTCTATCAGCCTTGCACCAAGACTGGAAAAATCGCATTTCTGTTCACTTCACTGTGTATGCTTTGAAGGATTTAGTTCAAAAGATATCAATATTGGGCTGTTCCACGGACCCGGAAACTAAACAAGTGTAAAAAAGACTGTAAATCAGTTAGTCAGTCAATCACTTGTTTGTGCTCTCTCTCGCTCGTTTCACAAACTCACTCAATCACCGTATATATGTACACATGCGTACGGACTCACGTAATCAAATTCAGCTGAAGTACTCACGAATGCGGCCTCGTTTGGGCAGCTGGTTGCCACAATATTTTGCCGTCATTCGTAGTGCACTATTTTTCGAAGTGCTCACCGCGTGCACGATTCCGTGTTGGATCGAAATGACCAGAACGTTTTGTACCTGAATTATCTTCGGTAATGCTGACCCCTTTGTACATATCCGATATGGCTATTATAAAGCCGAGATTCTTTGACAAATCAGATCTTTGAGAGTGGTAGTGGTCACTTTCGAGTAAATAAGTTCAGATGATAGCTTCTTGCACTGAAATTACAAGTAATTTTTCTCTTCGGAAAACTCAACCGAAAATGTTGTAGTGCACATTGTCCGAACGCCTGCCGCTGGATTGTCCAATTTAAGCACAGTGCGATAGATGGTGCAGACACGAGACAAGAACAACGAGATGGTGATCAGTAAAAGTACGTCTCTTGTCTACCAGGGTTGGGTCTGAACTGAAGAAGAAGAAGGATTCCCGAAATGAACGTTTCATCAAAACAGGCCGTTCAATTTCCAACGTTTTAGAACTCACGACAGATTATAGCATGGTGCAGTTTGGCATACCGTAATCGATTACACACGCAGCCCTGTAAGATCCTATGGGGACTGCAGAGATCGGTGTGAAACAAACAACAGGGATCACTTTGTGCTTTCAGTGTGATAGCTGTGAAACCAATACTTTGTTCCTCGTTCGCTAGGTACGGATTTGTTCTTATTTCTTGCTCGTCAATCATTCTTTTATTGATACTGAGCAGAGCAGAAACGGTGATTGTTAGTAAAATAATGGTAGTGATGGACGCCGCGAGCGAGAGTGAAAGTCTGAAGTAAATCGATATGTGCACCTTCTAAATGAATATGCGCCCAATGGTCGTTGAACTCAACGTGTTCTTGTTGCGGTAAGTCTCCAAGAATCGCTCCTGGCAATCACTAAACACATCACAAGAGTGTCATTAGAATCTCTTGAACGTGTTCCCTAACCGGTAAACGTGGGATCGCGCACCGGCAAGTACACTGAAGACCACGTTTTCGTGCAAAATTATCGTGGTGAGATATGTAGGTTGAGCCTACAGGCTTTCAGTTTTTCATTGTAACATTCCGGTGCATGAGACCTGTGGAAGAGGCATACCCCATGGTAGCAAATGCCAAGGATAGCCGGCGACCCGAAACTGATACTTGAAGTGCTGAATCATATAAGGTCCCAATCGATCAGTTGTGATAACGGGTCGGGATTGTGTGTGTGTTGCCTACTACCAATATGATCGGCGACAGCCGGATCTGAACCCCGTACACGGTCAAACCACTCGACCACAACCGGTGCACAAGAAATAATATGTGAATTCAAAGAGTGAGGTTATGCTGCAACAACTCATTGTGACCAGCATGAACTGTCGTTACTATGATGAATCCAACTGGCAGGTTGAAGTACGTTAACCTACTTCGATCCCTCATGTACGCTGATGAACGTTTCAACTGTTGTATAAAAAGCCTTCGCTCGACGGCTGATCGAACTGTTCGCCGTGGTTCGTGAACTGCGCATGGTTGTTTTGGTAACTCGATATAAATAATGGATACAGGCATCTGATCTTTCACTCCATTTTTTCTCGTGCAAGCCGACTGAGAGGATTTTCTTGAAAGCTTCAAGATGAAGTCGGAGAATTAAAAACGGGTAATCTCCCAAAGAGAATGCTACTGCTGCCAGAGGTCGCCGAAGAGACTGGTACAAGAATTCTGAATCCATAATTATTCAAACTTCGTCCTGCTTGCGATTGGAGCAGAGAAAATACAAGAGTAACAGAGATTAGATAAGCTGTCGTAAAGCTGCTCATGGAGTACTCATCTGAGTATACATACGTCCGTGAACATGGAAGAGTCGTCACTGAAACTTCTCCACGGAGTTGAATGAATCTGTTTGTAATTTACTATGGCCGGTCTTCGATCCACATTGGCCTTCTACATAGTTCGGGTGTTTCTGAACACAATGCATCGATTTCTTCGGAAGGACTGTATAAGTTGTCCGTTTGTTGTTTCGTCACAGTGAGAGAAACAGATTTCGGTTTCCGAAGCTTACAGTAGTTGTCTGACCGCGCTATGCTTCAGATGGCGGAAAGGTCACATCCAACTAATAAAGATCCATTACTTGAATCAAACTTGGTCGTACGGGTTCCAATAATCCAAAGGAAATCACGAGGACCATTGGCGGTGTTGGAGAGGAAATGCAACCTTGAAAAATGTTATTATCGTTTCACTGCATTGGTTTTAATCACGCGGACAGATAAATTGAGGATTCGATGTTACTTTGTCCCTTATGGAGATAGTCGTTTCCGCTTTCACGTTCACTGTGAATGAAAAGTCAATAGTGGTTAAAGGATTTCAAACAATTCTTATGTATTTCTACGGAATGACATTTCTCCAAAATATGTGAGAATATTCAGGTTCGCCGAAACGGAATAGGACTCCGAACTTCACGGAGATTCGGAAAAAAACTTTCAGTGTCTTCTCTGATTCCAAATTTTGCATAAAGTATGTACATTTGTTTAGGAAGACCATTTCACTCAGATTTCGGTTATTCTCCATTATGGTGCATCCGGAAACTTCCGCAGTAAAGATTACCATCAGGGATTGCTCGCCCTGAGTGAAGATGATCAATTTCGCAATGGAAGAATACGACTTATGCTAAGATTGAGACGGCTCAAACATTTACTCCGTATAAGATGTTCAACAGGCGACCGACAGTTATTCGAACATTGACACTGAGCCATCACAATGGAGCGTATTGGTCTATGGTGATCTCATTGTGTTTCATAAGCGTTTTGCTGAAAGCATAACGTTTCAGTAATGGTCAGAGATTTAACTGCGATGAACCGGAAAGTCTAAACTGAACGGTAACGTACAAATTCCAGCGATCATCGTCATTGAAAGAGACTACAATCTGTATATTGATGGATCAGATTATTAAAAAAGGATGATAAAGAAGCATTCTATCTGGCTGAGAACGGAACATAATTACAGTGAGACGGACAAATACGGATCGATGACTTACACGCTCGTACTAACTGGTGCGGGCGAATTGTTCTGTGGGTCTTGGCTCATCGTACACTGCCTTGAATTTGCTGACGATATAGTGGTAGCTGAATTATTGGACCCATTATTTGTCAAATATTGCATCAAATTTCGCAAAATACAGTCACGTTCTGCAAGTGTTATATGATCCGGCGTGTCTGATTCGTTGGTTGACCGGTGTAATCTGGGATCTTGTCGAACCATAACGGTTGAACCCAACTGAGACCAAAGAGCTGCATTCAAATTATGTGGATGACCCACGTATGCGTTCTGAAAGACACAGACAATATCAACGTTAGTAGTTAGCTCAGGTCACCAACAGGTGCACAGTGGGGTACAGATACGTTTGGACTTCCAGCTCACCTCACGTGACGTGCGTACATCCTGTTCACTTGTTAACTCGTTTTCATTTGGCTGGTTATACTCGTCTGGTTTGTTAGTTTTTCCGATCAACAACCCACGCATTCTCTGAGTCATTCGAAACACTTGATGCACAGAGAAAGTAGCCCAACGGCCACACGGATCTCAGCGACTTTTGAATTACACCCGATTGATTTTATTTGGAACATCGATCGATACACGCGTAGCCACATAGAGGTTAGACCAAATGAGACTTTGGCTCACAACTGAATAAAGGAAAACAGAATCATGCGCAATAAAAAGGTTTCACAAAACACATCTTCGTAATGCGAAAGGATTCAGTATTCGCATTTAGAAATACTGTTCAACACAATGCCCCAAAAAACGGGGAAATCGTGCCCTTCTCCCATTGTAATCTATCTTAATCCATTTATTCACCACTGAAAGGGTCACTAAAGTTCGCTTAGGAGAAATTACTAATGAGTATCTTCCCAACGACTTTCTTAAAAAACTCAAGTCCGCCTCTGGCCATACTGTCTAAGCTGCTCAGTTTCGCCTCCTGCCATCGATCCATTGGATTAGCCTGGTAAACTGAGAGCCCAACCAGTTGGTAACTTCTGCCTCATACGCGGTGTATAAGCTGACTTGACGTTTCAAGTAGAATTACATTGCGAAAAAACCGTAACGGTCACTACGAATATCAGTGACTGATATAATTAATGACGCAAGCTACTGCAGAGGTCTGTACAGTAGAAATTTACGAAAAACATTCTACAAATTCATTTTGGTTTGACTCGAACAACCAATAAACATGTGTTGGATGTTGTGGCTCTCGTTTGAAGTCACTTACCTGGATTTAGTTTGAACATGAATTCTGTGGTACCTACCTAATGTTTTTGAACTCGTGGTATAATTGTGGGCAACATTTTCAATTGTTAGAACTGATCTGTCAGTGCTTCCATTATTCAGAAATAGTCCTCGAAATGCTACCAAACCCAATCTGTTTCCCCGCGATTTCTTTTGAATCAAACAACCTACAGTAACCAAATTTCAAATGCTGATGTGTCATCCCACTACTATACAAAATATGCACACGGATTTTAGTCATGAAGTAGATAAGTCGATTCATCCCGGGAAAAGTACTTGAGAGGGCAGGAAATGTTAAATAAACCCACCCCTGAACGAACTGCAAAACCCTCGGACTGGCTTGCAGACGCAACCATCTTGGTCATTATTAACTCATTTTTGATACTCAGGAATGCGTTGTTGAATACTATTCACTTCACACGTGATTCGCGAACAGAATTTACTCAGATTATGCATTCTGATTAGAAGTGACATACTCTCATTTGTTAAAACAGGGAGGCGCCGCGAGGTTCAAGGTTGTCTGATCTGAAACAAAAAAAATGATCGCATACTCTAGATTCCAAGGGAAATTTCCAGGTAGATAATAGTCATTCATAACTTTTTGAAGGATCCCAATCTTTGTCTTTAAGTGAAAACGTGGAAATCAAAGAAAAATTCCAGAGCAGGTCCCGAGAAAACTATCACGGTGCTCTGAACCAAATGACGAGCTCATAGAAACTGCTTAGATTCTTGTAACTGAATGTTAGCGTTCGGCATCTGAAGCAACTCCTACAGTCTGCACTAAATGTGCAACACAAAAAAGATTAGACCAGTGCCCTGGATGACTGACGGTCACTTTCAAGATCGAGAGGAATGTGCTTAAAAAACCCATCTCATGGAATGATGTGAAATTTAATGATGATAAAAAGTTAAATTTTCATTGGTGGAAACATATTCAGAAACAGAATGCTGAACCTCAGTCGTCGAGCCTTCGAGGGTGATTTTTGAAGGTGGGAAATCTGTCAGACCACTGGCTCATACGTCAGAACATTGAGTGAATTTTTACACCCAGTGGTTCCGGGAAATCAACTAAGAATCACGATTTTTCAACATATCACCCCACTGTATATATGACGAACCTCACCGGCATATGGCTACTGTAACTAAACACCAAGACCAAGAATTAGTCCGTTCACGGTCCCCGCGTGAATCCGACTGAAAGTGCCCGGAGTCCGCTAAGGACACATTTCGCAGGCCTACGATCAGTCTTTCTTGATTCGAAAGCGGCGTTCGACTCAGTCGACCGTACGGTTCTCTGGCGCTGCTTCTCATTGAAGGGTGTGCCAGAGAAGTTTATTTCTCTTTTCCAATACTTGTGTGCAAACAGTCGAATCCGAGTTCGTGCTTACGGCGATCTTTCCCCCGAGTCCACCACGGAAAGTGGTGTTCGTCAGGGTTGCCCTTTTCCACCTTTCCTCTTCAATTTGGTAGTTGAATTGATTCTTGAGACAGATCTTTCTTCGTGTGAGAATAGCGGTGTCGATCTTTGCTCAGACCGTAAACTGACTGACTTGGAATACGCGGACGGTATCGTTCTTCTAAGTGAAGATCCATGTAAGTTGCAAGCTCTCTTTGATAGCCTTAAGAAAAGTGTAGGAATGTTTGGGATGCATTTTGCACCTTCAAAGTGTAAAATGCTGCTGCAGGACTGCATTGGCTCTTCACCAAACCCTGTCTTGACAAGGTAAGCTCTAGCTGAAGTAGATAAATATTGCTACCTGTGTGATTACATCTCACCAGGTGGACAGATATCAAATGAAGTGTCATTGCTTATACAGAAGACGCGTTTGGTGCCGGCGTGACACTCGGTTGTCTATCAGTGGTCCAGTGTACAATGCGGCGGTTAGACCCGTTCTTTTATACGGTTCAGAAGCATGGCTGCTAAGGGCAGAAGATAGACGAAGACTGTCGGTGTTCGAACATCGATATTTCTTTAGCACTGCCCGAATATGGCGGGAACATCGTATCAGGAATGTTGAGGTTAGACATAGTGTGTTGGGAACCAGAGTTCAGTCTCTGGATCAAGTATTGAGTCAAGAGAGATGAAGGTAGCTGGGACGTGTTACGCATGTCAAACGATAACCTCTTCGGCGTGCGCTGTTCTCTGAAGCAGTAAGTGATTAGAAATAGGGTCGAGGTGGTCAGTCCGTAACATGGCAGGAAGATATAAAAACCTTGACCAAGTAGGACGTGTTAGACTTTCAGGTTGGGATTCATGCAACCCGCCTACCAGATGGTTGGAGATATTAAGTGATATGGTTAGGTGTTGTGACCAGTGGCACAGTTGCATTTGAACTATGTACTCATCTTCGTGATTTCCGCTTCTTACCTTGATTTCGGCTCTTTTTAACCCCATGCTCCAATTCTTTTTTCCCTTGACTCGACGATGCTGGAAGGTAGCAGCTTAAACCAGAGCGCAGAAGTGTGAGGTTACTGGTTGAATGAACTGAATTATTTTAAATGAAATCATCGATAAGCATACCAAGTTTTATTTAACCCCAGGACCCCATTCGTAGGTTACATACTGGCTTATTCCTCTGTCGCACCCCACCTTTCACCGGTTCTGCCCTCCAGTACTTTTCTTCTAGAATAAATCTGCATAAAAATCTACCATACACCACATTGCTCGGGTTATAACCACTGTAGAGAACACAAAAGTGGAGTTACTTTCAAAACTTTATAACTAAATTAGTTTTCCTTCAATTCCACTTACTTATTGAAACATTTCAGATATTTTGACATCCGTGACTTCCTGTTTATTTATTTGCTTTATTTTTGCTTAGTACCGCTGAAACGTCGGCATACTACTTGCATTACTTTACCAATATATCTAGTTACGAAATGAGTGGATCTCTTGAACCCTATCCGAGAAGCCTAAAACGCCCCATATCGCTGAGTCCACTGGTCTGCCTTTTTATACCTTTCTTCTATGTTTTAGACCAGTCGGTTACTCGTTTTTCAATAATTATCTGCCTCAGCGTACACTCCACACCAAGACATGCTATCCGAGGACATGCATAATACATGTCCCAACCACGTTTCGCGTGCGCAATACTCTGCGCCTAACTTCAGCATTGCTGATATCATATTTCAACCAAACTCGAGCAATGATACGAAGACATCGGTGTTCGAATATCGCCAATCTTCGTACATCCATCAGCCGCAGCGGCCATGCTTCCCAACCAAAAAAAGCTAGCCCTTGATAGATAAACGGATTTCATTTCAACGCCACAGATGACTCGGGCTGGCAAACGCCACACCAGCCTCCTATTCGATATCCAACCTCCGGGTGAAATGGATAAAAGAACTTATATATTTTGACTTGTACTTTCCCAAATACCGAACGGTTTGGTGTTGAACCAGTCCGGTCATGCAACAGCATATTGCATTTTGAATATGCAAAATGCATTTGTTCAAGCTGTCCAGAAAAGCACGTCACTTACCTGAATCTTCATTTAGAAGAACTACGTTGTCTGCACAGTCAACTTCTGACACATTTTCACCCGGGAAAAGTTCAGTACCGTTAACCTCCCATGACAAAATGGCGGTATCCAGGACCATATCAGTCTCAAAGGTGAGGAGACTGGGAAAGAGCGAGAGAGGGTCAACCCTGACCTACAGCACTCCCCGTGGTAAACTCAGGTACATGATTACCGTAAGCGCGAACTCAGTTTACTTATTTACAGGAACTTCATGATGTAAATGAATTTCACTGGCATACCCAACAAAAAGACCTAAAATAAAGCTTGATTCTCCCAAAATCTTCACATAAGCGAGCAGTTTAGATGCAATACGCTGGAGTGTCCTCTATACGGTCATGATGTCTAGAACCAGATGTTGCCCAAACACTCATTCAGGGAGACTGAACTTTACCTAGCCCCTGCCCAACGACTTATCAAGTAAGACTGCATCTCCGGCTTAAGGATGCCATTCTGTGTACATCTTCGGGTCACAGAGGCACGCAAGTTGTCAGACGACACCAAGGTACAGTCTCGTCGTGATGGAAACGTCGCAGTAGTGTTTCACGCTGGTAAGTCGAAAGCCACCTAAGTAGCGATTGCCTCTGCTGCAGCGTGCTTGGAGCGGTATGTTTGCATCAAATCCTTTGGCATTCCCCGATAACGACTGGCATTTAACGATTACAAGCGTTCGAGTCTTTTCTTGAGCACGCCATAGATTGAAGACCGCCGATGAAATGCATTCTTCGAACGCCTGTTCTTCACTTCAGCGCGATTAGTGGTGAAGTGCCTTAACAACAGACGACAGTGTAACAAATGTGGAGCCCAACTAGCTTTATAAGGAGTCCAAGTATCGTTCACATAAGCACGGACCTCGTTACTCGTCGATCAAATTGGAGAGAATTATTTGAAAATATTGTCTACTATTGTAACAGGGAAAGCTGGGGTGAGGGAACGGCGTGAAAACCAAGGCGAACGGACGAACCAAACGAGGGCTACAGACAGAAGAACAGGCGGCGAATATGTCGGAGGCATCCCGAAGTAGAGAAAAGGAGGCATACGGACTACCAGAGAGAAAGCAGCGGGACCTCCGGCAACCAGAAAGATAGCCCAGGTGAGGGGCTGCCGATCGAGCCGTCAACTGAGACAGTCGAACCAACCCACGGGAAATGACGGCCGAGAGAAGCAGGCCATCAGCCACGGACAACTGGACAGAACGCACCCGAAGCGCCCAAGCAGCGGCAATAGCAATCTTGGCGCCGCGCAGTCTGGGAAAGGGCCTATATAAACGACTGTATGTGTTCCATGACTTGGCTTGTGTGACCGTGGGAATACAAGTGTCTTGCCGTGTGTTGTCGTCCTTGTTTCACTGTCAGTGAATATCATGTTACACATTCACTGATGTGTTCTACATTTATCTGTAGTTGTTCAACATGACAACTGTGGGCATGTTTTGGCATATGGAATATGCAAAAAACTACATGAACATCAGGGTGAATATCTCTGAAACGCTTTGAATTGCGTTTGACCAAGGTCTACCAAGGTCAACCATAGTTCGACGTCTTGAATGAAGTACCTCAGCCAAGTTATCTACTGCATTCCGGTAACTGATACCCCTCGTGTTGGGGAGAAAGGCATAAAATATACTACGTCTCACGCCGGTTTCGTCAACAACCGCTGTTTGCAACAAAGTAAACCCTCCGTATTTAACTTGGTGGGTTGCATAAGCCAACATCACATCAAAAACCTATTACTCAGGTCGGGGCTAACAAGTAGCACGAAGATGCGAACTTGATTTTATCTTCTTCAAACAAAATTATACTCTGCCCCGCACCCTTTATTAGCTCCAGAACCTTGGTGACTTCATCTTTAGGTCGACATGGGTAAACATATTTATTGCTGAAATCACGTTATGAAATGTCAGATTACGACTAGAATGTTTGCATATACCAACATCACTCTACGGCACTATGGAAAACCTCTATTGACCCAAACGCACGCATGCCAGTCACCGATAACATGGATATAAATGATGGGAAATTCATTGGAAACGGAGTATGACTACGAACCATGGACCAACTGACAACCCAATAAGAGGCATTAACCAAAATCACCCCAACGAAGGCTTAGCAGGGCAAATTTGGGTATCTAAGAGGAAAAGAGATCTAGGATGAATATGAGAACATTTCCTTGTTCCACCAACTGATCTATCGCGGTACGGACAGTCAGGTAAGAATAACGCAAGTGAATATCCGATGATGCGGTAGAGCATCTGCCCGGTAAGCGGAATGCCACCAGTTTGATTCCGGCTTACAGCGCTGGACTTCTGGATGTGAAAAATGCAAGTGGAATCTCCATAACAACAAATTCAGTCTCCTTGTGCTAATAATACATTCTGAATATCGCATTCCTCTGGGAAGTTCCGAATCGAGCCTTTCTGCAGTCTCCCGTGTGCACGAGGTATGGACCGAGAGACTCGCGCATGTCTCTGATTCATATTCCCCAAAATTGGAAGCAAAAGCTTCCAAATAGGGATACATCCTCTGCATCACGCGACAAAGAACGTCGGTAGAAATCTGTCTCCATATGCGTGTGCGAAACTGATCACAATTTATATCATTTAAAGATTTGCGAATCTATCACATAGACTTGGGAAGCTATAAGTTTAATTTGGGAACCGAACACAATGGTTGGCTTTCGCATCGATAGAGCGCATTTCGTTATGATCACCTGTCTTACCACGCTCGTTCGGTGCAAAAATGGCATAGACCTCGGTCGTGCGATTTGTCACGCTGACAGACGGATGTCGATCCGGTGGGGCCATGTGATCTAAGCCAGAAAACCAAACTGGCCTCAACATATCAATGGAAACAATGGCGCATTGCGTTAGACGCCTTTGGGCTAGCCAGGACATTTCGACTATCCTATAGACGGAGTCGTGATACTTGGTCTCTGAATAACATCAGCATTCGGTTCATCGATACGATGCAGAGATGAAAATATATGAATAACGTTAACTTGGGAAATAACATCCCGCCATGTTGGATGATAACTGATTAGGTCTTTTAATTCCCATCCTGAGAAGTAATTTCCCACGAAACCTGTTTATCATTATATATATAAAGAATGTGTGCAATATGGTTGAGTCTATGTTATCATTAAAATATAGTGTCCGTGCTCCCCATATACATGTATCCTGATCTCAATAGTTTTAAATATTTGTGTTGGTTGTAGCTCAGGTTGTTGGTTGCCATGATGTTCTGATCGCTGAGCTTGGCGTTTAGATCGCAAACGTTTCATCACCAGTCGCGTGCATGCACTGACGATGTCACCTCGACTGGTGATGAAACGTTTGCGATCTAAACGCGAAGCTCAGCGATCAGAACATCATGGCAACATGTATCCTGAGATTCAACAGCAAAGAACACATCCAACTAAATGTAACCTATCGAATCACGCTGAAATCTGAAAATCCTTGTATCACTTCACCTGGTGAAGTTTTTTTAAAATCCTCGTCGGTACATTCTATTGAATTTGGTAGAAGCCTCCAATATGCATTCCTCCGCGTAAAAACTGCAGAAAACGGAGTGCACAGTGAGTCAAAAGTGGTGGGGGAGTGTTGGTGTCTGTGATCATCTTTGGTGAAAGACAGTAATACATTGTCATCCGGCTCGTTACCACACCTGCACTATTGTGATCTTATGTGCTTCACTACTCAGCGTTTAAGGGTCTGGTTGCTGGATATCTCTAATGGTCCAGCGGGTCTTCGAGGCTCATGAGCAGGCATGCCATTAAAAAACCCAAGATGCCAATTCACTTGAAGCTGACTATAACCATAACTGTTGGGATCGCTAACACTCAAGTCAACTAGTGGAGCAGCCATGACGATTTCTTAGCGCACTAGTTCTGAGTTCAGGAAAATGGTGACCAAACTGATCTCATATTTTATTCAGTCCGTCAGAAGCCCAGTGCTGGAATGTGTTAACATTTTCCATACTCTTCTCCATGGCAATCAATGTAAAATTTACACAAAACGGTGTTGGAAAATACAATGAACGGACACGAAGCATTAGCTACCGTGTTTCTCCATCTGTGAGCGCGACATATCGCACGACTGAGGCCTGTGCCATTTTGGTACGGAGAGAGCGTGTTAAGACCGGGGGTCACAGCGGATAATGGTCGGTCAGAGAGGCTTGTGGCCAGCTGACCAACGAAAGACAGCCTATCTCACGGAGAACCTCCGTTTCTGACGGGGGACTAGTATCTACAATCAGTGATGGAACTATGATGCTATATAGTAAGCCTATTGTGGATAAAGGCTAATTAAACTGCTTCTCGAAATGCTCCGCCCAACGAACTGGACGACACTCCTGAGTTTAAATCAGTGAGCCGTTAGCCTCTTTGATCAGTTCACTAACGCCTGGCTTTCGGGGAGTGGTATTTCTGACTAGACAGAAAAGGTCGCGACCGTTGCCGATTGCCGTAGCTTTTCTATCTCTCTGCACTTCGCAATCCACCATTGCTCATGTTCGTTTCTCAGGCTCTGAATCAATTGGCATTAGAGATATCTCCGTGCCCCATCACATTTGGAATCCGGAGGAACCGATCCGCAAGCATCTAATAGCGCGACTGAGGATGCATGTCTGTCGTTTCTGTTTGTGTCTGGTTGTTGGACCTCGTGTAGCATTAGCAGCCTCTAATAGAGCTTGCTGTATCTCTGTCCATCGCTCTTCTGGAACTTGGGCATTTGACTGCATCTATAACCTGATGGATAACTCTGCTTGGAAAGCAGATTGACGGCCATCTTCCAGTAGCAACTGCGGAAAACGGTTTGCTTTCGTGTTATTTCGACCACCGACCAGACCTAAGCTGAAACGCGCACGGACAGGAGCGTGATCAGTCTACAGACGTGGTCCAAAAGAATCGACAGTCCTGAATTGAGCCGCACCGGCAGCAATCGATAGCTATTTGGTCGATCTGGGTCCAACGCTGTGAAGGCGCCAGGTTAGTTGGTGCCGTGTTTTGTGCGAGAAATTTGTACTCACTAGGAATAGTCCTTGGTCGGAACCTGGGTGCATGAGTCGGTCACCGTTATCGGTTGAAACTACAAATCAGACCCATGTATTTCCCTCCGTCTCGTCTAAGATTCTAGCTTGAGCACTGAAACCACCAGCAAACAACCATGATGTCCGTAGAGCGCGCACTGCGGAGCAGTTGAGACAAATCCTGGTAAATTTCGTCTTTAGCCTCAGGAGAGCTACAGTCAGTTGAAACGCGCACAGAAATGACAAACAGGCATCGATGCTTCAGTCTAGTGCTGTTGACATGCAAAGAACCACTCAACCGAATCACACACAGACGACCGCTGACTGGGATCCAGTTGAGCAGTGCACACTCAGCTCTTATGCTCAGAGCGATCCCAACGCCAGCCTGACCACAAGCACTAGACACCCAGTCACCCGACACGCGAAACGAAAAGCCAAGTTTTCATTTGGGGAGCGAAGTGTTAACAATGAAGTTGGGCCTTCTATGCGTGCTTCGGGGATATAACACACATCTATGTTGAAGGTTTCAAAAGTTCTAGCTAGGGTAGCCTGCTGACCCGTCTGGTGTACTGTGCGGGCGTTGAAAGCAGCAACGCGAATAGAACGCTTAGATCGGAGAATTGATTCTTTTCCTTTCCTGTGTCTAAGCTGCTAATCTCACTGTGTGTTAGAAGTTCACCGCCACGACTCATCGTGGCCTCTCGTAGTCATTCGGAGCTGGGATGCAAATGATGGAAAGCAGTGAGATAAGAAATGTTTCCCGAGGGACCGCTGGAGATTTTTGGGCACATCATACTTCGCGGCTGCCCACACCGCAGAACGGGTTTTTCTTTGGGAACCTTAACCGGAGCATTTGACTCAAAGGTCTGTCCCACAAGACAGTGGGCCCTTACACCAGCGTGGGAACGTGACCGAAGATCCTGTGAAGGGACTTTTTTCTGATTTGTCACTTGAGACCTGACTGTCACACGCATGCTGTCCTCGGCCCCATGCACCCAATGGAGCAAGCGGAACGTGGATGGGGCAGCATCCTTTGAACCGAGAGCTACCCAATGAAGGGCGATGACTTTCTCCACCGTCCAGAGGAACCCTAGGTATTCCATTCCTACGTCAATCTAGTGGTTTTTAGACCGGTAAGCTGTTTCTCTCCGCGTTTATTCGCTGGAGTGTCCTTTCCGGGGACACAGCGGTTAAGGCATGATGTTTCCCAGCAACTGGACTTCGTCTGACCTCTGCCCATTGACCTGTCAGGCATGATTGCATCTCCGGCTTAAGCAAGCCGTCCTCCATAGCTCTTTGGGTCACGGAGGCACTCAAGCCATAACAACACGCCAAGGCGTAGTCTCGTCGTGATGGTTAGGGTGTTGGAAATCCGTGGTCGGTTACTGGAGCAAGTACAGAATATAAACGGGATAAGATAACTAGAACGTGTTAAATTTGCCCACTGTCAGACTTACTCGGCGAACGCTGTTCACCGACGCACGAAGCGTTATCTACCGTATTTCTCCGTCCGTGAGAGCTACATGTTGCACCACTGTGGTCTGTGCCATTTTTGAAGACAGGCGGTCACAACGGACAATCGTAGGCCAGAGTGGCTTGTAACCAGCTGACCGACGAAATGCATTTTGCCCATGAGAAAACCAAGCACTGTGTTCGGTTCTCAAATTAAACTTATAGCTTCCCAAATCTATGTGATAGATTCGCAAATCTATGTCATAGTTTCTCAAATCAATCTTTAAATGGCATAGAATGTTTCACATGGCTGCATACATTTTGGGGAGCAATAAATTTGTTACATGAGCCTTAAATGCTTGCAAAACTTTGTTCTGAGCGCACAGGGGAGGATAAGCCCCGGCCGTGGTCAGGAAGCGACACTTGGCGAGTCTTGGACACTCGTAATTATACGAATTATTCATGCTACGGTGTTCCCGGGAAGCGAGGCGTTTTGTATTCTTTTTCGGGCCCGAGGTGAAAAATATGCTAGCTGGGGGCCTTAACATGAGGAATCTCATTCAAATCGTCGACTAGAATGTGACTGCCACATCGGAATCACATGTCTGAATGGAGTTTGACGGCCGAATTTTGGCACCTGGTGAAACAAGGTTCCCGGAGCGTACGATACTCACCAATTCTACCACAGACAGCCTATGGACAACTCCGGTCTCCATAGTATTACGAGAGTCGTTACCAACACGGTCAACAAGAAACTGCTTCAATTGAGCCTAATATCACCTCGAATCGCTTTAGATCGTTTTTGCGCCTCACTTCTGAACATATCGATCGACCACAAAACGCACAAGATCAAGTACATCCTGGTACAATAAGGCTGATCATCTTCGACTGAAGACTGCTGGTCCAATCAAAGCGCGAAGGTCGGCAACGACCACACTCTCTGCCGGGCACGCTTCAAGATCCCCTTAGCCAATCGACGCAAAAATTGTGCCTTGAAGCAGACTAACGCGATCGCGTTAGGATCGCCGAGCAAGCACCAGGCGATTTTCGAAGTTATTTCCGCCCATCTAGCCACAACAGGCAGAGCTGGATAAGAAGGTCATCACTGTTCACGGTTTGCTCCCATATCCTTCAGTGTCTCAATCTAACTGATGAACCGATCTTTTGGACCCCAACCATGAAGATGTGAGACACCTACTTTTCATAAGTTTGCTGTAAATGTTCACATTCCTCGCTCCCACTTCATCTTTTGACCTCCACGTGGCTTCTTCCACTCCTGAGGAGGAACGGAAAACAGGACACCGTATAGTAGACACGTGTTTGTCAAGCGTAACACGTACTCCAACCGACGAAGTTTATTAAGCTGGATACGCTGAGAGAACACTGAACTAGTATCCAATACTCGATTTCTGACGTCAGCATTGCTTATCCGCTTATTCTATCCAATCTTAGCGACACTACGTAAACATCGATGGTCGAAAACTTCAAGACGATGAATATCTCCCGCACGCAGACCCCAAGTCTCGCAACTATACAACAAAACTGAACGCACTGCGGCACAGCACACACGACCTTTCAACTACAGTCCAGCGTATACTGCTCGAGCTCTGGATATACGCGTGCTCCCATCCGTCGTCACGCTGCTGCCGAGGTAACTAGGGCGGTCAGCAATTGTTAGTTCCTTCCTATCGAGCATCAAGCTTGGAACCATTGAAGTCTAGTCTTGCAACATCACTTTACGATTTGAAGGTGCAAAGCGCATGCCGAATGGAGCTACAGCTCTTGCGAGTCTATCTAGTGCACGTTCAGGCGTTTCTTGCACCCAAACAGGCAGATCGTCTGCGTAATCTAGGTCACATAGCTTTTCATCTTTTCTTAGTTCGACGCCTACATCCTGAAGACTTAACAAGACATTCTCCATTATCTCGTCCATGACGAAGTAGATTACTCTTGTTGAACACCGGTGGCTTTTCGGAATGGATTGGGTGGTTCACCATAAACCCCTACGAGGTCAGAAATCTGAGAGTACAATAACCTCAGTAGACTCACGAAGTTCTGTGACCTACATTATCGGTGAAGGAAACTGAATAGAGCTGTTCGGTCAATTAAATAGAAGGCACTCTCCAATCCCATTATTGCCGGTCGAGTAAAAATCTGGTAGATACATCCTCCATTTGGACGGAATCCTCTCTGCTGATCGCGGACGTTTGTCTCGCGAGCCGGTGTCAAACGGTGCAGCAAAATAAAAGTCACTATCTTGGTGTCTATCGGAATCAAACGGACTCCACGATGATCGCCACAATCAACGACTTGTCCAGAATAACGAAATGTGCCCTCCAGTCTAAGTGCCACGGAGCAAGGCGGATCTTCATGCAGTTTGTGAAGAACTGGGAAGTTCTTCGAAACCGGCCGCTTTCCCACGCTTTACCGATTGAATGCTAGAGTCTACCTCCACTTCCTGTGGGGAGTCAAGTAATAATCCACAGGGAATCGCAGATGCTGACGTCGAAGCAGCAACATCGGACTAAACTGCTCCTCGAAGTATTCGGCTCAACGGCACAGTTTTTGATGTTTGCCATGAACAAGCTCTGTATTTATATCATATACCGTTATAATGACCTGGGTTTGCCGTCCATCGGTGTCGCGAATAAGTCTGAACAAACACTGGTTACCCGAAGAATCTGCCATTTCCACTTGTCTCGCGACCTTGACCCGCCAATTCTTACGAGATTGCCCAAATGCTCTTCGTAAAGCCGCTCCAAAACTCGTTCCCGCTGTTATCAAACTCACAAGGTATTAAAACTCACCAACTAACTCAAACTGGTCAAAAAGGATACGTGTAGGCACAAGAACCGATCAATCTTCTAAAAGCACTTTGGATTTGAAAGCCACGAAGTGCACAAAATGAGGATACATCAATCGCGAAGCAGT
Source organism: Fasciola hepatica (assembly GCA_948099385.1). Lineage (NCBI taxonomy): Eukaryota > Metazoa > Platyhelminthes > Trematoda > Plagiorchiida > Fasciolidae > Fasciola > Fasciola hepatica. Next base: position 4,575,374 of record CANUEZ040000098.1, on the reverse strand, counting down.
TCTCAGCTTCTTTTATTCCCTGTGCATTATCATTCAGCAAGGCGATATCATCGGCATATTCCAATTCGAAATCTCCGTTCCCGGGTGAAAATCGAATACAGCATTTGCAAGACTAGACAAGGCAATCCGTAGAACAGACTCCTTGGCTAAATTGGAGACAGACGGGGATGAAGGGTAATCTCGCCAAACTCCTAATGAAAACGATAAAATGAGATGAAGGAAGGCCGAAGACCCCAACCCGACCGGAGGTGTGACGATACAACTCTTTGAATAATGAAACATGCCTCCCAAGTATAACAACCGATTCAATCATTAGGGGAGAACCTGTTCGGAAATCCAAACCTGTAAGAATAGAACATGAAGTTATCTAACGAGCTGCACTCTCCCACCTTTAAAGAAAGCTGACAGAGGCCATCGGAGCCCGGCGCTTTCAAAAAAAAATAAACATCTTTCTATCACTCACGGTCTCTTTACTGTATTGTGCCCCCTTCCCTATTTTGCCATTGTTCCTGTTGCGTTCGCACCTTGCCTGACCTCTAGAACGGCTGACAAAAGCCATCGGAGCCCGGCGCTTTGTGGCATCCTAAGGTCTGGATTTTCTGTTAGATCTCCATCTCGGTAGGTGCATCTGTCGAAACGCACCAGTGGGCGTGTGTCGGAAGAGCCATAAGAGAACCTGACACTGAGAGCCAGCTAAACTGTCTAAGAGTGCTCCGCTCAGTATTCCAGACGCCACTGTTGATTGAGAATTGGCAAAACGTCGGCTTTACAAATTGTTCCACTCACACCTAGTGGCTTCCTACCGGTAACTCGAATGAGAGAAAAGCTTGCGGGAATTTCCCATGGCAGTATCACAATGCACGTTTCGACCATCAGATTTTGTGATCTCTGCGTAGACTTACGCTCAGTGCGCGTCTTATTACGAATCGTGCTTCGTTATACTCACTTTCAGTTGGGATCGATTGGCGTGCAACTAGAAGGCGCAGAGACTGAGCAGAAATCCGGGGTCCAATGGCACGACGAGACAGGCGACAACGTAGTAGACCAGCGGACTGCAAAGCATTTTTCACAAGCGATTAGTGCCGGTTTATGTTATCTGTGGGTCTGCGGCTCGCTTTTCAACTGGCGCATCTTGGAAAACAGATTAGTGATGTGGGTCGAAAAGCTTATTGCAATCTAACTAATGTTGCAGCGTGCTTTCGGATCGACCACAAAATCTCATGGACAGCTTATTCCAAACTAATGTGGTCGGATTCCGAGGAACTGCTGCAGCGTGAACCGTATTCTCGTATACAGCCCCTCTATCGGTGGGTCCATTACCGTCTTGAAGAGGATGGACACCAGATGGCGTGCCGGTGAATGAAGCGTCTGCAGTTCGTGCTGGCGAGGAACGGATGACGGTCTGAACACAGAACCGAAACCTCTTATCCGAGAGACGGGAATCTAAGATTTCCACCGGCGACACTACAGCAAACGGTCGACCGAGGACCTTGTGAGACGTGAAAATGGAAAAAGAGGGGACTGGAAATGGGAGAACAAGTTGCGTGAGGTGTGAGAAAGCGATCGCTCGTGCACGTGGAGGAGCAGTCGGTCATAGAAGTAGACTCCTTTATGGTTGTGCGTTGCGAGCTGCTATACTAGTACGTCGTCCAGTTCAGAGTAGGTACTTTTGTTCGAGGATGCTTCTTCAGCCTTTGCGTAGTGAATTGCGTCCTTAAAGGCGGCAGCTTTGGTTTAGACGGGCCGGTGGCGAACTATATGGTTCATTCATTTCTTCTAAAAACCTGTGAGTGATTACTCAGTTCATTTGCCCTTCAAATGAAGCCAGACACCCCGGGTGCCCAGTACACCCTTCGTCACCGATGTCGGTGAGCATACCGTTGTACGCCACAAATGTTTGGTTTGGAATCAGGATTTAGCCACTTGCTTTGGACTGAATATTAGTCAACCCGGTGGAGAGCATTATACACTCGATTTCGTTCTCTCACTTTAGGGGGAACACCTTCGCCTGGAGAAGGTAGTAAGACTACCTCAGCAGCGGCTGTAGCAGACGCACAGTCATTTGGGAGCTTTTTAAGAGGCGTGAAGAATGAGTGGCCATTTCGGAGCTCAAGATACCTACCCTCGATCATACTGTGGCATTTGGAAACATCAAAGAGCTGGAATTGTTTTACCACTACCGTCCACAGCACATCCTCAAAGCGGCTTGGTGCAATATAAATCAAACGAAGTGATAAGACAACGCTGCTTGGGTAACAAAAAGCAGCCAATGTTCCTTCAGCGGCACGACGATTGGAGTGGTTATATATCTCACGATGACCAAATACGAAGATCTCAGAGCTTTGTGGAGTAGGTTAAAAAGATCATCTCCGCAAATGCCTTCGTTTCTCCGATAAACGAACAGTGGTAGACGCAGTTTGTACCTGTAAACGTAGATCTTCGAATTAAAAAAGCACCACGTTTTACATTCCAATATGGATTGGTTGAAAGTAGTTTACTAATATCCAGTTAGTCGGTACTTAGAGTATTTCGTTATGATACTAGTTGTTCCAAAAATATAGGAATACGCGCGAGAGTGGTCCCACCCAAAACTAGGAACAACCGTATTAGAAAAACAATGCTAGGTTACAAGAAGTCAAACAGTGCTCCGCATCAGTCCGGTGAACGTGTGCACGTGCACAGATGCAATTGTGCTCTTTAGAGTACGAGCCGGGAAGTCAATCACTCCGTTAGAGTGTGGATGTCGAGGTAGGATTAGCACAGTGGCAACCCAATAATTCCGGCCCGTCAGTCATTTTCTTGGCTGTGAGATGGCTTCTGTCGAAGGTACGAACGACTAACATCTTAACAAAATGCAGTACGGAGGACAGTACCAGGGAAATCACTGTTGGGAGAGTTGACACATACGTCGGTCCAACATTGCTAGGGTTTAGAAGGTCTAGGCTGAGGGGTCCATTTGGATGGTTACGTTTGAATTTTATGAAAGCGTCTGTTGCATTCGACAACAACAAAAACAAGAACAACAACACCGAGTATCACAGAAATTGGACAAACTGAGTAACTTTGGGTCACAACGATTAGGCCATGGGCCGGAAAGTCTGAGTGTCAACGGAAACCACGGTAAGAACACGGGTTGATACGCGAACAGATGAAACAAACTGCTTCAAGGGACTCTTAACAAAAGTGGTTCCGAGAGTATTCAGCTTGCCGTTTAAACAGTTTTTCAGGGCAAGGCGAACCGCGCACTAGAATTATTTCGCGATACGACTAAGGGGACAAACAGAAGCGCACTGTAAAGGATTAGGTATATTTAACAAATATACAAGGACGGCGGGGAATTAAATAAAAGTATTAGAGCAGAGAATTCGGTAAGAAGTGATTGCTTTTTGACCCCATCACCAGGTATAATGATCAACTGAAAAGAGAAACGAACGAGAAACAAAATCAGGTTTCTCCCACTGATACCATACAAAAAACGAATGAACAAATGCTACGAATTTATATATATATATATATATATAAACAGTGAGGGGAGGGAGTGCAAAATGGGAAATGAAGTCTAGTAAAAAGGTATTATATGTTGACATTATTTTGTTAATCTTTTGCTCCTTCACCAACACTTGTTAACGTGTTTTGCCGATTTCTTCGTCTGAGTGAGAGAACGTTTCAGTTTGATCAACGTAAGTAGCAAAATAAAAAAATAAGAAGTGATTCATCATGCAGCATTACCGCTCGAAGTTTAGTTTGGTCGTGCGTTTCTCTATGATTACAAAATGTCACGATCTGGGCACTATGAAACAGGCCTATTCGGTTTAATTCCGAACACGGGAACTTTGGTTTCGACTATAAGTAGCACGCTTCCAATGCACTTTTTATCTCTGACCTATAGGAATCGTGGTTTATCATGCGACAAAAAGGCTTGACGCGTTTGTGATACAAACCCCGTTACGATTATACAGCAAACAAATTGTTAGTGATGTGAGATGCACACTAAAAACAATAGCTCGTGAGCAAGTGCGTTCCAAGATATGTGCACGATAGTGAACGTGCGACAAAACTATGTAGCTAGCATGTCTAATATAGTTCACTGTTGGGACAGGCGATATTGCAGTCCATAAAGATCTAGATAGAATGTGTGGCCCTCAGCCTGCTGAGTTTACACCGTTTTGGTTAGGCTATAGGCCGCCTTACTGGAGTTTGTTTGATGTGGATGTGGGAACTGGATGAAACACCTACTGAGCTTTGGGTTCATGGAGCTTTCTGTTCCGGTCTTTCAGATCAAACACGTGCAAACCACCGCGGAAGATCACTAGTCCATAAGACAGTAGCACACATTCGCGCATAAGAATGCGCTTTACCTTTATTGGACTTCTGTACAACACTACTCTGCTCCCATATCACTGGGGAGAGAAGTGAGGGGAATATTGGATTAGGAGAGTGCGCCCAGGATACATGTAAACAAGTTTATTCGTGTTATCATAATCTTGCCCGAAAGTTCGCACGGATTACGGCACAAATGATTGTTCAACGATGAAGAAAACCGGTACACAAAGGAAAAGGGTCGACGTACGGGCCGTTCGTTGGACTGGGACGACAATGTGCGTAGGGAGCAGAAGGCATCAGTTGGGCCAAATGTCGTAAATAGGTCACTAGCGGAGACCGCTGAACAGATAATACGAGCCGCATACGGAAGGGAGAGAATAAAGGTAACATACGTTCTCGTCATTTTAACATCTATAGGACGACATAAAAAACAGAACATCTGTTCAACAAACGACCGATGAACTTCAGAACTGACAAGAATGAATTCAGTGCTGTTGGTTCATATTCGCTTTCTCACAATGTGTGGTAATCTATTTCGCTGTCGATTCATAAAACTCGTGAAAGAAAGGGACCGTTCAGATGAGGGCTAATTGATTAAATCAGTTTTGCTACAACCACTGACAACCGTTACTCGTCTTGGCTATTTCCTCCGGGGAACAGAATGTATTCAAAACAAATTTTGTGGGGACAACTGTGCTTCTGCGTTTGTCCGTAATTCAGATTTCAAACCAAATCAGTTCATCTGATGAACTGTACACAGGAACGGTCCACTAGAAAAGCAAAACTGCAGATTGGCTACGCTACTTGTGTGATTATCCGTAGGGTGTACTACGCCTAAACGGCTAGGGATAAACGAAGAATGAAGTGATTTGCGTTCAAAAATTCGCGACATTTAGATCGAGCGGCGTTTCGGTGTGCGAGACACACGAGCAAAATCACACTAGGGGATATGCGCACAGAAGAAAAGCAACGAAATTTCGAAATGAGCTAAACGGGTAGACTCGGAAAAACCAAACGATGAGTGTATGTATTTTTATAAGCCCCGATCGCTTGGCTGGATCGCTGATGGTGGAAAATAGCGAGTTGAATACGAAACTCAGCGCGATCCGGAGTTTATGGAAACCACCACCAATACCATTACTAAAAACGTCAGTTTCATAAACCATCGACAATTTACTTGTTTGGTATATTCTTCCGCATTGGTCAGTAACTTTGGGCCAAGTAGAGCGTACGAATCGACAATAAAGCTCAGTACACAAGTTTCGATATCTGTGAACAGCTCCGAGAATTTGCCGTCACAAGACCGCCTTTCCTCTTTTGATTTTTTCGTGATGTCTGTCGGAAAAACTCCGAATAATGAGAGGATTAGATTCAATATCGGAAGCAGCTTGGACCAATTCAATCCGTCAACTAAAGAGAAATAAAATATCGATAAAAACTGATAACCGAGAATTACTGGCAGAAATTAAGGCGGTTATGATCACTGGAAAATTTAATACGCAACTCCAAACGGAATTGGAAAAGCGATATGATGATCCGCAAAAAACTTGAAAATTCCTCACAAACCGACAGTTAGGATGGAAACGTGATCAGGTGTTTAGTTTAATTTATTCATTCCAGTGTGAAAGTCAACATCCTGGATGTCTCTTATGGCGGCTGCTTGTACAGTACGATCGACAGACGTCAGTGACAGGTAAAACGTAGACCTTATGCTATCGAAAAACAGCAATAACACCAATGCTTTAGGCATTTTAAGTTTACCGTGGCCGTGTCCCAGTCGTCCAATCCGGACGGAGCAGAGCTGTATGCTAACGGGCGAGTCCCCATGTCGCGGATAGGGGCAGAGTCGCTGAGGCGATTACCCGTGACAAAAAAATTAGTTTGGATGTTTTTATTTTACAGCATCGATGGCGTTTCCTGATTGATTAGCATAAGACACCTGTTTGACACCCTGTAAGTCATCCAATCTGATGTGTGAAAAACGCTTTGTAAACCACTGATAAATTACCAACGACTGGCTTTTCCATGTAGCATGCTGTTACAATGAACTGACCGCTTTTGTCAAACAACTGACTATTCAAAAAGGTGACGACACCAAGAGAGCGGTCGTGAACGATCGACAGCAGTGGTAGGATTTCCCAATGGCTAGCGTTCTCCGCTCTAAAACGCCGCAGATATACTGACGTCACTGTGGAATGGAGAGTGTGGCCCGACACTGAATAAAGTCACAGCTTCTTGTCGTGTACCATTTACCCGACAAGATTTTCCAGAAGAGGTGAATGAACCATACAGTTGGCCACCGTCTCATCTGAACCGACCCTGCTGCTTTCAAGGACGCGTTAGAATGCGCAAATGCTAGAGGCGCAGTCTAGAATAAAAATATCTACTCTGGATCGAGAAACCGAGTAGTATAACAGCCAGCAACGCTAAAAAAGGGAGATTTCATCAATATAATTAATGATGTTTCTTTCAATTGCATATCTAGAACGCTCTCTCACACCGCACACAAGGACTGACTTTTCTATCTTCATTCCGCTTTCGAATTTTTATCTTTATTAGAACCCACGAGACTTTCAGCCAACCGTACCAACTGTAGTGCCACTGATGGAAATCCTGGCCATGTTTTCTCTCGTCCTTACTCAACTAGCTTCCAAATCTCACCGAACCCGCTATCACTGGCTGAAGGAGGGTTTACCTCGTACGCTTGAATCTCTGGACATTAATGTGCGTTGCATTCAAGACTCCAGTTCCATCATTCGATAGATAACTTAATGAAATCCTTCTGTGAAGCCTAACTAACACCTTTTTGGGGACCCTGTGACTTAGGCTTCTGGCCATATTGTCTAGGCATTGCTCTCAATGAAACGACAAAAGCGGCGTCACTAGACTGGATCTCAACCGACAATCGTTCATATGCAGTGGGGTTCATGCCAAATGAGAAGCAGTCGCCAAAGAGACGCAATCTGTTTGTCATTTTGATGAATGCACCCACCAATTACAGCCCAGATGCAATCAAAGATAAGTTCTACAACAACAAGAAATACACTACTTCGGCTGACATAAAACGAGGCATATTTAGAGGGCCTTCACGGGATAGATTCCCGTTGGAAGGCGAGCCGCAGACCCACAGATAACATAAACCGGCACTAATCGCTTGTGAAAAATGCTTTGCAGTCCGCTGGTCTACTACGTTGTCGCCTGTCTCGTCGTGCCATTGGACCCCGGATTTCTGCTCAGTCTCTGCGCCTTCTAGTTGCACGCCAATCGATCCCAACTGAAAGTGAGTATAACGAAGCACGATTCGTAATAAGACGCGCACTGAGCGTAAGTCTACGCAGAGATCACAAAATCTGATGGTCGAAACGTGCATTGTGATACTGCCATGGGAAATTCCCGCAAGCTTTTCTCTCATTCGAGTTACCGGTAGGAAGCCACTAGGTGTGAGTGGAACAATTTGTAAAGCCGACGTTTTGCCAATTCTCAATCAACAGTGGCGTCTGGAATACTGAGCGGAGCACTCTTAGACAGTTTAGCTGGCTCTCAGTGTCAGGTTCTCTTATGGCTCTTCCGACACACGCCCACTGGTGCGTTTCGACAGATGCACCTACCGAGATGGAGATCTAACAGAAAATCCAGACCTTAGGATGCCACAAAGCGCCGGGCTCCGATGGCTTTTGTCAGCCGTTCTAGAGGTCAGGCAAGGTGCGAACGCAACAGGAACAATGGCAAAATAGGGAAGGGGGCACAATACAGTAAAGAGACCGTGAGTGACAGAAAAAAGATGCTGATTTTTTTGAGAGCTTTTCAGCGTACATTTTTTGATGCTTTTTGTCAATTTGTTTGTCGGAATGAAAATTTTGTGCATAAGGGACACAAGAGTGCGACAGAGAGACCGTACAGCATTCGCGTCACTGACTTCTATTATGAGCCATGTCCCTCGACGTCGCTAACCAACGACAGTCCCTCTTGGGCGCCAACCGCGGAAACGGGAAGCACTAATCGAAGACAATGCTGATGTTAGATTTTTCAAACCTCTAGGCCAAGTCACGGCCTGACCACCACGTCGTAAAATCCAACCTTGCCCAGCACGTGCGAATAGAGCATAGGAAGGTAGACGATTGACAGGCATTCGCAAAACATGTCCGAGCCACCGGAGACGGTGTAGAGCGATCACTTTGTTAAGAGGGCGGCAATCCGTGCCTAACACACGACGGCGCACCTCGGCATCATTTACTCCACATTCCCACCTGACGCGAGCAATGCTTCGGAGACATCGGCTGTCGAACACGGAAAGACGCCGAGCAACCTCAGCGTGAAGTGGCCACGTCTGGCAACCGTAGAGTAAAACAGTGCGAACCGCGTCAACGTAAACCCGTCCCTTAAGAGAGAGCCGGATGCCACGACAACAACATAGGTGTCGCAGGTTTGCGAAGGCTGCTCTAGCTCTGACTATGCGTGAATCGATCTCCTCCCCAACACCCCTTCCAGCTGTTATCAAGCCCTCAAGGTACTAAAGGTTGTCGACTAACTCTAGCTGATTATCACAAAGGGTGAGTGTAGGCACAGGCTGTTACCAATCTTGCAAAAGTACTTTGCACTTGGAAGGCGCAAAGTGCATTCCATGCCTCAATCACCAAGCGGTCCAACGCACGTTGCACTGTTTGTGCACTATCACTCAGCAAGGCGATATCATCGGCATATTCCAAGTTGAAAACTCTGTTCCCTGGAAGGGGTTCAACTCCAACGTTCGGAATACCAGACAGAGCTTCCCGGAGCACATCCTCTATGGCGAAAATTAAAGAGAAACGGAGATATAAAGTAACCTTGTCGAACTCCAGTGGGACTATAAAAGGGGACGACAGCTGGCCATAGGCCCTTACCCAACCTGAGGTGTGACGATAGAACTCGAATGAGTGAAAAGCTTGCGGGAATTTCCCATGGCAGTATCCCAATGCACGTTGCGACAACCAGGTTTCGCGGTCCCTACGAAGACTCGCGTTAAGTGTATGTCTCGTTTCGAGACGTCCTGCATTATACTCGCTTCCAGTCGGAATCGACTGGCATGCGTCCAGAAGCTGCAGAGATTCAACAGAAACCCAGTGTTTGCGGTACGACCAGACAGAACAAAAGTTACTAGACCGGCAAAACGCTAAGTATTCTCGATAAGCGACTAGTGCTGCTTTATGCCATCAAGTGGGGCTACATCTAGCTTTTCAGCTAGCGCGCTTTGGAAGACGGATAAGTAAAATGGATCGGAGAGCTTATCGCATTCTAACCGTCGTTGTTGCATGCGTTTCCGGCGCCCGCCGAAGCACATGGACGGTTACGTGCAAACTAGTGCGCGGTTGGAATCAACTGGAGTGCTCTAGTACAAGCGACAATCTTGCCTGCTACCCCGCCATTTGTGGCTAGTAGCGATGTGGTCAATTTGGGTCAACTGTTGACTCCAAGAGGGCGGACGCCACGTGGCGTACCGGCGAGTAGAACGTCTGAAGTTCGTACTGGCGAGAAACAGACGATGGTCTGAGCATAGAACCAGCAACCGTTCCCTGTTTTCCGAGCAACAGAAATTCAGCCCAAAAGGGCCTCCTAGATGCGCCTCATTCGATGACAACCGACCCACTCTAGCATTCGGATTGTTTGCCAAAATCACGATACCAGCCCGGTTTGCTTTACATAAGAGGTCGTGGAGCTTTCGGCAGACGTTATCTTTGATTGCATCTGGACTGCATTCGGTGGGTGCATACGCCGAAACGACAAACATATTGCGTCTATCGGGGCGGCGACTAATCACTTCAAACGAAACCCCTGGGTCTCATTGCGTATAAACGACTGTCGACTGGGATCCAGTCTAGCAGCGCCGCTTCAGCTCTTTCATTGATAACAATGCCAACGCCAGCAAAAACAGAAGCCCGGGCCTCAGCGCCTCCAGAAAGGCGTAAGTGAAACTTTACGGAACAATTAGATGAGGAGGTCAATCGAATTGTGGAGCTGGAGTCTTGAATAAGAGTCTCTTGAATGCAACATGCATGGACGGCAAGGGTTTCAAGCATACGAGCTAAACCCGCCTGTTATCCTATACGCATCAGGATTCGCACGTTTAAAGTGGCTGGTTTGAATGGGCATCGAGGACGAAGCAGGGCATCAGCTGGTGATAGCTGGGTTCAGTGAGACTTGGAAGCTGGTCGAAGAACGACAAGAGAGAACATAACCAGGATTCCCATCAGTGGCACTACAGCAGGCACGGTCGACTTAAGAACCTGTGGGACGTGAGAATGGAACAGAAAATGGGAGAACAACTTATGTACGGTGTAGGAGACTATTCATTTGTGTGCGCGAAAGAGCAGTTAACCATTTTGATAGAGTCTATTATGATTGTGTGCACTGCGGGCTATTGTACTACTAGGTCACCCAGTCCAGAGTGGACATTTTTGTTCGAGGCTGCACCTCTAGCCCTTGCACAAACAAGCGCGTCCTGCAAGGCAGCAGGGTTGGCCCATATGAGCCAGCGGCTAATTGTATCGTTCATTCGCCTCTTCTTGAAACCACTGGGAGCCGGTGACTGAATGCTCAGTTCATGAGCCTTTCGCATGAGGCCAGACATCATGGGTACCCAGTGCACCTCTCCGCCACAGATGCCGGTAAGCAGAGTGTTGTACGCCTCATGCGTCACCCGTTGGTTTGGAATCAGGGTTTAGCCATTTCCCCTAGGCTGACTCTCAATCAACCAAACCGGCATTCGCTTTCGACCTCTCAATTTAGTGGGAACACCTCTGCCACGAAAAGGCAGCGAGTAGGACTTCTTCAGCGGGGGCTGTGACAGATGCACGGTCATTTTGGAGCGTTTCGAGAGGTGTTCAGCGGGAGTAGCCAATTCGGAGCCTGCGACACCCAACCCCGACCATACCGAGGCATTTAGAGACAGGGTGCAGCTTGTTAGAGAACTCCATGTTTTATTCTTACAAGTTTGGAATTTCGAGCACGTTTTCTTCTAGTGAGTGAATCGATTGCTGTACGTGAGAAGTATGTTTCAATCCTCAAAGAGTTGTATCATCACACCTCAGGTCGGGTTGAGGCCTACGACCGACTATTGTCCCCAGTGGAGTACGACAAGACTGTTCTGTATCCCCATTTCGCCAAAACCTTACCATAGAGGTCGTTCTATGGAATGCCTTGCCTGGTCTTCTAAAAGGAGGAGTTGAACTCCTTCCAGGAAACAGAATTTGCAAGTTAGAATGCGCCGACGACATCGCCTCGTTCATCATTGCCAATATGGGTAAAATCACGCTATAAGTGGATAGTGAATGCATAACAATCCTCTATTTCATTCCTCGGTTAATTAGGGGATGACGCTAGAACACAACGGATAGATGGTCTCAACATGCTATTCGGTGTCTGTCTAGGACGGGTAACAATGATAATGATGACCTACTGTGCCCTGTTTACGTCATCATCTAAGCAAAGTGTCTTCACGTGTGCCTCGACGTGGACGTCAATTCTTAGATACCAGTGCTGACAACCTCCTCGATGAATCAACGCTTCGTGCATCATCCTAGTGGTCGGGATATAACCATAGCCATTGAATTGGATGCCACAACAGGTCAAGTGACAAGGAGGTGCTGTCTGTTCTCTGAGTTGATCAATGATGACGGGATCCATACTGCCCATGTCACACTGCATGGCCAAAATTATGGGGATTCACCATAACCGATAAAACGCAATGTAACTAATGCTACTACTGGTTCCACAATTTTACCCTTACCGGGAACGAAGCAGAAATGAGCAAGAATCGAAAATTTACCCTCGAAGTACCGGTTAATTGAAACAACTTACCACACAAGTTCAAGGATCGAGCTTGATAAGACAGATGAATCAATAAAGACTGACAGATTCCGGGACCGTCTGCGAGCGATAAAATCGCCTCTTCAGATGGATCAACGTCCGTCGACTCGGGACCGGCAGTGGTCGTGATCGAGGAAGCAGCGGATGATCGACGAGTGGAACGACGACGTGTTTTAGATACACGGCGGTTTCCTGACTTTTGGTTGAGGTCACGACAGCAACGATGAAGTAAACGCAACAGAGCACTGAAACGGAAGAGACACAGTACAGTAAGAATACAAGGAAAAACCTAGGCTGCAATAAAAGGAACTACAAAATCACCACTCATAGCTGAAACGCTCATCAGATATGTGTACTGTAGTGCATAAGTATATATATATATATATATATATATATATATATATATATATATATATATATATATATATATATATATATATATATATATATATATATATATATATATATATATATATATATATATATGGCTGCCCTCACACTTGGCGTGTCCTGAAGCATAAGTCTTGTGGATCCCAAACTCGGTAGGTAGTTTTACTGGAACAGGCCACAGGACGCGTGTAAGGAAGCAGTTAGTTGGAGACGCTGGCGCGGCGGTTCAAGAAGCCGCAGCTGACTATAAGTTAGCGATCTATCAGCTCTGCAGACCGTTTCACATGTACTGAGCTGCTTCTGACCAGTGACCAGGGTGAGAGAATATTGTGCAGTTGTCACTTCAAGGTGAGGTGTGTAACGTTATGCTCGCTGCCAGCGGGGACTGACCAACAAAAATTCAGGGTTTCATAAGATGATGTATCAAGTTATAGCTCAATGTCTATCGACCTACTCTCCAGAAAAACAAATACCCCGTTAAAATTACATCAGGACGGTCTATATTACGCATGACGTCATGCAGTTCTCGTCAGAAACCAATTTTGACTGATTCTAAGCCGCAGTCGGTGGGCGCTCAAACCGAAACTAACTAATCATGTTTACATGAACGGCAACTGCTAAGCATACCCGAACTACCAAGCCCTACTGCACACAAAAAACAAACGACTAGGACTGTCGAGCAATATGAATTCCGCTCTAGCAATCAAGCCAACACCAACATCCGTCAAGTCAGTCAGCTGCTTTGGAGCCCTCAGAAACAAGCAGGTAGAACTGCAGAAGAAATGTAAAGAGCAGTCCATCGAATGATAAAGATGCAATACTGAATACGTCTCCTGGTTAAAACGCACATCGATGGCAAGGTTCTCAAGTGTACGGACCGGAATCACCTGCTTTTCTTCACAGATCGGTGTTCGTGCGTTTGGTGTGGCTGGCCTACATGAGCAACGACGAAGAAGTGCGTCAGCCGGTGTTTCAGTTACATGGTTTAGGGCGGGCATAACTTAAACCGGGACTTCTAAAACGGGCACTAAAGCTACTGCAAACGGCAAGAGCTCTCTTTGGTGAAAGATTACATGAAGGAGCAGAGAATGAAGAACGGCTGTCCGTGGTGTGAGATTATAGCAAAAGTAAACGAAAGAGGCGACCAAAGAAGTCCTACTCGCTGCCTTCTCGAAACAGGTGTTCCCACTAAAGTGAGAGGGCGAAAGCGAATGCTCGGCGGTCTCCACCAGGTTGGCTGACTGAAATCTAGCCTAGAGCAGGTGGCCAAACTCCGATTCCAAACCAATCATGGGTGGCATACGAGGCGTACAACACCATGCTTAACGGCATCTGTGGTGGAGGGCGTACTGGGCACCCAGGATGTCTGGACTCATCCGAAGAGCGAATGACTAAGAAATCAGTCACCGGCCCCTGATGGGTACGAGCCCCACGCCTCGTCCCGTTGTTTTGCGAGTTAAGCTTCGGACAGCTAAAGACTCTGGTTGTGGACCCCCAAGAAAACCGCGTGCATTAGCCTGGGCAACCTTGCAGTATTGCGTCCACACACAAATCATGGAATTACTGGATTGCATTTTACGTCGATGAATAGCTCGCAAAATGGCTCTTCTCACTCTCCGTTGCGTGCACAACCATCCACAAACTCATCCGTTTTTCTTATCTTTTTCCTTATCACTGGTGCAGAATTCAGACATAGTCCAAAATACACTATTAGGTCCGACCCTCCACTCTCGGATTCTGCACCTTCCTTCCGAATACGCTCGCCGTTTAGACGTATAACGTGCGCACTCTGATGTATATAGGTCAACAAGCAGGCCTAGCTAGAACCTTGGAGAAGGCTGATGTTAATATTTACTGCCAACAGGAGAGCCGCATTTAAGAGACCAGCCACATAACTAAGTTATCGTCGACCAAAAAGGACGTCACTTTTATTGACGCTGTTCTCGAAACCCTGAAGCTGAGGCCTCTGGTCAAGCAAGCGTTGGAATAGTCCTGGACGATACAATCGAGGCTAGCCTTCTAGAGTGGATTCCAGATGACAGTCGACTATGTGCTGTACGAATCGGAGGTTCATGCAAAGTAAGCAGACAACGAGCTACTAGGCGACACCTGTGTGATTTCTGCGTATACTCCTACAGGTTATAGTTTGGATGCTGCAAGGATTAGGTTCTAGCAACGCCTTCACGACTTGACAAAAACAGTGCAAAAGACGGACATCGTCGTTCTAGCTGTTTAAAAAAGGATGCCGAATTATCTATGGCACTCATTAGGAAACCAACATAATCCCGACTGCGTCGAAGATTTTAGCCCCTGTGGTTCTTCGTAGACTGTCGTCACGCAGAATGGAACAAATCCGCGAGAAAGAAGTGGGGTTTTGCCTCGGTCGAGGTTGCATTGATTAGATATTCAGCTGTTAGAGCATCGACACACTTACTGAAGATTGAACACTGCCGTACTCCTGGATATCAGAGCAGCCTTTGATTCGCTTGACAAGACTGCTCCGCAGAAATGCCAGTTGAGAAACGGCGTACCTGAAAAGTACGCATCAATCATCGGATTCTTCTACCACCATACTTCGGGACGAGTAAGAGCTTACGGTGAGCCTTCACCCCCCTTTGCTGTTTCCAGTGTTATTCGACAGAAATGTTCTATTTCACCTTTTCTGTTTAACTTTGGAACGGACGACGCCCTTGAGAAACCGGTCGAGCACCTCGTATGTAGTGGTGTCGAACTCTTCTCAAAGAACCGGGATTACTGATCTAGAGTACGCCGACGACAGTGTCCTGCTCGCTTCTAACATCTCAGCGTCTCAAATTCTACTGAACCGCATGATAACCGAAATGTCTCAAAGTGTAAGGTGCTACTCTAGTGCTGTTCACCTTTGCTATGGATTAGGTAGTTAAATGCGCAATGGACGGTTATCAGGGCGTCAAAGCTTCCTCAGGCTGCAGTATTACGGATTTTGAATTTGCAGACGAAGCAATGGTGCCCGGGGTGACCTGACAACCTTGCAAGCGTCCCTTGATCGGGTAAATAAATATGCTTCGGAAATTGGTCTTGAGATCAATACCACCACAACCAACATATTCGTAACACTCATTAGCCATGCAAAATAAGCCCTACAGCTGAATAGTCAGTCAAAAGAAATTGTCTCGGATCACAAGTATCTTGGCTTCATCATCCTGCCTAACGGATAAGCCGCAGATGATGTCAAACGGCGCATTGACTCGACCCGAATGGCGTTTCTACAGCTCCTAAACACCCTGAGGAAACGGAACGAGATTATTCTTAAGACCAAGCTTAGGGTGTTCAATGCTGCAGTCCGACCAGTTTTAAAACATGATGGCGAAACTTGGTGATTAGGAGCCGAGAATATCAGGCGACTAGAAGTTCTCGATCACTGGTGCTTCAGATCTACTTTAAAAGTAAGGTGGAGTGAAAGAATTTCGAATGAAAACACTCGAAATCGCTGTCGAATCGCCTGTCTTTCAACGCCCATACAACTCCCTCGACTGTTATGGTTTAGCCAAGTACTCTTTAAACCTCACCATGCCTTAACCAGCGTTGTCCTGGCACCATCTCCGTGTTCAGACTGGGGCCGCCGCCGAAGATAACTAAAAACCTGGCTGAAGACCGTTTTCGAAGACGCAAACCAAACTGGCCCTCGTATGGTGTACGGCACTCGCCTCACAAATTAGGAAGCTGCTGATGAAAATGTGGTGAAATCAGTGGAAATAGTTGACCTCAGTAAACACACAACGAAGCGGAGGACCATCAGTGACAACGATAGGAAACGAATAGTATGATGTTCACGGAAAGCGAAAGCCTGTACCTCATAGCGAATCACCTACGAATCAACTTCAACTTCACTGCCGCGAGAGGACGTGAACAACGATTCGCAAAACGAAAATCTTCAGATAAGCATATCTCACAGATCTGTTCCATTGTAGAAAATCCTGAAGTAACCCTTTTTGTGATCAAAAGGAAGATGGAAACTATAAATCCTGAAATCATGATCAGTTTATTGTCAATTGATCGCTCATTTGATGGTCATGGATATTCAGTGAAGATGCTTACCATTTACCGGTCGAATGAAACAGGTATGATGTCAAATAAAAAACGCGCTGAATACGCAGCCTGGTTGGAGAAACAGGGAAGTACAGTGCTGCATCTATATGTAGACGAGGCAAACTATAACACGGTGCTCTCAATTGGGGGGGGGGCGTTCGCTAAGAATTAAACCTTGCCTACTTACAGAGGCACTGATCTCAGCGTTTTCCCGTGCTTTTCTCCAATTGAAATCATGCACTACGAATGCCATCCGTGAATAAACTTGCACATATTTAATCAGTTCCTCGAGAAATGCTCAGCCAAATTCGGTGCCGAACAGCCGGGTGCATCAGCTGTATTTTTGTTTGACAATGCCTCAACTTACTGGTGGATGAAAACCGCTGTTTTAGCTCCAGGACATACAACTCACTTTGTTCTACCTTACAGTCCATTTTTCAATCCCATCTAAGAAGTGTTTAGTGGGTTCAAGAACACAGCGAAGCAACTGTTAACCGCACACAAAATGATCAGTACCCAACGGATGAAGCCTGAGAGACCATAGATATAATCTGTTGAAACGCATCGTCCCCCAAGCTATGCAATGACATCAACGGTTTGTGCTTTTTACGAAAAACAGTCTCATTTGTACACTTTCCTCAAAAAATTACGGCACCTTGTAGGCGTAATCACAAATGATGAAATATTTTTATGCGAAACACATTCACCCGACGCTCAGTGTTGGCTATTTTGGTACGGTGCTACAGATAAATGCAATGGAACGGCAACTATCAAGATCGCTTCGTAACTTTCCCGGTGTTATGATTCCAATCCAGCTTTGTGACTTTAAACATGATCCGTTCTCCACTAGACATATTTGTAAAACGGTGCTTTAATCAGTGTTAGGTTCAAGTATCCTTCATTCTGTTCGGTTAGTGCATTTAGCTTAGTGTATTACCTGTTGGACTGGTTTTCCATATAATGTTACGAGTACTTCACAAAACTATTAATCTGTCCATTAGGCTTAAATTGTTTTTAAAAATACAGCTTAAAACTGGTGTTATCATCTCTCGATCAAAGGGACCGAACAGACAGCGAACCACGGTGTTAGCCATGGTATTTGAAACATAGTCAGATCATCATCGTACAGAGTTAAACAGCAGGGAAAGCCCCACTGACCAATGTCCTTCTCACCATGTTGCACGTAGAAGTAAAACGAATGAATATACAAAGTGGACAGGAAGTGCATCTACACGAGCGGGAAAAGGAAATGACGCCCCAGTAACCAACGCACGGAATACACAGTCTAACTGTACAAACACACATTGATCAATCATTCTGATTTGACAGAAAGTGACAACACGATCGCCACTGTTCACGGTTCGCTTCCATATCCTTCAGTGTCTCCAGCTAACTGGTAGACGGATCTCTTGGACCCCAACCATGAAGACGTGAAACACCTACTTTTCCCAAGTTTGCTGTACATTTTCTCATTCCTCGCTGCCACGTCATCTGTTCACCTCCACGTGTTTTTTTCCGCTCCTGAGGACACCGTATGGTAGACGTGTGTTTGCCACACGTAACACATGCCCCAACCAACTAAGTCACGAATCTGGATACGCCGTGATTGGATATTCTCTGGACCGGTACCCAATACTTGACTTCTGACGTCAGCGCTGCTTACCCGGTTATTCCATCCAAGCTGGGCGATTCTACGTAAACATTGATGGCCGAAAAGCTCAAGACGACGAATACCTTCAGCGAGCGGACCCCAAGTCTCGCAACTATACAATATAACTAAACTCATCGTGGTACAGTACACACGACCTTTCAACCTCAGTTGAATATCACGTCGCCACCACAAGCGCTTCACTCCGACATACACCGCTCGAGCTTTGGATATGCGCGTGCTCACCTCTACTACCGTGCTCCCATCAGTCGTCACGCTTCTGCCGAGAGAAAGTGAAGTGGTCGACAGCTGTCAGCACCTTTCATCAAACATCGAGCTCGGAACCAATGACGTCTAATCTTGCAATATCACTCTACACTTTGAAGATGCAAAGCGCATGCCGATTGGAGCTGCAGCCTTGTGAGCCCATCTAGTGCACGTTGCGCGTGTTTCGCGCCTTCGAACAAGCAGACAAAATAGTCGACGCAATCTATCCACACAGCTTACCACCTTCTGCCAGTTCGACGCTCACGTCCTAAAGATTTCAAAAGGCATTCTCCATAATTTCGTCAGAGGCTCTCAAACGATCGCTATCGGATCTTTAATGAACGCAAAGGATCGTAAACGAGCGCCACAGGTCCTTAGTGATAGCCCATGGAGCTTATCCGGTCGACATAGGCCCCTAAACGACAAAAAACCCTATAGTAAAACGAATTCAATCCGCCGTGACTGTCAAGGCAACAATCTTGTTCGTAAGGTGCTTTCGAGATTTTCCTTTTTTTTTAAAAAAGCATATCACTCGTTCAAGCGAAGACATTTTTTTGGCGTGTTGTGCTGTCATCATGTTTTTCAAATGGCGAACCAGAGTGATCGGAGTTGGGAGCAGTCGCACGAGTGCGTAGGCCTTCATATCAGACAACGAGTGCGTAGGTGACTATAGAAATCAAGGAGGTGAACGCTACTGACACAACAGTCAAAGTACGGCGTTATTATGAATTGCTGGGAACTGAACATCTGAGTGGGGAACAGATAAGCCATCATAAAGACGATGCTATTGCTAATTCGAAGTTCAGTAGAGCGGGGTTGGTAATTCCAAATCATGTATATTTACTCCTCAGTGAGGTTCTGGAAGTAAAATCCAACACACACACACAAACACAATGAATTACCTGAAGGTTAACGTTTGATCCACCGAGGACAAGAGGAAAGAGACTAGTCGTAGAATAGTCGAACGAACCGCGTTTGAGCGGAAATGCGATCCATTCTCTAAACGTCCCTGCTCGGCCAACAATAACAAATCCACCAAAAGACACATAAAACTGTTTTCCTGTACTTCGCGCACCAAATACGGTTGTTTGAAGATCTGTGTTCAACAAAAAAAGGTTGTAATAAACAATCAGGTGCAATCCGCCAACACACAGAAAAGATTAGAGCTCCAGTGCGAGAACGATATGGTGATGGCAAAAAAACGTAGGCTGTTTCTTCAACATCCGGTAGTGACAGGTAAATATAACAACTCAGACCACGGGTTTATCATGACCTTGCAAAGCCTTAGCCCTGTTTTGGGTAACCAGTTGGCACAACCTGTGGCCCCAGTAATTTACTCCTGCAAGCAGCAGCTATACAATATGCCGTAGTTGAACAGAAACACTGACTGGAACTTTAAAATCTCGATGGGGCAGTGCTCTTCAAGAATATGATTTCGACCTAGTTGAAAAACGTACCACAAATCGCCATCAAGATCGTAGCGCAAAATGGACTAAGGGGAGTACTATAGTGAGAAGATGAGTGGACAGAGAGGTACTAGGAACCAAAGGTCAGTCTCTGGATCAAGTATTGAATTCAAGGTGGTTGGGACATGTGGTACGCATGTCCACTGATAGACTTCTTCGGCGTACGCTGTTCTCTTAGGCAGGTAGTATTTGGAAGTTAGGTCGAGATGGCGAGTCCATGGTATGACACAAAGGTTTGAAAACCTTGACCAGTGGACTTGGCCAAGCAGGGCACGTTAGACCTCCGGGTTAGGGTCCACGTGACCTTCCTACCAAATGGTCGGAAAAATTATGTGGCATGGCTAAGTGTAGCGGTACAGTGGCGTAGCTGCATTCGAACTCTTTCTCCGTCTTCGCGATTTCCTCTTTTTACCTTGCTTTCGGTTCTTTGCCATCTTATGCTCCTATTCATTTTGCTCTTGACTGGACGATGCTGAGAAGTAGTAACCAAAGCCAGAGCACAGAATTGCGAGGTTACTGGTTGAATGAACTGAACTGAACTGGGTGCGCATATCTAATTAGCGGCAATAACCGCTATATATATATATATATATATATATATATATATATATATATATATATATATATATATATATATATATATATATGGCTGCATCAACAGCAGTCGAGAATGAATCAACGCCGCGCTCATCCCAAACAAATAACCTAAGTGACACGCTTTTCTAGTGTAAACCAAAAAGTCTAAGCTGAAACGAGTGAAATGATGGTTTTGTTCAACGTGACTTCAGTGTCCAGGGATCTCCCGAGGCAGGCGACACTGGATAATCCTTGAAGTATCATGAAAAACCAACACAATGTCAACAGATGAGGCATCAAGTTTAGTATAAGGGAACTTCTTCACAGATCAAAGGCAAACCACACAGACCAATGCGAGGAACCCCGACGAAATTACCACTCTCAGGTCAATCAGACGACTGTGGAACAAGGTAATCGAAACACAAGGCCCTCATATGAAGTAAGTAGATAGGATAACCGTATTTTTGGTTGGTAGATGACAGGAAAACCTGTAGGTTTGATGGCAATCTTCAAAAGAAGCAAGTCGAAATTCTTGTTCCTGGACACTCGGCACGACGCACGAATGCTGTTGCATCCACGCTCGAGACGCTAATCAGGAAAAACGCTACGGTTATTGTAGCAATACCGTATTTATATGGGGCATCCGCGGTTGTCGAGCGTATTCAGTAGTCGTTAGGCGTCGAAATTGCCCACATACCTTGAGGTCCACTCTATTCTATAGCATACCACGTACAATAGTGTGACCAAGCGGTGATATAAACGCCCTCCATTCTGGGATGTGACGGACGAAGAACTAAGTGCTCGTTTAGGGGAATACTGGTTAACACTGCCGAGCGCTGACCCGTACTCATTCTTGCACAACCACTCCGTACAAACAGATCGCGAAGCCAAGATCGATAACACAGGGGTAGTCTGATTCTCACTGAACTCGACTCGAAAAACCCGTTCAATCGAAAAATCAGAATCACTAAATATTACGTAACCTCAGCAAGACGCGTAAGAAACAGGCGAATGGACAGACGGACAGCACACTAATTATGAAGTCTCACTTACTCATGTTTGACTAACAGCCCTTGTATGCATTGAAATACAGCACTAAACGTGGGAGGATCCAGCACACACATTGTCTTCTTGACAGCATATATAGTTGTGTCCTGCACACCTTAAACCGCAGAATCTAACATGAACGACTTGACGATGTAGTCCACCAGTCATAAACTTCATACCCTGCGCAACGTCACATGACCACCGGCTGCAATAAACAGCACACACGGATAGTTCATTCGGCTATATTTAAAAGAATAACTTGCTCTTATCCAACTAAACCATTGAGGAGTGCCAAACGTGTTATATGGACTACTCAGTATTGTGAAAGATGTGATATAATGAGTGAGAACGTAGAAGTGCCATCATGATTGCAAAGTTACACGTGTGTGCATATAATAAGTACTCTCAAGGAACGGTCACATATAGGTCACAATCAGCCACAATGACAGCACGACTAGAGCGACCAAGAAAGGAAAAGCACGTACCACAATCAAAATACCAGCAAGGCAATTGGTGAACACCGTATGGCCAGCGTTACGCTCAGTGTGCGCCAAGCAACGGGCTAGAGAAGCCAACCGATTCACAATAGCATTGACAAACGGGACCAGTAGTTCACAAGACCGTGGATCTTCAAGTTTGGATGATACGTATAGGATGATATGACCAAACAGGATGTAATGATGGTAAAAAGAGATCTATGACACAGGATTACTTGGGAAGCAATTTTGTCGAACAGAATCATACAAGACGCAATACAATGAATGAAAAACGTTGGATTTAATTGTCGGTTGACTGCCTGTTTATCATCTGAAAAGAGCATCTAATTTATCTATCAATTCGATGGTCTGTTCCCACGACAGAGAAGTCAGTAAGACGCAAACAGAAATATTGAGTCAAAAAGGAAACAAGGTGAGAAAGCACTACGTGAAACATAGGACTGTATTTATCGATACCGTTTTAGCCACCACAAATACACCCAATATCGTGTTTTCACGGTTTTCGATGACGAATTGGGTAATGATTTCTTATGTGCTCACGCATGAATGCAATTTAAGGGGTATACCGAATAACCTCAAAGACCCATTGCACTAATAGGGACAGCTCGCAAACAGACTGAGACTTGGAGTGGAGAACCACACGAAGCCGAATAGGTCGGGTGTGGTAACGCGCCGGATAACAGTGGATTGCTGTCTACTACCAAGGTGGCCCGTGATGGCGGGATCCGAACCTCTGACAACCGAAGAGGTAAGAAAACGTCCCAAACCATTCGACTACCGCCAACCCGTGGTATAGGATATTACATAAACAAGATAAACATTATTTAACACAATCATTCCCTGTACGATGTGAACAGAGTGCCGAAAAGCTTTGTGGACACCCCGGGAAGTCGGAATTCTCAATTTACTACTTATTCGGTTGTTAGTAGGTTCTTTGTAGTATTAACCACACCCAATAGAATGAGTCGCACGAGGCTCGTGCTCATGAGTCAAAACCATACAACAATTCATAAATTTAATGCCTAATGAACCTTTTAAAATACAAACCGTTGATGAAGGAGGGTGCTAGTGAAGCAACAAGGTACAAAGGCATTTCGTAATCGTTCATGTATGCTTGATCGAAACGACAACGCTGCTACTGAACAATAAACACTTATTTTTTGGAACTCTGCTAAGATCTCCCAAGACCACCACGTGACTAATGGAGGGGTTAGCCTTACGGTATCAAGAGAACAAGGTAGGACGACATGCTAAATTCTGAATCCGAATACTTGGCAGTGGTTGTGACACTGTTTCACTGTACCCCGAAAAGAAAGGAAATTGGAAACTGACTAGAGTAGGTCGGTCCGGAAGACTGCAGCAAAATATGAAAGCCTAGATTACTAACGCCAGTCGTGTATGACTTATTAAATTTCCCAAGCAGGGCCTAAGAGAGACAGCGTAGTCAAAGAGGACTCACCTAAGACAAGAGTTTCTAAATCAACCAAGGCGCCGAGCAATACATTGTTTAACGCATCAGACTCATCATCCTCAGGCATTGTATGGCTTTTATCCGTATGCTGAGTGGGTTCATCGTTCATACCAGCTGTAGGTTCGTCTGAATTGTCTTCAGCGGCCCCAACGGTAGATGCACCTGATCGGAACGGAGACACGTCCAATTGTCGGACGAGACAGGTCAAGGCTGTGTTGAGTTTCTCGGAGGCTGCCTGACGCATCGCATCGCTTATGTGCAAACCATTGCGCAGATTGATCAACGGGACGAGGACGCTCAGAGCAGCCGGCGACTGGTGTACCGGAGGTGGACTCGCAACTCGACGTGAGCTGGGCGGGATGAAATTGTGGCAAGTGAGCTAAAGTGAGCGAAAAGCATGTTACAGTTGAAAATTCGTATAAAACCAATGTTCGGGAAGTCTGAAAATAAAAGAGATTGGTGCGGATGTTCAGACTTCATCGACGAACGGTTGCAATCCAGAACAATAAAGACCGGTGCCTACGAATTTCATTTATTCCCACGGATATTGGTAGGCACTACAATATTTGTCCGTGGATTGCATTTCTGAGAGGTAAACAGTTTCAGTAAGAATGACCAATTATGCGGGGTCATCACTCCAGGTTTGAATCATGTTGCCGATCATTCTTGGTAGTACACTGGGTCACAATCAGCCATGCACAAAAAAAAACTAACTGGAGAATAAACGACCACAAACAATAAAGGAAGTAACGTTACGAGTATGAGGCGGATGAAAAAGCAACGATGTTCTTGACAAACAATCCCGATAGACTGGCTGCAAATAACCTGTGCGGGGATTCTGTGCATGATTTAGAGGATGAAATTCACGTGGAAACAGTAACAGATAGAAACAGGACATTGACAAACGGAAAATATAGTTTCACTAAACGTAGCACAAAAATCTTAGCGATTCCCCCATATAAATTCCATTGAATCGTCCACCATCCATCCACGAGACCGAGCTTAAAAATCATACTGATGACACGTTGTGGATCTCATGATTAGTCCCCGTATGAGAATCCCAGTCTATAAGCGGAGAATACAATGGATATCCCAACCAACGCTGTTTGTGGGCAACTACGGCGTACTTTGTTCAGTGACTGGCCTAGAAACAAATGCTGATCCGATTTTCAAAAACTGAATTTTTCGCTTACAGAGTATTACTGGATCACCCCAC
Source organism: Fasciola hepatica (assembly GCA_948099385.1). Lineage (NCBI taxonomy): Eukaryota > Metazoa > Platyhelminthes > Trematoda > Plagiorchiida > Fasciolidae > Fasciola > Fasciola hepatica. The sequence continues at coordinate 4,550,563 of CANUEZ040000098.1, read as the reverse complement.
CAAACAACGCTCATTACCAACTGCAGCGAAGTACCTTATACAGCTTTACACATTAATAACAACCCTTAGCATTACCGGTGTGTGTGTGTGTATTTAAAGGCGCACAAAATGTTCTGGCGAACGACTGAATGAATCAACCAACCATACGATCAATCAATTAGTGGATGTGGGCTGAAGGGAGGGACAACTGTGTAACAGAAAGGTTGAACACATTCCGGTCCGGCTATAAAGAACAATGGGCGGACAGACGCAGTCGGTGGCGTCATGGAACGCACACAGAACACTCAAATAATTCATTACGCAACACGTGTGGGAGACAAAGCACCATGCTAATACGAGCACGGCGTTCGCCGTCATTTACGTCAGAAAAAATCAATAGACGGTTAGACAGATGGATTGGAGAATGACTTACGTGGACTTCGTCACAATGTTCGGGACGGATTTGTGAACACTGGTCGGAGGATATTCTTTCGGCCCAATTTTGGCGCCTCGCTCAGACGCTCGGGGATTACGGACCAGCGGTGTGGTGTATTCTGAGGCCATCGTGGAATCGATAACACCTGGATTAGGTGGATCGATGTTCAAGTGACTACGCAACATTTCCTGATCACGCTGATGCAACTGTTCCAGTCATTGAAGGGGAAACAAAGAATCAGAAAATAGAAATTGATGATGAAAACAGAATTTCGTTGGTATTCAATCACGTTATAACGCTAAGAGTACCGGGACTGGGATTCCAGTTTTTTTGAACAGTATTTATTCATCGATTGAGATGAAGACGCCTGCATCAGTTGACATGAACGCTTAAGGATATTATCGGTATTTGAGCACTGATGTCTTTGCAACGCGCCAGTAATGAAGTTTCGAGAAATTAACCGGAAATATTTGGGAAAACACTAGAGCGCATCAGGCTGCGAAAACTGGAACATGCATTCCTTGTGCCCCCGGACAGACTTCCTCTGCAATATATGTCCGCCGAAGTGAGTGGCGACTGGAACATGATTAAGGGTAACAAGAACGTGACAAGGAAGTAAAGTATGAGATCCCTGATTAGTACACTAGAACAAGTGGGGCGTACTGGGCGTCCCGCATAAAGTTCAATAGATTAGTATTCCCAATAGTGCACGTAAGGCGATTCAGAGGTAGGTTACACACAACGGTGTACTTACTTAACGCGCTTCCTCCATTCACCTGAACTAATCGACTGTAGTTCTCTCCCGTACTTTGACTCGCGAATTAGGTTCTTGCTAAAAGATTGTAACCAAAACCAACGCGCCAGACCGCATGGTTATTGACTGTTCTCCATACGCTACGGCACTTCAGATATCAGATGACGTACCGTACAATACATACGAAGCTTATTTCGCTTTTATCAATCATATTTACCTGTGGCGCCGACGTGACACATACTTCCATCAACGGTTGAGTGTAAACCAGAGATATAAAGGCTCAAAATGTGGTAATAATGGGTGGGAGATACACGTAGACTATTCGTGCTTAACTGCGGGTCGGGGTGCCCACAAATGTCCCACAATGGGCGCCTAAGCCTCAGAGATGGCTACTCGTTCTGAATGCCTCTCGAAATGCATCTAGATGACCGTGCGTTTTCAACAACCTCTGCTGAGGAAGCCCTACGCACTGACTTCCCGTGGAGTAGGTGTTTTCACCCGATTGAAGACGAAGGCGAACGCCCGGCGCTCAACACTACATCATCATCATCGTACAAAGTTAAACAGTAGAGAAAGCCTCACTGACCACTGCCTTTCTCACCGTCTTGCACGCTGAACTAGAAAGAATTAATATACAGGAAGGAGAGGGAGTGGAAGTACACGGGAGGGAAAAGGAAATGACGCCCCAGTAACCAACGCACGGAATACACAGTCTAACTGTACAAACACACATTGATCAATCATTCTGATTTGACAGAAAGTGACAACACGATCGCCACTGTTCACGGTTCGCTTCCATATCCTTCAGTGTCTCCAGCTAACTGGTAGACGGATCTCTTGGACCCCAACCATGAAGACGTGAAACACCTACTTTTCCCAAGTTTGCTGTACATTTTCTCATTCCTCGCTGCCACGTCATCTGTTCACCTCCACGTGGTCTCTTCCACTCCTGAGGAGGAACGGAAAACGGGACACCGTATGGTAGACGCGTGTTTGCCATCATAAGTAACACGTGTCCCAACCAACGAAGTCTACTAAGTTGGATACGCTGTGACAGAACAGTCTCCGAATTAGTACCCAATACTCGATTTCTGACCTCAGCATTGCCTACTCGGCTATTCCACCCAATCCTAGCGATACTACGTAAACATCGGTGGCCAAAAACCTCAAGAGGACGAATATCTTCAGCACGCAGACTCCAAGTCCCGCAACAATACAACAAAACTGAACGCATTGCAGCACAGTATACACAGCCTTTCAACTTCAGTGAAATATCAGGTCGGCGCCACAAGTACCTGTAGAGTTAGAGCGCCATGTCGCCGTGCGACGCGAGCTGTGTCGAAAATTGGTGCTAGACAAGAACAACTGATTGTCTGCACAAAACTGAAGAAGCCTATCCCCGTTATCTGTACACTAAGCGAGTAAAGCACAAAGCCCACCCAAACAAGCTTCTGACACACTAAGTTTGTCGTCTTGTGCACTGAAGTCACCAGCTAGCACTACAATGTCAGAAACTTTGCTGTTGCGAACGGGGGTGGTGAGGGCATCATAGAACTCATCTTTCTGCAAGTCTGAGCTACAGTCCGTTGGGGCGTACGCCGAGATCACGAACAAATTGCGCTTAACACAACTATCCTTTCGAACGCCAACTCACCCTTGGAGTCTCACAGCACATAAACGACTGTTAACAGGGATCCAGTCTAAAAGAGCAGCCCCGGCCTTGATAGTCAAAACTATTCCTACACCACGTTGACTCGCAGCTCGAGCAACTTCGTCTCCTGAAGTGCGCAGAAAATACCTCGATGAGATACCAGGAGCAGTTAGTTGAATCACACTGCTCGAATCCTGGATACGCGTTTCACTTAAGCAGCAAACATCAATCTTCAGATCGTCTGTTGTAAGGACTAGGCACGCCTGCTGACCGGCCTACATGAGTGTACGCACGTTGAAGGAGCCGAGATTCAGAGGCTGACGGGGCTTGAGAAAATGTGATTTACAAGACAGAGGATTATTCCCGACACTATTTGACAGTGAATCGTTGCGAGTATCGACCGTGTTATCAGTGGGAGCATTATGGGTGGATAGATGGGGCAAAGAGAGGTGGTCGGGAGCAGAAGACAGAGGTTGAATAAAAGAGAGGGAACTCTGAGTAGTAGCACACCTATCACTACCCACCGCGCTCGATGCAATGAGCAGCGCGGTCCTGATTATCCTGTGCGACGACCGATGCAGTATAGAATTCTTTCTTTTCGTGCAGTTCATGGAAGATGTCGGACGGGTATTGCTAGGGTGTCGAGCCACAAAGCAGGAGAACGATTAGGGTCCGCATCCAAAGCCTTTAGTTCCTATCCGCAAGGCAGCGGGATGGCTTAGTGGAAGCCCATTTGCTTGGATCAATTATTCTCTCACTTATTTTGCCGGGATGGCTGACTGATTCCAAGCAAACCACGGGTGGCGAATGACGGGTACAACAACTGGCATCTGAGGCAGAGGGGTGTACCGAACACTCAGGTCGAACAAGGCAAATTATTCAAACAATTGGCCACTGGTTCATCTAGACCAACGCTGATGCCCTGCCGAACGAGCTTGACTGTGCAACCGAGAAGTACAACAGCCCACAAAGCGGAAAACAATATAAGTGGAGGACGTCTTACGAAACGACCGTTACGCTCTGTAAAGACATACTTGCGCTGACGACCTCACAGTGCACACATAAGTTGGTTATTCTAATCTCACACTTCACCCTCCTCACATATTTTCACATTCTTTGGGAAGTGCAGTCGACCGTATTTGTAGTACTGTCTCTGAGGAATGTCCTGCCCCGGTGCTCTCGCGTTCTCCCTCATCTAGTATCCAAGTCTCACCGAAGCCGCTTCCCCAAGCTGATGCTGTTCTTCACCCCAGGAGTCCTTTTAAACTGGCAAGATTTATTGTGTAACGCTGGTGCGTACTATAACGGACCTGTTTGGCTCGTACGCCGGAGACCCTTGCTATGAACGTGTGTTGTACAAACTCCAAGCGTTCTAACTGCCGGTATTTCACCTGGCTTCTGCTCTCTTCGAATCAGCAATGGATTCGGATAAACCACGTTGCAATTAGCTACAAATGGCGGAGATGCATACAAGACTGCCGGTCGTACTGCAACACTTCCTTTGACTCCGACCACGCGTTAAACTGCATTAGGCTGTCCATGTGCTACGATGGCCGTCCTAAACGTACGATGCAGCAGAGGTAAGACTGCGGTATGCTGTCTGATCCGTCCTGGCTCTCAACGTTCCGAAACACACTAGCTGAAAAGATAGGATCAGTGCCGGCACTGGTCGCTCATTAAGATTGCTTAGTATTCTGCTGACACGGTGAGTTGTGGTTTAACCCGTCGCTTTGTGGCACCCTGCATTTCCTCTGAGTTTCAGCGCCCCGACTGGCAGCGACCATAATGAAGCACGGCTCATAGCGAGACGCGAGCTCAACGCAAGTCTACGTAGGGATCGCGAAATCTGGTGGCCTTAACAAGTACCAGAAATGGAATATGCTGTCGCTGCAGGAGATTGCCGCAAGCTGTTTCATCTTATTCGAGTAGTCGGTAGGAAGAGATTGGGTGCAAGTGAAACGACCTTGCATTCAAGTATGCCTCGGGCTCATCCCGAAATGAATTTTTACTGTTATTATTACCATTACAACGGGACTGCACCTTGACGTGGTTTGACTATATTATTATTATCTGTAAAGCTGATGGTTCACCTAGTTACAATCCGTAGCGATGTCCTGCACGATGGGCGGAATACTATAAAACACTGGTTAGCCGTCCTCCAGCGTCACCTCTTCTCACAGCTGTTCCGGAGAACGTCTTGTGCGCTGTTTCGACAGATCCACCAACTCAGGTGGAGATCCGACAGCAAATACAGAGCGTAGGACGTCACAGAGCGCAGGGCTCCAATGTTTTTTCCAGCAATACTTAAAATCAAAGAGAACGGAGCTTCTCATAACAAAGTTTTGTTCTCACGTTTGGAATTTCGATCAGGTTCTCTCCTAGTGGGGGAATCGATTGTTGTCTCCATCTGCAAAAAGGGCTCGCGCAATGACTGTACCAACCATTGGGTGTAAACCTTATCACAACAGCGTCGAAGCTGCTTGCATCTGTCATATTTCGCAGGGTATACCAAACGCGTGAACAGCAGACTCACGAGGAGTACGCTAGGTTTCGTGTCGGTCATGGATGCATTCACTAAACCTTCACCGTCCGGCTACTGCTTGAGTACCGTTGAACTTTCAAAAAACATTATATATATATATATATATATATATATATATATATATATATGTATATAATTAAAGAGAGAGAAATAGAGAGTCAACGTCGACCGCAATACACGAAAAAATTGTTCAGCACATATTTCCAGATTCGAGGCTTGTTAAGGGTGCATCAGGCCATCAGGTAACCGCATTCATTTCCCCCCGAAAAATTATCCCGCCGAATGACAAAATATCACACCAACCACCGTTCTTAATTTGGATCGGAATAAAATACTTTTAGCTTTGTTTATGAACTTCAATTTGAGACGCCTCCAATGTTGCGGAAATCTTCACCGTTAGGACTGAAACGCTCCGGGAATTCAACCGAAAAAAGTTACATGGGTAGGTAATAGGCTCTTCAGGATAACGCCAAATGCTTTGCTTCAAAATAGGTTTGTATATAAAGTCATCATCATCATCATCATCATCGTACAGCGTTAAACAGTAGGGCAAGCCCCACTGACCACTGCATTTCTCACCATGTTGCACGTTGAATTAAAAAGTATGAATGTACAAGATGGACAGGGAGTGGACCTACATGGGTGGGAAAAGAAAAGAATGCCCTAGTAGCCAACACACGGAATACACAGTCTAACTGTACAAACGTACACCGATCAAACATTCTGATTCGATAGAAAGTGACAACACGATCTCCACTGTTCGCGGTTCGCAGTCATATCCTTCAGTGTCCCCAGCCAACTGGTAGACGGATCTTTTGGACCCCAACCATGAAGACGTGAAACACCTACTTTTCCCAAGTTTGCTGTACATTTTCTCATTCCTCGCTGCCACGTCATCTGTTGACCTCCACGTGGTCTCTTAAACTCCCTGGGAGGGGCGGAGAATAGGACACGGTACGGTAGACGTGTGTTTGCCATACGTAACACGTGTCCCAACCAACGAAGTCTACTAAGTTGGATACGCTGTGACAAAACGTTCTCTGAATTAGTACCCAATACTCGCTTTCTTACCTCATCGTTGCTTACTCGGCTATTCCACCCAATCCTAGCGATACTACGTAAACATCGATGGTCGAAAACCTCAAAAGGACGAATATCTTCAGCACGCAGACTCCAAGTCCCGCAACAATACAACAAAATTGAACGCATTGCGGCACAGTATACACGACCTTTCAACTTCAGTGAAATATCGGATCGGCGCCACAAGTGCTTCAGTCCAGCGTACGCCGCTCGAGCTTTGGATATCCGCGTACTCACCTCTACTACTGTGCTCCCATCCGTCGTCACGCAGCTACCGAGGTAGGTGAAGTGATCGACAACTGTCAGCACCTCCCCATCGAGCATCAAGCTCGGAATCGTTGACGTCCAGTCTTGTAACATCACCTTGCACTTTGAAGGTGCAAAGCACATGCCGAATGGAGCTACAGCTCTTGCGAGATTATCTAGTGCACGCTGAGCATGTTCCATGGATTCGAACAAGCAGACAACGTCGTCTGCGTAATCTAGGTCACATAGCTCTTCACTATCTCCTAGTTCGATGCCTACATCCTGAAGATTTTGCGAGGCACTCTCCATTATTTCGTCCATGACGAAGTTAAAAAGGAATGGAGACAAAGGGCATCCCTGCCGAACACCACTGGTCGTTTCCAACCGACCGGATAGTTCACCGTAAACTCTTATGGGGCCAGAAGTATGAGAATACAATGATCTCATTAGGTTCACGAACTTCTGGGGCATACCTTTTCGATGAAGAGTACTGAAAAGCGATGTTCGATCAACTGAATCGAAGGCGCCTTTCAGGTCTAAGAAAAGCATTATTGTTGGTCGGCGGTGCGTGTGACGCGTTTCAAGTAGTCGGCGAAGAGTAAAAATCTGGTCGATGCATACTCGACCTGGGCGGAATCCAGCCTGCTGTTCGCGGACATTCCTCTCACGAGCCGGTGTAAGACGGTGAAGCAAAATCGAAGCTAATACTTTGGTGACTATCGGGATTAAGCTAATCCCACGATGATTACTGCAGTCATTGCGTATTCCCTTCTTGAAGATGGGAACAATCAATGACTCACTCCATATTAACGGAATACGCTCCTCCTTCCAAATGTCACGGAGCAAGGCGGTTAGTGATTTTATCAACGCCTCACCACCCAGTTTGAAAAGAACTGGAGGAAGTTCGTCGGGACCTGCCGCTTTCCCCCGCCTTAGTAATCGAATACATGACTCTACTTCTACTTCTGATGGGGGCTCAAGTGATACCACCCAAGAAGTCACAGTTGTTGACACGGGAGTAACTACCCTAGCGTACGGCCAGCTAAACTGTTCCTTGAAGTACTCGGCCCATCGGTCAAGCCTTTGCTGTTTGTTATGGATGGGTTCTCCATTCCTATTGCAAATCGTTTCACTGACCTGAGTTCGCCGTCCACCGGTGTCACGAATAAGTTTGAACAGTCTTTGACTGTTACCTAAAGCAGCTGCCACTTCCATTTCTTCGGCTACATTGACCCACCAATTTTCGCGATCCTTCTTAAGGCTTCGCGTAACTTGTCTTTGCAGCTTTCTCCGCATCTTATTCATCTCCTTACGGTTCGAAAGCTGACGCTTTTGCTCCATTATACTCAGCGACTCTTGCGAGATCCAGTGTCTCTGATGGACAACGGATCGAGGACCACAGGCGAAACCTGCTGCAAAGTGCATCGCTTGTTTGATATGAGCCCAATGCTCATCTACATTACTGTTCTCCGTGGATCCTAGCTCATGTGCTAACTTCTGCTCATAACGGGTGCAAACGTCTGGATCACACAAACGTTGCACGACTAATCCGGTTTGCGACGATGGCCAAAGAGCTGGAGAGATAATCGCATTAAAACTAAGGCATGGTCCGACTCTACGTACGTGGACCAGTAAGATCTACAGTTCTGAACAGAACTGCGCTATCGGTAGCTTACGGCGATATGGTCAATATGACTCAAAGTACTTGTAGAGTTAGAGCGCCATGTCGCTGTGCGACGCGAGCTGTGTCGGAAATTTGTGCTAGACAAGAACAATTGATTGTCTGCACAAAATTGGAGAAGCCTATCCCCGTTATCTGTGCGCTCAGCGGGTAAAGCACAACGCCCATCTAAACAGGCTTCTGACACACTAAGTTTGCCAACTTGTGCATTGAAGTCACCAGCTAGTACTACAACGTCGGAACCTTAACTGCTGCGAACGAGGGTGGCGAGGGCATCATAGAACTCATCTTTCTGCAAGTCTGAGCTACAGTCCGTTGGGGCGTACGCCGAGATCACGAACAAATTGCGCTTAACACAACTATCCTTTCGAACGCCAACTCACCCTTGGAGTCTCACAGCACATAAACGACTGTTAAAAGGGATCCAGTCTAATAGGGCAGCCTCAGCCTTGTCAGTCAAGACTATTCCTACACCACGTTGACTCGCAGCTCGAGCAACTTCGTCTCCTGAAGTGCGCAGAAAATACCTCGATGAGATACCAGGAGCAGTTAGTTGAATCACACTGCTCGAATCCTGGATACGCGTTTCACTTAAGCAGCAAACATCAATCTTCAGATCGTCTGTTGTAAGGACTAGGCACGCCTGCTGACCGGTCTGCATGAGTGTACGCACGTTGAAGGAGCCGAGATTCAGAGGCTGACGGGGCTTGAGAAAATGTGATTTACAAGACAGAGGATTATTCCCGACACTATTTGACAGTGAATCGTTGCGAGTATCGACCGTGTTATCAATGGGAGCATTATGGGTGGATAGATGGGGCAAAGAGGGATGGTTAGGGACAGAAGACAAAGGTTGAATAACATATAACCCACGGACTTCCGTATGCATCACAATCGATACCACTTTGTAATATATATATATATATATATGTTTTCGGAAAATCCACTTGCATTCTTCACATCGAAAAGTCGGACGGACCGCGGTAGCTCAGCTGGTAGAGCATCCGCCCGGTATGCGGAGGGTCGCCGGTTCGACTCCGGCTCGCGGCGTCCGACTTTTCGATGTGAAGAATGCAAGTGGATTTTCCGAAAACATACGATTCAGGCTCCTCGTGCCAACAATACATTCTCTGAATATATATATATATATATATATATATATATATATATATATATATATATATATATATATATATATATATATATAACGTGTGTGTGGAAGTTTATGCGGCTCGGTTTCCAGCTGGATGATGTTGTGAAGTAGACACCTAAAGCGGAACAGAGAAATGTGAGTTTATTGACTGAAAAAACTTGACTGGTTGCTCGAACTTAATGAATGGCAGGGAATCGGTAATTAGCGGAAACCTTTGTTTTAATATGTAAGGAGACACCACTCATTTGCTATCAAGGCATCGCACACCGTCACGACCATTCAGTTTCCAAGATTGAGCAATGATTTACTGGAATACTAATTACCAAGGAGCGAGAAATCTCGATTTGCCGAGAAATAAAATTTGCTGAGCTAATGAATACAACTGGGTTGTCTTAAAGTGTAGAACTCACCGGGCCAATCACATTCCATATATCAGCACCCAATAATCGATGAGCCAACCCGAGGCAATCCAACGCTGATTGACGCACTACGGGCACGGGGTCCGCGATTTGTTGTGCTACTAATTTCAGCGCGAATGGCAAGTTGAACCCCCGTGCATCACCGAACCTCGGCAGAAGACTGGTTAGCTCTTGAAGGCAGGCTATGGAAAATCGAAAATTGGAAAAAAACAATAACGAAAAACCGTTAAATCATAGAAAACGAATTTATTTGGAAATCAACTATAATGCATATAACCCTTGTGCTTGAGCGACTCACGACCAGTAGAAAATGACAGAGCTCGAAAGCACATAGATCGAATTAAAAAACAGTAAAAATGTATTCAATGAACTTCGATGCATAGATTATAGGTTTCCACGGTGAACTTTATGACTTATCGAATCAGCGTCCGAGAAATCATCCGATACAACGCTGTCGTATTCGTAAACGTATTTCCTCACTTCCTTCTTCTCAGTTCCGTCAACTCATTTCAATATACTTAGATTACTCTTGGTTCCGACTGAGTTATGCAACGGCATAGCCAACGGAAATGAGTACAGAGAGCGACAAGACAAAACATCCTGCATTCATATTTTTTCTTTCTTTATTCATGCTTAACATCCTGAATTATTCTTTCAGAAATGAAGCAGTGCTTCGGGGAGAGGAATGGAACCGAACAGAAGCCGTCTAATGTGTCGTCGGTCAGCCAGGGCAGGAGTTGAAGGTCACCAGTTCGACGCTCGATCACTGTCAGTCAGTGGAATTAAAAACAAACATCTATAAAAAGCCTTCCTGACAGGAATACATGAAGTGCCATTGTTCACTTCAGGCTGTTTAATGCCATCTTTTTCGGCATCGACTGCGAAACACTTCATCGCATCAGGTCACAAAGTTCACCTGACCCAACCTTTCAGTAATATTGCACGATCCAACAGTGTAGCCACTGAACGTTCAACGAGACGACGCTTACCATGATGCATCACTCACCACTATGCACAAAATACTTGTTCACCTCGGCACTAACCCCGCAGAACTCGCTGTCGTCAATCGAACACAGTGAAAGAGATTTCAATGCAGTCAATTTAAGTGCAATGTTCTTCCTATTGTGCCCTGCATGACTTGACCTGTTTTGCGTTCCCTATCGAAAAGAATGCTTGTATTAACTGACTCGTCTTCTTTGTTCTGATGAGTTGGGTCAAGGACATCCATTATTTCAAACAAAAAACATTTGCCTCCGAGTGACCGCGGATTACCCACCCTATCGATCTTTAGTCCAGTGCATGACCGAATGTTAGCAGACGTTTGGCCACTGAGGAGGACTGAGTGCTAGCCTCAGTCAGACAGTTTGTGATACTGCTCGTAAGCGAAAACGCGTCTGTATCCAAGAGGACTGTGAAGGCTTTGACTAACGCGCTTAATTTTCATACTGGTAGAATTACTCGTCATTGTATTATCGGCGTATTACAGAGTGCAATTCGATAGGACCATCGATCACTGTTAGCCGCACTCCGGTCGTAAGGTCGGCAATGACCGAATGATTTGGCCACTATGCCCGCCAAATCAAATTACTTCCTGCTTTCCTAGGTTAAATAACGATATTTTTGTGACTGTTTCGAGTTAGGCTGCCCTGTGTCCATTAAGCGAATCGAAAAACCAGGCAATAGCCATTAGGTTTTCAGTTTGTCATTTACTCCTAAATACTCTCTGTCCCTGGGGCTAACTGGGCACGTAAGCGCGAGAATTCGTATGGTCTACCGCAGGTCCTATTGGTGGTAAACAGTAGTCGGCTGCTGATAAGCGTTTCTGTTACATGCTTGTGCCTGAGGTCCTGTGTGTTTCCTTTTCAAGCTTCGGGATCGTGCTGCTGGTTATCGCCAATAGGGCGGTGAGAAGTAGTGGTTATGGGATATATAATCCCAATACTGCACTCATGCGCAGGCATGCTGTAAAAATCACTTACTCTGTTTTGCAGCCGCCGAGACACAGCGGTGCAGCAGATCGGCGATTCGATCCATCAAGCCGGGAGCCGGATAGACTTGACGTAGCAGCCGAATCAGATCAGTCACCGCACCACGAACTGACTGGTCGATACCCTGATTCATCAGACCAGAACGTAGACTTGGTGCCTGATCTGACAGCAAACTGTGTAAGATCAGATCAGCTTCTTGGTCACTGAGCAAGAATTGAGCCTGTGCGAACCGTGATACCACTACGGTTAAATATTGCAAACCTGTGCGAGAGAGAGGAAAACAACGCATAAAAGAGACAAACTGAAAGCATAAGATTTCGCCCTGCTTTTGATTGTGATTCGACTGCATCCAACGGCCATCGAAAGCGTAAGTCCTTAAATCGATTTTTATCCTTCTTAGTTTCTGAGTTGTGTTATCTGTCGCTTGTTGGTGACAGACTAGAGCTTTTAAAATTTACGTAAACGTACTTCTTCACAAGCACATTCAGCGAAACGAAGTCAAAATCAGAAGAAATCACTTGAATCACGTTCAACAACTGTCGTGGAAAACAGTAAAGATGGTACAATATTTCAGGAAGCGGGTAGCAGCCAAAAAAAGGTCTTCAAATGAGGAAGTGACAGGAGGCAGGGTGAGGATCCGAAACCGGGATGAAATTTTCGGAAGCCCATAAAGATGGCCGTTTGACCAGTCAGTTTCTCATTTACAAAGAGATTACAACCGTTAGGACAACAGCATACAACCTACGGCGTAGTGGCCAAGTGCAACGATGGAATGGAACATTATGGATAGTCATTCAGTTAACTTTATGGTTTAGAGGACTGATTCTCAGCAATTGGCAGCTTGCACTACTGGATGCTTTGCATTCAATCAGATCGCTGCTGCGTTCAGTAACCAAAGTCACATCGCACGAACGACTTCTGGACGATAACAAATCACCAATTGGAATTCCACTATCAAATTGGCTGCTTTCACTTGAGCATGTTTTATCGCGAAGGAACACACATCAATCCAAATACGGTCCATTGGTAGAGATCGACTGTAACCCAGAGTATACCCACGTATGTCTCGAAGATGGACGCAAGGAAACCGTATCACTTCGGCATTTGGCACCAGCGGACGCAGAAAAGAGTGAACAGTTAATCGAACATCCTCCAATGCCAAAGACAGTACAATCCATTGAGACACTCTATGTAACACTCCCTAGCTCCCGTCCTATGAACGAAAGCATCGAAGACAGCAATACAACGACGCACCAGACCTTATTGTTTACAGAACGGATGGATGTAATACGCAGAACATCAGTGACTGGTTTATTTTATTCCTGAGCTGTGGATATCAACAGAACTATTCAATCGGGGGAGAATGTTGTACGTTTTGTTGTATTGTCATTCATTTTGCGTCTTTGAGTTTACAACACGTTGTTCTTGCTTGTAGCATAAGTTAGGCAAAATACAGCAATAATTACTTGCAGGATATTTGGGCGTTCGGATTCTACAACTAACATCCGGTTTGTATGGATTTTTCTAACCTAACCGTTCAAATTGTTCAAAAGCTCCTCGTGCTAGCGCACAATGATTCCGATCACCAAGATCGTAATGGTGATGGGGGCAGTATCGGTGCCTTCCAGTTCACCATTATGATCTTTTGAGACGTAATATGAATCTCAGATTCTAAATCTAAACAACACTAATGATAATGATTTACTGTATTGGATCTCTGTGATTAAGTAAACCAATTAACAAATACGAAGGCTTTTGAAAATTGGTGTTGATTGTAGCTCAAATTGTTGGTTTCTAACAGTTCCTGATCGCTAAGATTAGCGTTTAGGTCCTAACCGTTACATCACCAGTCGAGGTGATACCTGCGCACTGGCTGATGATGAAAAGTTTGCGATCTAAACACCAAGCTCAGCGGTCGGCTGTTGGAAGCTCATTGAATCCTAATCATGCTTGATGATATTTTTCAAAATGCACATCTAACAATTAATTTTTGAAAATTCGGGGAAAGTGATTGTGCTTTCTCTAATCACTTTCTACTAACTGAACCGAATTCCGAGTGCGCAAAAAAACCAAAAGGGAAAGAGACGGCCATGAGCGGAAACACCAGGCAACACACAACAAACAGACACACAAAGACAAACCTCCAGTTACCAAGGCCAGGGCTTCCGTTCGTGTGGGTAAACTAGGTGACTGTGATTCGATCTGGCAATCGAGCCAGAAGGTGAAACACGCGCCCACAGTCCAGGCAAGGAGTAGATCAAAAAATGCGTACGTCACAGTCAGAGCAGGTGGATCAGCCAGAGCGGAATCCGCCGAATCCAAACAAGCGATTAGGCGATCTAACGCTTCCAGACGGGCGTAACGATTTGTGCTGAACAGGGACTGCAACAGATTCGGGTTGGCGTTTGCCTCGTGGAACAGTTGTCGCAAGGCTACCAGATCGATGCACAAATTCTGTGAAAATCGCATCGAAAGAAGCAAACGTATCACTGCTATTTCGATAAAATGACCCGGAGAGTGAGAAAACATTGCCAAAAACGTCCTCTTTCTACATTTATGCATTTCATAAGTTATTTTATACAGCAAAGAAGAGAAACAAACAGTTCCTATACTTCAAGATGCATACCATATATTTAAATTTTTCTCCTCCTCGAACAACCTCATTGTTTCTCAAAATCTCGGGGTCGCATGACAACGGACGAAGTCAATCTAATGATATTGGTTGGGTCTTATTTCACTCTATGTCTAAGCATGAGCAAAGTGGAAAGGACTACTCCACAACCACAAGAGTACGATCATGGAGTTATGTGGGGTGTGAGATAAGCATACAATCCCCGACTGTGGATCAGCCGTAGTTCGATGAGGCCTCTCTCATTAGCCTTCATCTGGTACTCAGTTGTTAACCGAGATAACAAAAGCCTGATTTTTGATGTTATATCCATACTCCAGTTAACCACGCGAAAGATGAGTCGAAACGTTGTAGAGTAGCTGAGATCTTCAAGGTCAGACAGTAGAATGCTCTTTGAGAACATGATTTCAGCTTAAGTGGAAAGAGACTCAATATGCATGAAGGTGATACAGTCATCGAATCCTTGAGTGCACAGACTGCGGTCTTTTGATAGAAGGCATCTATGTGCTTCTTGAAACCCTAACGCCTGTTGCAAAGGATATGCGTAAAACCAAAAAAGTACCACGTCGGTGGTCCTCTTGAACCGAACCAGGCGACTGAGAAATAAAGAATACAGCATTCATGAAAAAAATGCCTTTTTATTACACGCATGCGCATGAGTTTATTGGAAGAGTGACAACCTTAGCGTGAAACGCTCACTGCACTATCAGGAATAACAGGTAACCTGACCCTGAAAACTGGAGTGGAAAATCACAAAGGGTCAGACGATGTCTCGAATCGGTTCACAGTCTACAACAAACTGACCGGCAATGGCGGGATTTGTGTCATTTACCACCGACATGATAAGCACATGAACGACCAGACCACCATCAAACTTCATCCTGTTTTATTACTGTCCGTGGTTTTTGCGCCATCATATTTTCGAGGAGTCAGCAATCCCGGACTAGTAAGACTAAGCAATGATGATGGATCTACAGTAGAATCGGTCAACCGAGGTGGTTATGGGACAAACTACGGCGGGATTGTGCATCATTCGAGTAGGCCTGTTGCAACGGAGTGCGGCCCACTACACAGATATGTTAGTCACTGAATTAAATTAAGACCGATTCGCAACGGCCAAATGCACTCTAGTAATTACTATACAGTGCTACTCCCCTAGAGCGCAATGCCGGAGAGCGGTCAACCCTTCCGACTGATTTTACCACTGAAAACCTTCAGGACCGAACACGGCCGTAGAGTACCATACCTACGCACCAATGAGAATGCCACTTGATCCAGTGCTAAAGAAAGCTCGTAGACCAATCTGTTGTAATAAGTGCCAAAGGTTACACATGAGTACCTATTTGTTAACATCGTAGGCCCTTCAGGAAGTCCAAGGAAAGTCACTGGGATCATCTGACAAAGTGTCAGTGGATATTCAAGAATTCCCCGTATGCTGTGTCGCGGTGCGCTCAGCTATTTGCGACAGCAACTGATACCTGCGAAGGTAGCAGCTGCAAATGTACTTTTGGCATTTGATCTCAAACTGGAAGCTTGCTGGGTCCATTTATTATAATCACTGCAACACTCACGCCCCGGCAGTAGAACTCACAAGCATCCATAAACTGTATCGGGACGGCCAGCAAGATCATTGTTGATGCTTAGCGATAATGTAAAGATTATTCTGTGCAACAATGGCGTTTACGCGATGATTGCATCCCTATCAGGTGTAGGGAAGACGTAAGTCCACATAGTTGTGAGATATGAGACCAAAAGCAAAATTAAACCTCTTCCCATCAAGGTTTAGCCAAAACCCGCAATTCTTTAGCCACGACCCACAACCATGTAGCCATTACCCATCATTCTTTAGCCTTGACGCACAACTTTTAGCCATGCCGCTGCAAGCCAGTTAGGTCAAAAGTACCGGAATATAATGACATCAAAGGATACTGGAACAATTTATTTTTCTACAAAGATTGGTGTTGCAAAGCTGACGGAACAAATGAGAAAGTGTGGCGAACATATGCTGCGCAGTTGACCGTAGTAATGGCACCAAATGCTGCACCGCAAATTGAGTGGAGAAAGTTTAAACGATGTGCCCGTATCGTCGAACCATGTGGCACAGCTTTTATTACTGTTGCAATTTCCGTGATAGTAGTGGTGCCAAATGTTGCAGCACAAATAAACTGGTGACAATAATTGGGGTGTACTCACGATAACTGTGTGTATTGCTCTCGGAATTTTAATGTATCCACTTATCCAAAGGCCTAATGAACCAAACCTTTATTTTGTTTCATCATATCTAGTTCTGATATTTGTCTACGACTTGAATTTCAAAACAGAGTGCCGTTTGTTACATTACAGATTTCACTTACAGGACTGCTTGTTTGTGAGATTTTATCCTTGCTTGGGAAAACTCATTTTCGATTGGTTGATATCTCGTTCGGAGGCAGTCAGACGATATAATCACACCGCGGCCGTTTGTTATAGTACTCGCCATACTTTACCTGGCACCGTACACATCACCTCTTGACAATATGAAAAGCATTGATATGGGTGAAAAGAAAAAGTCGTACCGTTTCACCAGCGCTGTAGATCGACGCAGGATAATCGAATGCGCGCGAAGCGGAGGCGATTTAAAAGACATTGCCAAACACCTCAACATCAAAATCAAAACCTGTCGTGCTATTGCAGCTACAGATAGGGAAACGGCATTCACACCTGGGTCCTACAAGACGAAGTTCAACGACGAGTCTGCCAGGCATTTGTGTGAAGTGATGGACGAAAACCCCACAAGCACATTGAGGCAATTGAAGGAACGGATGGAGAAGTATTTCCCAAACACAACAATCAGCAACTCATCCATTGATCGTTTGCTGGGTGGGCATCACTATTCAGTCAAGAAGCTGACTATTCAACCAGTGGAACGAAACTCAGATGCAGTCAAACCTAAACGAGCAGAATTTGCGGATTGAGCGTCTATAGCTACGACCACACCATTTGTTGTAGTCGGTCTCATCAATATACAACCTCAAAGTTCCTGTACCTGATCGTTGCAGCTAATCGGCATATAAGTCAAATGTCAACTCTTTCAATAAGAGATGGTAGCGTTTGGGGCATGGATTAAAGAAAAGTGCGAAACGTAGTCGGTTCTAGTACATCTAATCTGCCTAACGGGCAATCCGGAAAAACATGCGTCCACGCGAAGTTCAGCTTCCACTCAAAAACGGCGACGGTCTGTCTATGGCCATGCTTACCAAATGTGTTAAAACCTGAAACGAGAAGCAACGGCTCATTCACGCGGTGAAGACTATCCTAGTAATTCAAGCAACGCATTTTATTACTGACTGACCTGCAAATATACCAAATCTAGAAACGATAATCACAAAACTCAGATCGCGATTGTACTAAAACAGAACCAAAGCCAATGCATTACCAATTGGAAACCGGGTGTACCTTGTTTAAATTCGGCAATCTTGCCTGCTTCCGAGACATCAGTTCTGTTGTCTGTCCCGATTGGACAAAAAACAGATCACTGTTAGCGTTGCGTCCAGCCGGGCCGGCCGATTGTGGATCGGCCCGTTGAATCACACCTTTGCTGCGAAGAGGAGGAACGTGAAGACGAGTGAAGTGAAAAAAGTATGGAATTCAATGCGACATTCAGTCAGTCTTAACTGCGTCAACAAAATTAACCTGATACACGCTTGTGTCCGCATACATGTAGCGGTTCAGCACAACCCATGGCATTGCGACCTCCGATGACTCAGTCTATCACATTTCATATTTGTTCGAAATTGCTAACTCCGATGACAATCGCACAAACTCCATGTAGGCCTTTTCCACACATCCAAGTGCAGCCTGCAAGGTAGCATGGTCAACGGCTTTATTTGGAGGCGGGCCACATGCACCACATCAATGTATACAACAGACTTACGTGGTATTTCAGAGATGAGAACACTAACCAAGCGAACAAACATCACGTCTTCAGGCACTGCCGCTGCTCGTCCACGGTCGTTTATTCAATGACCCTTAGCCCGCTTTATTCACGACTAACCACCGGTTTGGTGGCCGTGCCCCCTTGTCCGCGACCAGGGGACGCCTCGGGTAGCATGCAGCTTTGCTCGAGGTTAGTGCAAACCCAACTAAGTCAGATTGCTCGGTTTAATCCTCAACGAGGACCGGCGGCTAGTTTTATGCATTATCACTTCGCCAAGCATTTTGAAGCGGACGTAATGTTACTGATTGTGTTCAGATCCTGTGCATGTAAATGTTTTTGATCTCTATTCTGTTTAGATTTGTATTCGCTGTCGGTGTGCTGAATTTTGACACCTGCTCATACTCGATTTATTTGTGGTTATCCTGCCTCTTAAATGTGCCCGTTTCTAACCTAATATTATTTTCGAACGGCCCTCGGTACAAACTGAACTTTTTCCCTTGAACAACAGCGCCAGTGTATTCATAAAAATCGAGTCCCCATTCACTGATTATCGACCAACATAGCTGTCGAAATATTTCAGTAACTTCATATATTCCTTTCGGGGTTAAACGTTGCTATTTCGAAGCTCGGCTTGGCAACAACAACGGGGGTCGCTCACCATCAGGGGGTTTTTCTGCTGACATCATACGTATACAACATTTAGCTATTACTATTGATTTCAGTGGTCTAAACTGAAATTCGAACGTCCCAGTGCGAAAGCGGAAACGATATTCAACATACTACGACAAGTTAGGGAATTGAACCAATTGGACTAATAGGAAGTGACAGAGATGAATAGTTACATAGAAGATTGCCAGGGGCAATCAGCAAAACATTCTGCGCAGCTAAGCTCCGAGTTTTGTTCGAATCCCGGCCAGCAGTACTTTTGCAGTTGAAAGACAAAGTGCATGATCCTGCAGTCCCATCGTTTATTCATTTGTTCCCGTGGAACAACCTATACCGGCCGCACGACCAGGCGTTTACGTGAACGTATCCGCGAACATCACCGTGTATGGTTGAACACTGGAGCAGCAGGGTTACTTACTAGCGCTGTCGTTTCACACCTTGCTCAGACTAATCACATAGTAAATGAGACTGAAGCTTTTCGTGTCCAGATTGGGGTCGGCAACCAAGACCGGCAAAATGTCGCATACTAGCCACAGCTGAGGCTAATGGCATCCGCTTCCACAAACCCCTCTATGTGCTCAAAAACAATCTGTGTGCTCTTAAGCTGGTCTCGCTTACCCTCCACCCTACAACAGGCAGTAAACCAGATGAAAACCCGAAGAAAATGTAGGAAACAATACACATCCGGCTTTGATTTAAGCTTGGATTACAACTGTCTTCTGTCCTCTTTGACATTATTAATATAGGACTAGATAAAGTCTCCATTATTTGAATTCAATGTAATATCGTCAACATAGAGTTTGTAGTGTTTTCACCAAACCACGTTTGTACGCAACCGCGACGAAACTTGGAAACCGCATATAACGTCCGCTCCATTTTGCTTTTCCACGAATGGTTGGTTGCATGTGCAGTCCGGGCGCCTTGTGATTAAAATATCTAAGAACGGTAAACTAAAGCTGGATTCTTTCTCGTAAGAGTCAGGTACATTCGGATGTATAGAACTGAAAACGTTATAGAACTGGATAAAGTCGTCATCATCTGAAATCAGTGTAATATTGTCAACACAGCGTTTGCACAAACGAAACTAGGTAATTTGGGCGGTCAACTGATTGTCCATCATCCCTAGGAGAATACCTGTTAGTGGGGAACCCAGGGGTTTCCTATTGCTACGCCACCAATCTGTCTGTATGCTTTCTCCTTAAAATCAAAACGGATATTTCCTGTACCTAAAAGTATAAGGTCTTTTAAGTAATCAATAGGGATGGTCAGTGCAATTCCGTTAGATAAAATGACATCATAAAGATATTCAACAGTTTCTCAGAGAGAAACTTTGATAAAAAGAGATTCAACATCCATTGAATACATTCTGAGTCTTTATCGTAAAATTGTCAGGAATTTTTGCATGTTCAAAGGAATCTCGTAAACAACGAGGAGTTAAGCGTTTTTGGACGGGATAAACAACACCGACTGGCCATCGGGAAAGTTTGTGGTAAGCTGATTTTTCATGCACAAAATGGGCCTCAACGGAACTCCATTTTTGTGAATCTTTGGTGATCTTCTGAGGTGAAGCATTTGGGTTCCGATTGGTTTCAACTTCTGGTACACGCTTTCCGTGTGGCAGTGGGACTATTTTCAGGTGCTTGGATATTTGCTGTTCTCTGGTTATCTGAGGAGATAGTGTTTATCTTGTTAATATAGTCTTCCCTTTCCTTCGGAGCACAAAGCTGCCATGAAACAACTAAAAGAGATGAACGACTCGATGTTTCTGGAACCAGATAAAGGTTCAGGAGTGGTGATCATGAAGAAAGCCGAACAAATATGGCAACCCAATTACGCATAGTGCAGGCCATTAAAGGATCAAGAGCGTATTGTCTACCAGTTCACTTGCAGTTGCTGTGACACGTACATCGGCAGAGCAGAACGATGCTTGGCTCGAAGAGTGACTGGACACATTCGGAAATGGATTTTGCACTCAATGACACAACTGGACTGCACAAAAAGAAATCCGGCATCGGCTATCGCGAGGCATTTGCCTTTAACAGGTCATTCAAATTAAGATTACGCAACCGGAATGCAAAACTGATGGCGTTTAGTGAAGCTATGTTGATCAAGATAGAAAACCCCCTCTTTGGGCACAGAAAAACCACTGCAAACGATCTACCTACCCTAGCATTAGGCAAAAAATCCCACAAGAATTGTTGTATTTGCAATTTAGTAGGAGATTAGATTTGTATATAATATGATTCATCATGCCTTGCGGTTAAGGTGTTCGATTCACAATCGTTCACCCCGGGTTCGAGTCCCCGTGGGGGCTCGGTGGATGTGCACTGCTGATGATTCCCAACAAGGATGAAACAGCCGTCCAGTGCTTCCATGGTTTTCAATGGTGAGTTGAGCGTTCAAGCTGCATGATGAATCATATTATATACAAATTGTTGTATTATTTGTGATAAACTCTTTTATAATTTGTCCACTGTGTCACCTATGCACCGTGTCATTTATAAACTGATATGTTTCACGTACGCGATCGACAAGAGCGAACGAGATGCTTGCGGATTGTCTTTTTCCGTTCCCGGCCTGTACGATAACGAGCTCCTATTTGTCCTAAGAACCTCAGAAAACTATACTGTTGAAACCATGGAAGGAAAGAGATAAAAAAGCGATACTTACATCGGAGTTGTTTCATTCCAGTGTGTGCGCGAATGATCAGTTCCGGCGTCCGAGTCCGACCCAGATCCGCTATCCATCATCAGCTGATTTACAAACGCACCATCACCTTTTAGAATGGTCAAATCTGCTCGTGCTGGCTGCACTGAACCAGCAGTCGCAGAGGAAGCGATAGATGAACAAGAGGACAGTGCGTCGGACGAACGAAGCGACCGTCTAGCACATTTGGAGGATCTATCTGCGGTGGTAAGTTGAGCGAACTCGTTTTCCGCGAGGATTATCTCTTCATCCAAACGAGCTAGTAAGGCCGGTTTCTCGCCAGACAACATTTGCCGCAACTGCCCACTTGATTTCGTGACTATATGGGCACGTGCAGCAAAGCGGATACCAGCGTTTCGAACAGCCGGATTGCTCGAAGCGAACGCAGTCTTTAAGACGGTTACGACCTCATTCAGATTAAATCTGTTAAAACAGAAAGTAAATTATTGGGGCGGTTTTTACTAAAAACACATAAACCATGATTGTAGAAGTTTAAAAAGCGAAACGGCACCATTGATAGCTGCAATAAGATTAGAGAATAAACAGAATCCGGACGATTCTCATTGAAATTTAACTCTTTATTTGGTACAAACTAGAATAACATGAAGTTATTTAATATGGTCAATCATTCAGTTCAGTTCGGACAACTATCAGACTACCAGATTACGCAGGTCATCTACTTACTTCAAACCCAAT
The DNA here is from genome assembly GCA_948099385.1 of Fasciola hepatica. Taxonomy (NCBI): domain Eukaryota; kingdom Metazoa; phylum Platyhelminthes; class Trematoda; order Plagiorchiida; family Fasciolidae; genus Fasciola; species Fasciola hepatica. The sequence continues at coordinate 4,528,021 of CANUEZ040000098.1, read as the reverse complement.
TCCAACGTGTTATCTGCTAACCATTCGTGAACGGCTGCCAGTAATTGCGGTTTTATGGAGCCCTGACAAACGCTGAACAGATGACCGGTCACAGAGGACACGGAGGCCAATCGTGAAAGTATTTGTTTTGCCAAAGTGGAAGACTTGGAATCCACAAGTGACGGAATCACGTGACTACACAACAACCCGACTAAGTTGTCGTCTAGGCTGGGATTTTTGGTTGCCTTTGTCGTCGATATGAGGAACAGTAGAATATCCAAAACGATATTGCGAACCTAATAAGCAAGAAGGCGTACGAATAGAAAAGAGGTGACTCTAATGCATGCACTCGGATGAGGAATGTACATCTTACACGATTACATCAAAGCATACCACTCAAAAACCAGAGGAATCGTGTGTGTATAATGATCAAGGTATACCAGCCAAGTCGCTAAAGATACCCGTTTTGGTGATGAGAAAAGGTTTCCCTTCAGTAACTTCGTCCTCTGGTTGAGCAAGTCATTGCAGTGCAGGCAGGCTTATCAAACACGTGAATGTTGAATGTTTTCAATATAAACCTATGATGTGATCAATTTTACAACTGAGCCTAGCAAGACTTAGCGGCAGGACACACACCAGCAGTGTACAGGATGACTACATGAACCGATGAGTGCACTCACCTCTCAACCTTTGTTTCACTGAAGCGAAAACGGAGCCCCGTCCAATCTCTTATGGATCATGGAAGAGGAGTTTGTATCGAGGACAAAATCATTCAAGAACAAGAGCTGGTAAGGCAGGCGTTTACATAAAAAGATTGTCCGGAAATATATGCTAGGTAAACTACTCGAATTTTTCCAATAAAAACTTCTCCACACATCACATAATTCCCGAGCTTTTGGTTTCAATCTTCGTGTGGGAATTCGTGGTCCGATCCACACCAACTAGACGGTTAAATGAAGCAAATGAAGTGACCTGAAAATGCAACTAACAGGGATGTATGGGGTGTCTGAGAGGAGTACTACCTTTGAGTTGGTCGACTGCCGTGTCCCTTGGAGCATCCTCCATCTCCTTGATCTCTATCATTCACCCAGCTCTAACCTGTGGGTCCACTAAGCTGAAGCATGCACCAGCGGCCACACCCCGGTAAACCGCTCGACAGGCAGGCTAAACCAGGTTGAGGGTAACCGAGGTCTAAAAACCTCGGCGATATGGTGTTCGGTATGCGATGACAGATACACATGAATGGGCGAACGAGATCTACTGATCCCACAGCTACAAAGGAAAACTGTCCAACCTACCCGACTCGGCATTTCGGAAGAAGCCAATGAGCCGCACAACAGGCCACCCTGCTGCCTTGCAGTCTGCACTTGAGTGTGCGAAGGCTAGAGATGCATCCTCGAACAAAAAGGCCGGATGAGGTACCGTCAACTCACTTCCTAACTCGGACTGGGTGACCGAGTAGTACAACAGTCCCGAGCGGTGCTGGGGACACCGCCTCGTACCATATTCCGGTGAATCTCTATGAATAGTTTTGTAAACATGCACTCTAATCATGCTACTACGTCCCTGACAAGCGACGCGCCTCGTGCTATAGCGATCGAGGTATCTAGACAACAAGCTGGAATACTCAACTGTAGGAAATAGGCTTATATAGGTTGTTGGAATGTACGGACACTGTTAGACGTGGGCAGCCAAAGCCTCACAATGAGGACAATACACAACTACAACATCGACATAGCCTGCTCTCAGAGGTCGGCATACCCAAACTCCGGCACTCGGTGCATAAAAGTTCCAGAAGAGGCAACTTATTGGATTTATCATAGAGGCCCAACAGACGACTCCGGGTGCCACGGCGTCGCATTCGCCATCAACAATAAAGCCAACAGTGCGATGATCGCTTGGGAGCTGATTTCAGCGAGACTTATTTTGGCACGTTTTAATGGCTCTCCGCAGAACGTAACGGCGATTGCGGTCTATGCTCCGACCAACGCGGCGGACAGCGAGACAATGGATGAATTCTATGGTAGCCTCCAACGGGTAATCGCCGGGTAGAGAAAAGTGACATTTTGTTCATCGCCGGAGACTGGAACGCTCACAAAGATCCGTCGGAATCGTCTACGCGGCACATCTTGGGAAAATTTAGCCTTGGTCAACGCTGTGAGAATGGTGACCGCCTGGTCAGTTTGGCCGACTCTAACAGAACGGTCGTTTGCAGCACACGTTTCCAGCACCCGAAAAGGCACTTACTGACATGGTACTGCAACGGCGGTCGCATTCCGCATTAAATAGACCATATCCTAGCGAGGTCTCGTTGGGCTTCGTCTGCAGAAGACCGTCTAGCGTACCGCGGCGCAGTGACGGGAAATGCAAACGATACAGACCACGTTCCTCTTCGCGCGTTTCAGGATCCATCTATCCGCACGCCCTAAGACCTCCCCACTGACCCGCATAAACGTCGCAGCCCTGGAAATGCCAAACGCAATTGCCACCCGATTACCCACAGTAACCAACGTAGCACCGGATTCAACTCCAGTAGAAGGACAGTGGATGATAATCAAATCGACGGCTAGAGATGCTTTAGAAGAACTAAGAAAAACTTAAAGGCGTCTGAAAAACTGGATCTCGGAGGGCACACTTCAACTGTCGGCTAAAGCACACGAAGCCCGGATATCAGGAAGTGTGTTCTCGTGGGAATTTCTTCCTGTTATCCAGATGCTATACCGTACTACGTATAGCGAAAATTCACTCACGACTATATGCCGTCGGACAGGATGCGCGTCTGTTTCAGCTGTACCTTATCTGAAGACAAAGCCAACCGCGACACTTATAATGTCAATAGCCACCTGTTAGGTCGGTTCCGTGAACACGACCAGGAAGACGTAGCGTCGATTGTAATGCATAGGAAAAATTACTCAGTATATATTTCGAGCCTCGTGACTTAATTAAGGTATATCAAAGTTTCTTCTAACTCATGTCAGCTGTTTGCTGCGCTGTGTAGTTGAATGTGTGTGACCCTAATTGCCAGAATAAAACGCTCTGAGCAAACTAAGCTAACAACTAGCAAGGCATGGAAATATAATTAATCTCATCAACAGGACCACATAAAGTTATCTAGGTTAAATTTAGATAGGTATAGTGTTCGAACAATTTGGTAGAAGCCGCTTTTGCGGCCAATATATTTTCGATGCCTGTGCTTATATTATGAGGCTAAGCGAAACTACTTCATCATTTGGCGATTCCATGACACACGTGGTTTAAAAATGCTTTTGAACGATGACTGCCAAAAACCTACTGAAAAAAGCAATTTCAGCTCGTATCAATATGAGATCATTTGAGCGCAATTCGTTTATCGCTTACATTATAATCACAATAGCGATGAAAAGATCCACTGAAACTGGATTTTTGGGGCACCTTCATAAAGAAGATCAAAGTTCAATTGCAGAGGTCTGTAATTTTTGACTTTTTTGCCATATCTTGCTCGGTGTTTTACCGCGAACAGCAGTAACAATCATCGGATAAACCAAAGAAAAATCACCCCAAGTGCACGTTTTAGAGGTAGAAGACCTAGCAAATTGAATGAATGGGATGATCTTATGTGCACTACGATCAAAAACAAAGCCGACAATCCCTATCCTCAATCCAGCGCGGGAATGTTCCTAGACTTTCCCACTCCCTGTGTGACAAAAGGTAATGACGATTTAAAATGCGGCCGGTATCACGTGATGCAATGCCTCCAATACAAACCCAACAAATGAGGGTGATAGGTTTGCTTCTCGTACAAGTGTTTGACATACGATGAGCTGTCGAAGGTCCAGAAAAATGTCCGTCGATGTAGGAATTTCCCCCGAAAAATCATCCCGCCGAATGACAAAATATCACACCAACCACCGTTCTTAATTTGGGTCGCAATAAAACACCTTAAGCTTTGTTTATGAACTTCAATTTGAGACGCCTCCAATGTTGCGGAAATCTTCACCGTTAGGACTGAAACGCTCCGGGAATTCAACCGAAAAAAGTTACATGGGTAGGTAATAGGCTTTTCAGGATAACGCCAAATGCTTTGCTTCAAAATAGGTTTGTATATAAAGTCCTGCAGAACGATTAGTCTGTTAATAATTCACCATAAAGGAATTGTAAATGTATACCAAACTTCAAGGTCCAGTTCATACAATTATCCTCTAATAGTGCAGAGTTAAACATTTTCGGAAAGAATTTAGCCGTTTTAAAGAAAGTAGTCAAAGGGCTACCTACACACTGGCTATTGGAGTCAAAAGTGCGACATGTGATGGCGTGTAAGATGAAAAATTATTTCATCACCGATAAGGCTGTTAAAAATCCTGCAGAATAAAGCCAGACCACATGTTTACTACCATGCATGAACATTGTTCTGAAAAAATTTAGGTTAATTAAAAGTGAAATAATGTTGTTCCATTTCCCCTCAAGGGCTCATATTCCGTGACAGTGGTGCTCCACTGTCAGGACCAAGAATATGTATTTGCCTGAATTTTGAGCAAAGCTATTCACCGCATACGAGGATAATTGTCATAAAACGTCATCACCACTTGTTAGTTATGATAAACATAAAATCATGAGGTTCTGCAATAATGCTGTCGCGTACGGGCACAAAATGTGCTTGTCGGACATCCGTATACATCACAATCGACATTACTTGTAGTCGTGCTAATTTGTGCCAGGATAGATGAAATTATCGCACTGGACATTTACAACCAAAACAGTAGCTATAGCCTTAGATTTGATGCGAAGTATATTCAACATCCAAATGAGGATAATCGTTCAATTTATGATAATGCATAACTACAGTGGAAGGGGCAAAACACCAAGACCGCCACTGACCACTGTCCCATCAAGCAGAATCGGAAATTATGACTGAGATCCGAAGCACAGAACCAAATAAAACCTCAGATACGGTACAAAAACGAACAGCAAAAGGTTTGTCAACCACCCAATGACCGATAAAAAGTCTCGAACATCAGATGTGATTGAAACCGCTCAACTATGCACTATCGGCGTTAGGTCCACAGGGCGACGGTAGTTGTGTTCAATAAGGCATCGGAAACAGCACAGACTCGACTGGGTTAATGTCAGCAGAAAAATGAGAAAAAATAACCGGAGGATTCACCTGAAAATTGATGTCCTTTAAGCGGTCGCTCTGGATGACAAAGTGCAAGAGCAATTCCATCTGTTGCCCCGAGGGCGTTCGCGCCGCGACATTAGTTTTCAGTTTTTCCACGGTCTGAAGGCGACATTTCCAATTGGATGATTTTAACTGATCCATATCGATACCACTTAGATAGCTAGGAGGGAGAAAATCGGATAAGATCAAATAAAACACGATCATCCTGGAACCAGTGCCATTATTAAATTTCATGAAGAAAAAACAAACATCATCCCAGGATAAGTTAAATATAACTATTTTTTTCGCTGCATATTTCCATGCGACGGTGCATCCCACGATTGGTTGCGCTACGTTTTATTGTGAAGTTGATCAATGTCACTTTGGAATCATTCTCATTACCAACTCATTCAGAATCCCCTAATCAAAGAAAACTTTCACTCGGATTAGTGACAATATATTCCGTCTCACCACCCACAACTCGTTTTTGTAAAAGCTGGCCGAGACCAAGTTGGACTATGAAACACAAGCGCGCCGGTTGGCAGACCACCCTTAGTCGCACAACCCAAAAGGAGATGACAGTTCTTGCATTGGTCAGAACTAACGTTCGGTCTCTTTTAGAAAAAATGTCGTTCCTACCAAATGCTCTGAGGTCTGGGATTAACCCAAACACCCGTATAACTTGTATCCCAGAGAACTGGTTAAGTGAAAGTATTTAAGACGAACTCGTTTGTCAAGATAGGAAACAGTGCCAGAAGAGGACAGGTGGTTCTGCGGTTACTTACATCAATTCCGAGTGGTCTGGCAAGTGTTATGTTGTTTTTGCTTTCTCTTGTAACGGTGTTGACTGCGTGGCTGTTAAATGTCATCCTAAATTATCGTCTTTTCGAGGTACTATGATAAGTAAACTGCTCCCAGAGGGAAATCAACCCGTTCTTTGACGGTTTTATGTCCGTATGTATTGATTTTATTACTATCTGACTGTTTATGCATTGTTGTCGGTTATTCTAATCACGCGTCTATGCATCCCTAACTGCCTTTCGGTTTAAGTGACCTCTGTATTGTTCCAACTAGGGGGGATGCTGTTTTAGTCAGAATTTTCTGAATAATCCCATTACATCACACACAGAAAACACGAACAGCAAACAAGCTCGTCTTTGGTGACATCATGCTCGTGGCTAACAGTTACGTTTATAGGTTAGAAACGCATAAATTAGGAACAATGTATTTGTGGTAAATGTGACTGGGTAGACACAGACATCATCAACCATCCCCAACGTTCTTACGCAAAACCGAAAGCTCCTGTTTCAACGGATGATCACGCTCTCATTATCATCAAATCTTAAATTTATTCGCGTTCAGTGCACTGTTCACTCGCCAGGACAAAACAAAGGTCACCTCTAGAAACCTGTCACCCACCAACATTGCCGTGTTCTTCAAAGATCCTTGTCCATTGTTTCTGTGGTTTTCTTTCGATTGCTCTCTTTGCCCGCTAGACTTATTTATGAAGACACCGTGTGGTATTTGATCTGTGTTGCCTCACGGAGACTGCATTTTTTACCGACGTCAGAATAATTTCTCCATTGCTGAAATCTCCGAGAAGATAAAAAGAACGTGCATGTAAACTACACGACCAGGCTTCTGTGAAATGACAGTCCATCTTGATCAAACAGCAGATACAACGGTCCACCAGTTCTTCTGTACCACTAATAGCAAACTCCTCTGGCATAGAATCCAGCTTCGAGGTAAGCAACGGTCCGGTCAAGATACCTCGATATAGATGCCGACAGCTTAAACAACGCGTTTATCCCTCACAGGATATCCTACCATCCTATATTCCTTCTGTTCCCTCAGATATAGAGCCATCTTCCTCAGAAGAACTGATCAAGTTACTTCGAACATTGAAATCAGCTTCTGCCATGGGTCCAGACGGTGTATCTTCCACTGTTCTCAAATTTAGAGCGAGTCCACTTTCCGAAATTGAATTCTCTCATCGATGCTCGTGCTATTCCTGCATCCTGGAAACCCGTGACAGTAGTATCTATTCCCAAACATTCTACTTCCAACATTTTGTGAAAAGGTCTCCGTCCCATTACCATCACTCCTGCGTTCAAATTGACCGAGAGCACTATTCTCAGCCGATTGCGTTACCCTTTTGTTGTTCCAAATGACCCACATCAATTTGTAAACAAACCCAACAGATGCACTCCGGGTGCAGCTGCTTCAGTTGACCATTTCATTTGAAAGAGCTTGAATAGTTCTGTGAAGTACGTTCGTTGTATTTTTGTCGACTTTTCCTTTGCTTTTGATTCGGTTCCCCGTCCTCTACTTCTTCAAAAGCTGTCCCACCTCTTCACTCTTATGGTTGAAAGAATTTTCCAACAGAACCAAACGTACTAAAGTTGGTACAAGTCCGTCGAGTCCTTTAACTAACATTTCTGGTGTTCTTTAGGGTGCCGTTCTTTCCCACTAACTCCACCACATATCAGCGAATTGACTACTGCGCCACCCGCAGTTGAGACAACCACTAACCCCGCAATGGGTGCGTTGAGTGTGTTTGTTACCTCCCAGCGCCAACCTCAACTGGAGATAATGAGAAGGACGGGAATATTAAAGGAGAAATAAAAGAACTAGAAACATTAGTATCAAGTCGATAGAGAAAGTTTGTGAATACAAGAACTCCACTGATCACGACACCTAGCCATTTCCTCTAACGTATCTAACGATACTTTTCTTCCGCGCCCTGGACTGGCCACCCCTATCCATTTTCCAACTATTACCCACCTTAACGAAAATCGCACGTCGAGGAATCCTGTCAGGGAATATGCGTAACACATGCCCCAACTAAACTAACCTGGTGAGTTTTGATATTTCATCTGATGATTTGATTCGTGAACCTAAGACTCTCCGCCGAACCTCAACATTGCTCATGCGGTGTTCCAACCAGATTCGAGCAATATTACAAAAACATCGGCGTTCAAATACGGACAATCTCTGTATATCCTCCACCCGTAGTGGTCATGTTTCTGAACCATATAGAAGCACTGGCCTGGTTGTTACAGCGTACACTCAGCCCTCAATAGATAAACAGATGTCATGTCGACGCCACAGATCACTCAGATCAGCAAAAGCCAAACGAGGCTCCTGTATACTTACTCTGACCTTCATGCGGCTACCTCCTCAGAGAAGGTGAGCCGGTCTCATGTAGATCGCGGATTGCGCCTGCTCATGAACAGCGATCAGAGGCGAGATTGGAACACAAGGAAATTCGGTCCTGGTTCCAGAGACGAGCACTATAAACAGACCGGAGTCCCAATCGCTCGACGTCCGTGTTGACAGTGTAGATCTATGTGGGGCAGCGCCAACCTTGGCACAGAACACAATACGGATACTATTTTGAGATCTCGGTGTTCCGGCGTCACAGGACGTTTTCAAATCACCGCAAACGTCGCCGTTGAAAGAATGCCGACGAGTTTTCAATGTGAAAGTATCGTTCTTTTGTCGTGTCGTTTGATATCTTATCGCGCCAGGTCACTTTGAGGATCATTGACAGGCATCGATGGTTATATGCTTCCAGCTTCCTGATGTACTCGACGCGTAGTGGCCACGTTTCGCAACCATAGATCAATATGGGGGGATGGCGGCTCGGAAGGCGTGGATTCTGGTTCAGAGACTGATCTCGTTTCACTCCCAAAGTGACTTACGTAACTAAGTAAAACATTCCCCCGGAGTTACCAATTCGCACTTCGACTTCGTCCTTGACTTGGCCGTTTGGGAGGATCGTGGAGCCAAGCTACTTGAATATCTGCATGTGCTCAATTAGTGCGTAGTTGACGTATATTGGTTGTGCGGACTGTTTAGCGCAAGTCGAAAAGATCTTGGTCCCTGATATATTGGCTTTCAGTCCCATGGTTTTCGCAAAAAAAGCTACACGATTCGGAAATTGGCTGTAGGATAGTCGGAGTGTCTCTTAGGACAACAATATTGTCTGCAAATTCCAGATCAGCTTAGAAAACGTCTGGAATGAGCAGTACATCACGGCAATCGATGAGCACTTGCCCAATTATCCAGTCGATAGCGCTGTTGAACAGGCTTGGCGACAACCGGCAACCCCGCCGAACAGCGGGGCTGAAGAAGAATTCAGTGGGTTCTTCTCCCGTATAATCGTACTCTTGCACGCGCAGATGGGTAGTACGATTTCATAAGACTGACAAGTTTCCCGGTGTCCCGTCTGCTTGCAGAATGGTCCATACCGCCTGTCTGTCAACTGAGTCACATGCCGTGCGAACATCAACGAAACAGGCTTATGTCGGTTGGAGGAATTTGTAGCGATCTTCTAGTCCAGTTCAGTTCCGTTTATACAACCATTAACCTCGCACTTTTGTGCTCTGGTTTTGGTTGCTACCCTTAGAAATCGTCCAGTAAAGAGTGAAAAGAATAGAAGCATAGTGATGAAGATCCAAAAAGTCGAAGAACCAAGGGGAAATCAAGACGACAAGGAAAGAGTCCGAATGCAACTACGCCACTGGTCGCGACACCTAGCCATATCAATTAATGTCTCCAACCATTTAGTAGAAAGACCACGCTGACCCCAACCTGGAAGTCTAACACGTCCTACTCGGCCAAGTCCACTGGTCAAGGTTTTCATATTTTTTTGCCATGTCATGGACTGACCACCTCAACCTACCTTCCAGTCACCACCTGCCTCAGAGAACAGCGTACGCTGAGGAAATCTATTGGTGGGCATGTGTAACACATGCCCCAACCACCTTAACCTGTTTAGATTCAGTACTTGATCCACAGACTGACCTCTGGTTCCCAACACCTTACACCTAACCTCAGCATTGCTGATACGGTGTTCCCACCATACTCGGGCAATGCTACGGAGAAATCGGTGCTCGAACACCGAAAGTATTCGCCTATCCCCTACTCTTAATGGCCATGTTTCTGTGCTGTATAAAAGAACAGACCTAACCACCGCAGTGTACACTCTACCCTTAACAGACAATCGGATGTCACGCCGACGCCACAGATGACGGAAATTGGCAAAAGCCAAACGCGCCTTCTGTATATGCGATGACACTTCATCCGTTATCTGTCCACCCGGTGAGATGTAACTGCCCAGGTAACAACTTACCTACTTCAGCTAGAGAAGAGGTTTGGTGTTGAGCCAACCCAGTCCTGCAGCAGCATTTTACACTTTGAAGGTGCAAAATGCATCCCAAACATTCCTACACTTTTCTTAAGGCTATCAAAGAGAGCTTGCAACTTACATGGATCTTCACTTAGAAGAACGATATCGTCCGCGTATTCCAAGTCAGACAGTTTACGGTCTGAGCAAAGATCGACGCCGCTATTCTCACACGAAGAAAGAGCTGTCTCAAGAATCAATTCAACTACAAAATTGAAGAGGAAAGGTGGAAAAGTGCAACCCTGACGAACACCACTTTCCGTGGTGGACTTGGGGGAAAGATCGCCGTAAGCACGAACTCGGCTTCGACTGTTTGCACACAAGCATTGGAAAAGAGAAATAAACTTCTCTGGCACACCCTTCAATGAGAAGCAGCGCCAGAGAACCGTACGGTCGACTGAGTCGAACGCCGCTTTCGAATCAAGAAAGACTGATCGTAGGTCTGCGAAATGTGTCTGTGCTCTAAGGTATGTCGAAGAGTAAAGATGTGGTCAATACAACCCCGCGCGGATCTCAAACCAGCTTGACTCTCACGCGTACACATTTTGCGGGCACTGGTTAATCGGGGAGTATGAGACCAGTGAGCAGCTTGAATGCGATACCTACCAAACTAATTCCTGGGTGGATTTCACAAGACGATCTAACACTTTTTTTGTAAATAGGCACTATCACCGATTCACACCATTCCCGGGGAATCTGCTCGCTATCCCAAATTATCCGGAGGAGTTTTGTTAACTCCGAAAGCAATGCTTCGCTTCAATCCTCGTGGCAATGTGCAGAACGGTTCACTGTGCACGAACAGAGGTTGTGCTCGCAGGGTTTACTGTACGTGACACAAGCCATAACTGGAGCATGGAAAATGACAGTGGAAAGACGAAAACTGCATTGCACTTTCTTCCCTTCCAACAACTATGCCATTTCTCAACAATGCTTATGATGCACTCAAGAGGTCTTCGAAGTATGACTGCATGTCGTGTGGCTTTGATACACCGCACTATAGCTCTGTGCAACAAACTGGCGACTTTAGGCCAAGCGTACGACCCTGAGTAGGCCATAGCTGCTGCGACAAACCACAGAATAAGCTCAATTTATCAATACATTCGCTGCCTTTGACTGGCTACGACAGTCCCGTTCTTCCTAGCCCGTTGTAGAAAGTTCGAAAACCAGTCACCTTTTGGTTCATAATGTCACTTCACGTGGTGATCTCAGGTTAGAAATAAACATGAGAAGAAATTGGCTTCGACTGTTTGCGCACAGCTATTACAAAATAATGTTTGTTCAAAATTATGACTTCATTCTTGGTGGTAGACAGCAATCCAATGTCGTTCGGATCGTAACCACACCTGACCTATTGGTACTTTGTGTGGTTCTTCGTCACTCCAACTCTGAGGGTCTGGTTGTCGGTTACTTCTAATAGTGCAGTAGGTCTTCATGGCTATGGAGTATAAACCCCGTTTCACTACACACATGCGCAGTCATGTAATGAAAAATTCTTTCAATATCTTTTCTTTGAACAGTATGCAAAAGACAATGTTGATTTAGGCCTACGCATTTACAAGGTGGCATCCGGAGGGACGGATCTGCGAGTGTCCAACGGAGCAACTGATGTCGAAGATATCCATTGTTTGTGAGACCGACTTGAACCAGAGTTCTGGGTGGCATTCGAAACGGCATACAGGGCTTCCTTGATCTGTTGCCAACGTTCGTTTTGGTCCTGAACATCGGGCTGCATCGATAACTGCGTAGACAGCTCCGTCTGGACAGTGTCACTGGTTATTGTCTAAAAGCAACTGCGCGGAACGCGTGGTATTTACTCTGGTGTGACCACGGACGAGACGTAAACAGAAGCGAGCACGTATCAAGGTGTGATGTGAGTCCAAAGGCATCGACTAAAATGAACAACAATCTCTCATTGATCCACGCCAGCGGCGACCAATCACAATATGGTCAATCAGAGTCCAACGTTGTGAAGACGAAGGAGGAGGCCATGTGAGTCTATGCCGCTTCTTATGGCAGAAGTTCGTGCTCACCAGAAACAATCTGTGGTCAGAACACAGCTGAATGAGACGATCGCCGTTATCAGAACGATCGGCTGGGATAGCAAATGGGCTTCCAATGTGCGTTTCGGAATCTCCCAAACGGCCAACTTGGGCGTTGAAATCCCCAGCAATGACCACCACGTCTGTTGAACGTGCGCTTCGAAGCAGCTGAGACAAATCTTGATAGAATTCGTCCTTGGCCTCAGAAGAGCTGAAGTCAGTCGGCGCATACACAGACACGACGAACAAACATCGGCGCTTCAGTTTGTTGTCGTTGACGTGCACAGAACCGTCCAACCGAACTGCACACAAACGACTGCTGACTGCAATCCAGTCCAGTAGTGCACGCTCAGCATTCATGCTTAATGCAATCCGAACGCCAGCCTGACCACGAGCTCTAGACACCGAATCACTCGACACGCGAAAAGTGAAGTGAGAGACTAAGGTTGTATCCAGGGTGCGAAGAGTTATCACAGAAGTGGGGTCTTGCATGCTTGTTTCGGAGACACAGCATCTATTTTGAAGGTGTCAAGAGTTCTAGCGAGGGCAGCCCGTTGCCCTATCTGACATAGTGTGCGGACGTTAAAGGCAGCTAAATGAAGCGAACACTTAGGCTTAAGAAGTGCATCTGATTTAAACCCAACTCTTGAACTGCTGCATTCATCACTGCCGCAATTACCCGTGGCGTTTTGTATCGATCTAAAATTAAAAGAGGGGAAATTGGTAAGGCCCTTTACAGGAAACCTACTGGAGGTTTCTCGGCGAAGCATACTTCGCGGCAGAAGTGGTTTTTCCTTGGGAACCCTAACAGCAGCCTTTGACCCAAAAGTCTCACTCACAAGGCAGTGGGGCGTTACCCAGCACGGGAACGTGACCGAAGAACCCGTGAAGGAACTTCTTCTGGTCTGTCACGTGAGACCTAATCACTGCATGCACTCTGTCTTGTCTTCCATGGTGCTTTCTTATAGATCCGCTTTCCGAATTCAGTCCTTAGCCCCATGCACCCAGGAGCAAGCGGATCGTGGACGGGGAAGCATCCTTTGGACTGGGGGCTGCCCAGCTTAGGAGGGCGATAGCTGCCCAATGAAGTGCGATCACCTCTCCCACAGTCGAGATAAACCCCAGGTACTCCACTCCTACGCCTATCTAGTGGAGGTTCTTTGACCGGTAAACTGTTTCTCTCTGTGTTTATTCGCTGGAGTTTCCTCTCCAGGGGCATTGTGAATAGAACCAGATGTTGCCCGTCAGCTGGTTCTGAGAGTGGACTTCGTCTGGCCTCTGTCCATTGACCTTTCAGGCATGACTGTATCTCCGGCTTAAGGAAGCCATCCTGCATAGCTTTTGGGTCATGGAGGCACGCAAGCCATCACACCTTACCAAGGTGCAGTCTCGTCAACGAAGAGTAAATATCTGGTCCACGCATACCCTACCGCGGTGTAAGCCTCTTTGATTGAAACGAATGCGTGTGTCCCTCACGGTTGAGAAGAGGCTCAGTAGGAGCATGGAGAATATCTTTGCAGCCACATCGATCAAGTTGATTCGCGGTAGTTGTCGCACACTGTCCTGCCACCTTTTAGGGGGACAGGGAGCAAGACTGGGGTTCCCCAATCCATGGGGAATTGTTCTTCTTCCCAAAATAAACAAAACAGCGTGTGGAGTGGTCCTACCGGTGTCGGAAGGCAGGATCTATATAATTCTTGTCCGACGCCGTCTTCTCCCGGAGCCTTTCGGTTCTTTAGACTGTGTACCACAGCAGTAACGTCCTTTGGGAAGGAGGGCTGGTACTGATGTCGTAGATTCAACTCTGCATTGTGGGGATTTGACTTGTCAAGCTTGTTATGATTCAGTAGATTGTCAAAGTGCTCGACCCATCTGTGCATCTTTTTCCGTTTCGGGATCAGTAGCCCTGTAGCGTCGCGAAGGTGAGGTTTTACTGGCTGTCGTTTGCCAGGTGCATTTTGAATTAGACGGAAGTTTTGAGAAATCCCCGCAGTTGGCCGCTGCCTGCATACTGTCCGCGATTTCGGACCAGTAGTTGTCTCGGCCTTTACTTGCTGAGCGGGTAGCTTTTCGTCGAACCTCCCGAAAGCCAGGGAGACCGTTTTGGCGGGTGTCTCTAGCCTTTTTGGAGAGATGGAGGGTTGTCCTCGATATCCAGTCCTTCTGTTGTTGTCGTATAGTGCCCAGTTCGTCGACCAAAGATTGCCCGACAAAAGGTTTCAATGACTTTCGTTGTTGTTCTACCAATGTTTCTTGGCTGATTGGGTGATTCGTTACATAGGCGGTGATTGCATCTGATACTGCCTGTCGTTTGGTCGGTGATCCCAGAGAAGCTCCATTAATCGTTCTCGGGGCACAGAGTTGTTGCGATTGGCTACGTGGACCTTGAGGCGTGCTCAGACAAGGGTGTGGTCGGTCCCATTCTCATTTCCTGTCTTTGCATATCTGCAGAATCGGCAGTCTCCCAGCGAGGACGCCCAGGGAGATCGTACCAGGATATAGTTGGTGTGCAGTGGGACCATCGGTTGAGTACCACATCAGCAGGTGTTACCTGGGATATTGGAAGCGAGTATCGGAGACGGTTAGTCTGTTGCAGTCTGCCAAGCTGACGAGACGAGCACCATTGTTGCATTGTTGCACAAAGCCATATTTCCCTAGGATAGGCTTAGTTGCTTGGTTTGAGGGACCATTGCAAGCATTCCAGGCCCCTGCAACAAGTATATCTCGGTTTGGGACATTGCTGACTACTTCCTGAAACCTGTCGCAGAACATACATTTCGCTGTCTCTCCGGATATTAATGTCCGGGCATAACGTGCAACGATTGATATGTTCTGAGGCGAGGAACGAAAACGAGCTACGGCACTTCTAGGGGATATCGGGTTCCATGAAAACAGCACCTTATTAGCCCTGCTACTGACAGCGATTGCGACGCTGTGAAGACCGGAGTTGTCAGTAGGTCCACTGTTGTAAAGTTGGTAGTAGTCCTTTATTCCGGGAACCTCATTACTCCGTATACCAGAATTAGGCAGACAAATTTCGGAGACATGAATGTCCATCCGGTAGCTGTGTTACGTGTGTCGTGATGGCCTGACTACCGATGTCAAGGAGCGTTCTCACTTTCCAGCAGGCAAATGAATGCGCCGGGGCAGGTTGAGGTCCTCAGCTGGTATATTTGGCACCTGCGCCGCTGAGATAAAGCGACGTGCATCGCTTCCCGGGGACCCATTAACATGATCATTGTGTACTGCAGCGGCAAAATCCATGGAGAGCCTTGGGGATTATTTACAAAGTAGCGTCCTCTGCGTCACTCGCTTCTGTATACGAAAAGACACCTCATCTGATGTCCGACCTCCAACTGCTCAAATAACAGAACTTGTCTACCACTTCAATAGTTCCCCCAGATACTGAGCGATCTGGTGTTGGATCAACCCAATCCTGCAACAGCGTCATGTACTTAGAAGGCGCAGAACGCATTGCCAAACTTTGCTACGCAGTTATTTAAGCTGCTCAGAGAAGCTTGCAATTTACCTGGATCTTCAACTGGAAGAATTAGGTCGTCCGCATACTCAAATTCTGACAGGTTTCCACTCGAGAAAAGTTCAGTACCACTATCTTAACCTCCATCACCTGCACGATTTCTTAAATACGCCGATGATGTGTCGCACTGTCAATTTACATCCACCAACAAGGCTTTAACTTTTTCCGAGAACTTAAATAATTAGAACACAGGATGCAGGCGAACATATGTCTTCGGTGATTTCATTCTCAAGCAATTAAAATCACATTTATATGTTGAGAAAAATTCGTGGAAAGCTAATTGGAAGAGTTTCAAATGTCTCATTCAGTGTTTGGAATCGAATGGAGTAGCCAGCATGCGGACGAGTCAACTTTGACCGTGTAACACATGCATAAATGAGTGGGGTTCCGTAACAGGTGATAATTAACTTACGTCACAGCCACGCTCATGTACGGTGTAATCGACTGTTGGCCAGGGCAGTTGGAGCGCTTGAACCGACTTTCGTTGCACGCATAGTTCTGGATTCACAAGACGGATGCTAATTCCTGCGGCAGTTGCTAGCGTCCGAAGCCTGATTGTTCTTGAGGCACGTTGCTGGACGCGATAAACCATCGTAACGACTGAGTGGACGTCTATCGAGTGACCGGTTTCAACTAAGTGTGCAGTAATGGAATTCCAACTGCCCTGGTCAACAGTCGATAACACCGTACATGAGCGTGGCTGTGACGTAAGTTAATTATCACCTGTTACGGAACCCCACTCATTTATGCATGTGTTACACGGTCAAAGTTGACTCGTCCGCATGCTGGCTACTCCATTCGATTCCAAACACTGAATGAGACATTTGAAACTCTTCCAATTAGCTTTCCACGAATTTTTCTCAACATATAAATGTGATTTTAATTGCTTGAGAATGAAATCACCGAAGACATATGTTCGCCTGCATCCTGTGTTCTAATTACGTTAATGGGTTTATTTCACGAACTTATAATATTCCGAATTTTTCGTTCCGTTCTGTACTACATCTAGACGCCTTTCTCGTTCTTCTTAACTCAATGAGCAATCAGTCATCAACAATGTCCCCGTTTCCAGAGCTGACTAAGGCGTTAAAATCAGCACCAATTTACAGTGGTCTTTTTATATCCTCGATTGTGTTAAAAAAGCTACGTGTACTGCCTTTCCAAATTCGTAGGCCAAGGAAGTTTGGTGCCACACAAACGGTCATTTTCTTTCTTTTGTCCATCAATATATTCACTGAATCCTATCCTACTGCTCTTCCGTAATCTTTCCTGGTCTACTTAAGAAGGATTTGATCACATTACACCGCGAACAGGTCATTATCAGTCGTGTTTCATTGGTTCCCATAGGCTTTCTCATCTCCAACGTTTGCGATTTGCACATTATAACCTGTGAAAAATTCGCCAAGAAGATTCACGCAGACCCCAACCGTTCCCTGTACCATGACTTATCTGCATCCTTTTCGCATTCCTCCACACGTCCCACATTTAGACTTGTCTCCTCCTGTATATCTACCATAACTCTACAGCGCCTTGCTTGGCACGCGTCCTCGTAGACAAGATGAAAGTCACCGAGAAACTTCGCATGAACTTAACTGGACGAACCAGTTTTATTCTGTATTCAATTTTTTGCTTCCTTCAAAGTGACAGTGATCAGTTTCCCTCCATTTGGCTGAAATGTGAATCTATTAATTTTCTGAAGTTTTTAACATGATGCAATAAAGCACGAACAGGAGTGATTTTGGGATCATAATAAAAGATTGGAAATGTAAGAGCTCTTTTTAAACCAAGATTCTACACGGAGCGCTGCAAAGCATGGGTAATTCCATTCACGTACCGAACTGCGCCATTAGCAGCTTATGAAAACTGCGTGTAATATGAGTAAAGGGAATATGAGATTATCATTTTCGATTTCCCAGACTATCAAGCAATGCGCCGAAATCTGGTCACACCACGCCTTAGAGGAACCCAAATGCCTCAGTATCGTCGGGGGTGGATGTCTTAGGCTCCGACATGGCTACCCGTCCTGAACGCCTCTCGAAATGTTGCCAAATGACCGCGTTTGTTGCGGCCTCTGCTGAGGAAGTCCTACTCACTGCCTTCGCGTGGCGGAGGTGTTTTCACAAAAATGAGAGGAAGAAAGCGAATGACCGGCGCTCTCCACCGAGTTGGCTGACTAATAGTCAGTCTAGGAGAGATGGCTAAGCCCTGATTCCAAACCAACAGTCGGTGGCGTATGAGGCGGACAACATTACCCAAAGGGATGTGGCGGAGAATGTACTGGGCACCCAGGATGTCTGGCTTTATTCTAAAGGCGTGTGAACTGAGCAACCAGTCACCAGCCCCCAGTGGGTCACGAGCCCCACGCTTCGTCCTGCTGTTTTGCGGGTTAAGCTTTGGATAACTAAAGGCTCCGGTGGTGGACCCCTAAAACCACCTGGGCAACCCGGCAGTGTCGCGCCTATAATCAAAACAAACCATGGAATGTGACTCCATGTTCTCCGTCTTCCCCCTTTGTACCGTTCTATTTGCCACACAGCCTGAAATCGAGTGAGTGTGAAATATGATATAATAATATCTGGAACCCGTAAAGAAATCCCGCAAACACTTCCGAAAACGTTTTCTGATAATAAACTGCTGCAAAAGCTGAAAGTTCACACAATTCGGTGTCGATCATTTGATTCGTTTTTTATTCATATTTTTGCGTAACTGCATTGAAAGGGGGATATACAGCATATCCTCAAAGGTCTACTGCACTGTCAAGCATAAACATGAAGAATGACCGAGACTTGTGGTGAAGAACCGCATAAGATCCCAACAGGTCAGATATATTGACGAGTTGGGCAATAGTGGATTACTGTATACCTTACCTGAAAAAGCAAGGAAAGAGCCTGTATGATAAAAAAACAATGAACTTGTAAGAAAACCATACCTCAAGGATGGAATCCTGAGCGGAATCTCTCATTGATATCTTCCAAAACTAGTGATACTGGAGGTAGGGCACGCTTAACCTTAGTAACAAGCTTTGATTGCAGCTGGTGATTCCTGATAAGGATGTAACAGCAATGCAGTGCTTCCAGGATCTTGGATGATGAGTTCGCTGTATACATCGGAAAATGATTGAGAATAGTGAACCATTCGTCAACTTATCGCGGTATTTATACTTTGGTGTTCGTTTAATTAATGACTCTGGATTCCCGATGGTAACCGGCAATAAAGAGCACCGACGATGACCCACTTCTAAATCAGAATGTGGGGGGTTTCTAAACGGTGGAACCATGTGCCCTCGTTCTGAAGGTTAGCAGTGTTAATTAACAAAATAATCTTGAAAGAGTCCACATGTGATTCTAAAAATGCACTCAGTCCATGCACAATCCTTACGACTCAAGTGGGATTATAGATATAAATCAAATTTGGACTGTTCAAGTATAGGGATGATTGGGTAGAAGAGTTTCGGATACGTATACCTGATGAGCGGCAACAACCGCGAAATCGGACGTGTGCTCTCGGGGAAATTTTGTCTTGTCATCCAGATGCAACACTATACTACTTATGAAGGTCACCGGCTGAATAATTAAAAAAACATAATTTGCATTTCTACGGGATCACGATGTCAAAGCTATGAACAGCTGTGCAGCAGTGAACGAATGGGATGAAGTGCAAATCGCACACATTCTGATCGTAAAAAGAGACCTACTCAGATGACAGACGATCACACAAATTATTCCAAGAAATGTCTTCGGCAGAACTACGAGCAACTTGACGCGCACACTTTCCGGCAGGTTTCGATGCCTGTCTCAAGGGTGTTGGCACTACACCAGTGGCGGTATGATTGTTCGAATCGGGTATCTCACGGTTTTTTTCCTGAAGTGGTTTCCTCGCTGATGCCACGGACCGAGTTACTGAAACGTGAGTCAGAAGTAGACGAAACGCATTGCAAACAACGTGCATGAGTTGAAAAGAAAGGTTGGTAGATAAGTGCAATCGAAAGTGAAAACCAACCAGAAGGTGAAGTATTGTCAGTAATATCAACAGACAAACGGTTCTTCTTCACATTTCTCCGCTTTCTGTCCTTTTTCATCTCCCGAAGTTCAGAACTCTCCATGGAACCAAGCGAGGTGGGGTTTTTATGTTCCGACTGTTTGAACAGTTTTTTCTGCTCATTTTGAAGTAAGTCATAGGCCACATCCACTTTCAGTCGTCTCTGTTCATCCAACAAACCATCCGTGAGTGCGGTGAAACCGGGTGATGGCATATCGAGGAACAGACGCGCCGCAGCAAATGCTTGAAAACTGGCCTCGCGACATTCGGGGGTTCGGTGTTGGGAAATCTTGGCAAGAGTGGTAAGCAACGGTTTGACGATCCGGGTGCGTTGCGATGCATTCAACTCAGTGCCTTGCTTTGTGTGCGGATTGTGCAGGATAAGACACTGAGTGAGTAGATTGGTCGCCTCAATTTGGATCCCCGGAGCTGGGCTACTGATCGCTGCCATAATCGGTCGTAGTGCTGTGTCCAAAGAAATCTGCGGGAAGAGACAGAGAAAGCATCGGTTGTACCGATCGGCACTTGGTTAAGTTGATACCAAACAACACTCTGCGTGACTGAAAAAAAAGAGTACCGAAGGTCATTCGCAGTACATTATGGAACACACTGTCACACAGTACAGGGCGCTCAGTGGATATTGATGAATCAGTCATCTATCGAGCCCCGATTACTCTTTCAAACAGGTCAGAATTGTTATTTTGTGTACCTATACAACAACAAAAACGTAAAGGCGGCGCAGCTACACGTATGACGTACCCAAATACTCGACAGGCGTAAACGTCAACAAAACGATGCAATTGTAGCGACAATCAAACTGACGTTTATCTTACACCGATGAGCATGTCCCCTTTGTCTATTCCGATCACAAGTGAAATTTATCATACACGGTCTCCGGGTGGAACAGTAATGAACAGAAATTAGCACTTACTTGTCAGCTGCCCTTGCTCAAACATCTCATAAATAGCGGAACACAAGCTAAAGATGGTGCTTTTGTTCAGAACTATATCAACTTTGACAAAACAGAACGGAATGAAAAAATGCGGTGAAATGAAAGTATTCTTCCACTCCTGTAGATCGGGAACGTGAAACATGTCAGTTTTGTATATGCTACAGACTAAAAAACGTCGTTCCCGGAATCATTCAATCAGTCTTACTGATTCCAATGTCCCGCTTGTTATCCATCAGTTCAATTGCAGTTGTGGTGACGTCTACATTAGCCCAACGAATAGATTCCTGCCTCAACAAGCGTCGGAGCACATGCATCGAATGGTTATCAAAATCAATGATGCCTTTGGCGGTGGCCACACAGAATAACGCGAAATCTTCGGCTTCATCGATTGCGAAACACTTCATCGCATCAGGTCACAAAGTTCACCTGACCCAACCTATCAGTGATATTGCACGATCCAACAGTGTAGCGACTGAACGTTCAACGAGACAACGCTTACCATGATGCATCATTCACCACCATGCGCAAAATGCTTGTTCACCTCGGCACTAACCCCGCAGAACTCGATGTCGCCAATCGAACGCAGTGAAAGAGATTTCAATGCAGCCAATTTAAGTGCAATGTTTTTCTATTGTGCCCTGCATGACTTGACCTGTTTTGCGTTCCCTATCGACAAGAATGAACGAAATGCTTGCATCTTGCTACATTTATTTTTGTTCTGATAAACTGAATAAGTGGAACCGATAACTCGAAAATCCAACATAAGAACTTCATTAAAATCAAAAAGGCTATTTTTCGTGGCAATGGTTTTTTTCTTTCTACCACCGAGGTAACATATTTTTCCACCAACCGAAATGGAAGTGGCAATTTCTCTTATTTCATCCGAGTACACAGGCTTAAATCAGTTCTGTTGCTTTGTAATTCGATGAGTTCTGATCTTACTTTCGCCCATTATTCTCATAATCATGAAGCGATGAGGACCGTGGGACAAAATTGGTGATCACTCGGGCATCGAAAAGCATGAAGTCTCACTTTTTTTATTGTAATCCTGTGTAAAATTATGTCATGTAAGATGTAGTACTCTCGCTGATGCTGATCCCATAAGTCCCAGATGAGCTGTTCTCAGCTGATGTCATAGTCCCATCGGCCAAAATACTGCTTTTAAAATTAGTCACAGTTAAGGGTAGTGGACAACCGGTCGATGTCGCCCAGTAGTTAACACATCTACTCTACTGGGATCTTGAGATTTTCCACTGTAAGGCCACGGTTGCCGGTTATTCAAACGCCTTTCAGGCTAGGGATATCCCCTTTCACTGCAACCATGTGTAAGCACAGAGACCATGCCAGTGCCGCAGACAGCTGCTCGATGAAAGTGAAAAGATACCTCTGTATATGCGATGGCACTCCACCAGTGAGATGTGGTTCCCAGATAACAAAATTCATCTCCTTCAGCCAAGGCTTCTTTGCTAGGACGCGGTTTGGTGTAGGACCAGCTCAGCACTGTAGCCGAATTTTACACTTCGGGGATAAAATATGTATCTCAAACATTGTCACAACCATTAAGGTTATCTAGGAAACCTCGGAAATTACCTGGATCTCTGCTCAGAAACAAAGTCGACGGCGTCATTTAGGTCAGACAGTTAGCTGTTTGAACAGAGATCAATGCCGCTATTCCCGCATGAGGATAGGGTATTTCTCTGGAATCATGAGGACTACAAAATTAGGTGTGGGGGGGAAACCTAACCGAACATTATTTAACAAGATGTTTGTTGAACGGTCGAAAGGAGGACAAATTCAGTTGTCTTTTCATTTATTTGTTCATTTTTATCACAAGCAAGAGGGTGAGTAATGACGAGGTATGTCGTCCCGTGTTCGGTGCCGTTAGCCGCCCTCCAACTGAGATAATCGCTCTACACCGCCTACAATGGTGGAGGCAAATGCGAAGAGACAAATAGTAAATAAACAAAAGGAAACGAACCGTTCCCAATGCAGCACGTGAAGTGGATCGCAGAGCTTGCACAATGTGTTGATTGGTACCTTTGGCTTTATTCAAACAGGCGGTCAATGTGCGTTCCGCAAAAGCCGCATAGTTAGAGCCCAAACCACGAATCAGCTGTTCGACCACATTGGCAGCGCGCACGACCAACGCATTGTGTTTATCAGTTTCTAATACCTGGAAATCGAGAACGTGGTTTTTGGATGGGTCGCAGCGCATTCATAAAAACTATCGAAATTTTACTACTCGAAAGACGGGAGGATAGTGGGAGAAAACATTTTGAATTTCTGTCTCGCTGTCCGTTTGTTCACTTACATCTACCATCAGAATGGTTTTGTGAAGTTTTGGACCATAACCAACTGGAAACTAAAACCACTTGTCCTGTTTGGGGCAGTCTTCTCTTTCCCTCTGCGACTGCATGCAACACGAGAAAATTCGTCTTATCGGTGACCTTGAATTGGCCTACATTCTGCCGTTGTTATACCACTGCTCGAAATTAGCATCAATTGTATCGTTACTATCATGGATTCTGTTACCATAAAATTGCTTCCGTAGTCCCAATTCTCCTTGTTCTCAATCATACGCCCCATGCACAGGCAACAAATTACTCACATAAACAACTTTTCAAACCTGTCACATTTGGTACTAGTTTTTCATTCTTTCCAAGAGCCGTGGAATTGCGGAACACTCTTCCTCTTCTTACATTCCCTCTTTCCGATGAACTTCGCACTTTCGGAAAAAGAATCAATCAACCTGTTTTTATCAACTTGCTTTGTTATATTTATTAATTTTTCACTTATACCTTTCCGTCATTTTCTTCGCATTTTCTGACTGAAACATACGTTTTATGCTTACAATAGTCATTACAGTAAAACTTAGAAGCACAATGTATTGCACGGGCAGTATGCGGGACACAATTGCTAGACATTCCGTTACCGCCCTATCGGAGCACTTCCATGTACAATGTATTGTGGCAAGTTTTCAGGGCAATTCGACGCACACAGACAACACCAATGTGGAGCAAGGACAAGTAAGTATTACCTGCAACAACGCCCGGACAACTGAGTTGTAATTCCCGGCTGGCAAACTTGAACCCGTGATGCACCGAGAGATGTAATCCAGTGAATCACCACGTTCCCGCCACTGCGATGATTCCTTCACAGACAGTAAAAATGGCACAGGGAAAGTAGAAAAAATCAGTTCATTTTCTGTGTTTATTTAGCACTGCAAGTATCACATCCATCAAGCACAACACTGAACTTAAACTAAAGGAAGAGCTCAATTTCATCTATTGCAACCGAAACATGCCGTCCGTTTTTGACAACTTTCATCGAATTCCTCCGCAGTAAATTTAAAGTTTATCGGTTAAATCTTTGATCCACAAGATGTTATTTTATTCAATGCCTGTACACGCCCAACTCAAACCTGTAGCACTACTAGGGATAACCAGCAATCATAGCACTGATTTGAAGTGCAGAACTACAAAGGTCCGAACAGGGACCAAGCATATGTGCCAGCCGCTTCAACTTGTTTAGATTGTGCGTGTCCCAGTAGCTGACCTCTAATTTCCAACACCTTACACCCAATCTCAGCATTGCTGATACGAATTCTTTTCATATTTGAGCAATACAACGAAAAAAGTGATGCTCAAACACCAACACGGTAAATGGGTTACCGCTACCAATTTTGTAGCAATGCACTGAACCCTGAGGGTGAAATCACATTATGTAGCGCGAGACGGACCGTGGGAAAATGTTCACAGTAACGCTGTCACAAACGAACGCAATGTTGTCCTCATAGTCTACGTCTAGCAGTCTGTCACCAGGTAAGGTTTTCATACCTTAAAAACTGTTCTTGATCGTCGTAGGCCAAACGCTCCTCGAGTATCGTGAGAAAACTGTACGAACAATCTACCAGTAATGAGTGGTAAGGTTAGACCACCGGACCAGATACTCAATGGTTTGCACTTTATCTCATAGATTTGTATCCGTGCTGCAGAGAGCATATCAAGTGAAGCCGCAGACGACACTTCGTACATAATTCTCGAGATTATTAATGAACAGTTCCTCTAAAAACGCACTGTTCAGGCACAGGTGCCATTCAACACATCTACGAAGCCGGTTCAACCTCCCGTAGGAGCTAGACGCGTAAAAGCAGTGGTAGTGAAGCACACCCACAACTAAAAGGCCTAGTGGGAAAATCAGTAAGTGCGGTATTCAGTAGAGTGAAGAATACTTTGATATCCCAACTAGTGAACATGCGTTTTTTGCTTACTTTGTTTCGCTGCAGCTAACTCGGCTTTATGATGACATGATCATGAAATTTCATGGGTGTTTGGTACAGGAGACGTCCCCAGCGTCACTCGACTTTTTTTCGAGGGCGCACCTCTAGCCTTTGCACAATCAAGTGCGGGCTGCACACAGACAGCGTGTTGATGCATGGTTGCTTGTGGCTCCTTAGCTCGTTCGCCATTCGGCTGAATCGAATCTAACGTAGAGATCCATGCAGCCCTGTTAGTTCGACACATTTCCTTCACAGTCGCTGCATAATAAAGTAAATCTCATCCTTCCATTCAAAGGTAACGTTCTTCGCATGCCAACATATTGCATGCATTGCCGTTATCCCAAAATTGGTTCAGCACGCCTGCCGAGCGGTTTCCCGCGGTGTGGCTACTGATGCATACTTCAGTTTCTTGGAGCCACAGATGAGAGCTGGGTACCTGATGGATGATTTTGCATGTATGCATATACGATCTCCGCCCCGATGAACTGCTCTGACGGGAACGAAGACCAACATTTGAGGTAGAAAGGTTCGTGTATCTAGCGTGAGAACAGATTGTTTGGTGGTTTGACATAACTACCTTCCTTTATTCTGTAGAAAGAAATTGCAGGTGACTAGCAACCGTATCGTGCATAGTTTACTTGTTGGCTACATAGAATACTACATAGTGTGGTATCAACAAAGTGAATTAAGCTAAGATAATCAGAACATTAAAAAGAATTTATGAAGAACTCACCAGGCGTGAAAGCACAGCTTCGTCTAATTTTGCTAACAAGTCCACAGACATCTAAAAGTACAATGCTCGGCAAATAATATAAGGAAATTATTCGAAGGTGCAAACCCAAGAAGACATAAACCTTAACAATTATATACGCGATAAAACGATTCTGCGATCATTATCGTCGCCGCACAGCGTTAAACAGTAGGGCAAGCCCCACTGACCAATGTTTTTCTCACCATGTTGCACGTAGAAGTAGAACGAATGAATATAAAAGATCGAATGGGAGTTGACCTACAGGAGTGGGAAAAGGAAAGAATGCCCTAGTAGTTAACACACGGAATACGCAGTCTAACTGTACAAACGCACATTGATCAATCATTCTGATTTGACAGAAAGTCACAACACGATCGTAACTGTTCACGGTTCGCTGTCAAATCCTCCAGTGTCTCCAGCTAACTGGTGAACGGACCTTTTAGACTTTAACCACGAAGGCATGAGGCATTATTTTTCTAAATTTGCTGTATATTTTCTCGTTCCCCGTTGCCACTTCATCTTTTGACCTCTACATGGCTTCTTCCACTCCTGAGGAGGAACGATAAACAGGACATGGTATGGTAGACGTGTCTGCCATACATAACGCGTGCCCCAACCAACAAAAACTACGAATCTGGATACGCTGTGATAAAACAATCTTTGAACTAGCACCCAATACTCGACTTCTGACCTCAGCATTGCTCACCCGGTCATTCCATCCAATCGATGGTCCAAAACCTCAAGATGAAAAATACCTTCCGCACGTAGACTCCGTGTCTCGCAACCATACAAGACTGAAAGCACCGCGGCACAGTACACACGACCTTTCAACTTCAGCGAAATATAAGGTCGCTGCCACCAGTGCTTCACTCCAGCATACGCCGCTTCAGCCCTTGATATACGCGTGCTCACTTTTGCTGTCGTGCTGCCATCCGTCGTCAGGTTGCTGCCGGTGTAAGTGTTGGGAAGTTTAAAAAAACTTCTTCTAAGCAAGCTATTATTTCAACTCGAGCGTGCCACGCCGGAGTGAATAATCAATAATCAATAGTTCATCGGGTAACTCGAGACGGAACCCCTTCTGCCGATCGAGCAGTCATCTACAGTCAGACGCAAATCGGGTCAAAGAGTCAATAATCAATCAGGCAAATGGTATTAACCTAATCGGCCTAACAAGGCTTGAACCTAAATGGACGCCCGAGTTTGGGAACGTTCGTTTTGGCGAGCTGACTTGTTGTCTTCTGGTTTCCTATAGCCGGCTAGAGTGATTGAAATCGTAAGCTGAGATCGTGTGTGCAGATTTCCACTCAGGCTGTAGAAAAGAACCCGTGAGTCATAACAGTAAGTGAAGCGGTGGACAGCTGTCAGCACCTTCTATTGAGCATCAAGCTTGGAGCCACTGACGTCGTCTTGCAATATCACTTTACACTTTGAAGGTGCAATGCACATGCAGAATGGAGCTACAGCTCTTGTGAGCCCATCTAGTGCACGCTGCAAGTGTTCCGTGCATTCAAACAAGCAGACGAGGTTGTTCGTGTAATCTAGATCACAGCTTCTCAATATTTCCTGGTTCAACGCCCAAATCCTGAAGACTTCACAAGACATTCTCCATTATCTCGTCCATGACGAAGTTGAACAGGAATGAAGAAATCGGACATCATTTTCGAACACCGCTGGTCGTTTCGAATAGACTGGATAGTTCTCTGTAAACCTTTACGCGATCAGAAGTGGGAGAATACAATAACCTCAGTAGATTCACGAACTTCTGGGGCATACCCTCCGGTAAAAAACACTGAATAGCGCTGTTCGATCAATTGAATCGAAGGCGCCTTTCAAGTCGACGAAAACCGTCACTGTCGGCCGATGGTGTGTGTGACCCGTATCAAGTAATTGACGAAGAGTAAGCATCTGGTCAATGTATACTTGAACTGGACGGAATCCTGCCTGTTGCTCGCGCGAGTTCCTCTCGCGAGCCGGTGTAAGACGACACAGCAAAATCGAGGCCAATACCTTGGTGACTATCGGAACTGAGCTAATCCCACGGTGATTACTACGATCATTGCGTATTTCCTTCTCGAGGATGAGTACAATCACTGACGCCTCACAATAACGAAATAGGCTCCTTGTTCAAAAGGTCACAGACCAAGGTCGTAAGTGATTTCATCAACAGAGCCGCTACCCATTCCGAGAAAATCTGGAGGTTCGTCGGGACTGGCAGCTTCTTCTCGCTTTAGTAATCGAATGCATGACTCCATTTCCAGTTGCGACGGGGGCTCAAGTGACACTCCCCAAGGAATCGCACTTGTTCACGTCGGAGTATCTACAACGGTCAAGCCTTTGCTGGTTGCCATGATTGGGTTCTCCATTTCTACTGCATATCGTTTCACTTACCAGGGTTCGCAATCCACCGGTGTTGCGAATAAGTCTGAACATTTTTTGACTGTTATGTGAAGCACCTGCTATTTTCATTTCTTCGGCTACCTTGAACCACCAGTTTCTGTGAC
Organism: Fasciola hepatica; assembly: GCA_948099385.1. Lineage (NCBI taxonomy): Eukaryota > Metazoa > Platyhelminthes > Trematoda > Plagiorchiida > Fasciolidae > Fasciola > Fasciola hepatica. The sequence continues at coordinate 4,499,619 of CANUEZ040000098.1, read as the reverse complement.
CCTTCTTAAGACTTTTCCTAACTTGCCTTTGTAGATGTCTTCATATTTTATTCATCTTACAGTTCGAGAGCTGACGTTTATGCTCCCCTGGACTCAGTGGCTCTTGAGAAACCCAGTGTCTTTGATGGACGTCGGATCTAGGACCACAAGTAAAACCTGCTGCCACGTGCATCGCCCGTTTGATATGGGCCCGCTGCTCATCTACATTACTGTTTGTAGTAGAACCTATCTCATGTGAGCTCATCATAGAATTTACCGTTCTTCGTGTTAGAGCTGCAGTCCGTTGAAGCGTATGCCGAGATTACAAAGAGACTGCGCTCAAGACAGCTATCCCTTCGAAGGCCAACTGACCTCTGGAGTCTTATAGTACATAAACGACTACTAACCGGGATCCAGACCAAAATGGTCTTCTTAGTCAAGACTACTCCTACATCACGTTGGCCCGCAGTTCGAGCTAATTCGTCTCCTGAAGTACGCAAGGAATACTTTGCCGAGATACGTTCAAAGGTTAGTTGAATAACGCTGCTCGACCTCTGGATACACGTTGCACAGACGCAACAGACATCAATCTTCAGAGGGTCTATTGGGAGCTCTAGGCACGCCTACTGGCAGGCCTGCATAAGAGTACGCACGCTAAAGGAACCGAGATTCAGAGGCTAACGAGGCTCGAGAAAATGAGTTAGGAGGTTGAGGATTACGTATGAAAATATTTGACAATGAACCGCTGCGAGTATCGGGAGTAATCAGCGGCGGCATTGTGGGTAGGTAGAGCAGGTAAAGAGAGGTGGTTAGGGACAGAAGACAAACGTTGATTAAAAGAGGAAACTCTGCAATGGACTCGTGGATTACGTTCTAAAAGACTGGGCTTTGTAAATGCGTAGGCCCAAATCAACATTGTCTTTTGCATACTGTTCAAAGAAAAGATATTGAAAGAATTTTTCATTACATGACTGCGCATGTGTGTAGTGAAACGGGGTTTATACTCCATAGCCATGAAGACCTACTGCAGTATTAGAAGTAACCGACAACCAGACCCTCAGAGTTGGAGTGACGAAGAACCACACAAAGTACCAATAGGTCAGGTGTGGTTACGATCCGAACGACATTGGATTGCTGTCTACCACCAAGAATGAAGTCATAATTTTGAACAAACATTATTTTGTAATAGCTGTGCGCAAACAGTCGAAGCCAATTTCTTCTCATGTTTATTTCTAACCTGAGATCACCACGTGAAGTGACATTATGAACCAAAAGGTGACTGGTTTTCGAACTTTCTACAACGGGCTAGGAAGAACGGGACTGTCGTAGCCAGTCAAAGGCAGCGAATGTATTGATAAATTGAGCTTATTCTGTGGTTCGTCGCAGCAGCTATGGCCTACTCAGGGTCGTACGCTTGGCCTAAAGTCGCCAGTTTGTTGCACAGAGCTATAGTGCGGTGTATCAAAGCCACACGACATGCAGTCATACTTCGAAGACCTCTTGAGTGCATCATAAGCATTGTTGAGAAATGGTATAGTTGTTGGAAGGGAAGAAAGTGCAATGCAGTTTTCGTCTTTCCACTGTCATTTTCCATGCTCCAGTTATGGCTTGTGTCACGTACAGTAAACCCTGCGAGCACAACCTCTGTTCGTGCACAGTGAACCGTTCTGCACATTGCCACGAGGATTGAAGCGAAGCATTGCTTTCGGAGTTAACAAAACTCCTCCGGATAATTTGGGATAGCGAGCAGATTCCCCGGGAATGGTGTGAATCGGTGATAGTGCCTATTTACAAAAAAAGTGTTAGATCGTCTTGTGAAATCCACCCAGGAATTAGTTTGGTAGGTATCGCATTCAAGCTGCTCACTGGTCTCATACTCCCCGATTAACCAGTGCCCGCAAAATGTGTACGCGTGAGAGTCAAGCTGGTTTGAGATCCGCGCGGGGTTGTATTGACCACATCTTTACTCTTCGACATACCTTAGAGCACAGACACATTTCGCAGACCTACGATCAGTCTTTCTTGATTCGAAAGCGGCGTTCGACTCAGTCGACCGTACGGTTCTCTGGCGCTGCTTCTCATTGAAGGGTGTGCCAGAGAAGTTTATTTCTCTTTTCCAATGCTTGTGTGCAAACAGTCGAAGCCGAGTTCGTGCTTACGGCGATCTTTCCCCCAAGTCCACCACGGAAAGTGGTGTTCGTCAGGGTTGCCCTTTTCCACCTTTCCTCTTCAATTTTGTAGTTGAATTGATTCTTGAGACAGCTCTTTCTTCGTGTGAGAATAGCGGCGTCGATCTTTGCTCAGACCGTAAACTGTCTGACTTGGAATACGCGGACGATATCGTTCTTCTAAGTGAAGATCCATGTAAGTTGCAAGCTCTCTTTGATAGCCTTAAGAAAAGTGTAGGAATGTTTGGGATGCATTTTGCACCGTCAAAGTGTAAAATGCTGCTGCAGGACTGGGTTGGCTCAACACCAAACCTCTTCTCTAGCTGAAGTAGGTAAGTTGTTACCTGGGCAGTTACATCTCACCGGGTGAACAGATAACGGATGAAGTGTCATCGCATATACAGAAGGCGCGTTTGGCTTTTGCCAATTTCCGTCATCTGTGGCGTCGGCGTGACATCCGATTGTCTGTTAAGGGTAGAGTGTACACTGCGGTGGTTAGGTCTGTTCTTTTATACAGCACAGAAACATGGCCATTAAGAATAGGGGGTAGGCGAATACTTTCGGTGTTCGAGCACCGATTTCTCCGTAGCATTGCCCGAGTATGGTGGGAACACCGTATCAGCAATGCTGAGGTTAGGTGTAAGGTGTTGGGAACCAGAGGTCAGTCTGTGGATCAAGTACTGAATCTAAACAGGTTAAGGTGGTTGGGGCATGTGTTACACATGCCCACCAATAGATTTCCTCAGCGTACGCTGTTCTCTGAGGCAGGTGGTGACTGGAAGGTAGGTTGAGGTGGTCAGTCCATGACATGGCAAAAAAATATGAAAACCTTGACCAGTGGACTTGGCCGAGTAGGACGTGTTAGACTTCCAGGTTGGGGTCAGCGTGGTCTTTCTACTAAATGGTTGGAGACATTAATTGATATGGCTAGGTGTCGCGACCAGTGGCGTAGTTGCATTCGGACTCTTTCCTTGTCGTCTTGATTTCCCCTTGGTTCTTCGACTTTTTGGATCTTCATCACTATGCTTCTATTCTTTTCACTCTTTACTGGACGATTTCTAAGGGTAGCAACCAAAACCAGAGCACAGAAGTGCGAGGTTAATGGTTGAATAAACTGAAACTGAACTGAAAGCTAGAATACAGCAGGGACACACTGAGTTGAATCATCGGAAGAAATTCTAATCCATGAAAGTTTATGGAACGAAAAGGAGTAATATAGCTTAAGAGTAGATCGATGTGAGGAAGATGAAGTATGATGATGATACAGAGTGGCTTACAAGGAAACCCCTAGATAAAAGGACGATAAGCAATAACGCAGGTAATCATGTATTGAAAACGGGAATACTGCTAACCACGGGAACTTCGTGTGTGCCTGGCAGGCTGAACCCCAGGCAGCACACTAACTACCGCTACGCCGAGAAAAATGGGCCAGCGCTGGTTAGGGCATTTTGTTGCATTCATTGAAAAACCTATACGGGGTCATGAAGCTATCTGATCATTATCAATCTATGCATTTCCCAGTAGTATAGAAGTTACGCTTGCTAAAACTATAATGTTATTAATAATTCTATCGTGTCTTTACTGTTGGATTTCATTCAAATTTATTGGTAAAGTATTGGGCCAGTTTAGGAGTGGTGGTCAGATCATATCAGATCAGACCACCGGATATGGAGGCTTGAGCCAAGTTTGCATCCAGTTTCTTGCACCCGAAGCTCCAGAGATCCTCACGTGCTGCAAAAGAAAAACGGAAACAGCATTCGTTCCAGTGGTCACGACAATGTGGCAGGTTTCTAGTTGTCTGACCATCCATTTCCTTTTCCCAAAAACAAGAGAATGCCGGTGGAAGTACAAGCGACCTCGAAAGTGAGACCTTGACACTCATATTCTTTAGTTCTCTCTCTGGAGTGCCGTGGTGGTGCTTGCTTGGATGATACTGAAGGCTTTTTATCTTTCCATTGCGTCTACAAGCACGACTGGGGGTATGGTAGTGAATTTGGGAGACCAGAAAAAAAGAACAGGAAATTATTAATGATAATGGAAAATGAAATAATAACATGTGGAAATAGAGGAACACGAAGAACAGAAGCTCAACGATTTGGAAATTGGTTAAAAGTAGCAGTGATGCTGGCTTTAGTGAGAGTGAAAATGTGCAAACTTAAGATGTCAAACATAGGACACTTCACCGTACTAGGACTCCACCTGCAACGCGACACAAGCCAATCTCTGCTACATATTCAGTTTGATTCCAAAACAGGTTGAGGACCAGTTGTGCATTAGGCGACCGTGGGTTATATGTTATTCAACCTTTGTCTTCTGTCCCTAACCATCCCTCTTTGCCCCATCTATCCACCCATAATGCTCCCACTGATAACACGGTCGATACTCGCAACGATTCACTGTCAAATAGTATCGGGAATAATCCTCTGTCTGGTAACTCACATTTTCTCAAGCCCCGTCAGCCTCTGAATCTCGGCTCCTTCAACGTGCGTACACTCATGCAGGCCGGTCAGCAGGCGTGCCTAGCCCTCACAATGAACTCTCTGAAGATTGATGTTTGCTGCTTAAGTGAAACGCGTATCCAGGATTCGAGCAATGTAATTCAGCTACCTGCTCCTGGTATCTCATCGAGGTATTTTCTGCGCACGTCAGGAGACGAAGCAGCTAGAGCTGTGGGTCAACGTGGTGTAGGAATTGTCTTGACTGACAAGGCTGAGGCTGCCCTATTAGACTGGATCCCTGTTAACAGTCGTTTATGTGCTGTGAGACTCCAAGGGTGAGTTGGCGTTCGAAAGGATAGTTGTGTTAAACGCAATTTGTTCGTGATCTCGGCGTACGCCCCAACGGACTGCAGCTCAGACTTGCAGAAAGATGAGTTCTATGATGCCCTCACCACTCTCGTTCGCAGCAGTAAAGGTTCCGACATTGTAGTACTAGCTGGTGACTTCAATGCACAAGTTGGCAAACTCAGTGTGTCAGAAGCCTGTTTAGGTGGGCGTTGTGCTTTACCCGCTGAGCGCACAGATAACGGGGATAGGCTTCTCCAATTTTGTGCAGACAATCGATTGTTCTTGTCTAGCACAAATTTCAGACACAGCTCGCGTCGCACAGCGACATGGCGCTCTAACTCTACAGGTACTTTGAGTCAAATTGACCATATCGCCGTAAGCTACCGATAGCGCAGTTCTGTTCAGAACTGTAGATCTTACTGGTCCACGTACGTAGAGTCGGACCATGCCTTAGTTTTATTGCGATTATCTCTCCAGCTCTTTGGCCATCGTCGCAAACCGCAAACCGGATTAGCCGTGCAACGTTTGTGTGATCCAGACGTTTGCACCCGTTATGAGCAGAAGTTAGCACATGAGCTAGGATCCACGGAGAACAGTTATGTAGATGAGCATTGGGCTCATATCAAACAAGCGATGCACTTTGCAGCAGGTTTCGCCTGTGGTCCTCGATCCGTTGTCCATCAGAGACACTGGATTTCGCAACAGACACTGAGTATAATGGAGCAAAAGCGTCAGCTTTCGAACCGTAAGGAGATGAATAAGATGCGGAGAAAGCTGCAAAGACAAGTTACGCGAAGCCTTAAGAAGGATCGCGAAAATTGGTGGGTCAATGTAGCCGAAGAAATGGAAGTGGCAGCTGCTTTAGGTAACAGTCAAAGATTGTTCAAACTTATTCGTGACACCGGTGGACGGCGAACTCAGGTCAGTGAAACGATTTGCAATAGGAATGGAGAACCCATCCATAACAAACAGCAAAGGCTTGACCGATGGGCCGAGTACTTCAAGGAACAGTTTAGCTGGCCGTACGCTAGGGTAGTTACTCCCGTGTCAACAACTGTGACTTCTTGGGTGGTATCACTTGAGCCCCCATCAGAAGTAGAAGTAGAGTCATGTATTCGATTACTAAGGCGGGGGAAAGCGGCAGGTCCCGACGAACTTCCTCCAGTTCTTTTCAAACTGGGTGGTGAGGCGTTGATAAAATCACTAACCGCCTTGCTCCGTGACATTTGGAAGGAGGAGCGTATTCCGTTAATATGGAGTGAGTCATTGATTGTTCCCATCTTCAAGAAGGGAATACGCAATGACTGCAGTAATCATCGTGGGATTAGCTTAATCCCGATAGTCACCAAAGTATTAGCTTCGATTTTGCTTCACCGTCTTACACCGGCTCGTGAGAGGAATGTCCGCGAACAGCAGGCTGGATTCCGCCCAGGTCGAGTATGCATCGACCAGATTTTTACTCTTCGCCGACTACTTGAAACGCGTCACACGCACCGCCGACCAACAATAATGCTTTTCTTAGACCTGAAAGGCGCCTTCGATTCAGTTGATCGAACATCGC